>VKOC01000003.1:18135179-18219957 GCA_009364415.1 Spea multiplicata | reverse complement strand
ACCCCTCTCTTACCGGTGCTTCCAGCCGGGGAAGCGGGTTGCCGTCTCCTTCCCCTGCAGCCGGAAGGAGGTGGAGTTGGCAGCGGGGGTTTGTATGCGTCCGTCCCGCATACATTCCCCGGCTGTCAGAGATCAGCACCGGTGCGGGGAACTCTGATCTCTGACAGTCGGGGAATGTCTACGCGACGGACGCAGACAACCCCCGCTGCTAGCCACACCTCCTTCCGGCTGCAGCGGACGTTGTCTACGCGCATCGCGTAGACGTCAACCCGCTACCCGGCAGGAAGCACCGGTAAGTGTGTGTGGCGGGGGGGTTTAAATGGGGGGGAGACAGGAGGATCCAGGTCCCCTGCAGCGGTGCGGGGGATCTGGATCTTAGTCTCCTAATCAGACATAATGAGACATATGAGTCTTATTGTCCCCTATATGTCACATTAGTCAGGTGCTCCATGTGTAGACTAAAGCTTTCAAGTTGAAGCGTGTGTGAATGTGTGACAAAAGGCCCACAGTTAGAAAATTACAAATAATAAATAAAATAATTTTATAAAACTATAAATGTATATTATATTTTGCCTGCTAGCATGTTTCTAGATGTTGTTTTATACCTTAGATGTAATAATCGATTAAGTTCTCATGTTATATGCCTTTCCACTGTATAAATGAGTTTACATTCTGTAAGGTGGAACTAACTCCGGTAACAAATATTTTCATGATGCTTCTTTTATCTCTCTCAACAGCACGTATCATAAAAACAAAACAGTGGTGTGAAATGCTTCCATGCTTAGAAGGAGAAGGCTGTGATTTATTAATCAATAAATCTGGTTGGACCTGTACGCAGCCAGGTGGACGAATAAAGACGACTACGGTAAGTGTTTAAACAAGACCACTATCCCCAATGCAAAACATGACACCTATGCAGCCATTGGCAGCATTTTTTTTGTTTCTTTGGTTCAATGACTTGTTATGTGGTACACACTAAAAATAAATAGTATACCATCTACAAAACCAACTATAAGGTTATTACTATGTAGCTTCTCTGGCCAGTTTGGCTGCATAAGTACCTTCAGACAATGCTATCCAGTGCAATTTTTTCTGCTTGCTCTTTGGAGCTACCCTTCTTCCTGTAACCCCTTCTTATGTACCATCATGAAAATAGTGGCCTAAAAACCTATAGTGATGACGTGGTACGTCATGGAATAATCAGTGCAGAAAACTACCTCACACGTGGAGCAGTTTGTATGAACCGAGGCTGAGCCCCCTCATCTGCTGAGACTGCTTGTAAGTTTGGAAGCCTCTAGCTTATACTAAATGGCGATTCTACGATCACACTTGTCAATGACTGGTCAGTGACTGATCAGCAGATTGTACCACTGAAAATAGCTTAAAGAACATCTGATCACTGCTTAAAGGCAGACTATTATGGATGCTTACTGCCATTCAAGCTGGCTGGCATGCAAGAAAAACTACGTGATCCCTGTTAGCATGCAAAGGACCATACATTGTGTTATTACTCAGTTCAAAGTGTCACATAGATGCCATATGAGATCTGAGGAGATCCCTAACTTGTCCATGATCCCCACTGCCCACAAAAGTGGGACAGCTATACGTGACTATGGCACTGTGCCTTTAAATATGTACAGTATTGTGCTGGCTACTTGAAGCCAAATCACTGGCAAGAAAGGGTTCTCATTGAAATCTGTTTTGTTAGACCCCTTGAAATTCTAACTCTGAGTATACCACAGTTGCGTATAAGTAAAATTATTATTTGAGTGGTTTATCAACAGATAGTGTATCCTAGTACATATACTACAGCTATAAACTACAACTAAGACACGTTGTATAGTATATACATTTTTAATACCATAACTGGTTTCTGTACCCCTCCCAACATTAAACAAATTTCCTTCCTACTTAATGATGCTACATTGGTTTTACGAGCAATCATATTCTCTCCGCAGTGCAATTAATACAAAATAAATGGACCTTTAATATCTATTTTTTTTAACATTTTCAAGTGAAATACACCACAGTGTTAAGCAAGAAAGATTAATATTATCATCAAACTATATATATTTTGCCAATGATCCATTGCTGCCTTAATTTTAACATAATGAATTCCTTCTTTTAAATGGCTTGATCCTATTGATTTGAGCACTAAAAAGAACAAGCATTCACCACCTTCCCAATAGCTAACATTACCAAATCTCTCCTTTATTAGTGCTAAATTAACTGAAGTGGGAAATTAAAAAGTATGAAAGAAGGTAAAAGAAAAAGCCACAATGGATAAAAGGAGTAATTTCTCTGACACTCTATTTCTTGTTTATCTAGTAAAATATAGCTACAATGAAGATTAGACAAGGGATGTGACTTTCCTAATAGACTTTATTTACAGGCAAAGTAACTGTGGGCTAATTGTAACTTGTCTCTACTAGTTAAATTACATGCTATTTACTTAGAAATTACATTCGTTTTACCCAGAGATTAGGTGCAATTTTAGAGGTAAACATTAATTTACATAGAATTTTATGTTTGTGTGTGTATATATATATATATATATATATATATATATAATATTTTGTATAATGTGAATTTTGTTATATAATACATTAGGTAAAACAGCCCCCCCCCCACACACACACATGTATTTCTATAAAACAAAATAGTTGTATGATGCATGTATTATGGAAATGATGGTGGCATATAAATCAATACATAATTTTAAAGACTATATGAAAGAAAGATGTCTTGTTAATCTTCTGTTTTTACAATGGCAAATTGATATAGAATTCTGACTTTGCTGCTTTAAGCCAGACTTAGAAAGCTGCTTTTGGCCATATGGACTAACCTGACTCAAAAACATAATTTGCATCTAAATAGTTGGATTAGTCTTTAAATCCAGGCAAAATGATTGTAATAATCCATGTGGAGAAATAGCCATGAAACACTGGAAATAGCCTAATTGGCATATTGAGCAATGGATTTCCATCAGTTTCTAAACATTATTGCGGAAATTTCTAGAAGTTCTCAGGAAAGTATTTTTTCAGCATGAAAAACAATATAATGTAGTCACAAATGTACTGTAACACTGCCGACTGATTTCCGTGGTCCATATCATGTGCTGATTGAGATGTTCCTTCTGCATATAATTTTTACCACAGTTTTTTTCTTTAACTACCATTAAACTGATATATATCTTTAAACATGGTGTTAGCAAATAGAATATCATTAACATGGGTAGGTATGCAAAAAAACTTCCGCCGGGGCTTCCATGACGGAGCACCAGCATCACATGACGTTCCGGTGCTCAGTCATAGAAGTGCCGGCAGAGCTAACGCTGGCCTCCACCCGCTGCCTCCAGAAATGCCTTATACCCTTATATGCCACTCTGTCCCATGATATGCCCCTGGCATATAGGAGTATAAGGCATTTTTGGAGGCAGAGTGGCATATAGGGGGTATACGGCATTTCTGGAGTCAGAGTGGTATATAGGAGGGTATATACACAAAATTATATTACTATTAGATGCCATGTACATATAATAATGTACAATCTCTTCATACAGAAACATACAAATATCTCTTAACAAGAGTTTTATTCTATAAACATGCTTAGTATATGTGTTATTAAAATATAGCTACTGGTGGTGCCAGATGCGTATCTTTTACAAAATAATAAATCTTGTTCAATCAGTCATAATATTCATTAGTGAGTAAAATTATAGCAATGCAATATACTCGCATCAGGCTAATGGCAATGGCAGGCTGTGGAAAACTCATTAAAGAGTTATCCAGGCTTGCCATGCATGTAACATATTGTATTGGATGAGATGTATATATATATATGTATATATTTATATATGTATTTTAGTTTTTTTTTAATAAGAAAATTAGTTCTTGGAAGGGTTTAACAGTACCAGGAATGATGTTTCTAATGCTGCATTTAGTTACAAAATTGACATCGTCAGCAGAGTAGATATAACAGCACATATTAATACTCAAACATTGAAGTAGTTCAAATTGTTTGTAACTATATAATTGCATTATAAGGTAACAGTGGTGTCACAAAATAATATCATGCAGATGTGAAATCAGGTTTTTTTTCTCAGAACAACTGTGTAACACACTATATGTACCAATTGGAGAACTCAATTTTAAACAAATGCAGCTAACCTGCATGTAGTATTTCCTATTAATGTACAGTTTGTTGTACATTATCATTATTTCTCAGTAATTACAAGAGCATCTGAATCATGTTATTGAATGGAGAAATCCTGGAAATGTGAGGTGTTTACGTAGCAGGAGATAAGGAGTAGGCACAAGTGTACCATTTGGATGAGGCTGTTTTAAACAGATTTCATATATACATTTTGAGTATGGAAACAGAATTGTATGGATGTTATATGTAAAAAAAAATAGTTTTAGTTGTGTCATTAAAATAATACAAATGTAGATAAAGGTTATTTTTAAGAAAAATGTTCTTCTTTATTTTGGATCGATTTATAAAGGTTTACCAAAATATGATAAAATTTACAAAAGCAACGGTTGTTGTTTTTTTAGTTTGTAAACTCATTTATTTAACCTATTTAGCAATAA
The DNA here is from genome assembly GCA_009364415.1 of Spea multiplicata. Classification (NCBI taxonomy): domain Eukaryota; kingdom Metazoa; phylum Chordata; class Amphibia; order Anura; family Pelobatidae; genus Spea; species Spea multiplicata. Next base: position 18,215,365 of record VKOC01000003.1, on the reverse strand, counting down.
GTAGCCATTCAGCACTTCTCATCTCATTATGTTCCTGATATATATATATCCTCATTGCTATTTTACATCCCATAATTACACGTGTTTATGAAATATTGAATGAAGCATAGACAGAAAGAAATTTGTTTGACTAATTTAAGGAAATAATGCATTCCATCTCATTTAAAGGGATGCTTCATATCCTTGCTGCCATGCAGAGTCTAATGTTCTGTAAATTACATAAATTAATTGTATGAATAAAAATGATAATTAGTCTGGTGTGTATCAGCTTATTTTGATATATATGCCCCATTATGCAATCAAAAACACACTCCCAAATATAACAAGGCTCATTATATAGTTATTAAGAGTTATAGAATGTGCATTATGACTACAGTATACTTTGAAGTTACACATAGATCCTTTGCATAAAAAACACACTTTATTTTTTCTTAATTGAAAATCTAATAAAAATTATGATATAAAAAAAACACACTTTACATCCATTTTACATGTATACTGACATACTATTTTTATTTAAATATAAGTCTTTGTTTTAATGAGTGTGTTAGGATTTAGAAGATAAATAATGATATTCTACTTGCCAAAGATGCTACTTGTGCATGGCATGTATTATATCCAAAAATACGTGGTGTAGACAGATAAAGATAAGGGCAAGGGCTACACACATTCTTATGGTTACACAATTTCAACATATCCCTTTATTATCCACTTTCCACATCCAAATTCATATCTTTACCATCCTCCTCTGATCTTGCATGATGGTTACTTTCTTGAGTTGACTTTTACTTTACTTTATTTAGCATGTAATTTCTGTGATATATCCAAAACCCTTTCAAAGATCACCTGTTGTCCATTGCTTCTCTTGTGTACTCTCATCACCAGAATTTTGTACTCCCTTCATTTTTTCTATACTTTATTCCTTTAATCTCTTCAATCACCCACCCATCATAAAGTTCTATTATGATTTGTATCTTATGCAGCTAAGCAAGCTTCAGTGTTTCCTTCGCTTTACCTTCTCACCACACCCTACATCTCTACGTACTTGACAATGAACTATTCATATTAAACCACGCTCCACTCATCTTGTGGAAAGTTGTACCTTACTCCACGTGTCTCCTGGCCTCCTGTCTCCTGGCCTTAAACATTAAAGCATTCACTGAAAACATATTTTCAGATAAACCAGACACGTGACTGTTAGTAAGTCTCAACTTACCTTGTACCAGGTTTTCACCACCCTGTAAATTGTACACCTGTTCCTGAATGTTATTATGTGTATAAGACTACTGTATAACACTGGTGAACCTGCTGATGCTATATAAACAAAATAACAAAAAAATAATGAATTGCATAAGTACGATGAACACTTGTTGTATTGTTTAAAAGTAATCAACTGTATTAACCAACATTGTTTGTAAGTTGCTTTATCTTTAATTGTTGGATTAAAAGCAACTACCTCCATATCCCCTAACTATCTAGATCTGCTAGATCCATCCATAGCTACTGCAATTGTTAATAAAAACCCTAATATATGTGGAATATCACAAATAATGATATTGTATTCATAGTACAAGATTGTAACTTGTTATAGGATTTGTATCCTGTTGATAATTGGTTAAGCTGGTTCCTGTCTTACAACCATGGATTACAGATATATGACACAAATCAATATCCAGTTTTATAATTATATTATAAACATGTCTTTTTTTCACTCTAATGGCTTTTCTTTCAATATATGTCAATAAAAGCAGAAAACAACCAATTATCATCTTTTCTTACCACATAGTTAGTCTTATAAAAGAATAGATTTCTACAAGTTTGATTTCTACAAATGTTTCTATAAATACACTTAACTGTAATTTTGAGAATATTATTGCTACCTGTCCAATATTGTTGACAGGTGCTTTCTGTGGAGTTGATTGTAAGAGAATCCATTTCACATGGTATTTTTAGTTTGTGTATATAAAGACTTATTGCATATGTCTACCAATCCTTACCTTTATTACATCATCTGAAAAGTGACAGTACAAGATTTTAGCAGGACTGCTCCTTAACATTTCATTTTAAGGTGACAGCCATTAGTTATGCTTAACATATATTTCTATACATTTTGTTAAACTGGATGGCTTTCTAACTTTTCCTAGAAGAAAAGTGACCAAAGATAGTTGTTAAAATGTTAAATTAATATTGTAATTTACACTTTTTCCACTTTTCAATACTATATTTCTTTATAGTTTCTAGAATTTTTTTGGACTAGCATATACACTATATGGACAAAAGTATTGGGATGCCGGACCATTACACCAACAGGGAGTTTTATGACATTGCATTCTAAATACACAAACATTAATATGTAGTTGGTCCCCCTTTGGCGCTTTAACAGCGTCCACTCATCCTAAAGGTGCTCAATGGTGTTGAGGTCAGGGCTCTGTGCATGCCAGTCAAGATCTTCTACACCAAACTCATCCAACCATGTCTTTATGGACTTTGCTTTGTGCCCTGGGGGCACAGTCATGCTGGAAGAGAAGAGGGCCTTCCACAAACTTAGTTGGAAGCATAGCATTGTCCAAAATGTACTTGGTATGCTAAGAGGGATATACCAAGACATTTTGGCCCATACAGACATGGTTGGATGAGTTTTGTATGGAAGAACTTTACTGGCCCACACATAGCCTTGCCCTTCACACAATTGAACACCTTTGGGATGAACTGGAACAGAGATTGCAAGCCTCTAATCCTCTACTGAATGAAAAGGCAAAAATTCCCACAGGAACACTACAAAATCTTGTGGAAAGCCTTCTCTGAAGCGTAAAAGCTGTTACGGCTGCAAAGGGAGGACAACTACATATTAATGTATATGTATGTAGAATGCAATGTCATAAAAACCCCTGTTTGTGTAATGGTCAGGGTGTCCCGATATGTGTGTGTATTCAGACTTATTTTTACCATTGTTTTTAAAGATTACTTAATAATAATAGGTGCTATTTAAAAAAAATAAGAATGAAATAATGTGATACTTAAGCATTGCCAAAATGGTTTAATCTTTCATTTAATTACTATGATTTTCTCAGGTATTATTTCTTATTGTATCCATTGACTAATAATAGTTAAAACATGTATATTCGAAGAAAAATCTTTTGAGCACATCTACTACTAATGTCTGTTTGTGTTAATTAATAAAATAATATATTGTGTTATGTGAATGCACCTGGGATTAGAGCTGAAACACTCTGTAGTCTGGTAGTTAATTGGATTTGATATTCATTTTGGGCTTGGTATGTAAACTAGAGAATCTGAAGGACAATTTGTGTAGATTTTATAAGCATTCACACTTGAAAAGTTTGCTTGGCATGAGCACAGTGATAAACTTCTAACCATCTTATCTCTACCACCCAGTATACAGACATGGGTACAGAACCACACATTCTAGGGCACATGCCATATCTCCCTTAACCAATGAAGTTAACAGCTTCTTAATGTTTAAATCACAGTTGCTCCACAGAAATATCTCAAAGTAACATCCTGTTACATTACTTTTTTGCGTACTACATTTGGCCCTTAGCCCTTTAATTTAATACTTACGACCAGAGAACATGCAGCCTTTGCCCCTGGCATAGTCCAAATTCTTCAGACAGGTCCAATCCAAGATGGGCTGGCCTGCTTGTGGAGGTTTGATCATGGTGGGGTCACATAATATTGCATTACAAAACCATGTGGTAGTAGTGTGACAGCTATCACAATGTGCTAGCAGCGGTGAAGAGGCATGGTCCAAACAAGGGAATGTATGCATGATAGAGTTAATTTTTGTGTAAGGGTATGCTAGTATGCATGTGTTAGTTACGGAGAGGAACTCAGGGACTTCTGAGTTAGGAGCATAGCTCATTATACTTTATCAAGTTACGTTTTAAGCTTTATCAAGCTCACTAGTAAATGTACTTTCAACCTTGTTTGCCAGAGGAAAATAAATAATTGTTAAACAGTGTTTCTATGGTATCTTGGACTGTGTCCCAACATCTGCTCCTTCTCTTGCCTCCTGTCATGTTTGAGTGTTTGTATACACAACATATGTTAAAATTATCTTTGCTTAACTTTAATTGAAGCCATAAATGTTTTTTTACACAAACTCTAATAACTTTTTTTCATATGATAAATATTTGTAAAATGAAAAGCTATACCGTGCGATACGAAATAATTACATCTGCTATAATAATTTGTTAGATCAATTAATATATAAAAATATAGTATATTAGTATATAAAAGTATAACTTTGTAACAATTATTTCAAATGTCTCTTTGGAACACTAGTTATATTTCCTAAAATTATCTGGTGCAATAAATGAAATATTATACATTATAAATATGTATAAAACTAAAAAGCACGACTTATCATTAGGATGAAAGTATGCGTGCACTGAATCAAACTTAAATTAAATTAAAATTATGCATTTATACATGTAGGAATAGTCAGGAACTACAGTATCTCAGAAAAGCGAGTACCCCCCTCACATACCCCTGTATGCAATTTTTTGAGGGAAACTAATGGAATTCTTGTAATTTGTCAAGAAATCTATTAATTTTTAAGGTTCCATAAATTATAAATTTAATAATGTAATGTTAAGCAGCATTGTGCTCAACTGCCCTGTGCATTGCTTCCTACCCAACTCTCCTGAAATGACAGCTACCTTGAAAGAGCAGTGTCTTTCTTTACAAACCGCTGATTAGGTTACGGTATTCAAGAAGCATTTCACAGCAGCAGGAATCAGATTTTATGAGTGACAGTATTTCAACATGATAATAAAAAAATGAAAGGGAATGATATTTGGAAAATGCTTATTGTTCTTGTGATTTTTCCATACCATTCATTTTTTTATGTGGGATGATAAGGAAAATGCACGGTGAAACATTTCAATTGCAATTCGTTTTTATATGTTTTTACAAGCCTGGGTCTTTCATAGGTGAGCTTGAGGACTTCAATTTGGCCAGTGCATATTTGCATTTGACCATTTATGATCCAAATGAGCCTTTCTTAACTATACAAATAATTTGTCTTACTCTGATTAGGTAGTTGTGAAGATGTTTATCTAGATATTTGTCATAAATAGCCTGTCCAGCCCAGAGTTAACTATAACACACAGGTAAAGATTTTTGAAAGAGTCATGTATTATTACCCAACTTAATAGGAGATTGTTGAACTTGTTAGCTTAGTGAAATTTGTCAAACGTTTAGTCTACTGGGACACAAGGCTAAGACTCCCTTCTTCTGGCTGTTGGGTAAATATTTAATGTATAAATACAGACAATTACCACAGATAGTGTCTTTATTACCTGCGCAAAGTATGTTCTTTACTTTGTGGAGTTTTTTTTAACCTTTTTTAACATATATATATATATATATATATATATCTTAGTTGAACTTTCTCTTTCAGTCATCATCACCAGGGTTGCTGCAAGCCTTTATACTCTTTAAAATAGTCAATACAATTTTTATTAGGCTATGCTAGCCCTATCAACCTTGTCAAAATAGGTACCAGAACACAGACAGGGCCGGACTGGGAATGAAAAGCAGCCCTGGAGCCATTTGGAGACCAGCCCCATATAGTTCATCTCACGGTCGAGCTCTAGTACCCTCACGCATCCCTTTTACATACCCGAGTCACGCTATTTGCCATACAAATAACTATAAACCATACTTTTTTATCACATAATTTGTATTAAAAGTGTTAAAAGGCCCTAATAAATGAAATACTCTAGACATAATGGAATCAAAACATATGCTACTGCAAACATTTTTAGATAAAAACGTTCCATTATATTCAGTGGAACAAAACAGTGATCACATTATTCTTCACAATATTCTTGTAAGAAACTTTTGGCTATTAAAACCACCATAACTGTTCTAGCACTGCATCATCAAATGAATACCGCACCCCAGATAAATTATTATTATTTTTATAAATGCACACAGTTCATGGTGCAAATTGGTCTGCCAGTATGTTTATATAAAAGGTCCTCTCTTAAGGGGGGAAGGACTGTGAAACCAAAGGGAATAATTAAGTCATTTCTTACACTACTAAATTGGGTTTCACTCTGAAGATCCCAACCACCACTCAAGTTTCTGCAATTAATCCTTTGTGATAAAATATGCAGATTGAAATAAGAGTAAATAACACAATACCTTTACTTTTCCTCTCACTGATTTCTGGGGCTAGAAAGTTTTGTCCTCTGAAGTGACTACAAATTCAGGAGGGAGTTTTATCTCTGGATAAGTAAACATTAAATAAATCAATTTATTGCTACAGTAAGTACAGTGCACACACCGACACCCAGACACACAAACCAGGACAGGCTCTACCACACTGACACCCAGAGACACACACCAGGACAGGCTCTGCCACACCAACACCCAAACACACACACACACGTCTCTACCACACAGACACACCCAAACACACACCAGGACAGGCTGTGCTACACCGACACCCAAACACACACCAGGACAGGCTCTGCCACACCAACACCAAAACACACATACCAGGACAGGCTCTGCCACACAGACACCCATATACACACCAGGACAAGCTCTGCCACACAGAATATGAATGTTGGTCTGGCGGTTGCCTGGTCCACCAGTATCCCGGTGGGCTAGTCTGGGCCTGAACACAGATACATTAAATGAGTAGCTATATTCATATCATTTATGTAACAAATGTAGGTGCCTCAATCTCTGTACACTGGGAGAAAACAGGTACATCTTCATTAATTATTTCTTAGAGAAACACTCTGCAGGGCTGCTAAGGTGATCTTTTTTTCTTGCACCGGTATATTAGTTGGTTCAATACTGAATGCAAGCAATTAGAGATAATGCATTAGGCATGTCCTTTTTATTTTTTGTTCATTGTAAATTGTTACAGCAGCAGTGGGAAAACATTATCTAACATGTAACATTTTGATGTTAATTATTTAGCATTTTAAGAAATATACCTAAATACTAGTTTATGGTTGCCTTAGAACACTCCATAAAAACGACACAGTAACATGTTGAAATAACACCAACAGTGAATGTGCCCAATTAATACACTTGAAAACAGAAAAGGAGTTTGAGCATGCTTTTTTATTTTAATTATTGTCTCAACATGTGAGAGAGCATTTTAATATTTAAATAGCCACACCTGTACTCACAGGACTATTTATCAAAGGACACAAATTACCTAATGTGTTTCTTATTTCTCCAGGCAAATATCAAACAAAGAATTCATAAGCAGTATAATAAGACCATTATAGTAAAGACATATAATGTTTAATTGATTTGTTTATAGAAAAATATTCTCACAAACAAAAAGGGCTTTTTTGCACATATCCACAACATCATTTATCTCCTTTCTTTTTAAAAAAAAACATGTATTATTTTCATTACATTAACGGCATATACGTCATTATGTCTATATATTTATAGAATATCTGTTTTAATACAGTAAAAGGACTTAGGGTGAATTCTACACTTTAACTTTTCTAATTTTTTTTTTTCCATGACATAAATTGCGAAGGAGTTAAAGGGGATCCTGCAGTGCAGGGTGCCAGTATCAGTGCAAGTAGTAGTTGTGCAATGTAGCACTGTCGGGTTGAAAGGCTTCTATAATAGGATGTATTTTCTGTTATGACTGCATTAATGCTATCTATGGGATCAAAACCTATTTCCATTTTTTTGTCCAAACCAGGTGAATATTTTTACCAGTTTGGATAAATCATTCAATAATCAAACCACTTCCATACTGTCAGAGGTGAGAAATCATTGAAATACTATTCCATTTTTCCTCTACAGATTATTTTTTTTTAAAGAGTACATTTCTCACTACACTGGAGTAATTTACAGATTTGTATATTAGTAAAAATATTCCCAGTTGCCATGAGACAAATGTTATATATCCAGAATAAGATATACTAGTATTTTGTTTTACACAAATCTGCTTCAAGTATAGTTTAAAATGAGTAAGCCATCATTTGTGCTTTGTGATATTTCTGAAGAACAAAGTCTATAAAAATTGATTATTTTCCATCCCTTGTGGTTTAGCTGTTGGCAGGTCAGCTTGCTAATTGATCATTAACCGTGCATAATAAGAAAATTCTTGTTAAGCATCAGTGGTTTATACATCACATAGGAACATTTAAACAGGATATGTAGAGCGATGTTACAGTTCATGCTGTGTTCAAATAGAAGGTGTTAAAACAATGTTATTAATTTGCTTTGTTACATACTGTGTATACAGTATAGAAAGATAGATATAGATATATATATAGATATCTTTTTAAAATAGACATGATAATAGTTCATTTTTCTCACTTAACAAAATTCAAAGTGAGCGAACAGAAGAAAAGTCTAAATCAAATTAATATTGAACTTGCACAAAGTCTGGGGTTTTGTATGCAACAGGTGCTTATAATAATCAATTTATGTAGATTAAAACACAAAAACATTAACTGAAAAAGAAACAGCTTGTAGGAGGAATGAAACTGGGTGAGGGACAGCCCAACTCAGTATCAAGGTGAAGTTGCTGAAGACAGTTTAATGTCAAAAGCTATATACTATGGCAAGACTGAGCACAGCAACAAGACACAAGTTAGTGTCAACTCAGCATTTGGCAGAAAACAGCGGGGCCTTCATCGGAAAAAAGAGGTTCGATTGATGTGGAAACAAGGACAAGTGGAATATACAGGGTGTAGATGGTAGCACGAGTCAAAATCTGAAATATTTGGCTGTAGCAGAAAGCAGTTTATTCATAAAAGGGCTGGAGAGGGGTACAAGAATGAATATTTGCAGTGAAGCATGGTGAAGGTTATTGCAAGTTTGGGTCTGCCTGTCTGCAAATGGAGTTAGGGATTTGTTCACAATTAATGGTCTCCTCAATGCTGAGAAGTACAGGCAGATATTTATTCATTATGCAATACTATTAGGGAGGCATTCGATTGGTCCCTAATGTATTCTGCAGCATGGCAATCGGGCAGTAAGCGGGCAGGGCGATGATGTAGGCTAGCCACAAACACATTGAAATTGTAAAGAGTAGTAAGGGAAATGGGTGGGGAGTGACACATGCCTAAACGCTGCTCCAGAGATTTTGTGCAGTGACCTGGAGAGTTCCCAGTTATGGTTGTATGCAAAATGGACCAAAAAAGATTTGGACACATTTTTTGTCTATTCTTTTCAGACAAGGAATTTGGTTTCCTGCCCTTTTGTTCAGACAAACTTCCCAGGGCTTTTTTCATTTGGTAAAGAAAAATGGTGGAGACCCCAGGCGTACCCTCTAGATTAACAGGATATGCCAAAAGGCTCTGCCCTTTTGCAGAAGTTCACCGGGAGGCTATGTTCTAAAGCCTATGGCCAAAGAAAGAAGACACGGGGAGCAGTGCACGAGTAAAAAAGACAGAAGAAAAAAGACAGAAAAAGAAAATACAAGGAGACAGGGACAGTCAAAGGGTGAAGAAATCATACTGATTTAACTATACATTGTACAATGCCAGCCAAGTCTTTGTTTAAGAGTATTAAATTAAACATTTTATAGCACCTATATATTAAACATTGTATAGCACCTATATAGCACTGTATACTCATATTCTGTAAAGTTCAGAAACCGTATGAACAGGTTGGGACAAGTATTGCTACAAATTAGTAGGCAAAGTAGTAACTATGGTGGAAATGAGAGATTAGCACCAAGGTCCTGATCAGTAAAAAATATTTGCACATAATTATATCAGTGGGGAGCACAATTGAAAAGCACAAAATGTATATTCCACTGTGACTAGGGACAACTTTTTAGATTACTTATTTTGCGACCCAGTATTGCTTTAAATGCTGGGCATTCTGTATTTAAATCGAATGATTAAACATTTATGTTTAATTAACTTTGCAATTTAATTAAAATATGCTGTTGCTATCTGTTTCGTTTAAATGTAGCCATTTAAATTTTGTCATGAAATACAGATATAAAAACGACCACAGGGAGTTTAATAATATTAATAACAATTACCAGTTATCAAATAATTCAGCTTTAGTACAATGACTTAATTCCCAAAATACTAGCTAAAAGTTGAAAAGAAAGACATACTTTGTTTAATTTATCATGATACATGCTTGTTTGACTCAATTTAGCTGCCATAGTAACTGAAATTCAAAGGTGTGGAATGGTGTTCCTCGAAATGAAAACACTTGCAATTTTTATTTCAGTTTAATCCACTATTTTTCTACCAAAGGACACTGTATAACCATTGTAATATTTAGCAAGTGTACATTTGTCAATAGTTTTTGTTATGCCAATTTAGATTGCTATGATAAAATTCTGCACCATATTCTGCAACATAGTTTGCACATTAAGTGTCAATAATATTCTTCTATTAAAGGGATTCCTCATGATTTTAAGAAGTTCGATTTAAACTTTTTAATCTTTTTTTATATAGAGTTTTTACACTCATTGTACCACTTATTCATGCTTAAATTGTACTAGAGGGGGATCCACATTAAAATTGAATTTATATTCAAAATAAATTATCAACTCATAAAAAAAATTGGATTCCTCCTGTCTTTTAACTGCATACTTTTAAATGAGGCTTAGGCTATATGATTTTTAGCTAATAAAAAGAGAACCATACAGAACATCACAGAATGTGATTAAAGCTACCTCCCACAATTTTAAACAACTTACAGATGCATGTGTTTTCTAGCTCACCTTTCTTTAAAATAAAACATATCTACGTTTAAAGAATTGCTACTAAAGTTAATTAGCTTGATCATTAGCCAACTAACCTGAATTCACTGATTAACTATGACTTTCCTTTTGTGACAAAGGTAGGCTACCTTTCCAACTTTATAAAAAGGAAAATAATTTAAAACAATCGTGTCAGAAGCCTTACATGCAAAAAAAGTTTTATTACACTGCATTGGTGGTGGAGGCATAGAATAGCCTTCCAATAAAAGTTGTCCCAGAAAAAAAAATAGAACACACATATGTAGATATTTGTATCTGTTTTTTTATTACCCATACTAGACTTTGTTATATTCCAACAGCAGCAATTAATTAATGTACCTGCATTGCTTCTAATTTAACATTTAAATCAGCAAAAAAAAAATAATAAAAAAAAATATATATATATATGTGAAAAAATTGTTTTACTAAGTGATTGATAAAACTATCACTATAAGGTCCCCGCAGTATTACACTTACTTTGAGGTGGGTTTTACATGCACTGTTGCTTTAATATAAAGTGCCGCAAAGAAGATTAAAACTATAATCCCAATAATTATCTTCTCAGTACAGTATCTCTTCATTAGCACAACGCAAGCACTCAGCATGCACCATGTAATCCGATAAAATAATAAAATGCAAGATTTTCTGAGTGCCTCATGTTCAAATAGCAATTTAGTCTTCATTATTTACTTACTTTGGGTATGTAATAAAACATTGTAGGTTAATCATGGCATACATTTCATTATTTGTCACAAGTTATGATAAAACGTTATAGTGAGTATTCTGTTTTCTAAGGTACGTAAAAGTGATTTTAACCCTTAAAATGGGTAGGGATTGAATCCTTCTTTAGTAAAGAGTGTGGGGCATAATTTAACCCTTTGAGTGCCAATTGAATGTTATACTGCTGGATTTTTTCCCCAAATAATATTTGCACTATTTTTTACCACTACGTACAACTTTATTAAGCTATTGTTTGATTACTTTGCAGGCTTCAGTCTTAAGCCACGTAGCTTAACAGACAAATCAGAATATTATAAATACAGATTACTGACAAAGTTACCACAGTTGTATTTTTAGTGCAAACCTAGGCATATTGGATTTATAAATGTGGTAGTATTTAGCTAGTGATAAATGTTTATAATATGTTATTGTAACTTGGAAAATCTCATGGTAGACTACCTTGAGCTCTCTCTCTTCTGGGGTGTTTTGTGAAGGGGTGGGGCTAGCAGTATTTGGGGGTGGGGCTAGCCTTTTAATAGGTGAGAACTGAGTGGGGAGCAGGCGGAAGTAGGCAGGAGTAAGCTGTAAGTAACATGGACAGAGAGGGGTCATGACCAAATGCCACTCCTCTGTCTTAAGACCCAGGGAAACAGCATTTTAATCAGAGACTTTGGATAAAACTCAGTAAGTTTCCCAGGTATCGAGTGCATTACTCTAAAAATAACATAATTGTAATCACATTATAGTAGTATAGTAGTAGGTTGAAAAAAAACTTCGGTCCATCAAGTTCAACCTTTCACACATACCTAGTTCTAAAGCATGAAAAACCAACATATTCAAGAACCTGCTACAAACACTTGTGAACTTGTGAACATCATTGTTTACGTTTTTTTGCCTATTCATGTTGTAAAGAGTAAATATAGGATAAGTTTTTAGAATATTCTTTTCAAAATAAATGGTAGACCCCCAAATACCAAAATAGTTTGTACATACATGCATGTTTTCCTTGCGGACCTTAAGGTTTAGAATGCCTAAGAATGAACATATTTTATGCAGATATCATCATACTAAAATATACTGCACACAAGAGAAAACAGCATGAGGAAAGGTAATCTCTTTAAGTCAATGTAGAAAAGCACTTTGCATCGATTTTTCCCAGTCTATGAGCAATTTGGAGAATGTCAGTTGGAGTTTGAATGTTGTTTCTTTTGAGACCCATATAAACAACAAAAATGCATTGAAACAGCTACACAGATTAACTCTCTGGAGTTTTTGTTTTTTTTGCCTACTTCCCATGTATGAGCTGTTTCGAGGCTTTTTCAGTGAAATATACAACAAATCAAATAAGAAAAATGAAAACAGTAAGTTTGCATCATACTGAATATATTCCTAAGAGAAAATGTCTCAAACAAAATGGTTTTTTGAGATAAGTTGGGAAATGTTTTCCATATTCTGTCAGACTGATCAGTGACAAATGATTAGATTGCTTAGAGTTTTATTTTTTTTGTTGGAACATTTTCCGGGCCCTGTGTGTAACGAGGGTGACAACAAAGGAAAAATCCAATGGCAACAAAAAAAAAATGACTTTAATTCCAGCAGCTGCATTGGATAAAGCTGGAATTGAAAGCATTGCCAAAGGCTATTTACAGTGATTACAGCACATTAGTCTCAATTTTCCTTTGTGGAGTATTTCATGAAACCATTTTAAATATATGCACATTAAATAATTGAAATAAATGGAGGATTTAAAAACTGTTCGTTTTGTTACTATCACCTTATTTGCCTGAAATGTTTATATATATATATATATTATATATATATATCTTAAGAAGGACAGTTATATTTAATTGGACTGAATCAGTTTAGATATTCAGGTGATTTATAACCATCCTTCGGTGGTTAAAAAAGGAACTGTAATAGTGGCATATTTTTGCATAGCTAAATTTGTTCATTTAAACCACCTATGGTGTTTGACTTTTGCATGTCAGTCATTGTAATTGTTTTAGAGATATTTATATTAAAAGTTCACATTATTAAGTTCATCACTAATGCTAACACCTGACCTTAAGTGATAACATAAAATCTCGGAAGGGAGACAGGTATAACTCGCTGAAACCAGGACATAGCCCCTTTCTAACAGGCCCATTTATACACTTTCATTTTAATACTGGTTCCTTGTGGGTTGTTCGAGCCCAACAAACAAGCACCTTTTATTTACATTTGCTGCTCCCAGGCTCCGTCTTGTCTCCTTTATGCTTAATCAGCTTCATAGGAGGCTCTTTCAAAGGTAAATGAAAACAATTATGTTACGTCTATTGCACTGAAAAAAATACAAATATGGTTTAAAAGAGCAAACAGCTCAGATTTAGGCTACAATACCCTTGGTCATTAAGTGCATAATTGTATTGCACTATTTATTTTTATAGAACTGTAAAAAAGGGGAAGAACGTTACAAATTGGTTTTACTAAAAAAATGAGAACCTGAGTAGGCGATTAAGTAATGTTTGGACTCCAAATTAAAGTACCTCTATGCTGAGATGTTGAGTATATATTACAAAGCGTTTGGTGCTTATTGGTTCCATGTACATTTCAGATATTACATTTAAAAACAGTAAATGCTTGAAATTATTTGGATATTATTGTGAATTTATCTAGCACTGCATGCTTTGGTTTTTTTAATATCTGGTCTTGCATGTAGATTATTGATTGGTAGATTTTAATATTAATTCATCAGGATGCATCATTATAATCTAATGGAATTTAAGGGTTATTAATAGTATTTTTTATGTGCCTAAGGTTTATACGCTACAATTGCATATATATCCATGCGTGAGATCACTTGGGTGAAATCCCATGTTAATTCTGAAATATAAAAATGGTGATCTAATTAGCTGCCATCCTTACATGTCATAGATTAACCATTTGTGGAAAAAAGTGTGTACATGTTATTATAATTTGGGATCCATTTAATTACAATGTAGAGGAAGTCCCACAGTGATACAGAATTGTAGGTTAGCATTGAAAAAATGGCTTTCTTTTATTTTGCTCCAATAAACTTGCATTACATGCAGACCTATTTTTGGGTGTTTTCTCCTACTCAAATACCACACTGAGCAGGTTTCTTAAGGCAATGCCAATGAAGTCTTCCTTGTACAATGAAATCCTTTCCTCTATAGGCTTTCTTTAGTCAGACAGTCAAGTTGGGTAATTGAGAATGAACCATTCTATTATTTACGACAAGATAGTATAATAAGGTATGGTTTTGGTGGGCATTTCATTTAACAATTGCTACCATGCATTTAGGCTTCCTTGTACACTATATTCTTCTTCTTATTATTATTATTATCATGTCATTTTAAGAAGCTATATTAAAAAGTGGTGTGATGTGAGAATAGCTGCATTGGTTTTATTACAGTTAAGCAGAGATTACTAATATGGCAGATAAAATGTTGGAGATCCATAGATTTATGTAAGTTGTGCATTATGACCTCTTTTCGGCATAAAAATTGTTCTGTGTTTTAAAGTGTACCTATTTTAGGTAACCTTGTTAAAATTTAGATTACATTTAAATGATCAGTTGTAGGTGTTGCAGTGTTGCAAGTGAAAGAAAACACATTCCCCTTTACCTTTGGTGGCAGTGTAATAGTTTGTTGTCTGTATTATCAAAACAACCAAGAAAGTACTACTTACGTCCGAAAGGAGTAAAGTGTCTTTATCGTGCATGGTAACTAGGCAGCCTACACGCAGAGTGCATATATGCAGTCATAAAATATGCAGAATGTCATCTAGTAATTTGAAAATGGCTTACTATGGATCATTACACCTGGATCTAGTACTAGTCGCTACTCATTTAAATAGCAGCTGACACTTGACTGCCATTTTGTATTTTCTCAATGATTGTCATATGTTGTTTAGCTGACAACATTCAAGTTAATCTTGACACACAGTACTATAGTATATATCAAACAGAATCATGACTGCTGGTCACGTCAGAGTTTTACCTTCTATTCGGCCAAAATATAAAAAGAAGCAGAAAAACTTCCAGGATGTCACGACACAGCGTACAGAGGAGACTCCGTAGTCAGGTAGGACTGGCAGGAATGGTCCAGAGAGCCGAGATCAGGATACCGGAGAGCAGGATACTCGAGGAACAAGCCGAGGTCAGGATACCGGAGGTCAGAATAGTCGAGGAGCAAGCCGAGGTCAGGATACCAGAGATCAGGATAATCAAGACAAGCCGAAGTGCAGGATACAGGAAAACAACGGTGGTCAGGGCAAGCCGAGGTCAATACAGGAATCAAACAGAGAACGCTATCTGGGTGCTTAGCAACAGAGACGGCATAGACGACCATCAGAAGGCAAAGTCTCAGAGTTCTGAAGTCTCTAAAAGGCACAGGAAGTTAGGCACTAATTGGAGATTTCCCGCCAAATTTCAAAGTGCGTTACGTCACTTCCTGGTGCGGCCCATCTTGGGTTGGAGATTTCGTTAATCTTCCCATATAGGTTGGGGTAGCTACCTGCCGGGCGCCACTAGGTGGCGCACAGAAGAACGAGTCCGGACTCCAGAGAAGGACGCGTCTCCCGCTGCAGCTGCTGGGAGGATCTCGTGCAGGTAGGTGGTCTCCCTCTTCCTCGCGGCGGCTGCGGCTGCTGTGTAGAAGCGGGGGGTCTCCCCCTTCTCCGCGGTGGCTGCGGCTGCTGGGTAGACGAGGAGGTCTTCCCCTTCTGCGTGGTGGCTGTGGCTGGGGCTGCCGTGCGGAGGCAGGGGGTCTCCCTCTTCCTCGCGGCAGTTGCGGCTGGGGCTGCCGTGCAGAGGCGGGGGTCTCCCTATTCTTCGCGGCGGCTGCTGCTGCTGGTCCGAAGCGGGGAGTCTCCCCTTTCTTCGCGGCAGCTGAGGCCGCCGGACCGAAGCGGGGGGTCTCCCCCTACCTCGCGGCTGCTGACCGGGAGCCATGACACAGGACCTGTAATTTTACAACTGTACTGACCCAATAAAAGGAATCAACTTTGTCTAAAGATTTTCTATTGGGCACTATACATAAAGCACAAAAACACCAAACTTAAGTATATATTAATAACATTATAATATAATATCAAGCTTAAAATCAACTGTACACGTGATTATAGAAATGTACTAATACACAACCAAGATGTATTGTTCCCTAATACCATGGTATACCTGTGTCAGTTTTAATCCAGATTTTATTGAGAAATGGCTTCATTAATGCTAATACAAAATATTGAATTAAAATGCATGCCAGATTGATTATAGACAGCAAAGAGTGTGCAGCTCAATGTGTGTCAGCTTCCAAATGTAAAACTATCGTTAAAGCATAAATGAACACTGCTTTTTTTGCAAGCATTTTATCTAATTACAGGTTTTTACAAGAATAATTGTTTGCAGCACAAATACTTAAGAGAAAAAATCTATATAACACAAAGCTGTTGTTTTCTTTGTTAAATATGGAAGACCCATAATAATAATTTTAATCAGGACCATTTTAAAGATATGTTCAGGTCAACAAATGCAAGAATCAGCAAGCAGTACAGTATCTAAAAAGTTACCCAATTCAAGGGTTGTCAGCAGAAAAAAAGAGTCTGAAAGTCAGATTTCTTTAGGCAGAAAAAATAGGCCATTAACTGGAACAACATAAGCAAATGTGAATTTGCTTTTCCTTTGAAAACTCACAACAATCTAACCCAGTACAGGATATTCAGTTTAAGGAGACAGCCCCACCATGTAAATATATTTTTCCTATTCTTCAAAAATGGAAAAAAATAATGTAACTGATGTAAAAGCTACCGTGGGACAGCTTGTATAGTCCACAGCTTTTTGTCTGAGAGAGGCCTTGTGCAAATTTATCAAAACCCCAAAGAACTCCATCTCATGTGAGGAAAAGAGGATGATTTTCTCCCAATTGATCATGAAACCCAGGTAAAAAAAGATTGATGTTCCGCTGTTTGTGTGTGTTTAGTCAGTCGAAGCGCCCTGACCAATGAGTAAAATATCATCTAGATTGATGATTACCCTAACACCTCTACTCCTCAACCAGGTGGTCAGTGGTTTCATGAGCTTCATGAAGCACCAAGGGCCTAAGGACAGGCTAAAGGGGAGGCAGGTGAACTTCCATTTCTTGTTGTTCCACAAAAATTGCAGAAACAGTTGGCGGGAGGGCACCATGGGAATAGTCAAACCAAACAGGAAGTATTTTTTTACTTTCAGGTCAGCATTGTTGCAGATTTTTTTTAATTATTATTTTTATTTATTTTTTACCTCTGTCAATGATGGTGCTGCATGGAAACCACAATCCTGTGAAGACTGAAGATGCATGGAGGGATCATGCAGTATAAACAAATTTGTACTCGGGTTTAATATGCACCCCCTTTTCAGTACTCTTTAAAAAAGTATTTTTTTACAATATACCATGTGGGTGCAAGCAGCAGGAGATCAGTTGGGCCTAACACACGTAGTGCAAGCAAAGTAGCTGGAAGATGAGGAAATGCACAAGGGGGATTCCGCAGTATCTTTACATGCATTTCCCAGGTGTGTGTGGGGTAATTATTTAAAAGTACTACTCAGCTATCCTATGCATAAAAAAATGATACCTATAGTTTACTATGATCTAATGAAATATTTTAATATTGCTGCTCCTATTTAGTTGAATAAACAGTGTATTAGAGTTAATATACAGAGTTGAAAAAATAGAACTCTGCACATATCTTATTCTGTAAAACATTTTAGTGACTTTGTAATTGTTATCAGTGACATTAAATATGTCCTGATTACAATTTGACATTTCACAAAAGTGGCATGCTTTCCCTTATGTATATCTGTATGCTAATTAAGAAATTGAGATGATTAAAACTGTTAGTGTGTTTTTCTGTCTTTGAAGCTCATTACATAAAATTAATAATTTGTTAAGTAATTGTTAACTGGGGATTGTTGACCTTCCTGAAATTGTGACAATCCTTTATTCTTCCAGTAACGTTCAGTTGTGTTTATCCTATTTTGCCCTTTTAGCAACTATAATGATGGTGACCTCAGAACATTTTGACATCAAATCAATTGCAAATGACACCAATTATAATTTCTATCTCACTCAGCACTCAAGGGTGACATCTTTTTTGGTAAAAGGTTGAAACAGAGAATGTTCCATTCTGATTGTCTCAATATCATTTTAATTGTGATTATTAAATCACCTAAGTATTATACTAAAATAGGCTTTTTGTTTATTTTTATATAATATAGACAGGAGACAGCTATATAAATGGAAACCAACATTTAGAATACCTTGTCCATCCCTCTGTAACACATTTCATTTAAATGTGTTTTTTTTAAAATTAGTTTTTTTATAATTTGTTATTAAGATGTATTAGTAGTAGTTTACATTGTGTATTATATAATAAGCTTTTTGGGTACCTAATATTAACTAGGTCCCCAGTAAGTGTTAAAATGTAATTGAAATGTATTTGTATATATATGAGAACATACATTAATATGCACAGTACCTAATGAGAATGACATTTATAATTATAATGTACTCCAAATGTGCAAATTTATTGTATGAACAGTATCAATTCACTGTATTACATTTTAAAAGTGTGAACTTAGATCTTTTGCTACCTTTTCCAGGCCATATCTACTGACCCAGTATTAGGACGGGATAGCAGCAATTTCATATCTCTTTGAGTTTACATTCAGTTGTGTGTTGTTCTGGCATTTCCTATTGGCAGGTACGTTACAGAGTACTGATCCATTTTATAATTTCTTCATGTGTGCTTACTAAAGTAAAAAAGAAAGCCACACTTCCTGCTCCAAGTGCTTTTATTATAATTTATATACACAGAATAATCCATTGCTCTCTGGCTTGCTACATTCCAAATATGCAAGTTGTAACACGAGTCAAAAAAAATAATATATATATTATATATTATATATATATATGTGTGTGTATAGAGAGAGAGAGTGAAGAGAACACAGAAAAGAGGTTGCTTTCATTTTGGTGCATGGGACTGTTGCTTTCATAAATATGTTTAATGGTAATATTGACTGACCAGGTTCAGGAACAATTTTAGAGAAACATGCTGTTTGTTATTGTTCAAAATTAGATTTTTTTATTTCTCAACAGGGCATGTTGATTGAATAAAAGGTGCTACAAAAATCCTGGTATTAGTTACAATACCTAATGTAATTCTAGACTATTTCTTCCTCTAAGACTGTAAGATCCTTAGCAAATGAAATGTGCTTAAAATAAGATTATTGTGTGTAATGCTATTTGCAGCAGAATGGCAAAACAGAAGTAGCATTCTAATTAACTGCTCTGTGTGTGTATTATCTTTGGCTATTCTACCAATGCTTTTAAAATGATTATTTTGGTTGCTGACTCTCTCTCAAAAAAAAAAAAAAAAACAGAACAGAAAATGATATGCTCATGTTGGCTTGTATTTACATATTTCTAGTTGAAATAGCAAAAACAAGTAACATGCACATACAGGTAGCTCTGTAGAAATTTACAAGCAGATTTCAGTGAAGAGGAACCACATAAATTGGAAAAGGAGAATAGAATGTATGTCAAAACCAATTTTATTTATGCAACATCTATAAACCCATTTGTACTGATTATGAGATAAAATGTGTTTGTACCATTTGATTAAAAATATAAATACACTTATGCAAACTGTATTGTCCACTGAAATATATATATAAAAAAACTAACCAGCTAAGATTATATGAGCCCATTCTACACTCATTCTACATGCTTCATTAACACTTTTAACAAATGAGTTGCTAGATATTGACCTGAGATCAAATGTGCATTTTCCAAGGTTTTCTGTAGAATTTTGTAGAATATTTAAAATGTATTCAATTATCGGTGAAAGCAACTAACGATTTACTTCTGGGAAGAGTTTGGTCATTGAGCAGCACTGAGAACGTAGTGTGTAAGTGTTAAATGAAGCAGGAGGTAAACGAGCAACATTAAACCTGGCTTGAACTCAATGGTCTTATTAGTGTTTTATCCAATGTTGACAAGTTGCTTTCTTGACTAGTCATTATACCTTATTATCAGCATATAGCATGGCCAATGAGGTACACCTAGAAGTTTGTCTAGGGTAAGGGTCTTACCTAGAATACATGCTAGAATTTCTATAAATAACTCTTTAAAATTATAAACAAAGTATTTTTTATTTCTGAAAAATATATCGCTGAAATAAAAGGGACACTTGAAAGCTTTGACACTTTAACTTACTTTTACATGCACGAAAAGTAGATCCAGCAAAAATAGGTTTATAGGTTTAATGTAGTCATAAAGTAGTATATTCCTAAAAAAATACACTTTTTCATAATATTCTAGTCTAATCTTCTAATGGGTGTCAAGTGTATCAAATCCTGAATATAAAAAAAAAAAAATCCCATGGCTAGGAAACTTTCTTCAAGAAAGTATTCATCATATATAGATAAGTTTGCTTATTCATCATAAACATCCATAAAAATGAAAATTAAGTTTCCTTTTGCTAAGCTTGGTTGAATTGTTGTGTTCATAATGCAGACTGCGTCTCTGTAATCTTGGCTGCGATCCTAGTGCATTGCATTCTTAGAAGCGAGTGAGGCATTAACCCTTAGGGACTGAGGGGTTGAATCACAACATTTATGCTTAATTATTGCTTTGCTTGGTTAAAGAGAATACCAAGACTAAGAATCCTTAGTCTACTTTATTATTAGCGGTGTATCAATTGGCAAGCAGCCCTATTAATTTAGTCATCACTATGCAAACCCTATTCATGTATGGACTGGCTAGTGGGAAAAAACTTTGTTTTAAGCTATAACGAAAGAATAAAATAAGAGGAAAAATAATAGTTCACAAAGTGTAAAACTGTACCTTATTTGTGTGACTAAGTATAACATAAGAAATAAATATTAATTTTAAAGGCTTCATGCGAGATCATTTTCAAATATCCCTCCTATACTAAGTCAAAGTGAATGTACAGATTTGCACTCTAACAATCGGAGTTTGTACAGCTTAAAACATTTGCATTAAATTTGACCATGAAACCACCATCATATGTTTCAAAACTGTCCTTAACACCTTCAGTCCCAGGGGTTTTTGGTACCTCAAGTCCCGGAGCAATTTTGCTATTTTTGCGCTATGTCGGTTAAGCGATTATTCTCTTTTCCTCTGAATAGTGTACCCACGTAAACTATATATTGTTTTTTCAGGAAGAGATATAGCTTTCTTTTGATACCATAATTAGATAATTAGCTAAAAATTTAGGATGATACATTTAGTAAAATAGAATGAGTGACAACTTTTGTCTACAAATCAAAAAGGCTCTCCGAATTTCATCTGAACTGAAGGCACAGGAAACGAAATTTGTTGTCTGGTGGACAAGTAATCTTCAATGCAACCCATTCTATTGCCAATGTTTGTCTATGAAGTTGGCTTGCCTATGTGCCTGGTTTTATATTCCATGGGCATGGCTGAAACACCTAAACGTAATAATTAGAAGGGGCGTCCACTTACTTTTGATCATATTGTGTATATGTGACATATTGAATGATTCGTGATGCAAAGTGTTGATGATTTCATCTTGAGCTCAGTCTTTCTAATACAATCCTCATGTACATCCCCAAATACTTTTTAATAAAACTTTTTTGGTCAATTGCTAGATGACCTAGTCTAGACATTTCCATTATGGTAATGAGTCATTTAATGTTCTCATCACTTCGTTCAGCTTTTAGGAGAAAAACATTTAACATTTCCAAGATCCAGCACTTAATGAAACAAAAAGCAGGTGGATCCGCAGTTTGTTTACTGTAATTTTCTAATCTATCTAACCTCTCGGCATCAATTTCTCCACTGTGGTGATGGTGCATATACCTCATCTCTTACACAAATGTATCCACATGCCAGATTTGTTCTGTCTCTGGCCGTCAACTGTCTTCACAACCATTGTTTAGTTATCATTCTCTTTATGTGAATTTCTATCACTTAAGGTTTGAGTCTTTACAGCAAAAATAATAGACTACATGGGCCGAATGGTTTTTATCTGCCACCCAAGTCTATGTTTCTTTAATAGCGCATAACTGATTTGGTTTTACCAAAATTCAATTTCCTAATATTTGCTAAACTGTGAATAATGAAATGTTGTCTTTGCCACAATGAAATCTCTCAGTAGACTAAAGGCATATTTACTAAGTCCCAATGGAGGTCTTAAGTATTCTGAATTATTTAAAGATTCACATTTAATTAAAACACGTGTTTCATGCTATAAAAAATGCAAATGCGGAACATATTTGTTCGAAGTATCATTGTGTTACTCAGAGTCTCCCTGAAGATTATGTATAATTTATTCTCTCCTTTTTTATTTAATAAAATAAGTTTAAGTAGAGG
Organism: Spea multiplicata; assembly: GCA_009364415.1. Lineage (NCBI taxonomy): Eukaryota > Metazoa > Chordata > Amphibia > Anura > Pelobatidae > Spea > Spea multiplicata. Next base: position 18,192,523 of record VKOC01000003.1, on the reverse strand, counting down.
TTGAGACATTCATATATTTTTGGTTATTATTACAAATTTGGTATTTTAAATTTATAAAGATAAAAAACCTTAATATTTAAATTGGCAATTAATACATTAATTGCATTAATATATTCTGAAGTTGTCAAATAACATAGCAGGTCCTATTCAGGCACATTTTAATCAGTCATATTTCCCAACTGTCCTATTTCGGCTGGCTTGCTTTCAAGCTTGGTGAGCTGAGGTCTGGTCTACCTACCAAGCTTCCAAGTGTGGCTCAGAAGCAGGGAGCAACAAGAAATGAAAAAAAGATTTAGCACACCATGAAACCAAAAGTGTTGGAATAAAAAAAATCCAGCCCTTTAGGTTCCTGTGGTACACTGGTTATAATATGTATTGTTAAAACATTAATACATGGTTTCCTACAAACCATACCTATATGAATAACAATAATAATATATTGCACTAACACTACCCATATTGTGTTGTATCAGAATTATTGCACTTATGAGAGAAAATAAGTAAATGCCGAAATATTTTTCACTTACAACTAGATTTGCTAAAATACCAAAGCACCTTGCGGTGTCCCATCCTGCTCATAAACTCACAATGCCGTATTAATGTACTTTCCAAGAACTGCACTCTTTAAACTGTAAACAAAAAGCCTCTTACCAGTGCTCACTTTGTGCTATTTTTTCTCCTGAAGTAGCCAAGAGTGACCGGAAAGTGCCCACAGTGAAATTAACTGGAGTGCTGTCTGTGCAAGGGGGTCTTCTTAGACCCCCCAGAACCCAAGCCAGTCATGAAGCTGACTGGAGGCTAGTATATCATGTGGGTGAAGGCAACAGGACATGTGTTTAATCAAATCTCTTGCAAGCCAAAGAGATAGGGGTCCCTGAAAGAAGCAAAAGCATATGGTTGATTCTGCAGAATCCCTCCATGTATTTGCATTAACTTTTCCCTTTAGTTACAGACAGGTACCCCTAAAGATGTAAACGCATCTTTTTTATGAAGGGAGTTTGCAGTTTGAAAATATTTTTACCTTATAATAAATTTGTCTCTGTCCATTTAAGTTCATCATACAATATTTATATAATATATAATAATAATAAAAAGAGAACATCACAGAACTTGACTTAATATATGATAATTAAATATAACATTTGGAAATTACAGCCACATGCAATAATGAAAAACTAGAACACTTGTTATGAAAAGTGCTAAAATATGAACCAGCGGTAAGAATCATCCCTAGAAATCATTTCTTAAACTTGAAACATCTGGCAGGAACATTTCTCCTGGCTCCTGAAAGTTTTAACTAGTGGCATGCAGTGTAAAAGATCAAGGGGCCAGTGGCTTATTGACCTGAGTGTATTGCATAATTCATATTAATGACATAAACTGTTTCATATAATTGGAAGATAGATGGATATCGTTCTTTCTTGCAATCTTCATTGCCACCAGCAGATGTCAGTTTTGTCTATCAACTGAAAATGATATTCTGAAAAAAGACATCAAAGCCGCTCACAAGCATAAGGTTGAAATAGTCCACAGAGAATTTTGATGTCCTTCTTCTATAGTATATCCTTCTTGTGACCGTTTTTCAAAGTAACATTTCAATTGATGCCAGACCAAATCACTCTTCTTCAGGAAATCTCATGTGGTTAAACATAAGAAAAACATTTCTTAAAAAATGTCTAATTGGGTGTCAGGGATTGGTGTACAGTATGAAATGTTGCCATTATAATTAATATTTTCAGAGTTTAGCATAGAAATGTATGTCAGCCTATCATTTGGTGGCATATTTTATAGAGCCGAATCATTGTTTTATTTGTTATGCTAGGAGAACTGAAAAAAATCTCTTGATTTTAATACTTTCACTTTAGTAGAACTTAATTGTATCTATGAATAGAAACCATTGATGATTTTAATGGGATACAAAAAATTGATCAAGTCAATCTAAAGATGGAAATATAGGGAAAAAAATAATGAAATGTTGTCTTTGCCACAATGAAATCTCTCAGTAGACTGAAGGCATATTTACTAAGTCCCAATGGATGCTAAGAGCCAAACTAAAGTGTGCTTAAGCACTGTGAAGATCATATGTGCGGTGGTTTTTCACTGACAAATAATACAAATCCGGCAGTCATTATTGATGCACTTTTACTGATCCTTTAAAAAGTTCCGGAAGAAATGTTTTCTGTACACTATTCAAACTCACAAGTGGATTAAGTTAATGATGTAGTGCAAAAGAACTTAGTTTATCGTGCTGGCAACAATAAAATTAGCATGTGAAGGGTATATCTTGGCTGCAAGCCAGTAGCTGGAGATGTATGTTTTATATGTCATAAAAAAATGCTACTTCTCCACACATTGCCCAAGGTTCATGCTATTGTGTTTTGTGGTGCACTATCCTTCCACATAATCTTGTTTGTGATATACCGATTTTTGTAACATTTTTATTATTAATAATTATTATTATTTATTGTTTTAGATAGCGCCATCAAATTCCGTTAGCGCCTGTACAATGGGTGGACAGGACATGACAAGTAGTATGTAACATAACAAATTGACTTACAGAGGAAACAGGTGAGGAGGGACTTGATCAAACAAGCTTACAGAGGGTAAAAGAATAATAAAAGTATGAAAAATATTAGTATCAAGTATCAAGTACCAGTAATATAGTTGTGTTGCTTTGTCGAGGTTTATTTTTTATTTAAAAAACAAAAAAACAAAACATTATAGGCCTTAACTGAGGGTAGGGGGTTAAGCTGAATAGGAAAACTGTTTGGTAAACATAGTGCCTTGAGGACATTTGTCCTTATCACAGAATCTCTATAAAATTTGGCATCTTTCAACACAAATGTCAGTTTCTGATCAGGGAATCCGTAGAGTGGAACAGTATTATTAATGTAGGTCAGAGCTGAGGAGCACTGTCAGAGCTGTGAAAAATAGCTTAAACCATACGAGCAATAAATGTTTTTTACTGTAATAACATTAAATTATACTAAATGTATTCTTATTTAAAATGTAGAAATGTGTAAGAAATGAAAGATGCAACGTTTTATAGGAAATATACTTTTCCTTAATTACCTATTAGAATATTTATATTTATCTGTCTCAATTTAGAATGGCAATGCATACTTTTTATTAATGACACATCTATTGGTTATATATTCAAAACACTGAAAAATTGAAAATACATTGAAAACACCATTCCTAGTAAGCTTCTTCTGCAAAAGCGTTAGTTGGACCGTGGGCACTGTCTCTTAAACAGCATAATGTTAACATAAGGATATGGGTTATAGAGAGGGCTTTTGCAATCAAGCTTTGAGTGCCGGGGTCTCTGTTCTATACTGCATTCCTTCCAATCCTAATTAATTTACAGAAGGGTTTCCTGTGGCACAACCATCTTATCTACTTCAATATGTGCTCCTTGTAATGCTTGGAATTCAGAAAGCGCCAATTTAAGATATTTGAATCATGGCATGGAAGAAGGAAAAGGAAACCTGTCTTGGTGGAGGCATTAGGGAACTGATATCTCCTGGACACTACTCCTCTGTTCTCTTATAACTAGCTGTACCCCTCTCCCACATTGTTACTTTGCCGCTCATAGAATTCCTAAATCTTTCCCAAGACCCCAACTTAATTTCAACACTTTTTCGAGCTGGCTTTGTGTTATAATAATGCTGTGTAAACTGTTAACGATACCTTACCATCTGTCAGTATTAACCAACAGGCTGTGTTCAAGAGCAAGATGTCAGAGTTTTTTAATTTCATATAATGCAAATATTTTACCATTTAAAATTAGGATAAGCAATGATCCAGAACGTAAAGCCTGAAATAAAAAAAAAATTGTAGACAACTCTTAATAATGTTCTAAAGTATACATTCAACTATGTAACTGGGGTAAATATAATTTTAGGTATGACATATTTTATACTATTAAATGTTTGATGGTTATTGTAATACCATAACAGGAATATCTTAAACATCCACAATCTATGAAGTCTATAAGATTGACACACGTTTATTAAATTGACTGTTTATTCTGAAATGCATTCTGGCAAAATACCATATTTAAATAGAATTTTCATAAAGGTTTCCAATTACCTTGTCTGCTGACAGTTTATAATGCTGCTTGGCTCTGTCATATCAAACCAATATAAAGGACTTCAACTCATAATATATTCACCCCTTTGACATAAAAATCAATTTTCAAGTCCCCTCCTGCCAGCAGTCTAAATTCCTTTTCTTGACAGAAAGGAAAAAAACACATTATAATGCCTATGTAAATATACATATTTAATCTCTTATAACAATGGAATTTGTGGTTTAATTGAGTCGATTTTGTGTTTTCTAAGCATATTGGTTATAAACAATATTCTAGAAAGTATTATTATTTTTTAGCACCATCATATTCCACGGTGCTTTACAATGAGCAAAAAGTACATAAGAAATGAAGTCACATAACAAAAATATGAGGATAGCTCTGCTCAACCAAGCTTACACTCTAGAAATAAAAGGATATCGATTAATAACACTGAGCTAAGTCTAAAGAAAGTTAAATTAAAAGAAAAAGCAAATTATATTATTAGGCATATTGTACATAATATCCCAAGGTTTTTGGTACTTCACTTCCCAGAGCTATTTTACCAAATAGGGGTTTAATTAAGATTCCCCTTTTCCAAGTTTGATGTACCCACACAAATTACACATCTTTTTCAGAACAAATAAGTCTTTCATTTGAAAACATAGAAACATCCAAAAACAAATTATGAATGCTAGGATGTATAAAACCATATTTTGTTATTTTCTTAGAATTTCTTCTACACTTTGGGCATCAAACCAGTTATGTTGGCAGTGGTGGAACTACCGGGGTCCCAGGGGTCGCGACTGCAACCGGGCCCTGGAGTTCTGCCAGTCAGGGGGGCCCAAGGGGTGCCGAGTGGTCATTTTCAGCAACCGCTTGGCGCCCTTTTGTCCTGTACTCTTGTAACCTTCCAGTTGACGTCATTAATGCAATGGGGTATTCTTTAGGTAACGCGCTTTTCCCAGGAGCCGTCACAGGCTATCGGTCAGCAGGAACCTGGCTTCTGCTGACAGTGGGGGAGTCCAGGCTGTCAAAGGAGAGATGTCCCTGGTGCTGCAAGAAAGTCAGGGCATACCTGTACTTCTTAACGTACGTCTAAGCAAAGTTTTGAGGGACGAAAGGGGTTAAAGGCCTAAAGTATGGCAGGACATTTGGTAGGTATAAGGGTGCAAGACAGGTATTAGGGAGACTAGCGAGCAATAAGCTGTAGTAGCCAAGACTGGACATAATGGGTGCTTGAACAAATGTTTTAGATGAATCTTGTGTTCGGAAGGGGAAAATGCAGGCAATGTTTTATGTGGCTGGATTTGGACAATAGTGATGCTAATGCAGCAAACTTTTGAGGTGAGGATCAGGGAGATTCTCAACTGAATCTGAGCATTTGACAGAGGAACAGCAAGGAGGTTTGTTTATAAGAGCTTGTATGAATTGAGCACAAGTTCAATAAGAAACAGAGGTGAGGCAATTTGTGACATTGCTAAGGAGAGAGTGTAAGCATATAGGTGGTACTGTAACACAAAGGGCAATTAATTCAAATAGGGGAGTTTAAAGGGAGAACAGAAAGGATGCTAGAATCCTGATGGAAAAAGGTCAGCCAGGACTAAAAAGGTATTCATATATGTATGTCCAAGCAGTTTAAGAAGCCTAGAGGCATGATGAACAAGAAAGAGGAACCAGTAGTTTGATAGAAATTATGCCATGGTTAAAATGGATACGATATTTTAGTAAGGGTTGGTACAAGAATGGACAAGATTGACTAAGTAACATGAGAGTGGTTCAGTGTAACAGACTCTTGAGCAAAACTAAGGAAGAGATTAAACATTTTCAGTGAGTGGAGAAAAAAGTCACTGCATTTCTACAAAAGTAGAAATGCAGAATGCAGGTCTTTCCTGCATTGGGTTTTGGTATAAATGAAAGCAAGAGCAGAGGACTAGGAAGAAAACTGTACAGAAGTTGGTAGACTGTCAGGTGTTTGTACAGTAACAGTTTCTTTGATAACCTTATTAGAAAAAAAATATTTAAAACATATATCACAATAATATTAAACATATTACACCTAGGAGTTAGATTCATTAACCACTTTAAAAGCCAAGTTTCAGGAGCACGATGAGGTACAATATGGACAACTGATGTATTAGAAGGAAGCAGGTTTATTCAGTATTTGGCCATTGTGCAGCGTGACCCCAGGCTTGACATTATATGCCCAAAACAAGCCAGATGTATTAGAAACAGGAGGAAAGTTCGAGGAAAGGATCACATTCAAAATAACAGAGAGAGTTGGATTTAGAGCTGGCCAAGTTCCCCATCATACATCTATCTTTACAAGCTGGAACCAAGCCTGGTGTTGTGCTCAAGCCTGTGTTGGCTCATCCAGCTATAGTCACTAAATGACTCACCTGAAAGTATTACATTCAAAATTAACAATGGGTGAACAGATTGTATTAAATTCCCCAAGGAGATTGACTATGCTTATGATGCAACCAGGCATGGCAGCCCCATCTGTGTTGTATATACAATCATACTGTATAAACCTTATCATTTTCTTATTCCCATAGTCATATAAACAACACATCCAAACAGGGTGAAACTTTTGATGTTTAAGAAGACACTGGGTTGTCTAAGAGTTTCTAGGCATATCAATTGCTTTATAACTTACCCCTGATACAATCAGACTTAATGCCCTAAAACAGATGTGTAAAAGTATCATTTGTAATGCTGGACAACTCTTCTATACTCTACATCTCTTTAATCTTGCTTGTGATATTGATAGGTGACTTGCAGCCCATAATTTTAAAAGCCTTCTGTGCCTTAGTAATACACAATAATATCCAAAGACAAACGATTGTGATGCCTCAAAAAAAAGTTAATACTTACTATTTCTGTTAGTATTTAAAGTGTTTGGTTTTTAATGTTCATTATGGCAATATATCCTGCCAAGCAAGGCAACGTGACACCATGGTAACACCATGCCAATGCTAATTTGTCAATGTCCCGGAAGATAGTTATGTCAAAGTAAAATGATTTAGAGGTATCTTGCCAGTTCATTTGGAAACATCACTCTGATTTAATCTGCCCCAACTAAAAGCATTTCAGGGGTTTTGTAATCAACCACAGTCAACCTGTTTTGAAGAATCCCCTTTTCACACATAGACCGGTTAAGATGATAACCAATCTTTGTGCCAAAACGTATATTTCTATTCCCCACTGAATTGCCATTAAGGCAGGTCTAGTATAGCAGTATTGGGTTGCTTAATAGAGGCAATTTGAAATGTAAGTTTACCTTTATCATATAAGTTTTGTGGTTATTGCTAAATTACCCATTTGATTTACAATAGAGTATGTTAAGTATGTAGCGGAGTGCAATTTACTTTTCAGGTTGTACTTTTATATATTTAGATTGTCAATCACTTTGCATTGCCATACTTTTTCCCCCCAAGAGATTGTGATAAGCAGTTTTGAAGTGTCAACTACACATGTGCAACTGGGGCAAAGAAGATTCGGACAAATTCTCTGATTCGTTTTTGGCCTTTTCTTTTCAGACAACAAATTCTGTTTCCTGTCTGTCTGTTGCGGATGAAAATTGAGAGGCATTTTAGATTTGGAAATTAAATTCCGACACCCACATTTAATCTCACTCTCTCGTACACTCATTTTCATTCACGCTCTCTTTCAGTCTCCCCTACCTACTTTGCTCACCACTGTCGCGTGTGCCTTGCATCTTCTTGTTCTGCGTCTCTTTTTCTGCTTTTTCTTCTCTTATACCTTCAAAGATAGAGAGACAATAAGAGAGTGAGAGCCCACAAATTTCAGATGAAAATTCTTAGCTTTTTGCTTTGTTTTTGTCAATTTCCTGGGGGGGAGGGTCTGGGGTCATTATCAAAGATTAGTATGAACTGGTAAAATCAGCACATTTTATTCAATTTGTAATTTGTCGGAATGCACAAGTCTAGCATCAAGTCTTCAGGTTCAAGTACAGAGTGGGACATGTGCGATAGGCTGAAGTTAGTGGTTTATGCAAATGAATTACTTTACACATCCGGTTAGGTATCAGCATTAGGTATATCTATGTTGTAGAGAGTGTCAACGTACAGGTTATTAGACATCTGCATTTCGATTCATATGAATTTTAATGGAATTTGCCAATTTTGTGAATTCGTACAAATTTCCAAAAATTGTCGCTGTCTTTTTCCACTCGCACTCTCTCAAATTCTCACTCTCTCATACTCTTATCTCATTCACACTCTCACGCTCTTTATCAATGTCTCCCTACCTTCTCCTCCAACCACTTCCATGTTCTGCAGATCGACTTGAATACCAACTAAATTTGCTTCTAAGTGTAAAATGCCTTCTGAATTTTGTCTGAACTGGAAGGGCAGTAAAACAAAATTGTCCCCCCAAAAACAGACCAAAAATGAAATAGTCCATTTTCATAAATCTCTATGGTCCAAGGTCTCAACTTAAAGGTTTTGCAAAGATTCACACAAGCTCAATGTACACAATTACATCTATTTGTGGAAAGAGATAATGTTGTTTAACAAAAATCATTGAAACTAAGACCAGTAAACTTAAAGTGGGCTCAATGTTCTGTTCTGTGGAGTTGTGGATGCATTTTTGTTATTTTTGCAAAGATTCAGCAGTTTGCAAGTGTATCAATTTATTCAGAGAGTTTATACAGTTGCACAACAGATATGCTGGGAAGGCAGACAATATTTGTTATCTTTCATGCACCAGATATCATCTAGTGAATAAAATATGATAATGCTTTTTTCACTTTTACTTTTATACATGCCATTAAGAATAACATTTACTACTTATACATACTAGTATTTTTCTAAAATATAGTTTTACTTCCAGAACTATTTTACTTTTAGTAACTATATATATATATTATATATACTTACTGAACACCCACTTTTTAAGGAGAGTCTCTTGCTCATGAAACCATGAGTAAACTCTGCAGAAATATAAAAGCAGAAACAGGATGGAGGTGATTTATGGCATAAGTAGCGGCTTTGTTTCACTTCTTATTTAGTGTTAGATAAAAGGTATAAACAAATAAATCAGGGTTCTTCCAGGGCAGCAATCAGGCCACATTGCTAGCATTGTGCTAGTTGATCTATTGTGAAATCAGGTGGCCAACATGGAGGAAAAACATGGGGTTTCACAGTTTATCTTAAACTAAATGTCTTGCCCTAAAAAAAGGTTTCCCTAAGTGTTAGCTGTTTATAACATTGTCACCTAAATATAATTGTAAAAACCTGTGAAAATTGACCCCAATTCACAGGAGGGAAATATATCCCAATTCTCAAGACTTAAAGGGTTAAGGGCCAAACTTGGAGAATTTCTGTTATTATGGGGTTGTGCCGGGCTAAGAAAATTACTTTTACATTACTAATGTAGTGGGGTAATATTTTAATATTTGAAACAAATTACAGCACATTTAATAAATACATGTTTCTATATTTGTGTATTTTTTAATAGCCAACATGTGCCTTATATATTTCATCTAGAAAATGTGATTATTTCCAGTGTCATTCCACCTGTTACATTATTTTTAACCACATGGGTTAAATAAATTATTTTCAAAAATCAGTCTTAATCTTTTTAAGTGCCCTGTATGATTTTGGAGGCTTGTGAACAATACCTAAGCACAATGCTTTTCTCTGTTCCAACAAATGTAATCTCTTTCAATGTCATTGTCAGTCTAGTCTTTCACTAGCATTTTCTTGCAGTCATAAAACCTGTCACTCAATGTCCTTATTTATATTGCGTCTTACTGACACTTTGTTATTTTACATCTATGTGCCACTTTCTCCCTATATGAGATTTTGAAGCCATCTCAGCATTGGTTGTCACAGTTTCTGGGGACGCTGTACTCAAAATATATATAAAGATATTTTAATATATATTAAAAATATGGTAATACATGACATTTGTAATGAGAGAGAAGTTGCAAATGTTTTGTTGGTTCCACCTGAGATGTTTGTGAATCATATGCAGATACAGTTTTTTTACCTGCTTATATTCATTGTATATCTTACTGTTTAATATTTTAATTGTTATATGCACAATAACCAAATCTTTATCTTACTTTGTTGTGATAAACAACAGAATGGAGACATCTACCACTATTACCAAATCCAACTTTTAGAATTATTTTAGCTAAACTGTACTATACTGTATATGTCATGGCCTGGTATGATGTAATTAAGCAATTAGTATGTATTAAAAACCAACCATCTCTGCATATCGTTGAACACTAAGGTAAAACAATCACTGGAAACATTGCTCAACTTAGATATGTGAATGATCTTTATTGAATTAAATCATTTATTTATTTTAAATGATATTATGAACAGTGCATTTTAGCAATCTATATATTCAAAAGAACTGTGTATAGTGTGTTTGGCGTTTTTATTCACACAGTAGTGTGTTATAATAATGGTAAACAAATTGATTTTTATCATATAACTACAATGTGTATATACAACATCTCCATATACAAAATTTCTATAATAACGACAATAGCAATACATTATCATACAAACGATCAAACAATATCATTTATAGTATTGATCTCAAATGACATCATCAAGTGACATGTATTTGCACTTATGCATCCTACCAACACACTACAGAGTCTGATGGTATCTAAAAGCAACAGCATTTAAGTTATTCAATAGTACTATTTAATTATTTTAAACATTAACTACACCTTATCTGCATGCTATTTTGTAAGCATATTTTTTTGCAATCAGAATTGGTCTTGTTTAGTTCATTATAGGTTCCTCTGAGATGTGAACATACTTACAAAAGGTTACATTTAACAGGAAACAATAGAGACTTGAAGGTAAAATATTGACTTACAGTGTGTGTTTTATTGATCTACAGGTCTCCTGACAAATGCAACAACAGAGCCTTGCCGAAGCAGTTCAAGCTTGTGAGAGCTACGTACTTTAGACAATTCACTGCTGTGGGTCATCATCCTTAATGTCACCTACTTTGTCTGTTTCCCCATAGCATAGATTCTCTACATTATGAGGTAAACTTTGTCCTTCCACATAAGGATGGCTGAATAGCAGAATATTGTATGTTAAAATGAGATATGCCTGGGCATTAGCAATACAGTTCATGGATAACATTTCATCTAAAATACAATGTTCACTACTGCTGGACTTGATGTTGTGAATCTGAATATTCCATAACTACAAAGAGTAATCCCCAATCAGCCTTAGAGTGAAGACTGTTTTGTCTACAAGAGGACTACGGAGCAAAAGAGACTGAATTTTTGTTTCCCGGACTGTCTGAATTGTGTTTATTTTCTTATGTTGGATATAAACAAAATAGACCAAAGAGAAAATCTATGTTAAAATGAACAAAGACCTAATATCTTAAAAACATAATGGGGTTCAATCGTTAACGTGAATGCTTACTCATCAACAAAGAACATGTTTTCAGGAGACACAAAACTGGAGTTTCACTTTCCAGTGGACACCTTAATGGACAACTGTAGCAAGGCGGACAGAGAAAGTAGCTCTTCAAAAATACATATACGAAACCTAATGGAGCGTGGAGAAAAAGAACAGTCTATGATTAAAAAAAAGAAAAAGAAAAAAAGGACAACAAGGAAACTGTCTTAAAGATATCCTTACTCTGTATTTAGAATGACATTCCCATACTAAAACACATTTTCAGTTTTAACCAGTAAAATAGGCCTCTTCTACAATTCCATTTTGATAGCTGAAATTGGATAAACTGATATTTGCAAAAGAGCATGTTCGGTCGTCTGTGACCTCATTCAATACACCATTTAGCACCGGAAAGCAAATTAAAGAAAAAAAAGTAACACTTGTTTGAAAGAGATCATTAAATGTATTTTGAAAAGCCTAAAATTATATATTTAACAGTTTTTATATGTTGTATATTTGTAGAAAATCCTATTTAACAATTAACGTGGTAAATCTGCAACCCAAAATGTCAGGGTTCTATTGTGTTTATTACTTCAGTTGTCTTTTAAGACACCAGTGTAGTTTGCTTTCTTCCATTGGGATGTTTTGGATGTAAAGCATGAACAGAAAGAACTGTGCAGAAGACAACGAATAATGTTTATATAATATAAATGCATTCAATCATTGCACTGTTGGAAGGCAGTTTCTTTGTCTTTGAGTACTGGTATAATGATAAGCATTTCAACGTTGCTTTTTTCACATTAAATTGCTTTCAGCCCTCTTACAAATGCACACATCTATAGAAATATGTATGGCAGGTACAAATGGTCCTATAGTTTGTTTAAGATGGTGTATATGAATTATGATTACCTGGAGCAGTTAGAGTTGGCAGGTGGCGATCTGGTATGAGACTGGACTACTGGTACCTTAAATAGATATCACCTATAATTTGTACAAAATTTACCTCATCTTTAGATATCTATTTTTTTATTCTTCAGTTTCGTGAAGCAGGCAATTACATTTCATGGGATTGTGTGGAATTTAAGATGCATAGTTTAAAAACATGAGCCTTTGTTGAACTATTCAAAAATACCGGTGAGGTACAAATTGGTGTACTGTCTTCCTGAAAGGTTTGATTTATGTTATTTTTAAACAGATCCCTTAATGTTGTCAGTGAGAATCATTACATGCAATGCTTTCATTTTTACATTTATTTTTTTAGAACATGTTTACTAAACTACATGTGATATTAAACCACAGACTAGGAACACAGGAAACAGTAAAAAAAAAGAATACACAAAGTCACAATAGAGTTATATCTTTTCATATAAGTGTTGAATATCCTTAAATGGGTTGTAGGTAGAAACATTTATTCTTTAGGGCTGCTGTTACAATTGTTTAAGTTATCACAACATTAAATATATTTTTTCATAATTTCATTTACTTTTTGTTCACCTGCGTATGGCCTATGTGGATTTTATGTTTAGAGCAAATGTTTTTTGACAGGCACCATTTCAAATGATCGTTTTTAATAGGTAATATGACATGCAATAAATGGTAGTAAAAATACATCTGGCTGTGGATATCATCTGCCTAACATTGGTTTGGTTCATTGTTTTAACCCCTTCACCTCTATGAGTTAGACAATGATGTTCATTTGTTACTTTTAGTGTGGATTTGCGATGTAAAAAATACTTCCCTAAAAAAAAAACAACCCTTAATTTTGATGCCATCCAATAGTTTTTTTATCTTGCAAAACTTGGCAATGCTTTCTGTATGTGCTTTGTTGGATGGTAATCCAAATCTTCAATGTAGAAGACTCAACTCAGGGATGAAGGGGTTAATTTGCCTAAAAGTGAGTGGATTAGTTCTATTCTTTGCACTCCAAGCAGTTAAAGGTGTTACAATTTTTATTGCTTTACAGTATTCTCTGTTGTGTTGGTATAGCTAAATTATAAAAATAAAGACAAGTCATTTTTTATTGAGCTTTCTGTTCACTACAACAAGATCACTAATGGAATTCATGTATAAATAAAAGGGTTGTTGTTTAAATGGAAAACTACCCCTTAACTAGAGCCTATTTGATATAAACATTTATTGAAGTTGCCTAACCTTATATGAGACTATGTATATTTGTTTTATTTTTGCAGACATTGTAACAAATGACTTATTTTTTTATTACCTGTTATAATCTCTACCGCCGTATTTGCAAGACTGGTGAAGTGATTTTGCAATTGTAGCCACTATAGTATGACATTAAAAGGATTTGCTAATTGTAAACAGTGGTAAAAAAACAACAATCCAGGTCGACTAGACATTGCATGGGCCAGCACAAGCTGAGGCAGGACCAAGTCTGCCTTTGGGTACGGCTAATAAGGGTATGAAAGACCATGACACAACATAAGTAAAAGCCTTACAGATCAAGTACCAAAGTCATAAATAAGGGTGGGAGTTTGGTTATAATGTAGTATAGGTTTTGGTAATATTAAATCATGGTGAGGCATTTTTTTTTCTTTTCATAACTTATTTAGGTATCAATGACTTCACTGAGATGAACATTTGATCTATACAAAATACTTCCAGTGTGACATTGCTTTAATATTATTATTATTATCTTTTATTTATATAGTGCCAACAGGTTACGCAGCGCTTAATACAATACATAAATTCAAGGGGTATGACAACACAAGAATTGACAGACTAAGACAAATCGATACATTAGGTGGACACAGCCCTGCTCGCAAGCTTACAATCTTGAGCATTTATCCATAATTTAAATATAGTTAGTTAAGAGAAAGAAAAAAATAGTATGTGTCATATATAGTCATATCTTGTAAAACATAACAAAAAAGCACAATAGTAGGACATATTCTTAAGTCAGTTTTAAAACAAAAAGTATTGCCATTTTTGGCATATTTGGAGATACAAAAAACTTTTTTTCTTTGTATACTGCAACAATACAACTGCCCGTGCCAGTGAGACATGCCTCATATAAGTATTAGATGTTGAACAGCATCTACTAAGTAGTAGCAGTGTTGCACCTTATCATCTACTGTAGCTTGTTGGGCTGGTAACAGAAAAACAAAACATTTTTATTGTGAAGTACAAAAACATTCACACATGTTTCCATTTTGTTTGGAAAAATATAGTAACCTAAAGTATATGACTTATTATCACTGAAAATGAAGAGCATACTTGTGTAAAAAAATACATTTCCTATCAGATAAGTTTAATATGTAATACGTGTATGATTATATTACCATATAACTATATATAGGACATCTATTGCTTCATACATTAATGTAAAATTACTTTGCTTAAACTGTGTGATGCATTTCATGTAATAGTCTGTAACATCTTGGTATAGTGCTTCCAAAATTCACCGGATTGCTCCTTCAAATATGTTGTGGCTAATTTCTTGTATACTTTTTATACTGTTTAACCTTCACAATTGATAAATAGTGATATGAATATTTTCATGGGACAGCCATGAAATATTAAAAAATAATATATATATATACTCACTCTTCACATAATAAGACATGTATATGATATATGAAGGTATTCCATACATTATGAAGATTAGTAAAACTACAAGTACTCAAAATGTAACACAAGTAAATGCTCTTACTGGTACTGTTTATCACCGGCACATCAATGGCATGTAGTAACTGGGAATATAATCCTCTGATGCAACAGAAACTGGACCAACACCATATTTTATGAGTGAATGGCAGCAAAAAAGGATACAGGATGCTTATAGGTTCTGGCAGTTTTTATTTTACCTGTAGTAAAGATATAATGGATTTGCTTAAATCTAAGAGAAGTCTAAGGCAAATTGTCAAAGAACACCGTGATAACACTATTCAAGAGTAACACTCCATTCCAGGTAACCTCAGATGCTTTACAACAAAGGACAGAACCACCTTCCAGAAACATGTCCCACCTGGAATCACAGTCTCCAGTTCAGAAGGACAAGCGATGCATAGTTGGTCTTCTAATGCAGAGTTCATACAATACCAGATTATTTCTGTGTCAAAAAATGTTAAGTGTATTAAATTATATGACAACTTTTGCATTTTAGCTCAATGATCTTTGCATTTTCAATTACCATTTCACCCAACAAATGGAGAGGCTTACATGTATGTCCTGTTGCTGGGGTAGGACTAGAACAAATTCTCAAACCAGTCAGTGTCCAATTTCATGACTATCTCCTTCTTGATGCATGAGAGCTGCTCCAAGCCAAAAAAAATGTATCCTTTGCTTTGACGCAACAAATTTTGTGTTTGATTTGTCCAGAAATGAGCAGGACAGATTAAGAAAGCACATTAGGAAAGCACACTTTATTTGGTTTGAGTGTGTGCTTAGAGACTCTCAAAAACAGAACATGTTGGCTTCCACACTGATCTTTCTAAACTATTATCCCATTCAATCACATTCAATATTGCAGCACAATCATTAAACATAAATCCATACTTTCAGAGCATATAATGCAAATCTCCACGTTGTTTGTCTTTAAAGCTATAGACACTTGACAAACTGGTATTCTCAACCACTTATGTTCATTAAGGGGAGATACTACATGAAGGAACTGTCTTTTATCACCAGGTACGTGATACATTTCTGTATCTACTAATACAGATAGGAGACATTTATAGATGTGCAGTAACTGAAGGGAAACCCACATTTACCGTTTCTACTGATTTTGTGATATTATAGTCTGCTGCAGTCTCCCAGAAGCAGATGTAAACAGACTAATGGGTTTGTAAGTGTAAGGATCTGTTTATGACCCAGGGACAGTCCAAGATGTTGGGGTCACATCTAATGAATGTGACCAAAGGTTCTACATCAAGTAAATTTTAGAATAGTAAAGTTTTCATGTCAAAACTACTTTTAACTAGAGAGATTGCAGCAAAATCTCACAATTCCAGAGCAAATTGTTATGTAGAGAAAATCATGCTGTACATTCAGTCCAAACTCATGGACAATTTTTTGACATAAGTTTATATAACAAACATTTAAATGTCTGTCCCCTTTCTTTACTGTAAGGAGAAAGGTGGACTCCTTAATTAAAAGAAATGTTATGCCAGATCATGGTTATAAAACCTCTCTTAATATCCCACTGAGATAAGGTGATGGCTGAAAACCTTCTATAATTTTGTGTGTTATTTTCATCACAAAGTATTTTACTCTTTCTGCAGGTTAACAAATTAACGCTTCTACCACTGGAGTATATTACACTATAAAATAAATGGCATTTTTTTTTCATTCCTTTTCTTTTGCATGTGTTTTCCTCCTGTTAGGAAAAAATTAAGATTCTATGGCTTATCAGATGATTATACATTTGTGAAGACAAAGGATGGAGATGAAATGAGAACGGAAGTAAATAAGACTAACAAAAACATCTTTTTTATATTTCCTGGATTTTCATTGAAATGTATGATTCATGCTGGGTTGAAAAAAACACACGCAGGGTCCCAAGAATCCATACATTTAGAAAAGTGTTTCATTCTTACATCCAATTTAAAAATATGTTAAAAAAGACTGATGGTAGCTACATATAATATTTGACTTGGCCCTTTATCTTAATATGGGTAAGTTTGCACAATGAAGACCCATTTATAAACATAATGACCTGCCCAATCACTAACATTCCCACAGATCGTCCCTCCTAAGGTGTTTTATAACCATAAAACGTGGTTAATTATCGTACCTGAGGTTAAAAATAAAAAAGATGAACATAAGAAACCAAAGTAACATTTATCCACACCTCCCTTTAAAAACCAAACTACCTGTCTTGTGTGAGATGCGTTCCATCAAACAAATCTCCTGCTCAGTAATGTGCATGCTTGGGAAACCCATGACAAGTCAACACCAGCACTAGCTTGTGCGAGAATTCCAAAGGGTCTAATAAAACCTCTTGCTTGCAAGCACAGAAAGCACCCCCATTGATTTTAAGGAGCAGCCAGAACTGGTGGAAATGCAGACAGCAGCAGAGTGGATGGTACATTGCAGCTTTAGAGCACTAGTGTTTCAGCAAGAAGTTAGCAAGAAGTCTTTTAGATAAATGAATGCATGGATGGAAGTGAGCTAAACTGTCCCTTTAATGTGAAAATTGTTTTTTTTCCATCTAAAATATGCATGCTTTGTTTTCTTCCAAAGCAGGCAATCTCACCCAAATTGAAACATACTTCATCCAGTTACACAAAAAATGATTTATTTGCTGTTACATGCACACAAACTAGACATGGATGAGACAGTTTAATTATTGTTTTCTTGAAAGAGTCGCAGGTTGTTTGTTGGGACCAATACATGTTATGCTTTTATGAAAAATGTCCTTGTTACAATTATGACACTTTGCTCACCTTTGAATATATGAATAAGATTACTATTAAATTGCCTTTCTTAAAGGACATAGGGGTGCAGGGCAAGCCTCTTAATTAGTTTTGCTTTGTTTAATAAATCTGTTCCAAACTTTTTCATTTCCACAAACAAAAATATTTTTGTGTATATATGAACTATTTGATCTCTTCAAAGATATATGAAATGATGTAAAACTACATCCACCATTATGTATCAGGTGTTACATGGTTCTAATGCACATTTACAAGTCAGGATTCATAAATCCCAGCTGGTTTTTTTTTCTGACTTGCATCAACTCCTTTGTGTTACAGTTAAGATAATGTGAGTATAGTTCATTGTTGAGTGTTAATGTGAGCTTGCTCACATTCAGTTGTCCCTTGGTGAATTGACCTGCAAGAGTAGCCAGACTACTAATGATGCCAAGCAGTAACCTGAGGATGCATTGTCAGCCATAACCGAATGGATGTTTTTTTTCAAATGACACTTGCAAAAGCAATATGTAAATATTATTTGTGTCCTGAAAAACATGATCGATGCCTGCCCAGGCCCAGCGCCCTACTACTACTGCCCCCGCCTTTCTAATATGAGTGGGGTTCAATCCGTCTGAAAGAGCCTGCCCTGTGCCCTGCTCTGCCTCTGCTTTCCTTCCTTATGCTGAGGGAAAAAAATTCAGTGTCCTGTACAGTGGGCTGTATACGTGCCAGTGTCCTGCTACTACTGCTGATGCTGCCATATCACCTTCATTACTCAGATAGATTAACTAATTAAACTGGTCTATTTTTGGAGAAATTGAGTCCCATAATATAATGCTAAATATGTGTATCAATTTGTGAAGTGCTGTTGTTCATGGTGATGGTGGTCCTGCTGTGGAAAAACAAGTGTGGATCTCTTTCTTCATCTTGAGCGGTGCTGTTGTAGGTGAAAGGTAAGTGTAGAAGGTGTCCCGTTTGGGAATACCCTCCCTAAATGTCATTACCGAATCAAAAAATGCCCCCATATTTTGTCCAAGCCGAACATCCAGGAAATACATTTTTTTGCCAAAAAATACATGCTGCAAAATTGCAAATTGTCGCTTTGCGCAAGTCTAGGTGGTTTGATGAGCACTCTGGTCCATGTCTAGTGTGTGGTCATTCCTTTATCCTGGCTGTCCACTGGTTGTTGCGCCCTGAGGCTCCCCCCTGGTTACCTCAAAGGTGGGCTGTAAAAAATGTTTTACCTGCTTCACTTATATCAGTTTCCAAGGCAGATTCCCCAGATGTGACACCCATGGTGGCACTTTGTTTTTTTCTTCTGCTTTTCTTACGACGTGGACCAATATAAGAGCCTGTATATTTCTGCCCTCAATCATTTTTTAAACACGATGCTGTGTGTAATCTTCAATGAGCATGTCAAGCGTTTGACTTTTAAAGAGCAACAGATGCTTTCAGCATCTACAGACCTGCAGACATTGTGGACTTGCAGTTGCAGTCAAGAAAAGTTTGTGTGTTGTAGCATTTTGAGGAATTCATAATGATATAAAAGCTAACCCTTGACACTCCAGTTGTACTCGCCTTCCCATAACTAACAGTAGCTGGAATACATGTTTGAAATAAACTACCTTGTGTCTGCAGTCTAAACTAAAACACCAAAGTTCAACACAGGACTGGCATATTATAGTATGTAATATAAACAATTTACTCCCTGTGCCCCAAATGAGCTACTAACAGAAGCAACAATATTAAAATCTTTAAAACAAAGGAAGGAAGAACCTGGAGAGTTGGTGTGTGATGAATGCAACACCACAGAACATTGGAAACTGCAAGTAATGCAATTTGAATAGGTAATGCTGCTACAGAATCCTCACTGGGTAGAAAATCCTACGCGTTTTTTAAGCCACTGACCACTTCATTAGGGAATGGCAATGACCCTGAAGCTGGCTACTTTTGTACTATTAGTTAAAGAGAAATCTAAAACATTGTAACATATAACTATAATCTATACAATGCACATCATAATAAAAGAAAAAATGAGGAATAATAAAATAAAAAACAGAGAAATACAGTGGGGCAAAAAGTATTTAGTCAGCCACCAATTGTGCAAGTTCTCCCACTTAAAAAGATGAGAGAGGCCTGTAATTTTCACCATAGATACACTTCAACTATGAGAGACAGAATGGGGGGAAAGAATACAGGAAATCACATTGTAGGGTTTCTAATGAATTCATTGGTAAATTCCTCAGTAAAATAAGTATTTGGTCACCTACAAACAAGCAAGCTATCTGTCGGGGATTCGGGATGAGGAACCCGGTATGCAGGATACCTCACGGCGGTGAGGGCAGATGGTAATTCAGCAAGTCCAGAAATAAATAGCCAAAGTTCAGGATTGGAGAAAACAGCATAAGCGGTATTTATTAGCCAAGGGTCAGGAACGGAGAAATCAGCATAAACGGTATTCAATAGCCAAGGGTCAGGAACGGAGAAATCAGCATAAACTGTATTCAATAGCCAGGGTTCAGTAACAGGAATCAGATAGATAGGCAGTAACACCATAGAGCTCTGTACAACACAATAACTGAGCACTGAATGATACTTAGTTCCGGTTTTTAAAGCTACCACCAGGGGTCGCTCCGCCTCCGTGCGTAACGTCGTTGACGCGCGTTCCCCGCCTCCTCCATTCAGGAATTCACAAAGAGAGGTGGGGGCGCGTGCGCGCGCTTCTGTATACAGACGGCGAGGCAGCCGATGGAGCAGCAGTGAGGACGGCAGCGGCGTGGGAGATGGTGAGTCGCTTCGTCGGGGTCCTTGCTGAGGACCCTGACAATATCTGGCTCTCACAGACCTGTAACATCTTCGTTAAGAGTCTCCTCTGTCCTCCACTCGTTACCTGTTTGAACTTGTTATCAGTATAAAAGACACCTGCCCACAACCTCAAACAATCACACTCCAAACCCCACTATGGCCAAGACCAAAGAGCTGTCGAAAGGACACCAGAAACAAAATTGTAGACCTGCACCAGGCTGGGAAGACTGAATCTGCAATAGGCAAGCAGCTTGGTGTGAAGAAATCAACTGTGGGAGCAATTATTTGAAAATGGAAGACATACAGGACCTCTGATAATCTCCCTCGATCTGGGGCTCCACGCAAGATCTCACCCCGTGGTGTCAAAATGATCACAAGAATGGTGAGCAAAAATCCCAGAACCACACGGGGGGGCCTAGTGAATGACCTGCAGAGAGCTGGGACCAAAGTAACAAAGGCTACCATCAGTAACACACTACGCCGCCAGGGACTCATATCATGCAGTGCCAAACGTGTCCCCCTGCTTAAGCCAGTACATGTCCGGGCCCGTCTGAAGTTTGCTAGAGAGCATTTGGATGATCCAGAAGAGGATTGGGCGAATGTCATATGGTCAGATGAAACCAAGGTAGAACTTTTTGGTAGAAACTCAACTCGTCGTATTTGGAGGAGAAAGAATGCTGAGTTGTATCCAAAGAACACCATACCTACGGTGAAGCATGGGTGGAAACATCATGCTTTGAGGCTGTTTTTCTGGCGACTGATCCGTGCAAAGGAAAGAATGAATGGGGCCATGTATCGTGAGATTTTGAGTGAAAACCTGCCAATGAAATCAACGGCAGAGCGTTTCACATATGCACACAAGTGTCTGCCGGGCTAGTCCAAGGATTTTTGCCACCTTAGGCAAAACATAGCCAGAGACAATAAAGCCATTATCATGCATACCATATGAATGTAACCTTTAAATTAATATTTTTTAACTTTACAAATGCATGGAATTCATTAAAAACCCCTCTTTAAATTTGCTTTGCAGAAGATGTGTCCTCCTGCTAGCATGCACAATTAATCATAGCCAGACAGCTCCAGAGCTGGCTTATATGAATGTCAAAATAGAACCCTGTACACATGCACAGAAAGTCCTCATATTGACCACAAATCCAGTTAGGTCCGGAAATATTTGGACACTGACACAGTTTTGTTAATTTGTCTGTTTACCAAAATAAATTCAAGTTACAGTTAAATAATGAATATGGGCTTAAAGTGCAGTCTCTCATCTTAAATTTGAGGATATTCACATCCAAATTAGAGAATTTAGAAATTACAGTTCTTTTTCAAGGGACCAAAGGTAATTCGACAATTGACTCAAAGGCTGTTTCATGGACAGGCTATTCCTTTGTCATTTCATCATTAATGAAGCAATTAAAACATCTGGAGTTGATTCAAGGTGTGGCATTCACATTTGGAAGCTGTTCACTTGAACCCACGACATGTGGTCAAGTGAGCGCTCAATGCAAGTTAAACAGTCCATTAGAGAGCTAGCAGGAACAAGTCGGTACAAGTTTGGTACATTCTGAAAAAAAACGAGCGCACTGGTGAGCTCTGCAACACAAAAGAGCCTGGACCAAGGAAGACAACAGTGGTGGATGATTGTAGGATACATTACATGGTAAAGAAAAACCTCTTCACAACATCCAGCCAAGTGAAGAATGCTCTGCAGGAGGCAGACATATCATTATTAAAGTATACCATAAAGAGAAGACTTCACAAGAGCAGATACAGAGAGTTCACTGCAAGGTACAAACCATTCATAAACCTCAAGAATAGAAAGGCTAGATTATGAAACAGCATTCGTTAGACAGATAAAACTATGATCAACCTGTACAAGAATGATTGGAAGAAAAAAGTATGGGGAAGGCTTGGAATGACTCATCATAGAAAGCATACCACATAACACATGATGGAGGCAGTGTGATGGCATGGGCATGCACGGCTTCTAATTGCACTAATAGTCACTATTGTTTATTGATGATGTGACAGAAACAGCCAAATTAATTCTAAAGTGTATAGGGATATATTGTCTGCTCACATGCAGCCAAATATTGGATGGCGCTTCACTTTGCAGATGGAGAATGACCCAAAACATGCTGTAAAAGCAACCCAGGAGTTTTTTAAGGCAAAAAAAGTGGAATACTCTGCAATGGCCAAGTCAATTACCTGGTCTCAACCTGATCAAGCATTCATTTCACTTGAAGACAAAACTAAAGGCAGAAAGACCCCCAAACAACTGAAGGCAGCTGCAGTAAAGCCCTGGCAAAGCAACACAAAGTAGAAAATCCAGCATGGTGTTGTCCATGCATTGCAGACTTCAAGCAGTCATTGCCTCCAAAAAGTTCTCGATATAGTATTAAAAATTGTATTTATGATTATGTTGATTTGTCCAACTACATTTGGACCACTGAAATAAGGGGGCTCTGTATGAAGATAGTTGCAATTCCTTAACGTTTCATCTAATATTTTTGTTCAATCCCTTGAATTAAAGCCGAAAGTCTGCACTTGCACTGCACTTGTTTCAATTCAAATCCATTATGGCATACATACCGTATTTATCGGCGTATAACACGCACTTTTTTAACTAAAATTTGAAGCTGAAATCCTACCTGCGTGTTATACGCCGATAAATCCTGTTATACGCTGCCTCAGCCGCCGCCGCCGCCCGCCGTCTGCCTCTGCCTCTGCCGCCTGCCTCAGCGCTTCAACTCTTGTGTTGGAAGCGTGAGGTTTGTCTCGGTGTCCGGCCTCAGCAGTTGAAGCGCCGGCACCCGAGAGACAAACGCCTCAGCCCAACACAGTGGAGTGAAGGCTGAGGCGAGGCTGAGGCAGGCGCGGCGGCGGCGGCGGAGCAGCGGCAAGAGCGAGGCAGCGGCGGGCGAGGCAGCCAGAGGCAGACGGCAGGCGGCGGAGGCTGAGGCAGGCGGCAGGCGGCGTGCGGCGGCGGCTGAGGCAGGTGGAGTTGAAGGTAAGTGACCGGGATGGGGTTAGGGAGAGAGAGGGGAGATCCTGAGAAGGGGGGTTAGGGTGTGTGTGTCTTACTGTGTGTGTGTCTTACTGTGTGTGTGTGGTTTCCCAGATAGCAGTGATTCTGATGAAGTTTTTTTGTTTCATTTTTTTGGTTCAAAAATGGGGGTGCGTGTTATACACCAGTGCGTGTTATACGCCGATAAATACGGTAATAAAAATGTATTTACCTTATGAGATGATCCAGTTTGGCCTGATTTATGTCAGTATTGTTATATACATGTACATGATGAGGCTCCATTTGAACAATCATCACTTCCATAGATTGAAGCAAGTGAAAGAATCCTCTGTCAGACAAGTTATTTCTAAGAATAGAAAATCACATGTTACTTGCCACAAAAGAAAAAGTAACATGCTAAATACATTGTGTTTGCTCAATACATAATGTACACCCAAATTGGGGGAAAGGGTGTACGCAGAGGCTCCGCCCCTTTTAGGAACCTTGATAACGGAGCTGATACCAGGTAGAAGCGGATGAAGAAAGAAGACAGATGAAAGAAAAACAGGAAGAGGCAAGAGAAGATGTGGAGCCAGTGACACTGAAGTGGTGAGTAGAGATGGTAGGGAGACATTGAGAGAGAGCATTTTAGAGTGTGCGAGAGAGTGTTAAATTGTGGTAGTAGTTTATGTTATGTGTTTTTTTTCACATAAATTGTACTTTAGGTATAACTTAAAAGCTCCTGGTATATGTCACTTCAAAACAACATGTGTTCAGCAATATCTCCTGAGTACAGTCATATCATCTTTGCATAGGGTTGCCTGATTGTTTGGGGGCTAAAAAGACACATTTTGGAGGTGTGCATTTTTCAATTTAGACCATCTGGTCCTCCTGTCCTCACACCCTATTTGGGACATTTTTGAACCCAGACAATTAAACTAGACCCAGGGTATTTCAAATGGTGTTATTTTAACCCTTTCCACACTCTACCACCAGTCTTTGTCAAACCTTGTGATAGACATTTTGTGTGTGTTTCTTTAACACATATTGTAGGTATAAATCTATAGCTCCTGGTTTATGTTCAGCAATATCTCCGGGCTTAGAGAGATACCACTCATACATGGGTTTGTTGGGTTGTTTGGGGCTAAAAGGCCTCGTCCTGTGCCCCCCTAAATTCTATTTGGGACATCCAATTCAATTTACCCCATCAAACCATACATGTTTGAAAAGTAGACGCACCAGTGTATTTGTATTACAAATGCTAATAGTTTAACTATTTCCATGCACTAATTCTACCACCAGTCAAAGTTTGTGGTAGTAATTTTTTGACATCTGTTCAGTCTGCTCCCATGTCCAATTTGGGACATCTTTGAACCCAGCCAAACCATTTTTTTTAAATAGACACCCTATGGGTGTTTCAATGCTAGTATTTTGACTCTTTCCATGCCAAGATTTTTGGGTTAATAGAGTGCTAATTTTAGCAGTTTAGCAACTATTTGGAGAGACTCTCTTTGAAACTTGTATATTTTTTTATGGGCACCTCCATCTTGCAAGAGGAAAAATCTCTCGCAAAGGAGCTTGAGAGTGGTCACAGTGTGTCTTGAGGTGGTTTTACAGAATTGCTAATCGAGATATGTCAGCAACACCATTTAAGCTTAGAAGGCAAACAAATGATTGTATATAGCAGACCCTGCTGCAGATTTCCATTTGCTGAATGGGAGGCATTACAGCAACACCGTTTAACCTTTGACCACTTTCTAAGATTATTTAATGCCATGACATGCCAGGCATGTCACCAGTCGTTAACTAGTGGTTAATTTGCATTAAAAAAATATACTTTTTCAAAATGCAAACCACTTACAATGTAACTAATTAGAAAATGTACTGGCAGAGTAGTAACTGGACAGAGGGCCCCATCTCCTAATTTACAATTGGAATCCAGTCAGTTGTAAAAGTATTTTTAATTAGAAACTTACAAATATAAACAAAGCTATCTCTTAAGGATTCTGACACACACTAAGTAACTAAGTACTATTTTTACTTATTCTACGGGGTGTAAAACTTATGTAACCAAATGCAGCATTAGAAACATCTTTCTAAGGTACTTCTGAATGCCCAAACCATTCCTGGAAATTTAGCATCATTTATATTTATTTGTTTCTTGAGCGGGGGGGGGGCGTAAATTTTGCAGGCACTATGGTTGTTTCCCATAGAAACTGAGAAACGCTCTTAAAAAAGGTTGTTCTGTATTGTAGAATTAACACATTGTACAGAAACAAATGCCTAGGGTGCTAGCAGTTTACTGATCAACATACTTGTTGTGTGCAATATTATATTTCATATTATTATTATTATTAAAGCATACTGAACCCTACAGAATTGAACCCTGGTTAGGATTATGCTTATAAAGATAAAACATATGGGGTTTTTTTTGCATTCTGGAAAATGATAACATGTATATCGTTTAGTCCTCCTAACCTACTAGCATGTGCATTGCTTAACATGTTAATTTTATATTTAATTGGCTCAATATACCACTAGTCATATTTAATTAGGTGATAAGTGGATATGCATTTGCTTATGAGACTGAACGGTATTAAGAGTGCTTAGTGCACAGAAATTCAAATTTTAGGATATTATTCAGGCAAGTTGGCGGCATGCATGTATGCTTTAAGCCCCAAAGCATTCCTTAAAGCAAAATCTTCTGGCTAAAGGGATGGGGTTTTATATATTATATATATATATATATATATATATATATATATATATATATATATAACCATCTGTTATTGTTTTATTCCTGCAATTTTTAGTCCTAACTTGTGGTACATTACCATTTGATTCCCTTTATAGAAATGTCCATCTATTTATTCTACAGTCAGTTTAGCTGAACTGTAAAAATAATAATTAAAAAATGAATGTATTGACTGATATTTGCGGAATCTTAATGTGTTTTGTTATTATATTAATTAGCACCTTAAGGTCCTAAAACATCCAGACATAGAGGTGAAAACTATAATAATTTGCTGGAAGTACAAATCAACACATCAGCAAAGGCCTTGACACCCAGAAACAATTGATAAGACTAGTACAGAGCTTGCCAGTTCTCGCTTTCCTAAGAGATCCAATGTATGGACCACCTGCGGGGACACACATCTACTTGGTGGACAAATGAGGATTTGGTGAAGGCTTCAGTTGTTTAATAATGCAAATTAAGATTTAAACATCATGACAATAGGAATCTGTTAATCCTTTTTACAGCGTTGTAAATAGGCATTCAGGCTTCACTTCCAGACCGCCTGCTTTGTGCAGGGGTTTAACGTAAGCAGGACAAGAATCAGATATCTCACCAGTCATACAAAATTCTGCTTGACTTTGAAGACTTTTTTTTTTAATCTGTAAGAAATCGTTATAAGTGGTAAATGTTATTTTTCTCTCCTGTGTACTCAAACACCATACCTTCGAAAGGACAGCTCCATCCATCGCCTAATAATACGATAATTCAGTGTTTGCAAACAACGGTTTCTATTTATACGTCTCTCAAGGCACAAAGCTACCCTGAAGAATATATAACCCATATACAGCTAGGCTGAGCTTTTCATTGGTGTCTTAACTAGTTTCACTAAAAGCTTTATTTTTTTTGGATAGCTCATTTACCATTGTGGCTATAACTGGGTGGTCTTTCAGGGTGCGGATAATAATAAAAAAAAAAAAATAAAAAAAAAAATCACAGGGGAAGGAAAGGACACTAGCAGGGGGAAAAAAAAGAAACAAAATTTATGACAATATGCAGCAGGATTGGGATCAAAGGTCACCAAACAAGAACCTCTTCTCTTGAACAGGTTGCTTCCTGGTAACAGTCTGATTAAGCCGACAGCCTGAATTATATCTGTTACATTTTGTAGTGCACAATACATCTGTGCAAGGCCGTCGTCAACCCTACCGAAGACACATGGGGGGGGGGAGCCTTTTTCTTACAGCTTAGGGGCCTTGAAATCGTCATTCTTCATTTTACGTTATTTCCTAGCGCTTTTATTATAAAATAATAATAAGTCAGACATATTCCTAACACTACAATTATTTCTGATCTTTGTTAAGGGATGATAGAATCTTTCTTTTCTTTTTTTTTCCATTTAAAATGAACATTAATATGTCTACTGGCCCTTGACATCAAATCTCTTCACCAGCATTAAAGATCTTAGATAAGTATTGTGATTTTTATGTTAATATGACTATATTCATTCAGGCCCCTTTGCTCCCTGCATACGCGGTCTACACACAGCTAGTTCTCTATGAGACGCTGGCAGACAGGTGCGGATTATTAGACTTTGTTGCCATGGCGAGACATTTTTTGTCAATGTGAACCGGACCCTATCTAAATGGACCAGAAAAACGGTGCAATGGTTTGGTGAACAGATGCAGCAAGGGGATGACGAAAGGAACTCATGGATGATAAGTAAATGAGACCGCAGTTGGTGTAAAGCTGGGTAGCGATCGACAGGAGACCAGTGTTTATGAGAAAACATTTCTCTGGAAAAAAGTCCATTCTTCAACTATATCGATATTACCAAAATATGGCAGTTGACATGATTTGTGAACCTCGTGTTTCATCATAAATCTTAACATGTACTACACATTCAAGATTAATTAAGGGTTATCATCTGGACTGGAGGGTAAACTCCCAAAACTTGCTATTGTGTTACTCATCAGAACCATCTGTTGAACACCCAATAATTCCATCTAGTAAAAGGGTTTTTGGATCATGCGCAGTTACTACTTAATAGAAAATAACCCAGTTTTCTTAACTTGCAAACCATTAAATTCAGCATAAGGTTTTTTGCCCTTGATGAAGCAGGATACTAATTAGCTCTTCACTTTGACTTCACACTATAAGCCTTATAACGCAGAATACCGGTGACCTCATTACAAAGACTTTGCATTATAAGGCTTTTCTTGCGGGAGAAACTTGCCATGGGTTACCCTTTGTAATCTACTCAATGTTCTGTGAAGTGAATAAACCCAGTCAGCATTTACCCATAGAGTTTGACATTTGCTGAACACAACCTGAATATATAGAGCGAGCATATACTGGAGCTTAACCTCAGGAACGAGAAGATCGGCTGTTCCTCTCTCAGTTCTACTCCTCCTACGCATCTCTTTCTGTTTTAGTTAATAATTGTGTCTCAAGCTATATATTAAATCGATGATGATTAGCACCTATTTGGTATATGTTTAATCATACACCCACCTATATACCTATGCAAGTGTACCTAGAAAAGTAAAGCAACTAAATATTTGTGTAGCAAGTACCCCTTACCGCTTACGGTTTCCAAAAATTGTTATTGATGAAAAATAAAAGATTCTGATGAATAATCCCCGAGCCTTGAAACACATAACACAGGTTGCACTTGGTAATTGGTATAGCTGAAGTAGGTTAGCTATATTCCAGTAGATCTATACGAGTGGGCTGCCAGCTTAGAAGGTGGATACCCTTACGCCCTTTTTTTTTCATCCTTTCTTCATAATACTACATTTAAAACCTTTGGGATATTTCTAAAAACCTAACATTATGATTTCCATTTGTACATTGGTTACTATGGTTACTCTACTACTTGGCATCTTACAGGCGTGAAGAATTTACTTACACTGAAAAATTGCAAAAGTAAAATAAAACACTACATGGAATTATGTCTACTTTATCATGTTGTTTAATTGTTTACTTCAAGGAGGCTAAGATGTGTCTCTCAATGTAATCATTTTGCTGTGCTGAAGTTCTCTCCCTCTCACCCTTACAAAGGCTGCCTGACACAATCAGAAACTTAATAAAAGAGGAGAAATAATACACTGGGGGTGAATAAACATACAGATCCTGAGAACAGGCACAAAAGATAACTGTTACAGATAACTGTATGGTATACACATTAGGATACCTGGGAACTTGCCATGTTCAGGCACCAGGGTACCACATTTCACCATCCTGGTTTTGCCCATTTCCTGCCACTTTAAATTCTAACTGAGGGTCGCCTAATCATAGCCATACCACCAGAATAAGCGGGCTCTGGGCAGTCAACTCCGGAAAGTGACCAGGCATGCACCACATACATTATGCTAATTTAAACTTCTAAAGACTATTATATAGATTTATTTAGTGTACAGAACTATGTAAGACTTGGGAAAAGTGTTGAATCCTCATTAAATATCACAGTATTTGTTTATTGTGGTAGCAAATATAGCTATTCATGCTTGTTGCATGCAGAAAGTTGAAGATGTTGGTGGTTACTGTGAAACAGGAAGTAGAAATATTAGCATCACATGTTTCCTGTTGAATCAACAGTATTGACTGCTACTTATTTGGTGTACTTAAAACAGCATAATCCCAAGTATATAACAGAACATGAATATTTAAACTGAAAGAAATGAATGTGATGGGGCAATTTGTGTAAAAGCTTACCGACTGATTGTAGAGACTGTAGAAGAATCTTCACTCACATTCTGACGTGTTGCAGATTTAGAATTTAAATCTAGGGTTCCTTTACTGGCTGTTGTTACACCTTCCTCCTGTTTAGGGTTTGTTGTTATAGTAGTCTGAGGCTGAGGCTTTCTCTCCTTTATACCATGGGGCTCAGCATCGCTAATGTCTGAATCACTAAAAGACACTGTAAGGTCACTGCTGCTGTCTCCATGGTCAACAAATTCATGGTCTTCTTGATTTTGGATGGAGTGATAATCTTGCACTTTATCAACTGCAAAACAAAAGAAATCCAAAATTGAATATTTGGTTTATATTTGATTTCAAAGAATGGGTCTCCAACATAAAGATCCAGGGACAGACTGGTCATGATAGGGACAAGGTTGCCCACTTTAAGTACAGTGGCCGCCCGCCGCCAATGACATAAGTGCAGGTGATGGCAGGATATGAGAGGCCACACACACTGCAGATGACTATGGGCAGATGGCCTAGTGTGCTGATGGCCAGTCGGAGCCTGGCCAGCTCCAGTTGTTGTCAGTCCAACCACAGGATTCAATCATAGCAGTTACAGAGTTGCTCTAAGCAATCCCTGCCACCTTCATACAATATCAAGTAAGATGCTATTTGACCCATTGATTCCCAAGAGTCAATTTATGTAGTTTAGACAGGCAGCCATACTTTTTTCTCTGCTGGTTGGTCACATACCCTGAAACTCATACCTCCGAACTCTCTTAATGCGCCTTCTTCAGAACATGGGAGCAGCATGCTTGCCAGTGGCTATGCCTGTCCCTATTATGGCAGCACACCCCTTATATGCCTACCTCTACCCTCAAAGCATTACCTTAGTTCAGCTTCACCTAAAAAAAAACATGTAATCAAAAAGCACAGCTTTCTTCAAGACCACCGCACTCCCACCTTGACATCTCTTTGCTTTAATTTAAAAAAGCATAGACTGTGTTTTTTAACGCAGTCAGTATCTTTGGGATTTTTTTTGGGATAGAACTTTGAACGTGAGCTTGCTGACTACTATCTATACAAAAAAACTTACCGGCCAGATTTTCACAGGCACTATGTTTATCTGATGGTTGTTTATTTATGTAATCACAGGCATCAGGTGAATATCCAGAGGGACTTGTGTGTGTAAATCTTTCTTCATTAGGAACCAGGCTTTCATACATCAATGATTCTTCCACCTTGTTGCGTGGGTTGTCATTCTGTAAATCCTCTGCTCTGTTCTCTGGACTTAATCTTTCCAGGCTCAGTGCGCTAAGTTGTGCAGATTGCCTGCTTTCAAGTGAATGTTTACTACCACTTTCAGTCTTGTCGATCTCTATACGGTGTGTTCTTCCATCCTGAGAAGATTCTATGGATGTGACCGGCATTTTTTGACTAATCTGGAAGGATGTCTTCCCATCTATTTTGTCAGGCTTATTTAAGCACTGAATATCACTATTAGATGGTACTACACAGCTGTCTGTCACTGTGCTGTTTATTGCCGCCTGTCTTACTGAATGTGGGTCAGAAATTGAAAAGCTCTTTGTGGGCTGGGGAGATTTCTTCTGTGTAAGGCAATGTTCAATGCTTGAGTTGGCTGACATTTGGCGGCCCATAAAGATTGTTGCTGGATGATACATTCTCTCTGACATATCTCGTCCTGTGTTAATTTCGGCTTGTCGTGAAACTTGCAGCATCTGAAAATAGAGGTTGTCGCTCTTTAAGACTGTAAAATTATATTTAAAAAAATGTTTTTGTTAAGATGCTTTT
Organism: Spea multiplicata; assembly: GCA_009364415.1. Classification (NCBI taxonomy): domain Eukaryota; kingdom Metazoa; phylum Chordata; class Amphibia; order Anura; family Pelobatidae; genus Spea; species Spea multiplicata. The sequence continues at coordinate 18,160,620 of VKOC01000003.1, read as the reverse complement.
AGGATGCTAGAGAATGGTTCCCTTCTAAACCCACATATCTTGTAATGGCTCAATAGTGCCATCATTTCTCAGCAGTGGTTTCTCACTGCTTTAAAACCAAAGCACTACTTATATATCTTGACTATGGGACGCATGGCTAATACAGAACCAATGCAATACATTACAATAAATCACTATATCCACGAAAAGTACAGAAACAAAAAAATATAGAATCTGATGGCAGAAAACCATTCAACCCTTCTAGTCTGCCTATGCTTTATGCTGTAAAAACCTCAAACCATATTGGGTTTTTAGTCCTGTCTGTCTTATGTTAACAAAAGCCCTGTAACCCTGCACAGCATTAACCAAGTTCTTAGATTTTTTACTAAATACACCAACATTTTGGGATCAGTAATTCAAATGCTCCTGCTGAACATATCGTGCTATTAGTATATATCAGGCTCTTCCCTTCAGCTTACCAAGACATTTTGCTATGTTTCCAACTTTGTAGGAACAGTTTAGGGAAAGACCTTTTCTATTCCAGTACGACTGCACCCATTGCAAACTAAAATCCATAAAGGCATGGTTGGATGAGCTTGGTGTGGAAGAACATAACTGGCTCTGACCTCAACCCAATCAAACAACTTTTGGCATGAACTGGAACTGGAGATTACAAGCCAACATCAGTGTTTGAGTTCACAAACGATCTATTGGATGGAAGGGGCGAAAATCCCCACAGAAACCCTCCAAAATCTTGTGGAAAGCCTTCCCAGCTGTTATAGCCGCAAAGGGGGTGATAACTTCATATCAATCTCTATGTATTTAGAACGTGGTGTGATAAAAGTCCCTGTGGATGTACTGTTTAGGTGTCCCAATACTTTTGTCCATATAGTCTATGTAATTCTAGGCTATATAAGCTTAGCATGCAATAAAATGTACCTTGACAGATTCGTTATTGCCAATCAACATTCTTCCTCTGATGTAGCAACAGTGAAGATAGCTTGGTGTCGGTAAATTATTTGCAGCATTTATATCAGGGTCTACCTAAGTATAATGAAATGTTGGAGCTATATTTGGAAGAGTGATCCAAACTGCTTCATTATCTGTAGCTGTCAAACATCTGCTTTCTTCTGACTTCTGTAGATTTCACACCGGGAGACCGCATGAACACACTGAAAAATCTTGCCAATGCAAATGATGTTACAACTATATTAAAAAGTGCTATGCTTTCAAATGTAAGAATTTAAAGGAAGTCTAGAAGATAAGATGCAGTAACAGCATGAATTTCACAACATAGTCGGTGCATCTGAAGATAAGGTTAAACTTTATGTGCCTCAAACTCAATTAAAATAGTGAGTGAATTTTAAAATTAACAGATAACAAATATCATGTAAAAAGTGTATCGGTTTACTGATCTTTTATTTTTCTCTATTTATACCACAAGCCAAAGATCCCGTTAATGTATAGATTATGCATTACTTTCATTTTAATTTAATTAGCTAGTGGCACCTTCTATATGCAAGCATGCCTCCAATACATAGATAACAGACTATGGGCAATGGAGGTATCGGCATAACAATAGATCCTGCGGTCCCCCTACAAGCAGGGTTGCATGTAGATATCCTGTTTTAGATTTAACAAGCGGTGTCTTTGTTTCACATGTTATTGAACATGTGAAACGAGGGCTCATGTATGTTCACTAACATATTGAGCAAATGCAATATTGCTCCATATATGAGCCTGCAAGAACAAGAGTCATCTCATCTTGATCCACGGCACATATTATCACACACTTGCTCGGCTCTTTCACCACCAACAATACTTGAATATCATAAAACTATATATATTATTATATATATATGTCAAACAAGGTAGTGCATTTTTTATTCACCTCATTTTGCCAACCTCAGGGAGGACTCGACACCCAGTAGGTGAAAGCCCCTACGTGTTTTGTGCCAAACAATGGATGCTAAATATTTCATACAAACATTTTGGGCAAATTTATTATACTCCTCTGGGATCCATCTTAAGGATTGCTGAACAATTGTCTCCTCTACAAAAATGTGTCTGGGTATGATAAATGTAATTAAACGAAGAAAAAAAAAAACCTCCATAATGGCTCCAATGATTTAATAGTGGGCAACGGAGGTTATGTATATAAAGTGATTCTAAATACGGACAATAGAATCAGAAGCATTTGCTATATAACCCTAAATGGGGAAAAAAACCCAGTCCCTGTAATGATGATGTTGAGACAAATACCTACAGAAGCAAGAAATCAAAGTTAAGACAGGTATAAAAAAAATGGTGCCCAATACAGAACACCCAAAATACCCCGCTTATGACCAATTAAAAAAACCTGGAATCTTTGATCACAAATCACTATTACCCTACAAGCTCTACAAAAAAGGGTCCACTAAAAGGATTTTCCTTTCTCTTCTGAATGTTTCCCAGATAACCCACAGAACAAAATCCCTCGAGAGGACTTGCCAACCGCATTTAAAATCGAAACTTTTCCATTCAGTACAGGGGGAAATCGAGAAGTTAAAGTACAAAAACAACTTCCCGTAAACTCAAATTTATTCTGGCTATCATACCAAAGGAGAAGAAAAAAACCCATAAAACCTTACTCTTGCTATAAAAAAAAAACAGTGTGGCCTCTGTTTCTTTTCTGATAAGAGTCTTAAATACCAAACAGTTAACTGCACAATAACATTAACTGGCAGTCAGGCTGCCTGCTTGGCAGATACATAAAGCAGGTAAAAAGGGGGAAAAGGTAATTTCTTGGCTGAATGATTCCATCGGTAGCTATAGGGCAAACTAGAAAGTCTTTCAGTAAAGTAGCAGTTGATTCTTCTATCAATCTGCAGCACACATACTCTTCCAAGGGATGTATTAAATATGAAAATCATATCCCGTTATCATCTGTTTCCAGCTTTCAGCCCAGTAAGCTGTTCTTAATGAATGCTACAGCCTAAGGGACAAGCACGCTGTTGGCTCCTCTGAATAACGGAGTGATGTTACCGGCTCTGCTTATTACAATATTGACTTGCTGAGGGGGATTCGCACGCGCTAACAAGTGACTGCTCTTGCCAGCATGCTCCACGTTATTACGCAATGTTTTTTAGACATTTCATCTGAAAGGGCTTTGCCGCTTTTAGCGAAGAAAGAAGCCGTGGTCTTGAACCGAATCATTTATATGGAGATAGTAGGAGGTATTAGAAGCCTGCATTACTACAGATACATCGCGGAATGCATTTAAAGCATTCTTTAGCCAGCGCTGCAGATATGGAATCTGCCTCCCCTTCTTTGAGAAGAAGAAGAAAAATATATACATATGATGTACACAATAAGCAAATATAAAACTGAATTATTCATAGATCTATAGATTAGTAAAACAGTTACACACTCTAACTACGACTATTTTACCTACAAAATTATCAAAATGAGATTTTGTGATAGCTATCTTCCCAGCCAGAGAAAACCTCATCAATACATTGTGATGTCTTATAATTTAACTCTTGGAAAGTTTTTCTCAACCTGGTATACATATAGAGAGCAGGCAGATTGGGATCCGCTTGCAGTATTATTTTGGGTATTTTATTTTTATTTTTCCCCCTATATACAATGTCTAAACATGGAACTTCTTTTTAGAATGCTGGCTTCCTAGTCAGATTTTTGGTGCATTTTACATGACAGGGCACTGAAGGTCACGCAGGAGAATAATACTTTATTATCTGCTAAGTTACAAAAGTCCTTCAAAAATAGCAATAGCCTAGTTTAGGAGAAGAATTTCTCCCAACAACAAAAAACCTAGAGATGTGTCACCATCAATAAGTGAGTTGGCAAAGATACTTTTTTTTTGCATACATTGTAATGAGTTCATTATATTCATTTATTATACGAATATATAACTTAGATTACAAAATATTTGTGGCTAAAATAAAAAACACAGGTTTATGCCAAAAAAATTGTTAAATATATGTGCGCCACAATTATTGGCACCCCTATGAATTCATATGAGAATAACTATATCTGAAGTATATTCCCATTTATTTTTTACATTTTTAGTACACCTGGGTGACTAGGAACAGAAAATTGTCAACCATGGCTTCTTGTTTCACAGGTTTATATATATATTCACTAACACACGGGCGATGAGAAAAGAGCAATGTACTGAAAATCCCCATTGCCATTATCAGGGCAATAATTAAGAAGTTCCAGTCAACTGGTTTCCATGAATGAATCAACATGGAGGAGGATGTGTGTCTATATTGCTTCAATAATAATATATATTTGTAATTGTAATTATATTGTTTCAATGCACTGTGAAGAGCATGGGTTGAGTGGCCAAAAACTCTCCAAGGATCACAGCTGGAGAACTGGAGAAGTTAGTTGCGTCTCGCGGTCAGAAAGTCTCCAAAACTACAATTCGACGTCACCAAAAGCTGTGCCACACATATATTTCACAATTTTTATTTTTTGGATAAACCTGTGTCTGTAATTGTTTGATATCCATGAGAGCAAAGTACCTTTGTGTATTTTTTTGAAGATCAAAAGGTTTAACAATAATGATTATTTTCCACAGCCTTCCATGCTCATATTTACCAAGGGTGCCAATATTTGTGGAGGGCACTGTTTATTATATGTATAGTAGAGTGATGAATTCTTCTGTGTTTGTTGCAGTGAAAGCATGTGTTTATTTTTTGAAAATGTGGTTATTTAGGTTTTTGTTCTTTTTCCAGTAAATTCAGCAAATTGTCTAACATGAGCGTATTTTTTTCTTTAACCGTTTGAGGACATGTAAGCCAGTATTGTTATGTTGCACCTATAAGACATGTCTATTATGTGTGGATACTTCACAGTATACAGCTTTTCAATTAAGTTCCTTTCAATAGATTTAAAAAAAAAAACAAAAAAAAATACGATGATACAAAGAGAACATCTGTAAAGATTATAATTCAAGAACAACTACTTAAAAAACAGAAACTGGAAAGAGAAAATATAGTATCGATGCACAATACGTTTCTGAAAAGTTGGCCCAGAACTCATGCTCGTCTTTATTCCACTTGAGTCCAAGTTGGCATGACAACTCTGTCATTTCAGACAAAGGACGTTAATGAGACAATCCAGCATGTTTCTGAGTAAATTAACACACAGTGAATTCACAGAAACTCCTTCTGAGAAGTGTTTGTCGAGTGTGCTTCTTTAAATTATTTCACGTTTGACGGGGAAGAAATCCAAATGAAACAGTCAAGCTTTCTGACATAGGAGGTGAAAGATTTCGTTACCATATGAATTTCGTGAAACCTGTACTTTGAAACAGTCCTAGTTTTTGAATAATATTATATTTTTTCAGCGGTATATTAGTCATCTGTGCGAGTTCTAGCCCTGTTAATCTTAGCCCAATCCACCCAGGCTCATTTTGGCAAACAATAGAATGGCTCAGTCATAATCACCCAGCCTGACTAATAAACATTTATGGAGGAACAGGCTGCTTTAGCATTGGTATAAAGAATTAGCTTCGTATGGTGACTGTGCTGGACAATCACATGACTTGCAACAATTGTAGCCTCCAGGTCTAGACAGCACTTTCATGCTCCAAGAAGACTATACATTTTTCCATGTGTCTTTAAAAGGACCCGAACTTCTAGCCACAAAGTATAACAGCGAAAACTATATACCGTATGATACACTCTATGAGAAAGTAAATTGGTACAATTCCCAAACAAATGAAACGATTCCTATATGGTATTATCCACTTTAGCTTTAATTACAGCCTGAGCTCGCATAAAACTATTTATAGTGATGTAGACGTTGGTCTGTTTAAATATAAATGTGTACTATCCTGCTGAAAACAGAAAGCAATTAAGTAGCCATTCATGGACTAAATGACTAATTGTAGCAGTTGATAGAGGCTGGAATTCTCCAAACGCTATTTCTGATGTAACTATGGGTTTATTGGTTTTGTAACATTCAGTAAGCCAGATGCTGCCCCAAAATTTCTTGTGCCCTTCTCTCTCAGACAGGCACAACCCTTGCCATGTCCCCCAACGCACAAAACCTGAAAGTACTATGCCAGATCTAGGAGAGGCTACAAGCATCAATACGAGCATTAATCTGGGAGAGTCACACCATCTGTACACAACCCATCGCGTTCAGCAATACCAACTCATATATACATTACACTTTTATATTCATATTGCCAGGCCTTTTATTGACACCACTCACCAAACGTAAACGTGGCGTTATTATTTCATTCTGGAGGGGGCTAAAATTGTCACATGTTGCGTTACTTTTCGAATATCACCATATGGCAGTATTTCCGTAACATTCCTAATAAACTATTTGCACTTTTATTCCTGTTTCTGATGTATCCCAGCACACAAAGGGCCTCCTGCTTACTGACTGGCTGCTCGGTACTTTAAAGTACTCAGTATGATTGGCGTATATAACAGGAAACAGACATTAGATTAGATCAAAGCCCAATTCATAACCAGTTTTACGAGAGGTAGAATGAAATTTTTTATTCCAAATATCTCAAAAGCCCATTTTAAGGCTCACCTACCCCCCTTGATTAAGGCCTATAACTGGGTATAGAAGTCCTTCCTGTAAATGAGAGACTATAAAAGAAAATTGTCCGATTTCACCTTAGTACATTTTCCCATCCCATCTAAGAAGAATTTTCCTCAGTACAGGGATAGGCAGCTAAATGCCCCATACGCAGCAATGGCTTCCCCAGGCTGTGTTAGAGACAGGAGAGAGCTGGCATCTTCCCTTGGAGCAGGTAAAGTGCCGCTATCAGCTCCTTGCCTTTTCCCTTGGTAACTAACATACACACTGGCACACGCATGCTCACACACGCACTCATGCTTACACCCAGACTTTCACATACACATTCATGCTACACCCAGACTTTCAACATTACACATTCATGCTAACACCCAGACTTTCACATACACATTCATGCTAACACCCAGACTTTCACATACACATTCATGCTAACATACACACACACACATAAGTACATAATACTCACTCCCACACCGCTCCCACACTCATCATCTCCCTCCTTTCCCTTACACCTTTATCTTCAGGGAGCCTCCTTACTAGCTCCTCGCACACACTGTGCGATCAGTCACACTTACACTGCAAGGTCACGCAACACTGCATTCTCGCCTCTGTGAGCGGCCGGTTACAAATTTTGGGCAGTTGAGCCGGCCTGCCCCTAGGCAGTGTTGTCTGGGTTTAGACACATTAATACGAGTGAACATAAACATACGAGTAATAAGCTACTAAGTGGAAAGGAAAAAGCTATTGCACAGAGCGTTCATATTTCCCGGTGTAAAATATGTTTAAATCCATATTTATTTCAAGTCAAAAATATCAAGCTTATGTTCCTTTCAAGGTCTTACCTGCTTATGTTGAAGCGTCCTTGTGTTTGATATAAGAGCATGCAGGCGAGTTTCCAGGCGCTCAAATTCCTGTAAATATGACTGGTTGCGAACACGGGCTTTTGTTTCTTTTTCACATAATTGTTCCAAAGAATGTTTCAGCTTCATGTACTTCAGATGACATCTATAATTTAAAAAAAAAACCGCTATTTATCATCTATATGAATTAGCCCAATGCCTATTTACATTTTTTACAGTATTTTTAAATCAATGCTAATCATGTTTTTAAAAAGGGACTGGTCCTTCATCATAAGTTAATAAAAGTATTTTTTTTCCATATTGCACCTTATTAATTCAAGCTACTCAAGCGAATACCGTATATTTCCGTCATTCTAGCCTAATTATTATTACATAAACCGAATTCCAGAAATTCCATCCTATATCTCATAGCCATTGTAGCTTGTATATTCTTCACATTAGAATGATTGAATTATGTGCAGGCAGAGAGCTTTGTGCCAGGAGCTAGTAAAGTACCACTATAGGCGACATTAGTATTCTTAGTATACTGTCATATACAAATAAGGCCTTAGGATATAGGAAAAGTAAACAAGAATAGAAATGATATATTTCGATGGACGCTCCAAAGTCCTAGACAATCAATGCATTTGATTGCCTAAACACATCTCCTACACATAAAGTAGTTGGGAGGCAGACAAAATGTATGGGGGGGGGTTCTTGCATTTGCAAGGAGGGCACAGTGTAAATGTGACGGGGGCTCTCAGCTATCAAAGGGAATATGACAGCTGGGGGTGTCCCTTTAAACATACTAACATTGGACACTCTTCTGGGGTATCCACGGAGTGGGACAGCAGAAGCAATAGCTTCCTCTTGAGACAACAGCTTCATTGCATGAAAAGGTAGCGGCACATTCAGGGATATTAGGACAGTTTGTTATTTTATCACGTTGTTTGTGAACGGATTTATATATTAGATAAAATTATGAAATAAATTAATACAAATCTACTATCTTTTTATTGGAATCATAGCTCACTGGGCTACAGCGCACATCAGTCAGTACTCTAGTAACCGTGCTTGTATGCTGACTAAAATGAGGGGCAAGCATCCATGGGATGTTTTTTTACGTATTTTTTTTATTATTATTATTATTTTTTTTTTTATTATTATTTTTTTCCTTTGGAATTAAACGTTAACTGTTTTTTTTTATTTTCTTATTCTTTGAGTCCATAATAGGAAAACAGCAGATTAATGAAAAGACCAACAGTGTTTCTTTTATTTACAATACTTACAAATTGACATCGGATGAGCTGTACAACTTTTTTTCTAATTCTGATCTCTTTTTTTCACTGGAATAAAAAGCAATGTAAAGATGTTTTTATTTTTTTGCCCAAACCAAATCGTATAATATATAGAATATACAAAACAATGCATTGCATTACATGGGTAACAATCGACCTTTTGCGAGTGCCAAGGTTGTTCGGAAAGCCTCTGGTACTCATAGAGTATAACTTGTGGCGCCCGTATTGACTCGAGTTTGGCGCTTAGCTAGCCCTGGCACAACAATAGGGGCAGAACGCGAGTGGCCTAATGGCCACGGGGCACATCAAACCACAATGAACTACCACTGAGCATCTGTTTGCGTAAGACATCTGGGTGGGTTCATTTGGGGTAATTTGTTCTCAAAGTTCTAGTAAATATATGATCAAGAACGTTCCAGACCCTGAGAACAAGCAGTCTGCGGTGCAGAGAGATGATCAGCGACATTCTAACGTAACAAAACATCATATAAGCCTTCAAGATCTCATAGGTCTCTTCTCTTTGCGTTCCACCCAAAAAAAAAAGATACCTCAAAAGTCTCTAAAATATAAGGAATTCTTTTTCCATGTTTTCTCTACAAAACGTATGACCTTTGACTGAAGAATACACGTTGTCGTGTAATTTATGGTCACCACTGTACTCTTTAACAATACCAGTTTCTTAATTAGTTTATTAGCATTCTAGATTGCGTTGATTTTAGTCCAGAATGAGTTAATTGCCAATTGCACTGGGATTCCAGTCCTAGATAGAGCTGCATTATATTAGACCTGCACTAGTATATCAGTCCATCAGTAGTGTTTACTGGATCTGACAACCAGTAGAAGAGAGGTCTAGCAGTAAACCCATACAGCCTGCACCCCTGTGTGTTCCTCATCATTGTGTTTAGCGCACTACCATTCTGTTTGAGCTGAGCGCTCCCGGTATGCTTTGCGGCTTCCGTCTCTTACCACTCCCTCAGGCTCCGTTGCAGTTCCTCCATTCGCAGACCGTAATCGGTAGCTCGAGGCAGGTTTTCTACGTACTCCGCCATTTGCTCTTTTCTCTCTCTTTCCTCGGCTAATGATCTGTCTAGGGTAACAAACTGTAGCTATAGGAAACCATTCCCATCATGCAAAGCGAAGTCACGGTCGCTGGTAACCCACGGAAACCAGAGACGCCGGAAGTCCCTGATCCATGCTTTCGAATTAGGAAATGATGCTTTTCTTTTTTCACGGTTTTTTTTAAGAAAAAAAATCAACATACGTAGTCAATTCATTTTAATGTGTTTTTATGTAGCAAAGGCAGACAGTTGACGTTTGCACCTTCCAACAGTTCAAACAGTATTGTATGTATACATATGTATATGAATGTGTATGTCTTTACTCCTGTGTAAGGGTACCTTATTGTACTATATTATAGCTATTTGGAAATACATGAACTGCTTTTCTCTCTAGTATCGCATCGTAAAATCACGCCATTAGTCGTAGTAAATATGTCTTAACACGTTTAGTAATAGGTCAGAACAGTTTTCTTAGTTTCGCTGCACTTTGTTTAGGTGACAGCCTTATAAGATACATGTAGTAATTCTTTTTTTTTCTTCCAGAACAGTTCCTGGTTTAGGACAAATCATACATCACATACATATAATGGTACAAATACAGATTAAGATGTAACAAATTCATAAAAAAAAAACATTTTCTCTGTTATCTCCCATTACATGAAAATCAAATAATAAAATAAATTAAAACTTTATTTTAATTATCAATTGCACATTGGTTGGCTCAGCTACTTTCGCTGGAAAGCCTTGCCAGTTTTGCCCATCGTATTGAATAGTATGGTGCTGTGTGTATGTGTGAGGGGCTGCCGCACAGTGTTATGTGCAGTACGGATAAAGAATGTCCACTGGTGTTTTTGGGTAGGAGAGACTAACCCACTTCTTGCAGGTATGAGAGGGGCTACCAGATCATGTTGTGTACAGTAGTTGGGATGGGAACTGAATTATAGTGTTGTGTGCAGGGAGGAAAAGGCTAACCTATGTTGTGTAGGGTTGCAAGTAAGGTAGATGGGCCGACAGGTAGGGTAGAGTAGATGGGGGACTAGGTTGTGTTGTGCATAGTGTGATGGAGCTGATGGATAGTGTTGTGTGCAGGGAAGGAATTAAATAAACAAGAAGAAAGAAAGGGAAAAGAGAAAGGATACTTTTCTACCATACCAAATATTTTCTGTTCTTATATACTTATAAACTGCACATTGGTGTCCATTTTGAGCACTGATGTTTGGCTAACAGAGATGAGATTGGCTGCCACCACCCTCTTTCATTTCATTGGGGGAAATATAGCACAGCCTACCAAAGTAGCTTTCACTAGTTTCAAGATTTGACTATGCCTTTGATGTATGCAAATAAATCATTGATGCAGAGACCTAACCTTTTTCTTAAAGTGACACCCACACTGTAGAGGAATACCTATTAATATGCTCTGTGAGTAACTTTACTAAACAAAACAAAAATGAATGCACCTACCTGAAACGTGTTGCAGTCCTCCTGGCGCAGCTGTCCACTTACTTCATGACCTTACATATCTTGCCACTGATTGGCTGTTTAAAGATGTGTGAATTAAGATCCCAAATTAACTTTAACATCAAACCACACTCTTAAGGAACAGAAATAGTTTATTACATCAAGAACATATACTTAGCTTGGGGTTACTGGAGCAATGGAGGGCAAGCTCCTGTCGGCATCAGCCAATCCCCACCATCGAGAGTACGCTAGGCAACAGCAGGACGTGACAGCGTAGTCCCACATTCCAGCGGAGCTTCGAATTAATAACAGTGCAACAGGTTTTCCTATTATTATCGGGACAGGTCGGTGAAGGTGCGTTCTTATCTTATATGCAATGTCTTATATCGCAGACACTATGCAAATACTATGCCCATCACACTATGGCCATGTGCCAAGAATGAAAGGCAAGGAGAAAGGTAAGAAAAAAAAAACAGGAAGGAGAAAGAATGAACACTAAGGGCCACACGCTGTCAATCAGTGGCAGGAAAGTGTTCCCACTGAAATAAATGGACAGTCCCCTGCATGCAGAATTATCCAGAGCCAGTGCTGGAGCTGACTGGAGGTGAGTACATCAGGGGTAGGAAGATGAGTTTGGCTGAGCACATCTCCTGCAGGACATTTAGCTGGTGGTGAGGAAAGGGGTGAATATATATGCAAAATATAAAGGGGCCATACAGTTATTGTATGCATTGAACTGCATGTAATGGCAGGAGATCCAGTTTTAAGAGAAATGCTCCAAGTTTGGAAATATAGCTGCTGTGGCCTTACCCCAAGTGGACTCTCCATAAGTGGGCAGTTAAGAGTTACACTGGACTATCCAGACATCCATCCCTGGTCTTCATGCTTTCATCCAACTGCTCCTCTGGCAATCACCAATGTCTGCCATGTCTCCTTCTGTTACAGGTATGACTATCACACCTTTCACCTGAACCCCTCATCTTCTGCTGTTACCCCTGTTTTCCACCCAGCATGACTATCACATCTTTCACCTGAGCCCCTCATTTCCTGCTATTGCCCCTGTTTTCCACCCGGTATGTCTTCATCCTGCATGTCTCCATACCCTGCTGCTCTCAAAGGGTTACATTTCGTGCCCTCTAGTCTAGCTTAATTGCATTTGTTAGCTAAGGTGTGAAACATATGCCTCCTGTATACAATCACCTTATCTGACCACGTGTGAAGCAGCCCTATAAATTCCCAGGCCTCACTTGGAAACAAGCTTGCTTGGAAATGTAGCTGCAATGGCCTTACCCCCAGTGGACTCTTCGTAACTGGGCAGTTAAGAGTTACACTGGAGTTAAACTTGAGGGAAGTTACATACCAAGTACCACTGCAGAAAGCAGAATCTCACCCGCGCCCCTCCTGTGGAATTCCCTTCCCCGTTCCGTTCAGACTTTCTGCCTCATACGCAACTCTCAAATCCTCTCTGAAAACCCACTTGTTCAGGGAAGCGTACAACATTTCTTCCCATTACTCCCAACCATCATCATCATAATCAAGTCATCTGAACACTCAACAGCTTCAACACATCATCGGAACCGGATCAACTCATCCCCATCCAAGCAGACGTCTCCTATGGTCTCACTTCCCCCTCAACCACTGACTAGATTGTAACCACGCAAGAGCAGGGCCCTCTTCTCCTTTGCACCAGTTGGTTATTGTGTGTGTTATTGTATGTGTTTCTAAATTGTTCTTCTGTCTGTAACAGCGCTGCAGAATCTGCCGGCGCTTTATAAATAAATGTAATGTAAGTGAAAGAAACTTGACTTACAATTGATACATTTGTTTCAAAGCAGTTTAATCAATCACTATTATGTAGTTTAACTAACTTGCAGGTGATACATTTCAGGCATGAAGCCCAGAAAAGTAACTCTTATCTATTTGTAAACCACATCAAGAGGAAAAACATGTCAAAGATGCAAAGACATGTCAACATATATTGTGTGTCCGCTCCAACCCAAAATCCAATATCTGCAATACTTACATGGTCAATTGGTATGCCAACACATTATTAAATCCATTCTGGTGTTCAAAGGATTAGATGATTCTCTCAGTGCATGTGCTGGTTATTTGTTTCACTTTTGTTCTATATTTCTCTTGAAAAAAGCATTTCTAGCGAATCCTGGTCTGTGCACCCCACTGAATCCATGATTGCGATTTTCAAGGGGTTGAATTTCTTGCCCTGAATTTTCCACCACCATTAATGTAAATTAAGTTTCCGATGGATCATCGTACAGAACCCTAGGAGCCCGTTCTCCATCCTTTGCTGTTTTTGTGAAATGTGTTTGCTTTTCTTTCCTGCAATGGTATATTTTTTTACTATAAGACACACTAAATAAACATATTTCGCTTATAAAACAGGAAGCTCACCAGGGCTTGCATTTTAATTGGTCTAAATCTGTGTCCAATTGATCCATGTTTGGATACAGTATATTGTGTCGTTTGTGTGACAACCCAGTTACGCTAATCACCATTTTTTTTTATTTCTGCATATATTAACACTTTTAAAATATTTCAATTTCACAAAAGTCATAAATAGCATACACAGCCAAAAAAAAGACTTTTTATTCCCTTTTACACTGTGAATATATCTTAAGATCAAGGCAAGTCCTGCTGTTTGTACTGAGTAAACCATGCCAGTACACTAGCTTCACCCCCTACTGTTTTAAGCCTAATCAATGAATTCCACACACCATTTATTACAACAAACTGAATCCCAACCATGCCTGAATTTAAAAGAACTCGGCTATATTAGGATTCAAAGACGCTTCCTGCCTTTACAAGATCTATTACATCTCCACTGATGTTGTAAGGTTGCGCGAGAATTGATGAAGTTATTAAAACGGCACATTAATGTTCTAAATAAAAATGCAGAGTATACATTCTTGTAGTAATCTGATAAATACAGCTCTTAGATTTCAAACGCAAAAGCCATTATCAAAATGTACTATTTGGACCATTGGCAAAATAATCTGTAACTGAACATTTACTGAATATCTGAGTAGTTTCATTGTGGATATGATGATATATTTCTTGGCTACTTAAGGACCTGTTAGTTTTGCATATTTTTTAATGCAATGACTGTAGCTAAGTAGCCCAGATGTAGTGGATATTTAGTACTTAACATATCAGGCATATTGGGCACATCATTGTGGCATATGCTTTGGTCATCATTGTGGCATATACTTGCCTAAATCCAAGCCTTTAAACTTTGCTACTTTTTATCTTTGGTTTTAGGGCCAGTCCTCAACCAAATAGGGCCCCAGACAAGAAGCCTCTTTGTTGGCCTCTACATGTTACACATTTAGAATGCAAATGTAGGAAATGCCAGGATTTGGAAGAACCCTACAGCTCCAATATTGCAAAATGTGTGCAAATGCGCTTACATGTCAATATGAAAAGGTTTTTTACAATGCTCAAAATCAGAATGATACATTTTTAGAGATATGGGACCCTTGGATTTTTTTAGGGTTACTAATGATAAGTGAGCTGAGGGTGTTTTTGCCTTTTCCTTCCTATTTGATCTATCAGGCTCAGGTATAAACTAATATAATTAGTAGAACCTAACTTTATTTTTAAGTAAACTTACCTTTTTTCTGTTTTTCTTATGTATCTCTTTTTTTCTATTCCATTTTTTCTGTAAGTACTTAAATCCAGGGCAAATTGGACGAGGGATACCGATGGAACATAATTTGTGGGATTTGTTACGTAGAAGATGTGTTAGTGGTTTAACATTCAGTATTTGGAATGTACCCCCACAATGTACCCCCAACTTTATCTGTCTGTGCCTGTCTGCTGTAAACTGAAAATTAAATAAAAATGTAAAATATCCAAAAAAAAAGAATTCAAATATAGAGGTTGGATCTCTTGCGCACATCATCTACTCCTTGCTGAGGCTTCCATTACAACCCAGTTAGGTACAAGGCTGACTTCTACACATTAGGTATATTTTCTACAGTCACTTCCCAACAAAACTAAAATACACTCGCTGTCTCACTTCCTTACTATTACCAGTCAGGTGCAACTTCCCTCACAGTAGGATCTGCCACTTTAGGGCCACATTATGTGACCTGGATGAGCACCTGCCTTCCACTTCCAGTAGCCCTGGCAGTGTTGTTATTCATCTTTTTTTGGCAATGACGTGGTCAGATTATGCAGTAAAATACAAAGCGTCGCCACAGCTCAGGGGCTGCTAGGCATGTACCTAGTGTGCCTAATGGATAATCCAGCTTGACTGAGATAATTCAGGAACACCACTTTATATCCAAGGTAACTTGCGGCATATTGAATGAGACTGCCTGACCCGGTGGCCACACTTGAGAAACATTGTTCTGCATCTTATCCAAAACATGCCCTTTATCTATTTAATAGCATACAAAGACATGGCAATATATATTGTGTGTCCACTCCAACCCAAAATCCAATATCTGCAATAGTTACATGGTCAATTGGTATGCTAACACTTTTATTTAATTCATTCTGGTGTTCAAAGGATTAGATGATTCTCTCAGTGCATGTGCTGGTTATTTATTTCACTTTTGTTCTAACATAACATGACCCTACACTGCATGCCCAGGTTCACTGACTACTTGCCTAGTATCAGTATAGCAGTTCCATGCCATTGGTTATTGTTCCTTGTTTGGAACCCAGGCCATTTTTTGTAATCAATGATTCCATTGTTATTGGCACAATCCTCATTCAGATTGGGTTCCTAAGTGTTTATATGTGATGGGTCTGCTTAATTTGCCAATACTGGTGATACAGATGCTTGGTTAATGGATGTATCCTATGCTGTGTTCTAAAGCTGTGACTACAACAGCAGACATGCAAATAAGCGATCCCTTGTAACAATGGGTAATGAATGAAGTAGTGTCATATTTGGGTCCTTTTGTGCATATTGACATAAGTGTATTTTTTATTTTTTCTCCTACTTACCAAAAAACATTTTTTCTAGTCTCTAGATCATCAGGAAATGGAAAGAAAAACTACCATGAGAGGTCACTTGGAACTGGGACATAGATTAATGAAAGAAAAAAAATGCAACCATTATTAGGAAAATACTGTATTAACCCCCATAATCCATCTGAGTGTTTTACTAATGTGTCTATTGCTTTCATCTGGATCAATGCTATTACAGATATGGTGGAAGGTTCCTACTCCCTATGTAACCCACAGTGTGCTTTGTTTATGGGATCACTGTTGCATCTGACCATATATATATAGGTGTGATCCTCTCTCTGGAGTCTGGTAGGTTTATCTCCAGAGATCTTAGTACATGAATTACTGGTGGCCCTCTTTTTCTAGCAACCGGTCCATTTGTTTTCTGTCTTGCTCTCACTTGCTGCTTTTATAGTACTTATGAGTACAACATGATCTGGCAGAACTCAGAAGTGAACAGAGTTTCCAGCTTGGATCAAGGACTGTGGACCTCATACTCTTTGCATGTAACTATTGCATTGGCTATTATTGCATTACCAGCAGTATTTCTAATCACTGCACAATACGCATAGACGGTATACAAATTGTAATTTTGAGATTTGTAGGTGTTTGGATGTACACACATAAGAGGAGAAAATGTATACACATATATATGTATATGTGTATGTAGATATACATTTATATACATATATATATATAACACGTGCACATAATTTCATCTAAGAGAATACATTCCCCACAAACAAAATTTCAATGTTGTTTAATGAAATTGTTTAACAATTGCAAAAGTTGACAAATATTAGTTTTGTGTTACTTTTACATGAAGAATATGTTCATGTATTTGTTAGATTGTCGGTTGGGAGCTCCAGTTTCTGATCGATTATTTCTCAGGCGTCTTCGCATTGACGGGGTTAATTTGAACGTTGATTCCTCATTTTACCGTGTACTGTGTTATAACCCAACTTTAAAGTGCATCACTCCGCCATAGTAACACAGGCTTTCATTTGATAAATATAATATATAATATATATTATTCCAATTAAGTATATAATACAAATATAAATTGAATAATAATACATAAATTAATTTGTTGTACATATTTTTATTGTTCTTAATACAGTGAAAAAACTGCATCTGTTAATAAAATAAACACAATTATTCCACAGAATTATTTCAGAGTTTTAAACGAATTAATATTTACAATGAGTATGATTTTTTTGCGAATGCACAATTGATTCATAGAAAAAAATAGGTAATTTTTTTTAGAATGATTTAATAAGCATTAATAAAGAGATCCCATTTACAGATCAAACCAATGTATTTCGAATTATATCTGGGATTTTGCATTTAAACATTTGGAAAATATTATTTTAAATAATTTATTTTGTTAAATTTAGCAATCCGGGTTATCTGGGTGATAGGGAGTTTATAGTAATAGCTACAGTGATTCCCAAATCATGTGCATCATTAGTTAATTTTATGGCATGGTTCATTAATCAATAAAATTTGAAATGTCAATAAATCGAATAGGATTACAAGGATCGTTTGTTCTTACATACACTGAGGTGAGAGCTTACTCAAAAAATGACACAGAAGAAGAATATTCACCACCTTATTAAGGTCATCTCTCCTACTAACATATAAAGAAGGAGAAGGTGCTGTAGGTACTGTAGACAACAAGATATATATATATATATATATATCTATATTATAATAATACGCCAGAATATTTTATTTTATTTTTTATAAACATATTTAAATATAATAATATACACAACAATATATAGGAAATCATATTTGTAAATATATTATTACTAGTTATCTATATCAACAAAGAATAATTTTATATATATAGAATAATTATATAAACATGTATTCTTGGCGTTCAGGCGTGGTGTTAGAGCACAGCTTCTTCGACTTTACATTTACTTATAATATGCATATACGGTTTGGTGTATGTCTGTGTAATGTCATATATATATATATATATATATATATATATATATTAATATATAATATATATATATATATGACTATTATTTGTGTATTTGTGTCTACACATTATCTTTCTACCCATTTGACCATATGAGTGTATATGAGTTTATAGGACCTACATTGCGGACATATGCACATGCTTATGTAAAATGTACAATGCAGAAAGCCGGAATATAGAAACATACAGTGTGAATGTATATGTGCTACTCATGGAGGAGCACAGGGAGACTGATCCATGCAGCAATTAGAAGGACTGGGGATATGCCTTGAAAACCAACCTCTCGCCTCCTCATGAAGTTTAAGTACCTTCTTTTCCTTCCAAGAAAATCCCATCTATTCCAGTCACATCACAGCAGCTCAGCATGGGACATCTCCTGGATCCTGGATGTGCAAGGTAGGTCTGTGCTCTGTGTCTGCCACTAGCCCCCCATTCTATCCCTGGCTGTTAGGCTCTGTAATTGTGTTCTTTAATGGATCTGATGAATTCTAGGTTGAGAAGAAGAAAGAAACAAACAAAAAAAAACTGAGCCAAGAGTGTAAAATTCCAAAACCACATTTCCTATATAAATTCATCAATTAATACATGGAACCGAAGAGCTAAAAAAAACCAATCTGTGATTAATAGGGGTTTTTTTGTCCCCAAAGGAGGAACTTTGATGATGATAATTTGATGTAAAAAAAAAAACCCTTTACACAAAGCAAAGCCGAGCCCAATATTAAGGAAGACAAGTGCAAGATATAGATGTTAGTTGATTGACATGCTCCGCAATACGAGATGGCAGATTGACTCAGCCCTGCTGCTCTTGTGCTATCCTTAAATTTTTAAGATATGAGCCACTTACTCGCTGAAAAGTCTATAAACATCTTGGCAATTGGTTAACGTCAAAGGCGAGGCTATAAGCCCAACTTTCATTTGTTCCAGGTTTAAAGGCAGCGCGTAATTGTGCCCTGTGTGTGTTATCTTGCATTTAAAAAGTGGGGCAATGGAACCGAATCACACGGACCGGGGAGGACACGCGGGCAGAGGGGCTACGAAAACTAAACAAGAACACGGAACTTTTCGGGCTCCTTCACTGTCGGATCGGGGAGGGGGGGGGGGCGGTGGTATCGTCAGCCTCTGCCCCTTGGCACTAGAAGGGTTAAGCGATAAAAAAAATGTGAATGTACATCCATGTATGTTTGTGTCATATAGATATGTGTTTATACACATACTACATACAAAATCACACGGAGGTTAATACATATATATTGCATTTAAAAGGACGACTATAGTAGTAGATACAATTCTGCTTAAACACAAATCTAAAGTCACAGTCCGTTCCTTTATTGGAAGCACATCATTTATTGTAATCATTAGAATTCATTTAATGGAGAAAAGTGTATCTTGTTTTTTTTAATCACATTTGTATGTCTATCATTATATGTGATTTATATATACATATTATGATATAGATATATCTATTTAGATATATAGATACTATATATATATATAGATATATAATGGTATCATTATACCACTTATATATACTATAACTAATATATATATATATATATACTATAGATACCGGTATATTCTGATTTCCCATTCCATTCTATTTTACAGAATTCTAGCAAGCTTATTTTTGACCGTGTTTCTTTATCTGTAGCACATCTAACAATATCCATCATTTATATTAATATTTTGTTTAATGTAAAAAAATGATCATGGTTTTAAAATTGTGTATATATAGTGTCTGACATGAATCTTACAGAATTATGGTAACCTTATAGTTGAGTGTATGGTTTCTTGTTTTTTATAACGTGGGCTTATTATTATATGTCATATTTAGTATATGATGTATATATATATATGATGTATATATATCTAATATATATATATATGAATATATATGTATATTATATTGTTTTGAAAAAAGCCCACAATTATGGAATTAAACGTCGATCATGCCTCCTGTGTAATAAACATTTTTCCTTCACATTACAAATCCCATTAGTGTTCCTTTGTATACATATATATATATATAACATATATATAATATATATTAGTATGCTATATACTATATACTATAGTGCATATGTATGCATATATATATATACATATATATTTATACACTATATACAGTATATATTAATACTCTATATATTATATTATATATATATATATATATACATACACTATATATTATTCACTTGAAGTGAATATAAAATGTATCCGTTATTTAGAGACGTTATGTTGTTTATGAATCTACCGGATTCAGCATCTCAGCAGTGGACACAATGTGTTTTTCGGTGAGAATATGTGGGACAGTGTTGTGTTAATATGACAACCCCACGTCTTTTGGGATGCTGTGATGGCAACACAGGGTTAACCTGAAAGTTCTCCTTACGCCTTTTGTTAGGAATCGGCTTGTAATTTCCCCCACTTCAGAATCCACAACGATCGGGATCCCTGGGACTCAAATTAACTTGTTAAATGCTGAGTTTTGTGTTGATTTTCTTTATTTTCAGCCCAGCCAGTGAATGTCATTAGAGCCCAAGATTGCGTCTAATGGAAATATCATCACAAGACAATTACCCTTAGAGACCATTCACATCTCCTCACAGACACTGTTATTTGAGAAATAGGATCATTCCATTTCATATTGCACTAAATAACACCCAACGGCTTCAAATTGCCAGTTTCTTAAAAACCACCCATTGGAATAAATTGCTTCTCTTTTTTTTCACATGAATATGATGTGAATCGGGTGTATATCTAAAAAAAAAAAGATAAAAGCTGCAGACGCCACTTGTGACCAAATCAGAGGCTGACACAATGCAGGTGCCATAATAATAGCAACATCCTCACAAGATATTTCCCCCGTGTGAAAAAGAAGTAGTATATTTTAACCAAAACCTGTAATTCTAATATAATCCCTGTCCCTTTAAATGATCGGGGGAAAAATAATCACTCGTCTGGTTTTGGAAGATTACAGGGTGGCCCTGCCTGCAAAACAGACAAAATGATCTCATAGCGGAGAATGTAACCTGGGATAAACTCCCATCATGCTCAGGCAGCCTAAACACTGCTATGCCTGCTGTTGGCTGTTAAAGGCCCCGATCCAGATACTTCAGCACATTGTAAGGAGGTCTGGGAGGTTTGTGTCTGCATGGCATGGGAGATGGAGTCTTTCTATGGGGGGCAGCTATCCAAGGTCCTGTAAGAAGAGGCTACTCAGTATCACACACTGACAACACACTGACAACAAAAGAGCCTTTACACACACTATTATATATATATATTATATATATATATATATATAATATATATATATATATATATATATATATACCATTAGAACACAGGAGTGATGGGAGTCATAAAGGGCCTACAGGCCTATCAAGAGCCTGTTGTTTAAGCTAGGGCCGTTCCTAAGTCCTTCACCATCCGGTACAAGTTCTATTTATAAACTGTAATATAAAAATAAAATATATACATTTTTAAACATTTAAAATAACCAATGAAGCCCACCAACTATCCACCGGTTGTTAGATGTTGTATGAGAGTACAGTTCTAAAGCATTAGAGTTTACTTTGACATCTTTATTTTTTTTTTTGCAAATAGTTTGAAAATCACAATTATTCTGTAATACGACTTGCTAATAACCCATTGGTTGAAACCCTAGTTGCTCGTATGTAGATCTACCCCCTTGTGTTATGTGGGTGCTGTGGATCTCTCGCTACCATGTCGGTTTTAGCACGACAATGCCCCGGGGAATATCTAGCCGATCAGATGTTAAACATCTGTCACCATATGGGCCTTTTTGGTCTTGAACAAGAATAATGAAGAAGAAGCATATGCCATGGGAAATCAAGCAAAGCCATGTTCTTGTTTGACAGTTCATCAGCTTTTCACCAGATCACTTATTTACTGGTGTTAGGCTAGGTGTCACACATCTAGGGCAGGACTGGTTAATCCGAAGACCTCCAGCCTGGGTTGCAGTAGAACTCCCATCAGTGCCCCTCTGCCTAATGGGGGTTGTAATCCAGTATGTATAGAGAAGAAAAGGTCACTGGAATAATGAAGACCAGAGACCACCATATTAGATGTGTGAATAATATGCATAGAAATGTCCTTGTTTTTTAAAGAGAAGCAAATTTTTTCTTTTTAAATAACATTAAATTGATCAGAAATACAATTTAGACTTTGTTAATATTGTAAAAGACTATTGTAGCGGAAATGGCCAACCTTTTAAAATGGAATTTAATGGATTCCACAATAGCAAAATGTAACTTTATCACATTATTTTTGTTTTCTGAGATATATATATTATTATATATATATAATATATAATATTAATATATATATATATATCTCGGAAAACAAAAATAATTAGATAAATAGATAGCTATATATATATATATATATGTGTGTGTGTGTTTCTGTATTTATGGATTGTAAATCCCCAAAAGGATAAGTGTCTTCCAACAGTGAGCTCAATGTATGCTATGCAGTTAAATCAACTGTTGAGATAGATAGATAGATGGATCACTGGTCTTGGTAACTGTAATATGTTTCTGATTTTCTAAGTCAAACAGTGAAATCTTTTTTGTAAAAATAATGTTTATTCATTTTCAAAATAGAGGATCGCAAAGAAAAAAAATTGGTAATACTTCAGAGCAGAAGAAAACGAGTCTCACCCCATCACCTCGTACTATTACAAGCTAGGGGAATTATTGTAACTGTAGTGTGTGGCAAACTGTGGAGTATTTAGTTGAAATTGATACCTTTTATCGGGTCCAATGCAGAAAAGAACATAGAGTTACAAAGCTTTCAGGATCTCAGGGGTCTGTCACCCATGTATCCTTTTACAGTCCTTATGCCTGTTCAAGATTTGAAAGCCAGAGAAACAATTTTTTTGTCAAAGTGTGTTTCAGGTGTTCCAAAAAGTGTAGATAGCAAAATACTGTGTGGTTCTGCGAGAATGGTTTGTTATTGAAGTCCACCCCAGTGATGGTGGAAACTAGCCATGCTACAAGCCATTTTTAAATCTGTATTTTCTTGTCTGAGAATAATATGCTGTGTTTCTAGATGTATCTCTGCATCCGGATCCACAAGTACTCCCAAGTACTAAGATTATGTCATAATCCAAATGCGTCTTCCACAGCAGAATATCCTTTTCGAGTGGAATCGAGTCCATTTCCTGTGTAAGAATCTGTAGACAAATACAGTGATTAATTTTTGACTGAGTAATCCACCAAAAGCTAGATTTGGGCAGGGGTAAGTAGCCAAAAAATGATGTGGCAGAATTTTCACTAAATATCCCATATATACAAAATGGCGTCCTCCTGCTGACGCTTTTCCTGCTCTTGCTCACAGGTGCAGCTCCAGGATTTAATAATCCATAAGAGGTAATAAAAAGAACTATACAAAAACTATGGAATACAATATTTATGATCCAAATCTGTTTTAAAAAGACGCTGCTTATTCTGCTTATATAATAGCGCTGCCCCGGCCTGCTCATGAGAGTCAGTCATTTAATATGACTTTACTTCCCATTATGTCTGTCTCATTCACTTTCATAGAGTTTAATATTGTGTCTTATTGCTTTCTCTTTTTCCATCTCATTCTCAAATTAATTCATTCATACATGCCCGGTCCATTTAGCATTACATTCCTATTCCTTCAGCATTTTCTTGTGTTTCTTCACAAAAAAAATCTCATAATGCCACAGGAATGATATATTTTACAGGGCCATCTCAAATCTTTTTTCTAGCTGACACTTTATAATGGTTAGTTAGCGCAGGATGGGTGGGCTTTGGGCAGTTGTCCCCTGGCCCAGTCAAATTCTTCACACACAGACAGTCGCTCTGCCCGTATTCTTCAAGCATGGCCGATCTAACATGACCGTTAACACCGGAAAGGGAGGCAGGAACCCAGCAGGGTCACATAGCGGAAAGTTATATGATGCCACGGGCATATGGGAAAGATTGTGTGTGAGTGCGAGAGAGGGAATGTTTGTGAGAGGGAATGTGTGTCTTAGAGGAAGTGTGTGAGTGAGAGCGTGTGTGTGTGTGTGAATAAGATAAAAAAAGAGATGAGGGGGATGTTATAGAGTGGCGGGTGGCCACATGGTATTTAGCCGTCTTTTTAGCCCAACTTTCCTGGGTTAAAAAGGTACCAGCCTGATGCTGGGAGAATATTTTTTTCAACTTGCCAGGAATTGCCCACCATTTCCCAGCGTTCGGGCCTCTGAAGGAGGCTAGTTTAGTGTAGGAAGATCATACATTCTGCAAAGAGCTGGCTCTTACACATTGCCTCTATGTATGTAAACAGCCTCGCACTCCACAACCTCCCCCCAGCTTCCCTTTGACATTATTTTGTCATTCCAGGTTTCGTGCTCTTCAATACTATGCCTTATTTTGCCGGCCCTTATGTTTGCCAGTCAGGATTCATGACTGAGGTGCTCTAATTGTGATCTCTAGCACAGACACTAATCAAGTAATTTCCCCATCCCAGCCCCATCAAATTGCTCTTTAGCTGTTGAACTGCGGAGTTTTGCTTTTCTTTTCACATGCTAATCACACCCATTCAGCGTCTCTCTGTGAGGCTATTTGTAGTGGAATAAATCTGCTTGTTTGCCTGCTGCATGATTAATTGATACCGTTGTATAGCTTTTGTTTGGGCTGCAGGGAGCTGAAAGGCAGAGCATATTGGATGTGAGGACAGGAGCTCACAACATCACTTCAATGCTCAGGTCTTTCAGGGGTCGACAAATAAGACCATCGCGCTATTCTTTCTATTTATTTTCGCTCATTAGAAAATATAATAAAAGAATAAAGAGACAGGGCACAGACAGGATTCATGGAAGAGATCATATCACAAAACGCAACAATGCACTTATAGGGTAAATTCTCCTTTGTTTACGCGCATGTATTTTTTTTATTCCTATGAGCTCATCTAATTATAGCGCATTAAAGGTAATAATAATTCTTGTGGCTTATAATACTACGGCCTCATAATAGAGAAAACAAGGCACTCGGAGTTTGCGAACACTGGATCGGAGTTTGTCTGTTCGTTAGTAATAGGATTTTATTTAACACATTGGTATCCTTTATATCACTAATAGCAGCAATATCTTCCATAGATGGCAAGAACAGAACAAATTTAAACCACTTGATTTTCAAAGCGGTTACCTTCCTTATCAAAATTTAGTTTAAATGCTTACAAGATAATATGTTATTTTATGTTTATAACAGTATATGTGTATATATTTATATATAT
>VKOC01000003.1:18096012-18118606 GCA_009364415.1 Spea multiplicata | reverse complement strand
AACAGTTACACCAGAATTTCAACTTAATGCCATAAAAAAGTATTTGGTAAATCTATTTTCATATATTTTTGTATTTTATTAGTAGACTTGTGCATTCGTATTCGGGCGAACATGAAAACGAATACTGAACATACGAACATGGCGGCGGCAAAAAAGACGAAGACACACAACACGAAGAATCTTCTACAAAAAAAACGGCAAAAATGAAGAAAAAAACATTCCGAACACAGGAATGAGCGAATATTTGCGGAATATAAAGATTCCCCCCCACACACACACTAAGACAAACACAAACACGAACGCAAACAGTTATTAGCACTAATTAGGGATTTGCATTGTCCAGGTTAATAACAATCAACAACCTGATCATTCTAAAATAATGCATTTCTTAAATGCCCACAATATTCTTCTTTGAATATGACAACTGTGAACTTCATAGTAAAATGTGTGGCTATTTTATATTTATTTATGACTAAATCATGTGAAAAATAAAGCAACCATATACACTATATGGACAGAGGTATAGGGGCACTTGACCATTACACCAATAGGGACTTTTATGACATTGAATTCTAAATATTTGACAATAATATGTAGTTAGTCCCCCTTTGCAGCTATAAAAGCTTATCCTGTTTCCACAAGATTTTGGTTAAAATAAATAGTACACCATGCAATAAGGTATTTTGCTTCCATGTAAAATCTTACAGTGTAGAATCTGGCCATACTTTTTTATTGTATTATATCTTGATGTCTTTTATTATATTATATACAGAGACTTAATAAGGAATTGATTTTATTTTATGATCTGATTTTAGATCTTAGATTGTAAGCTCACAAGTTACAGTTATTGTGTGAATTTAAATTATTCCATTGATTGTAACAGCACTTCTGAATCTGCTGGAACTATATAAATAAATGTACAGCTTCTATTCTTCTAGGAAGGCTTTCCACAGCATTTTGGCTTGCAGTGTCTGTGTTTGAATTTTTTCCTATTTATCCAGTAGATTATTTGTGAGGTCAGGCACTGATGTTGGACAAAAAGGCCCGGCTCGCAATCTCTGTTCCGGTTCATCCCAAAGGTGTATGATGGGGTTGAGGTCAGGGCTCTGTGTGGACCAGTCAAGTTCTTCCACCCCAAACGCAACCGGCCATGTCTTTATGGACCTTGCTTTGTGCACTGGGGCACAGTCATGCTGGAATAGAAAAGGGCCTTCCACAAAGTTGGAAGCATATCATTCTCCAAAATATCTTGGTTTACTTAGCCCAACCCCTGAAAAACAGCCCCATACCATTATTCCTCCTCCACCAAACTTTACAGTTGGCCCAGGCAGGTAGCGTTCTCTTGGCATCCGCTAAACCCAGAAGCACCCATCAGGATTTGTCACTCCACAGAGCACGTTTCCACTTCTCAAGAGTCCAGTGATGGCATGCCTAACACCACTCGATCTGACGCTTGGCATTGTACTTGGTGATGTGAGGCTTGATTGCAGCTGCTCAGCCACGGAAAGCAATTCAATGAAGCTCCTGCAGAACATGTTTTGTACTTTGTAATATGTTAGCTTAGTATAATTTAGCTTAAAGGAACAAAACCAACCATTGTATGCACTTTAATACCTATTATAGCCAAGTAGCAAAAATGCATGTGATCCACCTAGTAAAATGCTTGTGGAGATTTTGAAGAATCCCCTCATATGCATTGACAAGGGATGGCTGGCATCCTCTGGCCTGGGTGTAGGTAAAGTTGAGTGGCCTCAGGCCAATATCCCTTCCAGGTGACCAATACACACACTAGCACACAGTATCGCTCAGGCTTACACAATGACTCTAACACACACATGAACACTAACACACACAGTTGGATTGGCATTGTTTGAAGAATTTTGAATCAGTCTGGGGGGGATCAATTGCCTCTGTGCATTTGCCTTTTGGCTCTTCCCTTAGGTCCCTTAGACTTTTTTGGTGCACTTTGAGTGTGTGTAAGGCACCTACCTTGAACGAGTCCCAGACGTCCTCCGGGCAGAAACGCCGGCACCGCTCACTGGCACAAGAAGCAGCTGTTCGCGCGCGTGGCCGCTTCATGAATATTTACGAGGCTGACCGCCGACTGGATTCCGCGATCATGTCCCGGACGCCCCCCGGGCTATTTAAACCTTGTTCTTCTTTCCTTCAGTGCTCAGTTATACTGGTGTTTCCTGTATCTCGTGAGCCCCTCCATGTTTCAAGTTCTGTATCCTGAACTCCTGTGTATCTCCAGCATCCCGACCCTGGTCTGCTCAACGGCTACGTCCTGACCACCCGTGCTTACAGCTACACTGCCAAGCGCCCTGTTACCCTCACCAGGCCCCTTGTGTGTGTGTTCTGTACTGAGCAAGTGTGTTCCATTCCTGCATTCCGGATTCCTCCTGGTAAGACGAACCTCACAGCGTGTAAAGGGTGCCATAGCTCTGGACATTTGTATTTTCTACCTATATTTTGTGTCTATATTTTGTGTAATTTTAGCCCTGCAACATACTCTGCCACATATTGTGAACTATCAAACTGTATATTTATATATATATATATATATCCTCCAATGGCAAATGAGGGCAAAATGACAGCACTTGCGGTGATGTCCTCTTCCCCATTGGAGGATCAGGGAGAGGATATCACCGCAATTGTCGCCATATTGCCCTCAGTTCAAGTGAGGGCAAAATGACGGCGCTTTTGGTGACATACTCTCCCCTGACTGGGGAATCAGGGAGAAGATATCACAGCAAGAGCTACTGTATCAACCACAGTTCAAGTCAGGGCAAAGTGGTGGCGCTTTCAGTGACGTCCTCCCTCTTGATTGGAGGATCAGGAGAGAACATCACCGCAAGTGCCACCATTTTGGTGGAAGTTCTGGTCACGTTACTTCTGTGATGTGGACAAAGATAGAAGAGAAAGAAGAGAATGGAAAATGTAAAAGATGAAGGAGAAGATGCAGTAGAAGAAGCGGAAGTGGTCAACAGAGAAGGTAGGGAAACATTTTAGAGAGTGTGAGAGTGAGCGTGAATGAGAGAGTATGAGAAAGTGTATGTTTTTGTTTTCTTCATTTCTGTCCATTCAGAGGGGTTTCTGGCCTTATTTTTGAGGCGTCGTACGAATTGCCAAATTTACCAACATTTTTGGGGGATTTTACATATTTTTACCCCTATTTCACCTGTCAGATGCCTTAAAAAGGCATCTATGAATAGCTTAACTTGTCCTGAATAAAAACAAAAATAGGTTTCCCTAGGTAAACTGTAATATATGATTGCACTCTAAACCAAAAAAAAGAATTATGTGGGAGATGTAAGAGTTAAGACCTGAGAGACATGACCCTTGTAGCACTATCTATATGGTTTGTATCAGCACCATACTTCCACTGCCTAGGACAAAAGGCATTATTAAATATGTCACATGACCTGAAACTTTGTATCAAATTTCATTAAAAGATAATAATGACTAAATCTTGTTCCTAACATTCAATTTATTTCAACATAACTCAGATGGAGCAAATTATAGTTCCTGATTTAGCATCAATAATAAAAAAAGACATAGTCATTATATTTCTAAAATTTAACATCAAATATTAAATTTCATTACGGAACAAGAAAGATTAAAATCTATGACTGACTACATACTGTATTTTATTTCTCAGAAAACTTTTTAGATGCACTGCTATGTATCACCAAGTGTGCAGCTAGCCATATCTATCCGCTGGCCACACACTGCAGCACCTGATCTGCTACTGAAATGGCAGATCAGGTGAATGTGTAGTGCTGTCAGGCAGCAACCCACTTGCATTTGCCTGGTGTGTCAGATTACCAACATGACCACATCAATAATTCAATAGTATAACTAGTTAAGAATGCTTGCAGTGTCAACAAGTCGATAAAAATTATTTGTTCTTAAAACTATAGGCTTAAGGCGGTCAGAAAAATATTAACATTACTTAGAGCATGACATTATCAATGTTAATTTAGGAGAAGCTCACTCGACCTGTGAAATCAACATGGTCACAGGGGTTGAACATTTGGCCATCATCATTATAGCATTCTCATTATAGCATCATTATAGCATTCTCATCATCATCATTATATCAATATAGCATTCTCAATGTATGTATCATGATTTGAATCTGAACGGCTGTGCGTTGGAACATGTCATAGCACATGTGTGAATTTGACACTTATTTGTGGATATAAAGCAAATATTAGCTAGTGACATGGTAACAAGAACATTGCTCATGTTTGATAAATAGTACATAATTATTTTTTTTAAGCTTTGAGGGACTGCTTGCATCACTTGCACCACCAATCATCACATTAAATACAACCTGGTAACACAAATATAATAATTATAATAATAATATTAATAATAAACATACGTTTTCATAGTTAAATGTTCTAACTACTTTTTTATTTTTTAAGTTGATTTTTCTCTGTGCTTTAACACTATGTAGAATATCCCACTACGATTGTGATTAATTTTCAGACTGTCGGGAGCTGCTTGAAATACATATAATTATATCATGACCTCTTAGTTTTTCAATTACACAATTAATTCCAAAGCTCACAAAATGTGTGCATATCTTTTTTTCACAACAGATGAAAAAAATTAAACATATTAATCAAGATAGAATATTTCATAATGTAACATTATTAAGTATAATTACAGAACTTAATTGAATGCCAACTTTTCACTGATTAAACAAGTAGCCATTCTTATTTACTATTCAGTTTCAAACTGCTGCTTAGTTAGATTACATTTCTGTAATCTAAAGATAAGGATGACATTTATGGGTTTTGCTTACAAACACAGTGAATTTACCAAACTGTGCTTTAACAAAGAATAAATCATAAACCAAAAAGAAATAGAGAAAACAAAATATTACATGGAAAAATTAAGGTTGAAATATTATCAGAAAAGTAACAGAGCTGACAAATTAATGAGCAATTTATTGAAAAAAAAAGGGCCAAAGAAAGAATAATAAAGATTGTGACAGAGAACAACGTATATAGAAATCCAAACGATATAGCGGAGTGCTTCAGAGCCTTTTATGGAACACTATATAGTATCCCCAAGAGAATGAGAGATGAGGACATCGAGAAATATTTAAAATCGGCAAACTTACCTATTATATCAGAGGCAACATGTGATTTGTTAAATAAACCTATAGAGAAAGTAGAATTAAATAAAGTATTTGATAAGTTAGTTAAACAGAAAGCACCCGGCCCAGATGGATTCACAAATTTCTTTTATAAAACCTTTAAGGCTGATATAATATCTGAATTAATGGGGGTTTATGAAGAAATAGCGAAGACAGGATTATGTTTAAAAGAACTACTACAAGCTAATATTTTACCTATATTAAAAAAAGATAAGAATCCGGAGAATTTAAAAAGTTACCGTCCCATTTCTTTAATTAACGTTGACATTAAACTGTTCTCGGCTATTTTGGCGGAAAGACTAAAACCAATCTTAAACAATTTAATTCACCCCGATCAGGTGGGCTTCGTCCCCGCTCGAGATTCTACAAACAATGTTAGAAGACTAATAGATACTCTGGATTTTGCAGAGAGAACAAAATGCCCCCTACTGACCCTCTCTTTAGACGCTGAGAAGGCGTTTGACAGGGTCAGCTGGGAATACCTGAAAGTATCTTTGAGATCATTCGGTTTAACGGGATGGATATACAGGGCTATTATGGCCCTTTACACTAACCCCAGTGCTCGAGTAGTTGGATCTGGGCTATGCTCCAATTGGTTTGACCTCCGGAACGGCACCCGCCAGGGATGCCCACTCTCACCCATACTCTATATTCTCTCCCTGGAGCCATTTGCCAATAGAGTTAGAATTAACAGTCACATCTCAGGCCTTAAGGTTAACGAACAAGATTACAAGATTATGCTTTATGCTGATGATGTCGTAGTTTCTTTATCCAACCCTATAAACTCTATGAGTTATTTTCTTCAAGAAGTTGATTTATTTAGTAGTGTTTCAAACTATAAGTTAAACTTGGACAAAACGATCTTTCAGGCTAAGAACCTAGATGACTTAACCTTGAAGACTCTATATGAAAGCTTCTCAATAACAAGTAGAACCAATGAATTTGAATATCTAGGGATCTGCATACCAGGAAAAATAGAGGAAATAGTTGAAAAGAATTTTCTTCGGTTATTAAGATTTTCCAACCAATTATTAAAAGATTGGAAGAAAGTGGAATTATCGTGGTGGGGCAGAGTGAACGCTATCAGATCTTATTTATTACCAAAATGGATATATTTATTTCGCATGCTCCCCTTGAAATTTCCACAAAGTTGGCTTACACTGATCCACTCAAGTTTTATTAACTTTGTGTGGAGAGGTAAAACACCGAGAGTTAAGGCTAGTCTTCTGGGATTACGAGCAAGAGATGGCGGGATGGGATTTCCTATGATAAAACTATACCACGAAGCCAGCATATTATTCCACATATGTAGAACATATCAAAATTATCTCCAAGAGGAAAGTTGGTACAAAATAGAACAAAAAGCCTTAGACAGCAATAGGATAAATCACTTAATTTGGTCTACAAAAGACAGAACAATTATACCGCTAATTAAAGGTAAAAATAGTGTCCTGGAAAATATCTTAATAGAATGGATGAGCATTAAGAAGAGATTGGGTATTAAGAATAAATTACTAGAACCACTAGATATACGCATACTGGAAGCATCCATAGAAGACATCTCTTTATACCAGCTGAGAGAGGCTGGGCTACAAAAAATTGGTGATCTGGTTTCGCAGGGACAAATAATACCATTTCATACCCTTAATGAGAAATACCATCCAACGAAAATATCTATATTTACTTATTTGCGAATTAAAAACTTTATTAACAAACATGTTTTGTCTATCCAGAGAGAGGATCTCCATAAATTGTCATTATTATTTAACCTTAAACATCCGATAAAATTATATTCTAAATGTGTAGATACAATAAGATCAAGAGAAGGAGAGAACCCAATAAAATCATATATAGCGAGATGGGAAAAAGACCTTTATTGCGCACTCCCATTAAAGGACTGGGTTAGTGCGTTTAGAAGATTGTCACCCAGGCTGCATGATCTATCCCTATTGGAGACACAATTTAAGGTTGCATATAGATGGTATATGGTCCCGACCAGAGTCGCAGATATTTACCACACTAATTCTAGAATTTGCTGGAGGTGTGGAATGATGGAGGGATCTTACCTTCATATTTGGTGGTCCTGTCCAAAAGTCAAGAGATTATGGGGAAAGACCCTTGATTGCTTAAAAAAAGTTGTCAACATAGCAATACCTAATTCCCCAGCTTCACTCTTGTTACATTTGGGCTGGCCATCTTTGTCCTCTGTACAGCTTAATTTAACAATACACCTATGCTTAGCAGTTAAAAGAACAATAGCGAAACAATGGAAACAAGATAATGATTTTAACTGGGCTCAGGTGGAAAATCAACTGAAATACCAACTTACGATGGAAAAAGAAGTTTCCCGCCTCTATTCTCCTTACCATAAGAAAACTAAAAATTGGGATAAATGCCTTCAAAAAATGTTTCCAAAAATTTAGGCATCAGATGTTAGCATTTTGACTTACCTCTTATCAAAACGCTATTTACCAACAAGAGTTTCTTTACATGTGTTATCCCCTAATAACGTTTCCCTTTAATTCAGGCATTTGACGATTCGCAATTAGACCTGCCTCTTATTATAATGTTAGTTTATCTACATTAGCTCTCATCACGTTTTCCACGTCCAACCTGGTGAACTTATAATACGTACTGTATTAGCATCAATGTTATTTTCAGTTCGAAAAAATCGTACTATTGTATTTATGTAGATGCTATTTGTATTTTTTTTTTTTTTTTTTTTTTTTTTTCTCTTTTCTTCTTCCTTTCTCTCTTCTTTCTCTGTTTTTTTTGTCAAGTATAAAAGAAAAATATTATAAAAAAAAAAAAAAACAAAGAATAAATCAAGGTGTGATTTTGAGGTTGGGTTCTATTAAAAATATCACAAAATTAATCCATATGCATTTAAAAAGTAATATAAAAGTCCAAAACAAAAATTGTTAATAAAGGTTAAAAAGTGTGTGAATTTTTCAGAGTATACAGAGTACACATGAGAATAAATGTATTCCTTTTTTTAAACTAACATACCGTTTTGCTTTATTTTCACATTGAAAATATTTCAACTGGGCATCTTCACTCCTCATCCTGCAGCTGAAGATGATATCTTTCATTTGATGCTGTGTTGCTATGGTATCTCCATAGCAATGCTAAAACCCTGTATGGCGATAGAGGCAGGCTATGCCCCCTTATGGCAACCTGAGTGTGGCAGCATAGGAAAATGTCCTGCATACAATGGGGGGGGTCACAAACCGGGTCCATACAGACAACTGTAAAGACCCAGAGCGCCCAAAGATTGTGTTCAGGAGTTGCGGTGCAGGAGCGGAGTTGGACAGGGCCTGGTGCAGGGCAACAGCACTCTCCTGGTGGGCATCTAGGGTTGTGCAGCCACATACCAGCGCCCTGACATAGCAGCGGATGATGACAGAACAGAGCAGAACTTGGAGATATCCTGCAGGCACCCTGGAGCAGGCATGAGACATAGCACTGCCGGGGGTTCAAGAGAGGACACCCCTCTGCTGGGGGTTCAAGACAGGACAACAAAGCACAGAGCTGACAAGACGGACCAGGCAACACATAACAAGAATACACAGAAACCACAGGACCAAACAGGACTAGTCTAGGACTACAAGATAACAATTGGAGATTCTGTCACATCTTACGGCCATAGTATGCTTAGACCACCACTACGCCAAAGTACTCCAATTTACGGTGGGTCCTAATGCTAAAACCTGCTTACGGAAGTACTAAACAAACCAACCATGAAATCTAAACACACATCAGAGAGACATACCTGTAGACTGCAGACTGAGACAAACAGAACACATGGGTGGGGCACACCTTATAAAGGAAACAGAGCTGAAGCAAAGAGCAAGACTGGAATCAAGGAATCAAGAGGTTCAGGACAGAACATACAGAAATCCAGGAATGGACCACAGCAAGACATGGAAACAAAAGACATGCAGCTCTGCAGCCTGGGAAGGGCGCGACAGGGTGTTTCTAGATTGGATTAAAGGACAATGTTGTGTATAGTATTGACCCAGTTGGTAATCAAATTTATATTTCCTATAGTATCAGTGAAATTTGGTAGCATCTTTAAATATCTTGCTATATTCTGCTTTTTGTGGATTCTCCCAGAGGGACTCCAACATGGACATGGAGCTAGTTTAGCATGAAAATCTAACCAACAAATATTAGCCAGAAATATTGTATGAAATTGCTGCTGAAAATTACTTAATTTTTACAGGACGGTAGGAAATAAAAGTAGAACAGCTTTACTGGCTGATTGGTCACAGTATAACTGTCGTTACTCATCGTTTCCTCACTACTACTCACTACCACTACTGTGTACTAGACGTGCAAATGGGTCAAAAACGATTAATTCAGGAACAACATTCACTAATTTGCACTCTCGCTCACACTCTCATTCCTCTTCACTCTCTAATGCTTTCTAAATATTTCCCTATTTCTTCTTGTTCTTCATCATCTCTGTTCTACATTTTGTCTCCTTTATCTTTTACCTCCTCTCTTCTATTTTATATCTTCCATATCGGACATGGAGATACCAATATGGTGGTGTCCTCTCCCCCTTTTGGAGGATCATTTGGAGAGATTAAGAGAGTGAACTATATGTGAGAGTGTGAGTGAAAGACCCCACAATTTCAAACAAGTAAAGACAAAGACATATAAGAGATTAGCTGCACCTTCAGATTATTACAACACTGCACATGTCAAATTGGTAGGTGCATAGTATTATAGTGCAGCTTGTTTGGCAATAGAAAATACCCCTGCATTTTCTGTTTGTGACTCACCCCAGCCCAAAAGAAGAACACTAAATAACAACGCAACCTTTTTTTGCAGCAGACTCTGCTTCTTTTTTGAGCCTTTCGTTTGACACCAGTGGTGGTTGGGAGGGGTGCTAAGGGGTTTTGAAGGAAAATGCCTGTCAGCAAGACGTAGGACGTGGTCCTTTAAGATTTTTAACTGAAACTAAGAACGTTTTTTTATTCAGCAACCTTTTTATACCTTGTTCTGATCTGACTACACCAGGTATGGCTGTAGACATTGATCTACCTGCCATGTTTTTATTGTCAATGATGCACTATGGTTTTTAGGACACATGCATCACCTACACGTTTAACATTTACAGGCACCATACGTTCATTGCATTCATGGTGGAGAGAACATACACATTCTTTTTGTCCATGTACCTAAGGGACATAATTTCTCCATTGCACAAAGCACTTGTACTGCATTTTTGTTTGGGGAAACTTTTATATGTTATAAACCAATATATATACAGTGCCCTTCACTGATATTGGCACCATTTGTTTGTAAATATAAGCAAAAAATCTTAGCAAATGGGAAGAGTCCTTGCAACTTTCACTGACTGAGGGACAAATGGCCAAACTTCATATCCTTATACATAAATGCTCATTGAGCAACAAGACTCAATAAATGTCTGCTCTCAAATTGGTACTGCACGTCCGCCTTGATGCACTCTTTCTTTCCAGACCTCTCAGACTCCTGTTGGAGATAAGTTATAAACAAAAAGTAACTAATCATCCCTCCCTTCCTCCCTGCCTTAATGCTCCTCTAGCGCACCACTTTGGCGATTTCTCAGTACAAAAAATCTATAGTTAAATACCAAAGCCCTAATGCCCCTTCACTGGACTAAGGAGTCCCCAACGACATACCGGAATGGTTCCTGAGAGTGGAAAATATGGAGGAGGAGCTAGTTGCGAAATGAAATGATCAAATAGAACTTTAATAGATCTTGGTTTTATTGGGTACAATTTATTAGGGATGCTCAAACCAAATATATTGGATGAATTATAATAGGTGTCTAGATCTCTTTGTCCCCTTTCCTATCCCTCTTTCCTGGTTACATAATTTAATTGCATTCTATTCAGTTTATAGACAATTTATATTTTATGTGATTCTGCATTATAGGGTCTACATACCATGTAGGTATCACTTGTTTTGAATGAAAAGTGTCTGAGGCACCAGATGATGCTTCCCTTTTGCCTTCTGTACCCTTAACCCCGCTTTGTTATACTTGGAAAATGTTAATAAAACTGATTAAGCACAAGATCAACACAAAAATTGTTTACTGACCACAAAATCAAGGTCTACTATGTCCGTCCGACTTGAACCCCATAAAAATCCTGTGGGGTGAATTGAAGAGGAGAGTCCACCAGCATCAACCTCAAAATTTGAAGGCTCTGGAGAGATTCTGTATGGAGGAATGGTCTCAGATACCTTGCCATGTATTCTCCAACCTCATCAGGCATTACAGGAGAAGACTCAGAGGAGGGTAGCAGAAAGTACTGAATAAAAGGGTTCCAATAATTGTGTCATATATTTCACAATTTGTTTTGATAAACATGTTATGTTTGCATATGCTTGATATCCATGAAAAAGTCTTTTTGTTTATTTTTTGAAGAAAAGATCAAAGGGTTAAACAGTAAACAGCATTATTTGCTCATATTTACCAAGAGTGCCAATATTAGGGCAATGTATGGGGGCACTGTACATAATAGTAACAATTTCTGTGTAAAAAAAAAAAGAGAAAAATGTCATGGTAGGAATAGTAATACAAATCCATCCAGGAGGAAGATTGCCACTTCCAGTGATAAAGTTGCACATTATTATTATTGATTGTTCAGACAACCTTTGCATCAACAGTAGGTAAAGATAATTACACTGGGAATTAATTTATTAGTTATGCAGCTTTTTAATATAAATCTCAGCTTCAAATAACATGCAAAAGCTACAGTTAGTTTTAATGTAGTTATGCTAAAAGCACTGAAAGTTCCCCTTTTGTGTTTTGTTTTTCCTGCAGAGAGAAGGGAAACAATAAAGCACAACATTTGATCTCAGTAAAGGTCTTGACTTTCCCGTAGTTAAATAAAGAAAATATTTGACATCATTCAAATCTCTTATTATTTTAATATTTATTGTTTTCTTTTTTCTTATTTGAAAAGATGCTAGAAAAAAATATCATATTGCCACTAGAGATCACTGTTGCATTGCACAAACATGGATATGCAATATTAGCTAAGACAAACACTACTTTGCTAAATATTTCTTCTCACTTTCCACATGGCAAATGTCACCAATGCAGATGGCATAATGATTCACATAGACTTAGAAGGTTTATTGGCCAGATTTTGTTAACAAAGCAAAGGCTCATAGTTTTTAACTTGCAAACATTTTCCCCACCCCTTAGGGCATTTTATACATTATAGCAGTGCTAATTATTTTATATATCAAAAGTATTTTCAATACTTGGTTAATATAATATATAGATTGTAACACACATATATTTAATCACCTAAATATAATTTCAATCTATTATAGTTATCTGGTTTCATTATTTGTTGTTATTTTATAAACATTATGAAAAATTATGATTTTGTGTTCTTATCACTTATACAAGACAACACTATCTAAAATATAAAATACAATATGAACAATATGAATATAACTTGCATACACTAGATTCTCATGCAGGCAAGTGTATGCAAGTTGAGGGTTATTTTTTTATGAAGGCAAATGTCATATGACCTTAGTGAATTTGCAAATCAACTAATCCAATTTGTGTGAGTTTGCAAACTTCTATTTCTTGTCCACTTGCAAGCACTTGAGGTTTACTGAACGGACGTTTGTGTTACTGATCTCTTTAAATATCTCCCTATCTTTTCCACTTCCATGTCCCTACCTCTTTCCCATAGAACTCTGTTTCTTCTCTTGCATCTTCTTGTTCTTCTATATTTTTTCCTCCACTTCTCCGAGGGCATGGCTTTCTGGTGATCTCCGGCAAAAGGACAGCCCCGGTATGGCCTTATGGTGATCTCCAGGAAAACCTTCTCCCCTGATTGGAGCACCGAGGGAGAGGCTTTCCCTGTGGCCAGGCACAGAAAGGCCATAATAATGCGGATAGATTCCCTGAGAAAGAGGTACAGAACTGCTTCTCTTTCTCAGCCAACCTGTCTTCATTATTAACATGAATAAGAGTGTGAAGAAGAGTGACAACAAATTTAATTTCTGAATTTAAAATGCCCCCGATTTTTATCCGAGCCAAAAGAGCAGAAAACAAAATTGCTTGTCTGAAAATGAATGGACCAAAAAATAAAGTGAAAAATGTGCCTGAATCATTCTTGGTCCATTTGTGCATGTCTAATAGTAACTGAGAAACATCTGCACCAGACATTTGTCTTAGTGAAATAATATGGTACTGATCCAATAACTATTTACATTATTATGGTTGTTAAAGTTCTGTATGTCCTTAAGTGGTCATAATTGGCTACTTCCTTAGTATGTCAGTATTGCAAAATTCCATTAGTTTTTACCAGATATCCATTCTTTGGGCATTATATAATTATTATATGAAAAACAAAACCAAAATATAGTGTCACACTAAAATGTCAATAAAAATAAAATTATATTAAAGGAAGAAAAACTACTGTTATACTTGCCATTTAAGATAGACCTCATTATTGTTTAAATTCTCATGATCACATCCATGTAAACATAAAAATAGCATACATAATATAGTATGTTAAAATTATAATATGATCTATAAAGCTATGAGAAAGTAAGAGCTGATTGCCTTGATTGGGAGCAACCCACTGCTCCTATGCATATAAGTTTGTGGTAGACCAAATTCTTCCACCTTGGAAGCACTCTTGAAGAAGCTAGATTGTGGCAAAATATGTTAGTGCACATGTGTGGACTGCAACATAATTATGACACACAAAAGTAGAGGAATTATGAGCCAACACTGATATTATTAAACAAGACTGTATATCTTATTGGATTCTGCAGCTCCATTTGTGTCATTTCTTCAAGTTAAATACCTCAAGTTAAATACCCAAGGGTTCTGGACAAATCTGGGCTATTTTACACCTATATGAGCAAAACAAGGCAAGCACCTTAGTTAGCTTAGCTTTATACACCATATTATAATTTTATTTTCACCTATGTTTGGTATTGCTTTCTACAAATAGAAGGACACATTATAAAGTGTTTTAAGGATCAGCAGCACTATTTGAAATTGAAATTGATGTAAATGTATCTGATTGGTATATTATTGTAGTTTTGCGCTTTACTGCAGTTTTTTCCATACTATATAATTACCATATGCCCAATCTGGTAATGATGCATTGTGGGGTACAAACATACCTTTGATATCCCCTGAAACTGGGCTCCTACCTGATCTGCTTACCCGAGCCCTGACATGAGGCCTGGATTTTGACTGGGCCGTTGCAACCTTGATTTTCTTGGTTTTTTTTGAAATTCTGCTGTAGATTTGCTGGTGGATTATTTAGGATTATTGTCCTGTTGCATGACCCAATTTAGACCCAGCTTTAGCTGTCGGACAGATGGCCTCTCATTTGAGTTCATGGTCGACTCAATGACTGACAAGGTTCCCATGTCCTGTGGCTGCAAAACAAGCCTTAAATCATTACCCCTCCACCACAGCTGTGTTTGGTTTTTGCCAAATGTGGCATTGTGCCTTATGGTCAAATATCTTCACTTGAAATGGCTTGGAAATGGCCTTATGACTAGACTTGTGCATTCGTATTGGGGCGAACATGAAAAGAAACACAAAGGGTGCGTTTTCGTTGTTCAGCCCGAATACCAAACATATTCGTACGAGCATCTCTATTGGTCACCAGCATGGGGCTCGTCTGCCATTAACCAATGAAGTACAGGTGACCAATACAGTCGCTCGTACGGACATTTAAAATCCTGTCGCCAAAGCTGCTGCGCAGTCTGTACTGTGTTAACCCTGTATTAACCCCTTCTAAAAAAACACCAAAAAAACTAACAAAAAAAAAGAACGCGAAGAATGTACATGTATATTTGCCCAAACCACACACAGGAATGGGCAAATATTCACGAAGATTTTTCCCCCCACGAAGAAGAACTTGCTGATTAATCACTGACATTTTATTAACAGCATCTGTTTGTGAATTAACATCTTAGTTCCTATGGATGTAGTAAGGGTGTAATATATCATGTGTTGTTGTTCAACTGAGGTTGTATTTATCTTTTTTTAGAATAGCATCAAACAGATGACTGCTATTATGTCCTGTAAAACCATAGAATTCAAGAGGATGTGCTTTCTTTTTCACACCACTGTGTGTGTGTATATGTATATATACCATATTGGCCTGAATATAAGCCGTCCTTTTTTCCGGGCAGGTGTTCTTTTTCATTTAGCCCTGCTGCGGGCAAGCGGCAGGGTTAGGATCCAGATCCCCTGCAGCGATGCACGGGACCCGAATCCTCGTCTCTGGCAGCTGGTGGAAGTCTGGGCAATGCATGTAGACAACCTCCGCTGCCAGCACTTCCGCCGAGGTTTCTATGATGGAGAAGCCACGGCGGAAGAGGCGAGCAGAGGCAGAGGCTGCCCCCGCTAGAGACCAGGTAGCCTGGGGATGCATTGGTAAGCCGGGGGGGACAGAGTGGCATTTCAGAGGGACATAAAGCATTTCTGGGGGTAGATTGGCATATGAGAGAGACATAAAGCATATCTGGGGGGCAGAGTGGCGGGGGTCATCTATAAGTAAGGTGCATTATAATTTAAGGGAGAACCTTAAAATGGCTATTGGTTTTCCAAATTTCTGTTTGTATATAACCTATGCTGACTAACTTCGTAATAGATACCAAAAATGTTAAAATACGTGTATTATTGTTCATTAGATAAAATGCTGCACTAATGTGTATTTTTTCTTTATATATATATATATACACATAGTTACATTAAATGTTTTTGCTAACTCCAAGGGTAATTCAGCGTGGAATAACAATAATACCTCAGATTCAAATTTTATGAGCTAATAGTAATTTCATTATTTTATCCAGTCTCTTTTGGAAGTCTGATTTTACCATAAGCCTAGAAAATTAAAGCTTCAAATGAACAATAATTCAAAATTGCAATATATTACAATGCATATTACTAGGTTTCTTTGAAGCTGCCATACCAGACGTAATAAGCAATGCATTCATTGTTTTCATCAAGAATGTGCTCATACAACTGAGTCTAAAATCTTTGATATTCCTTTCTAAGTGACCTTGTTTTCTCGTTTTTATTCCCCTTGATCTTTATTGGCTTTACTAACTTTAACATCCACGTATACGTTTAATCCATTTGATTGTATTGAGCTTGTATTAGGTATGTGATAACTTGGCACTAAGAAGGATTTTAGACTTTAATCTAGTATAAGGGATTTAAAAAATAACTGTGATTGTAGCCATAAGCAACACATGAACTCAATAGATTGAAGGACAAATACAATTGAATAATCCAGAAATAAATCCATTCTCATTATCAATGTTTTATTTTTTAAACAATATTTTTAGTATTTAATCATTTTAGTCTCCACAGTCTGCCGCTCTGTCTCAAGAAGAAACCTCTGGGGTCTTGAAAGCTTAGGTAACATTGTATCTTTTTCTATGTTGGCGCTGGTTTTTAACCTGAGAATTTGTAATAGTTGAACAGTTTGGATAGGGGTAGCTATCCATAAACATCAAAGTAGTCCCTAAAATATTTCTTCCTTGATATTTGATTACCATGAAAATTTAAAAGTCATCCTACTTAACTTTCTATGTGGCACACAATAAACACAAATCTTACTGTAACAAAATATATGTATGGTAAAAAGAACCAATAAAATAATCTTTGTGTGGTATTTCAATGTCACAAGAGACGCCCAAATCAGACAAATAGTGGTTTATTCACTTAACCATCTAGTCTGCCCATTTTCCTGATGTTACGGCTCATACCTTAATTAGTCCTTGGTCTCATCTTAGATATTTTTATGCTTATCCAGTGCATGTTTTATCCCCCCTCTTTTTATTAGTCTCTACTACTTTGTCATACTCACTGCTGCAGTCAGTCCTCCACTGTACATCTTCTTCCTCTTCAGCAATGGAGTATGGTTCCCATGGCAACGCATCCCAGTTCCCCTGCACAGCTGATG
Organism: Spea multiplicata; assembly: GCA_009364415.1. Lineage (NCBI taxonomy): Eukaryota > Metazoa > Chordata > Amphibia > Anura > Pelobatidae > Spea > Spea multiplicata. The sequence goes on along the minus strand of VKOC01000003.1, from coordinate 18,101,461 downwards.
CCGGGTTCTCAGAAGGCCCAGCTGTGCAGGAGAGACGTTGTCAGAAGGCGCCAAATTCAGAAATAAAAGCCAGCTGCTCAGTCTATGCTATGCTTAGCTGTTACCTGGTCTTCCTGATAACTTCCTTGATGTATTTTTCTACCGTGACCTTTCATGTGTTAAAGTAACAGAACCAAGAAAGTCAGTTGGGTACAAGCCATTTAAAAAGTATATAGGGGAAAGGGAAGTTAAGAGACGAAGTGGTAGTTGAATAAACTAGTATGGTCCATAGAGGCCTTTTTTAAGAAGTTATAGTGACATGCTTGAAAAAGAGTTTGAGGTATCCAGTTGAGAATGAAGATGTTCGGCTAAGGACAAGAATGACTATGTAAGAAGAGAACATACATATGTTAGAGTAGGGACAAGAGTGAGGTAAGATAAGAAGGGATATGATTAAAGAGAGAAGAGGTTGGGCAAGAGGAAGGAACAAGCACAAAAATGTCCCGTTCAGTGACTAGATGTAACTGGTTTAAGGTAGATGAAGGGGAGTCAAATGTATGGTAAAAAGCAGAGTCAACGGGAGTGTGGGTGCAGAGACATTACTAATTGTATCAATCAGAGGCTGAATGTCAAGTGGAATGGGTGGCCATGAGTATGTATAGTAGTGAACTGAAATTACCAAAGGCACTTAGTATTGTGAGACAAATAGAACATAGTCTTGAGTAATATGAATGTTACATGGATTTATAATAAAGGAAGCGTGTTAGAGAGGTTATAGGTTGAGCAAACTCTAGCACAAAAGTCCACGGTGTGTCCTACCCTGTGAATATGAGAGTTACTATATTGTGTGAGACTAAAGGAAGCGTTTTAGAGGCCACAGAGTTTGTCAACGGGATGTTACCAAGGATGAGAAAGGGGTCATCAGAGGAAAGGCAGAAGACATGCAGAACAATGATCTAAAAGGAGATGGTATAAAATACAAATGGGTGATAATAAGGGATTGCATAGCTAGGTAGCAGAAACTTTAAAGGAAGATAACGTGATCAGAGAGAACAGGTTAAGAGAAGGGGAGAATGAAGGGACCAATATAAATATAGTGTACACATATTCCAAAACAGTGAGAAAGTATGCTCAGTGCAATATAATTTATATATCACAGGATTAGCAAATCTTGTGAAGATATCTTAAAAATAAAAAAGACAAAAACAATAGTGCAATACAGTACACTTAAACTATCCCTTCCCAATGGTGGTTGTACTCAAAAAGGAGAAGATAATATATGGTTCTCATGGTATATACCCGAGATATACCTGAGGTCGAAGAGAGAGAAGAAAATTACAGCCGAACACCAGCATTGCAAAAGTGTTAAAACAGCCTTGGTCACAAAGGGTACAAGAAGAATACACTAGCTCTGCCCTTAACGTGATAAAGTAGGGGAGAGAGGCAATTACCTTGTGCTTCCAGGGCAAGGACAGACTGAGAAAAAAACATATAAGTGAAGCATTAGCTCCCTGAACCTGTGTATGAGTTTCTGGAGGAGGTTTTCTAGAGCCTGTCTTAGCTGGGAATATGAAGGCTGCTCAGCCAGGCCAGAAAATTATAAGACAGAGAGAGAGCTTCAATTAAGAGCTCCATTTTCTTTTTTTAAAATTATTTGTTTGTAAATAAAAATCATAATTTGCCAGAAGAATGATGTTCCTACACGGTGCCCCCATCTTAAAAGAGTTTTGTCACAGGGCATTATTAAGATAGGCATAAGGCATACATGGAATATTTGATTATTGAGTTCTAGCTATCCTCCTGACATTCTCAGTTCCTTCAGAAGACAGACAATTGTAATAATTAGGCATTTCAGGTCTTAATATATCAGTAATTAGGAACTCCCAGTTTGCGCAAACCACATCCACCTTGACATTGCTTTTTCCTTGATATTATTTGAACAGTAGCCTGACATCAGTGTAAAATCATATGTGGTATGTGAAATTTAGTGTTAACAGTGTAACAATATGTGTAACTTTCAATGACATTATATTACACATGTACTCTTTTGAATAACTGTTTTGTAATTATTCAGTTTGTGGTTTCTAAATTCTCTTTTGCTTATCCATAAAATGTAACATTTATACAGCAGTGACTAAACTCTATTCTGAGTAGCATTCTCTTTAGGACTCCATTTGCTTTTGATTTAGTTAAGTACTCGGTATGCTTACCCAGAGAACACTTTTGTGTATTTTGCTAAGGATAAACTACCCTAGCAATTGCAGTACAAATACTTTCTAAAATCTCAACGAACAATATGCATTCGACACCTTATTTGATCTGTAACTTGCTTCTTCATACAAAAGGAAGGCTATTCTATGTTAGATTAGATACCATTACCTTATGTAAGACAGTTTTTTTAGAAAATCTTTTTTTGAAACTCTTGAACCTTGAATGAAATGTTGGTTTAGAGCTTTCAGTCCATGATTAGAAGCATCTGAAAACATTTTTTGATTTTTTTTGGAGCATTGTGTCTAATGGTACATCTATGATACATAAGCCACGAAGACTAGATAAACTAGTCACTAAGCCCCGAAAAAAACATTCACTATTTGTTTTAAAAACACATTACATAGGTATTTGGCACATTTTACTCACGTGTGTGGCACATGGTTATTTGCATTAATAACATTTTAATTTATGTATGCTGTGTATCCGGAAAAAAATACATCAGAATGCATTTTCATTTTCTAATTTTCTCAAAGTATAATGTACTAAACATAGTGAGGTTAAAAAAATGACCTATACAAGATATCTCTAATTACACTGATCTAGATGAAGACAAAAACAAAAACTTTAATAAAAATGCATGCCTGACGGACAAAACCAGTCAGAATACACCAAAAGCTATATATATAAAAAGAGACTAAATAAGCAAGATAATATTTTATCAATACATGAAACACACAGAGAATATTATTATCATTCCAAGCTGTAAACATAGAATATGTTAAAGTACAAGTAAATATCCACAACAGTTAAAAAAACAGAAGAAAAAGAAAAACAGTAGTGCAACAACATTTGAATATAAAAACATAGATGGATGGATAGATAGATAGATAGATAGATAGATAGATAGATAGATAGATAGATAATTTATTAGGACATCACAAGTTAGATGCATTTTAAAATGCATAAATTGTAGTGCATAGGACAAAAATGCTTGAAAGATTTATGGATCTCATCCCCCCTCCTGCATGATGGAATAAGCAGGCTGTCGACCTCTCGATCTGTATGTGTGTCTAAATTTGCTGAATCCACACAACCTGAACACTTAGAGGGGTAGTATGATCCACCATAAGCTAACCACGGAACAAAGATAAAATTATATGAACTATCCCTATGCGTTTTGTCTACGTGCTATACTTCATCAGGGGCTTATGCTACTGCAGATATACAAACTATCTATAACCACACTAGACAATGAAATCTAAAACAAAATTAATGAGCATAGTGCACTTATGTAGATGAAAATGTAAAATGGAAGAGCAATCAGCATTGGGACTATACAACCACATGAAGTGTCACTCTCCCTATCTCATTGGTCAGTCTACATATAACACAATATACAAAACATGAATTGATTGAAGTATCTTTCTGAAATAAAGAGAGACAATTAGCGGCAACTATGTTGTGTATATCATAGGCATGCTATTGTTCAAAATTAAACTAGAAGTAACGAAAAAAATTACTTGATTTATACATGGAAATTATATAATCACTCTATTTTCTATTTCCTAAATGTTAGGTTTTTGCCAAAAAATCCAAATCTTTACTACAATCTCTATTAATCCTTGTGAATTGCTCCTGTGGGATCCCTTTTAATCATTATGGGTGATGGCAACTGCTTCTGTTTATTAAGTTATTACCATCTGTTGGCTTAAAAAAGTTTTGGTATTGACCTTATTATACAGATCCACACAAATCACCATATTATCTCCATAAGCACAAACATTAAATTAAATGATAGTTACTTATATATATAGTAAAAGCTTCCAATTCACCCTGTGAACTGTTTCAGATAACCAAGACGTCATCTATATAGCATCAATGTAGGACCAAGTTCACCACCCAGTCATATGCAACCCACACATATTGGGACTCCCACTTTCTCATGTAGATGTTGGCATAATTGTTAGTCAAATAAAAACTAATTCTGGAGTAATACAAAATAAATTCCCTGTACCATGAATTCAAGAAGTATTGCCATGGTTGTATCTCTGGATAACATTACCAACTGCTTGTATTCCTAGATCATGTTTTGTGACCGTTTTATAATGGAAATATATCAAATATAGCTCACCTAGATCCTCATTTGCCACTTTATGGTTTTTCAATAAATATCTTTACTTTTCAATTACATTTTTTGAGTTGATTGGTATCTAACAGTTGTACCATTAGTAGTGTACCATTTGTACCAAGTAGTGACATGAAAAAATATTAGATCTTTTAACAGCCAGAAAAACACTCTATTTATTCTCATGTTAGTCTTTTGACATGTGCATCTATCAAAAATGGAATGTACTATGATTTTTTTTCTCTTATAAAATATGGTAAAATATTTTCTACATATGACTGTACACAATGTTCAAAGTGCAGCATAATTGTAGCACTGTCAGTCATTTTGTAATGTTAAGATTTCATATGTAATGAAATAAGGAAGACAAACATACAGGCTCCCTGCTTTTTCCCAATCTAACTGCATATCACTGGCAGACATGACCAATTTAACTTATGTCCAACCACACAACCTAGTTAAGTATATTCGACAGGCCCCCAAGTGAATTTTAGGACAAATAGTCACACATAATACCTTTGTTTTAAACACAAATGATATCATGTAATTTCAACCTCAATCAGAAGTGTTTACTTACTAAGCTTAGGTTAACTGTTATTTGATAAAGGTCAAGTGAAAATGCTTTGGTGCATTTGTCCCATTGTCACGGTCTTTAATGCAAGCTTAATTAAAATACACAGCCATGGCGTGAACAGGATTACTTCTAAATAACTCTGCAGAAAATTAAGTCTCCCTGAAAATGACTAATGCTTGTAGGTTTCATGTAGTTAAAATACTCTGATTTCAGTTTGTTCTCTGCAGAAAAGCAAAAAAAATATTTTTTTTGTTTGTTTTTTTTTTAACTTTATTTAACATCCTCCATGTTAAATAAAGTAAAAAAAAAAACAAATAAAACCCCCCCGAACTTATGAAGTTTTCAGCCACCGCTCGGCGCCCCTCACTCTCTGTGACTCCGTCGCGGTGCCGAAGTTTCATGCTGAGTGCTGGAATATGATGTCATATTCTAGCGCTCAGCTGTGACGCGAGTACCACAGCAGAGCAGGAAGACGGACGCCTCGGGCTCCCACCGCAGCAACACGGCAACAAGGTAAGTAAGGATAATGAGAAGTAGGGAGAGGGGGTAGATAGTGAGAA
>VKOC01000003.1:18039006-18086853 GCA_009364415.1 Spea multiplicata | reverse complement strand
GACTCGCCGCAGGACTCTTCAAAGTTAAGTACCGGGGGGGGCGTCGGTGAAGTTTAAAATGCCGCCCCTCCCCGCCGGCGGGGGGGCGGCATTTTAAACTTCGCCCCAGGCGGCGTTACGTCTTCGGCCGGCCCTGGTAATCATTAAGCATTTTGGTACCTACACATTTATATATTCCATAGAGAAGGCACTCATTGGGTTTTAAAAATTCTTAATACAATATATATAATATGTTAATTAAAAATCATCAAGTATAAGTATACTTACAATATATCAATATCTGTTTGAAGAACTGATATTTGTTGTGTCACCCTTGGCTCAACTCAAGATTTTAAGGCAGGTAATTGTATGATCATAATTGTGAATGTTTTTTATGTATATTATTATACATCATCTCTAGTTAAGAAATTTCGAATGAGGAAGACAAAACCCCAGCAATGAAAGATGGGCTTGTCAATAGTATAAATTATTTTAACATGGATATACCTAATGATTGCATGGGGAAAAAAAGTTTGTATTTTATCAAATTGCCACTAATAATTTTAAATAAATGTGTCTCCTTTTGAAGAAGCTAAATTAATTTTACAAATACATCACATATACAAGACAACAGAAGCAGCAGAAGCCAGTGAAACCATGTATAAGTAGATGAGGATTAAGAAGATACATTTTACTGTATATGTGTTTGGGTAAAACTCAAATCATGTATCATACAACACTTTAACAATGCAAATTAACAACTAGTCCTCAAATATGTGAAAAATGTGATTATATACTATTCCTCTATATAATAATGTGTTAAAAAACTAAAGTTATATGATCAACGAAATACATCTACCCAATGGTTTACAAGACAGTATGCAGTTACACCTGTTGAAGAAAAATTATTTGACAAAATACAAAGTGCTAACTGTAGATTAATATGCCTTAGCATGAATATGATGCTGCTCATTCAAAAACTAACCCAGAATATCTGTTGTGGTTGTACGTTTCCCTATTATTTTATTTTAAAACAGTTTTGGAGGTTTGCTTAGGGCAGTCAGGTCCCTGCAGCGGTTCTCACCTCCTTCCTGCGCCGCATCCTCCTTTTAACCCGGGCCGCCGACATGGCGACGCACAAAGAGAGGTCTGGGGTAGTGGACCCGCTTGCTCCCGGGTGATGGCGGTGCCGCAATCTCCTTCCTTGCACCACGGTCCTCAGGACGGCTGGAACACGAGGGGAGGGCCGTCCCAACAGAGATGGAGGACATGTTCCGTACTATGCTTTCCATGTATACACTTCAGTGATTATCTGCTTTTGTCTTCTTGGAGTTTGACCCTTTGTTTGCCTAATTGTTTATGAACCTACACTGCCTGAACCGACCCCTGCTAGTCTTGACTTCGTCTATGCCTTAACCCTACCGGTACCTCGCTTCTTACAATGGAGCTCGCGGAGTTGGCTGACGTACTGGACATATAGATAAACTGGTATATGGGGCGGAGGTACATGTAAGGGAAACAATACAATACAATATAGTGCAGAGTGTATAGTCAATTTTAAGTGTAAGTGGTGTTGTGATTCACAAATGGTATAGATGATTCAGACCCATCAGAGTGAAGTGAAATCGTATCTTTAATAATCTTTGTGTAGAATCTATAAAAACAAACTGAGATAGTGCAGTATCTTTAGATAAAAGCAGATATAGCCGGTAAAAATGCACTCACAGTTAGTCTATGCACAGAGTGCATATAAGAGCGTATATGTAGAAAGTCCACCAAAGGTTAATTGTAGAAATGTCCAATATGATCCTTCTGGAAATGATTTAGAGCAGTCATCGTCTGAGTCAGTGCCATAAAGGTCCGCACTGTTATTTCCCTCCTGTCTGGTCAACCACAGGAATGGGCCCACAACCTCCTACGCATCAATGATCCCAGTATCTCAACCTGGCATTTCATTGTTACGGTTATGCCCTCCATGTATGATGACCCAAACAGACAAGAAAGCGCTCAGTCCGCTATCAGGGCATTGCGCCCTGTGGAAGACTACGTGACGACTTCAAACGCTATGAAATTGACAGAGGCCGGAATGAACGCGGATTGGTAAACCAGTTCCGTTTAGGGTTCTATGAACCCTTAAAGGATCATTTTGCTCATTTTGGGATCCCAGATTAATTGGAGGCCTTCATCCAACAAGCAATCCAACTAGACCGACGTCTGAGGGAACGATGCCAAGAAAAAGCCGCTACAAACGCTGCACCACCCAAATACACCTCAGCTACTTATGCTCCTTCTGCTTCTCGTTCTCCAGTCCAGACCGAAGAAGCAATGCAAATCGGTCTGATTCAAGGAAGACTGCCACCAGCGGAACTACAACGCAGAAGGCAAAAGAACCTTTGTCTCTACTGTGGTCACTCTTGACACACAGTAGAATCCTGCCCTGAGAAAGCAAGAAACAGCAGGGGTAAGCCCAATGACCTCGCTATTATGTCATCCACTCTGACCACTATATCACCCCCCTTATCTATTCCTCTTTCCTTGCAGTGGAATAAGAACACCTATAACTGCCAAGCTATGATCGACTCTGGGTCCAGCGGATGTTTCCTCAATGTCAATATTGCAAGTATTATTATCCATCCCTGTGTACGATAAAATAAATCCTTTATGAATACAGGTTGCAGACGGGCCATTTTTGAAAACAGGTCCCCTCACTAAACAGACCGCACCTATCCGGGTCTCCACAGGGAGACATACCGAACTGCTCACTTTTGATCTGGTTCCCTCACCTCTATTCCCTGTTATCCTTGGGATACCCTGGTTATGCCTTCATAATCCCGCCATCACCTGGTCAACAGGCACGCTAACCTTCTCCTCATCCATATGTTTCCACCATCGGAAACAAGCACTGGCGGAATTCATACACTCCATATTGGAGGCGAATATGAAGAAATGACAAGAGGTCATTCTACCCAAAGAGTATGAACAATATAAAGACATGTTTGACAAAAAAGGAGTAGAAACACTACCACCACATAGACCATACGATTGCCCTATAGATCACCTGCCTGGGGCCCCCATTCCCTATGGCAAAATATACCCACTGGCAGAAAAGACCGGGCGAGCAGGTCGGGTAGGAGCCCATGTGCAGGGGATACTGGAGAGTCTGTCTGTACCCCTTTATGCATATTGACGGAGAGGAAGGTACAGACAGAGTAGCAGAACTGGAAAACAGATAGAAGGGAGCTGAGCCACCTCACGGTTAATTTCATTGTGGACCTCCCTGAATCACAAGGATTTAACACTATCATGGTCATGGTTAATCGGTTGACGGAAATGGCACACTTCATCCCACTAAAAGAACCACCACCCTCTTCCTTGACTCCATATTCAGACTCCATGGCATACCCAAATCCATACTCTCTGATTGAGGCACACAGTTCACCGCCCGTTTCTGGAAAGCATTCTGTCACTCTTTGAACATTTCCGTTAAACCTCTCCACAGCGTTCTATCCTAAGTCAAATGGACAAACAGAACAAACAACCCAGACCTTGGAAACATATCTTCGTTGCTACAGCACATACCTCCAATCCGACTGGAAAAAGTTACTCACTACGGCGGAATTCACTTATAATGCAAGACGACCTACTGTTATTATGTTTTCTTCCTGTTAGTTTTTTGACCATTTTGTAACTTTCTCAATCAACTTTACTAGTTTTCAACATTTCTAAACTTTGCTTTAAATGTTAAACTCACGAGATCACTAGTTGGATTAATGTGATTTTCAATGTATTATTATTAGATGGTATAGAGTCACTGAACATACGCTACTTTATAAATAATAATAATGTTAAATTGCCTTGCAGGTATACATGTTGGTAATTGCAGCGCATTAGATGAAAAACTATCCCTAATGCAAAATAAAATAATGAGCCTAACTAAATGTACTTTGCAAACATTCAAAGGAGGCATATAGATAAGAATAGCATCAACTAGGTCATTGTCAACTTCTGCTTGCTTTTATCTCATATTAATGTCTTTGTAGTCATTATTCAAGCAAGAAACAATAAATGAGACAAATAGCACTTTCAAAGCAACAGGATCATAAAAATAATAACTTAGTTATGCACCCCTTTATTCTACTCATGTAATTATGTTGGAAGTAGACTTCTACAAAAACAAGATGTCCTGTTGCCGGCATAGGACTGGATACAATGCTGAAAATATCACACGTAAATGAAGCTTTGATAAATGTTATCTGAGGCGATAAATTGGTGTCAATAAAGACAGATGTGTTTTATATATTCTTTTCCACTGGTCTCCACACAAGGATGCTGTTCAATTACATGTAATATTCTGGTGCCTCCCTGGGCATCCTCCTCCATATCTGGTGGCAGCTCCACATGATCATCCCTTCTTTGGTTGCATAAACACACTCTCCTTTCTAAATTTACTGATAAAACTGTCCCCTTTATGGCATAATTTTGCCTTTTGCAACATACTTTACATCCACCCCGTTCCCCAATTGAAGAAATCAATCATATGCCACATGCTGTTGGCTGCCATAGCATTGATTCCCATGGATTGGGGAGACCCAACATTGCCTTTTTTTGAGGGAATGAGTACTCAGGGTTGAGCAGACATGCATGTTGAAGGAGCAGTTGATGACAGATAATGCATCTGAAAGATATCATCATACATTGTTTTATTGTCTTGAGTTCATGGCTAGCCTGCAGGCCTAGGCTGCACCCAATGGCTTCTTTACCTTCTCTTCTTACTCCCTCTATTTTTTTCTCTTTTGTTCTTCTTCTTTTTCTTCCCGACTCCAAATATAATTGAGACAGTATAGCTCACCACAACTTCTCCAAGTCTGGATATTTGCCCCATGTTGTTTCACCCCTATCTCCGCACTCCCCCCCCCATCACCTATGCTGTGATTGACACTCATTGGCATTCCATTGCTGACATACCTGCACGGCCCTTGGTCGCTTTCAGTGCCATGGTCTAGCTGAACAGGGGAGGCGCTTCATGGCCTTTTTCTTTTGTGTTTCAGTTGTTCCCTTAAGTACTCTATTTTATTTACTTTTTGATAGCAATCTCATCCCAATTATAAGACAACTGACAGATCAATTATTTTAATTGAATTATAATCATCTGTCATGTCTGTATGATATTGTAATACTTCTATGGATACCATAGGGCTTCTCTAAACACCCCCTTTTTGTTACTGTACCCATTCCTTTTTTGGTTCTTCCTATTCCTTTCAAAATAATAAAGATTGTTTTACTAATTGGGGTTGTGCCACACCTACTTGGGCCCAATCTATGTTATCTCCCAGGGTTGGTGGTTCTTCCTCTCTCAGGTATTAGCATCCTCGCATGCGACCTCCTTTCATATACATGCAGCCAGAGTGTCCTTCATCATTTCCCTTTTCAATGAAATGATATCCTCCGTGGCCTTTGCAAAGGACTGAGCAATTGATTAAAGGATGCCACATGACATGTTTTATTGATTTATTCAACAAAATTAAAGCCAAAATTGAGAAGCCATGTGTGAAAAACTAAGTATACTTTATGATTCATAGCTTGTAGAACAACCTTTAGCCGCAATATCCTGAATAATTGTTTTCTGTATGACTTTATCAGTCTCTCACATCAGTGTAGAGGATTTTTGGGCCACTCTTCTTTACAATGTTGCTTCAGTTCATTGAGGTTTGCGGGAATGTGTATATGCACAGCTCTCTTAAGGTCCAACCACAACATTTCAATCAGGTTGAGGCCTGAACTTTGACTGGGACATTGCAACACCTTAAGTCATATCTTTTTCAGACATTCTGTAGATTTGCTGGTGTGATTGGGATCATTGTCCTGTTGCATGACCAAATTTCGGCCAAGCGTTAGATGTCGGACAGATGGCCTCACATTTAACTTTAGAATACTTTAGTAAAAAGAGGAGTTCATGGCATGGAACTGCAAGATTGGCAGTTGGTATGAGGTGTTTGTGCTGATATGTATTTGTTTTTTGCCAACGGAAGCCTCCGTGCCATGGGCTCCTGGAGGGGACCGAGTGCCAGCCTCCTTCCTACAGACTATGGGCCCTGTAAGGAGTGCCACGTTATCCAAATCATAAGAGACTCTGAAGACTGCGGAGCTCGGAAACAGATTTGGGGTTCCTGCATTTGGGACTGTGACGGTTCCTAGAGTCACCCTACCCCTCAGTTAATGTTACACAGTGACATGAAGCCTTTTTGTGTGTTATTAATAAAAAAATATTTTATTGCCTTATTTCCTAACAGTTAGAACACGGCATACTAAGGTTGGGGCGATAATCAAATCAAGACAATGTGTATTGCTTATGTTAGTGTCATCTGTATCCTTTTGTATTGTTAATCCCGTTACTGTCCCTGTTGTTTCTGGGATGCAGATTAAGGAGGTGGTTTGTATCCCAGTATCTTGTTTTGCTGGATATATCCAGCCACCTGTGTCTAAAATAAATCAGTTCTCCTCTTGTTGTACCTAAAGACTACTCTTGCCTGGTTGTTTGGGTACTGGATAGTGATATCTCTTTACATTGCCGACGGATTGCGGTGGTTTGTCGTCCTAGCGGGAGAAGTCGTCTCTAGTGGAGCGGGACAACCTGAGGTCCCTGGTCGGCCCGTCACAGTAGCATTGTGCAAACATCTCCACGACTGTCTGAAGGACATTGCTCCAGAAGTCTTGTGGTTTGGTCAGATGCAACTTTGCAATCCTAAGCCGTGCTGCCATGTTCTTTTTAGAGAGAAAAGGGTTTCTCCTAGTGGCCCTGAACATTAACACATGTGGCATATAATGTTAATATTACATTTTCCCAAAAAATGTAATATAAAATGTCAAAACCAGTGCTCAATAATTCAGCAATAATACCCCCTAGTTATACTTTATTGACATTTAGGAAATGCTAAAAAAATTTAAAAAACCGTATTGGCCCGATTATAGGCCACACTTTTTCCCCATAATTTAAATCTTTAAAGTGGGGGTGCGAAAATGCAGTCCCCAGCACCGCCCTGATTCTTGATTCTCAACGTTGATGTAGATGAAGGCAGACTGGTGCAGGAAGCCGCATCTACATCAACATTGCAAAACTAAAGTTAAGGTAAGTTGGGTGGGAGCTTCCTACCATACATTAAATGTAAAAAACAAATATATATTTTTTTTTTCTTTAAAATAGCACCAAACTATAAGGGTGCAGCGTAAAATTGGGTGTGGCCTATATTTGAGCCAATGCGGTATATTATATGGTGATTGAAAGATATCTCTCTCTCCCCCTCTCCTCTCTCATTATAAACAGATACGGTATTAGGTAATATGCATTTCTGCTAATTTAATAGAACTTCTTCTATAAGATTAGTATATAACAATATTACTATATTGTTAATCTTTATATCTGTATATGTTTGTTAATGCCTTAAAGCCTCATGCAATAAATGTGTATTGTAGAACATGTTAATTCTCTTGTAACACTTGGGCTGTTTAATATTTTCCAATATCAGTAATTTCTTTTTTTTCAAATCTCCGTTTATTGAAAAAAGTATTGCATAGTTCAGAGGACATGATACAGCAGGCATTGCAATAAAGCAGTATACATCAGGCGAGATACACATAGGGTGAAGACAGCTCGAGTAGAGACTTCATACATTAATAGTATACTGCATGTGCATAAGTGTCATACGATACAAGGAATTACAGTGCAGCCAATATCACGGATACAATATTGCAGGATATATCAGCACATACTTATGCCCTGGAGAGTTGCCGAGATTGACAAAAGAACCAAAAAAAGAAACACACGAAAATAAAGAAAAACAATGCACTTAAATGTATGGATGGATGGAGCGCCGTCTATTGAGTCACATAAAACGGATCAGTGCGATCTACGAAACAGGTGAGACAGGTATCAAAATGTGTGCATTCGAGTCGGTATGTGAAGGCTAACTACCTGGTCATCATGCGTCCAAGTCAGGAGGGTTGTTGACAAAGCTGCCAAGGACGGTCTGAAAATTAGGAGAGGCTAGGAACTCCCTCCATGGAAACCACTTCAGCCCATTTTTATACCAGAGTCCCCTGGAGGTCATGACTAAATCCTCCATCTGACAGATGAAGTTAATTTTCTTGAACCACACGGAGACAGGAGGAGGTTTAGCTTGCCTCCAGAAACAAGGGATGGTAGCGTTGGCAGCGGTAATGAAATGGATGGTAAGTGACCTTTTATAGGAGCCCATGCGTGAGGGTGTGTAATGTAAAAGCATTGTCTCGGGAGAGGCCTGGAAATTAGAGTCGTCTATTGCCTGTATCACCGCAGTCACAGCTGCCCATAGAGGCGGTACAAGGGTACAGTTCCACCATAGGTGCATATAGGAGCCCGCACCTCCAGCATAGTGGGGGAACTTGTGGGAGAAAGTGGTGGAGATCTGCGGGTACCCTGTACCATCTGGTAAGAAGCTTTTATGTAACTTACTAGTCACACTTACTTTGTCACAGCGTTATTGAAGTATTCACCTCCAGGCCCAACTTGAGGGCATCACCTGCTAGCTGATGGCTGATTTAGCACATCAGGCAGTTACACCAAGGAATACACCAAGAGCTTCAAACCATTATGGCTCATTAGCCATCATTAGCTTGGTCTCTCCTAGTTTCCGCAGTTACGGATACCATAGAATCCTCTTAGGCGCTGGCAAGGTGACCACAAACCACCACAGCCACACCAGCCTAGAACACCAGAGTTTGGTGACGTTCCTCGTGCCTTATATAACAGTTAGTATAGCTATAGGAATCCAAGTCGATGCCCACACCTCATACCACTTTATACCAATCTTCACCCAGTATTCAAGACTCCAATAAAATAGGATACTCCACACTCACACACATTTCAAAAGAATCGCTCAAATACCCCTGAACTGAAAGGAAGCTCCAACAGTCATTAGATTTTAGAACAACCTGAACATGATCCCCAATGTCAAAAGATTTTAGGGCAAAATTATCTCACATAATCATCCTGATTTAGGCCACTGCAACAATTTAAAGACTTCATAATAAAACATGTGCCAATCATACTCTTAGACTCCACATACTGGCTATAGCACCATTCTATATCTGATTACTACTGCATTATTCTTGTGCAGTGGTAGTAAGCAGAAACACCTGATTCATACACAAAGGCCTCAGTTGCTACACCAACTGTGACCTACTGAAAGAGCAAAACAATGCCCACAAACCATAATAGAAAGGCCAACACAAAGGCCCAGATTATATTGACCTTGCATCACGCAAGTTTCCCCTCCTTGCCACTATGAATATCACCCCATCAGGTAGTACCAATTAACAATTCAAAACATCTGTGATAAAATCACTTAGTGGGAAAGGCACTTATAGAAGTGTATAGCCTCATATGTTCCGTCCCCATTGGTCCAGGGGGGCATTTCTACTGGAGTTACAGATAAGGGGTGAATATCAGTAAATTAAAAACTAAAGCATTAATTTGATCACGTGTGAAACTTTGATAACTTTATACATTATGTCATTCTACCTCACATCACTTTAGTTGAAACAAACATTTATACAGAGAAAAGTGACATTTTTCTCAACCATTAACCTTTACACCAACATGACCTCATCCCACTACCACTATTAACCCTTGAGCAACTGTGTCGCAATTCTCTGCCATGCACTGCAAGGGTGTATAATTTGAATCTTAACAAGAACATCTTATCTTTAGCACTAAGTGGTAATGCAGACTTGGATTCCTAGAGTGCTAACATTTACGTTTTCCATTCAAATAATTGGCTATTACAATATAGTATTGCAGGTTATACTCTTAAATTGATTGCATACTAATTTTTAAAAGTTCACCAATGTTGATTGTAAAACAATTATTGTTCTAAATTCTAGTGAGTAAACATTATACATTACTTGCATCGGTAAGTAAATAATAATGTAAGTGTGTTCTGTTTTCTAGGTTTTTAGCTCCTTAAATAAAATTTTAAATGAGGTTGGTTTGTATTTTCTGCCTGTTAGAGGAGACCGCAGGATGTCAATTTTAATTAATCTTCAACTCTTCAACTATTGTGCTAAACAAATGAAGGTATAGCTTTGATCAGCACCTTCACCTGCAACATTTATCAACCAGCTGATCTTTATCACCTATCCGGATGACAGTAAATCAAACACACTCTTTCTCAATTCATGAAACAAGTGATTAAAATGCCTATAAAGTTTCCTATTCAAACTAAATCTAATTGTGTGTGAATAAGACCTCCAGTAGGTGATAAATGTGGAGACATTTTTTTGTTTTTAATGATGCGAAACTAATGTTAAAGCCAACTCCTCCAAAAAATATATTTTACATTTTACCAACAGACTTTCATACATTTTTAATACAATACATTATGTTTTCTGCAGTACTTGATATTTTTGTGTTAAATGAATTAGAAGTACTGTATCTTTACTAACAAAACTATGGTGTGAATGTGGTAAAACCTGCATTTGGTTTCCTTTTAGCTTCTCTTTTTTCCTTATACCTTATGTGGCTGGATTATGCATACTTTATTTTGGAATTTAATTTGAGTTGGTATGTTTAGAAATCAGGTTGAGTACCTGCAGGTATAGCCGTATTGTTTTACGTTGGGAGAATCTTGGCTGGACCAACAGCATAAAATAGAGAGTAACTCTATTTCAAGTCTCAGAAGTCTCCAAAGCTCTACTACTAACTGGTATTGTCCTTAATGATGTTCATTATTGCTGTAGACATTATGTCAGCCTGTATTTGGCTGCCAAGATCTCTCAGAATCTATCAATCTAGCAAATAAAAGCTGTATTTGCCCCTCTGCTTCTTCACTGTTTCGCCTGTATTCTTCAGGGTTCAATTTCAAATCCTGACTCATTTTAAAAGCTCTTTATAGTGGTTCTCCTGCTCAAATCTCACTTATAAATAAATACACTCCCACCTGGTTTCTTTATGATTTTGTAGCTGCCTTCTGCTCTGTATTCCCAAGGGCTACTCCCATCTTGTTTATCTGACTCCGTCATTGCCTTTAGTCCTTTAAAACATCCCTCAAGATGCACTTCTGACAGGATAACTCCATTCCTCCTGTCTACCTCTAGCTTACCTTTTCTAGTCTCTCAGCTGTTGGTCTGTAGCGATGTCCAGCAATGTTATTATTGCACTTGTTATTTAAGTCTAATTCTTATATTATGCATTACTTGTTATAGACTCTTTAGAAATTGTATAACAATGCACAATACAATGGTCCAATATAATTCAGTAAATAATAAACTCATGATAACCTCAGCAAAGAGTTATACCGGTATTTTGTAATTTTATGTGTATTATTCCACACTTAATTTTGAAATTACAATTTATAAAATATATTCAACAATAATTTATAATAATTCCCAATTTATAAAATAAATGCAAAATAATCTGAAAGTCTAACAAAAAAATGCAGGCTTTTCAGGCTGTTTTGAATATATATTTTGTTTAACATTCTTGTTAACCCCTTCAGTCCCAGTGGTTTTTTTTCCCCACCCAGTGGTAGGGAAATTTTGCCATTTTTGAGCTATGTCGGTTCAGCGATTATTCTCCTTTCCTGCAAATGGTGCAACCATGTAAACTATATGTTGTTTTTTCAAGATAGACAGATAGAGCTTTTGATACCATAGTTAGATGATTAGCTGAGAATTTAGGATTTTCCCTCTGAATCCTCACAAAATTAGGTAAAGTGATGCAAAATCCCCTCCAGTCTTATCAATTCAGATGTCCTGATTTCAGAAATGCATAATTTATATAGATTTTCCATACTTTCCCAGCACTTATAGGGAACATAATAGGTGTACATTATTCATAGAATTTTTATGCTTATGGCTTAACGGGTTTGAGGGGTTTGTGAACGGGCAGGAGAGTTATACTTTTTAGATGTTGTGTTAGGGCAAGGGTTTTATGTTTTTATTATTATTATTATTAGATAATTTTTACATTTTATTTTATATTTGTATTTTTTTAATGTACTGTTATCAGTGCAGTATTGTTAGAGGTTCTCTTAGGGACCTCTTGAACATGTTATTAATGCTGGTGATGTCACATTTTTTTAATTATTATTTATTGTATTGTTTAAGTGATTTTTTTAAATTTAAATCACTAACAATGGTTTCTCACTCTCCTCCCTGCGATCCCCTGCACCGATCACACTGTGATTTCTATGGAAGTCTCCACAGACTTGCATATAGATCACAGTGTCTGTGATCTGTGCCTCATTGGAGCGATCGGATATCCCAGCAGGGTCTGGACAGACCCTGCAGGGGATATCCTATCCTCCGATGACCTTCTGGCGTTCTTGCTGTAAGTTGTTACATGAGATTGATGCTGACTTCTGCTATCAGGGGGCTGTCCAGGCTGTCCGGGATGCGTCCCTGCCGCTGCAAGAAGGACAGGACGTCCATAGGTGATTCTTGAGATGCGTAAAGGACTGAAATGTGTATAAATTACAATATCAAAGATATGTCTGTTCTGTCTCATTGAAGAGAGAATTGCTTGGTAGTTTTGATGCTAATGTGAACAATGAACAGTTCAAACTGACTAGCAAAAATGCTAGAAACTGAGGATCTATGTATTGTGCATGTCTCTTATGTTTGTACAAAAACAAAAAAATTAACTGTTTTTCAGAGATCATTTGAAAGAGTCATACATACTCCTTCACTATTAGTGCAGCTTCTACTCTGATGCATCTTATACCATACATTGTAATACCATGGTCATTGTGTTTTATGTCAGTGGTCAATGTGACATTTGGTACTTATAATGACCATAGTATGTCCCTACTGTTTCCCATCCTTGCTATACATTTCTGTAACTGAACCAAGGAATATTTAGTTCTCACAGTCTTATCTTTAGGCTTATTTTTGTATGCAATGCATCAATCAATGTGCCAAACACAATCAAATCACAAGAGTTTACCATGTTTGCCTTGAAATACTGGACATATGAACCTAACCCTCATTTTCTGCATCATCATATGATTCCAAATCATCATGTAGCCTTTACAGGACATATAGTACTGCAGTGCTTAAGTTTAAAAGCTTAACAAACTTTTTTTTTTCATCTCATACATGACAAATTTTAGTCTGATTGATGACAGTTATAGAACCTTTCCTTAGTCACTAGGCAGCACTAATTTACAAGGTAAAACAATATTATCATAATGTTAATGATCCATTAAATGGTTTCGAAAAATTAAATGTTGTATTGAAGGAGCCTACGTAAAATGTAAAAATATGTACATAATATTTAGAGATGAAATACAGATATAGAGAAAAAATACCTTACAGCCTTACAATGTATTACAATTCTTATGTAGGAAGTATGGGGTACTTTTGGTATCTCTTGTTTATGTCTTATCCACAGTCGTTAAAGATATCAAGTGTAACTAGGCACCCCTTTTCTATTATCCCACCATTTCACACAGCTGAGGGAAGAAGAGCAAGGGCTGGGACGCAGAACTAGTGGTAATTACTTCCCATGATAATTATAGGATCCTATTGATTCCCACACATTTTTAATTTACTTATGGTTTTAAAGTAATTCAAAAACACTGATCTAACCATCAAATACTAGGGGTTCATTGTGATTAATTGTATGAACATTTGCTAAATCAAATGATATATATATATATATATATATATATATATATATATATATATATATATATGTGTGTGTGTGTGTGTGTGTGTGTTAAAACAAAACAAAGAAAACACATGGAAGAGTAAAACTTCAAGTGAATTCTTATTTTGACATGTTTTTGACTTCTTGAATTGTCACCTTGTAATGTATTTCTAGATTTTTTGTAACTGGCGCTATCATCAGTGACAGCTCTGAAGTTTGAGTTTTATTAATGGTACTACTGAACATTCAAGTAATAAAGTTCAATTTAACAATGACAGAGAACTCTTTACAGCACAATATCAAAACGTCTAAAAATGACTTGTTTTTTTTGCAAATGTTCCTTTTATTTTTTTCTTTCTTTAGTTGCTATATGTGTAAAAGCTGGTTATATGAAGTATCAAAACTAAAATATGTATGTGAAAAGTGGACCACCAACCATACATACTTTGAAGTATGCAATAAATTCAAAGAATACAAGTAATATGTAAGGTAAATAAGACTTATCTTTGAAAATTTAATTTATAAATCTAAATAGTAATCTGTAGTGTGCAATCTTATTTTGTCTTAATAAAATAAAAATCAGTTAAAGAGTTAAATACTTCCAGTTGGATGAACTTTTCATTACACATTATGCAATAAAAGAAAACAGTTAAATAATCAAATAATTATAACAGTCGAAAAAAAAAATAAATAATATATATATATATATATATATATATATATTATATAATATTAAAAAGTGGTTAAGAAGGGAGAGGGTCACCTTACATTCATAAAGGTCGTCCCCCCCCCCACAGCAAGTACTGTATGTACAATGCTACGTTGAAAGGAAAGGAAATAAAATGAAAAATCATGAGAGAATAATAAAATGTAATTTGCGTAACTTCAATCTCAAGTAAGTAAGAATTAAAAAGTATTTCAGAGAAAATGTTTTACTAAAGGAATCTTGATATATTTTCTGAATATTGAGAGAAAAACATTAACAAAGAGAAAACATCTTGTACAATAATCTTAAAGTATTTTCCTGTACAGTGTATGAATAATAAATATTCAAATATTCAAAATATTAACAGTTCTAGTTCTTTAGGTTGATATGGTATCATTTTGAATCCTGCATTGTACTTAACCTTGTTGTCTTTTTTGTGTTTCTCTCTAATTTTGTTTTCAGTAGAAACATTTGCTGGCTTTTGGAACTTTATTTTCTGTGCCTTCTATTAAGTACTCAATTAGTTTACAGATGTTATTTATTTTTAACTACATAATATTCACAATAATATTTCATACTAAGTGCATTCATAAGTTCTATGCACTTGTAAAAAGCACTCTAAAAGCACTGCATGATTAACATATGATGTATGTTTGTAAAACTGATAATGTTTATGATATACTATTCATGAAAAAGTAAATGTCTTGTAATGTTTTATGTATAATATCAGGCTTTTTAGTTATCATCTGTTGCTTAGTAAAGTAAAGCCATATAAATATTTTAGAAAACATGAAAAAAATATAATTTGTAGTATATAGTCTAAAATATTTTATGTAGAGCATAATTGGCTCACTTCTTTGTGCCATTTATACAGTGCTGCCACAAACTACAACATGTTGAGCAAAACATAGTTGTGCTTAGGAATACTTATGTTTACAGGGGGAAAAACACACTGTTTTATATAAGCTTATAATGACTTTCATTTCCTAAATATCATGATGTGATGTTGTAAGAATCCTGATGTAAAAGAAACAGCAAGGATGGCAGAGCTGATCACAACATGATTGTAGTATGTTACACTCGTAGATAATACAATCATTTACACTGGCTCCAGTGGCATAAAAGTGGGTATATAATATAACTTGCAGCCACACATATACAACTGGCAGCCACAATTCCATCTGTTGGTAGCAGATGCCAGGTATGCCCAAACCGGGACTTCTTTAATCCGCATAGTGGAACTGCAATCCCTAGATATCTTGAGGGAGCACCCTATCATAATTTGTAATAAAACATTTTTTTATCTAGTAGCAAGAGCAATAAATAACACTGTTGTTTTGTTGCACAGTTTGACAGGGCCAGGTTAGAAGCCCAGCCAAATTGCACAGTGATATAGTGACCCACATCATATATGATAGGCAACACAACTAAGGTACAATATGCAGCCCTGCCACACATATTCAAGGAGAACCACACTGAAAACAAGATGCTGCTATATTGAACCCTATAGGTTTTAATTCATGAAAAATGAAAACCACAAAAACGTTTTGGTAATTGTCCCTGTTTTTTTGATACTTGTCATAATATTCAACACTAGTTAAAAAAACATACATGGATTTATGTGACATGTATGTGAAATAGTTAATATTATTTTATAATCAATGTATTGGTTTAAACAGAATCGTGAAAACTAAGAAGTAACAAATGCAATTGTATTATGAGCTTTATTTCTTTTTTGAAGTAAGCAGTGACCTTGTGTTGTAGCATTTAATTTCATATTGTACTTTTTCAAATTAAAACAAATTATAACCACTCAGATGTATAAAACATTACAACTGTGCAAGATCTGTGTTGTATGCTGTGCCATCTGCACATCCTTATAATAATGTTGCTTAGCACATCTGGTATATTATTCAGAAAATAATAATTCATTCCTAATTAATTCATAGCTATCTCAATGGAAAATTGGAACACTCATAGGCAAAGTCTAGGAAGCTTTCACTAAGTGGAAATAGTGTAAGGTCAATCCTCCTACCAATTACATTTTTTTAATGGGCAATCAAAGAATAATTATTTTACATACATTTAAAGGTCACGTGGCACTTTTTAAATATTATTCTATGAATATTATTGAAGAGCAGAAATGGGATGCAGAGATAATACAGAGGGACTCTGGAGGCCAAAGGAAATGCTAGCAAATATGACTGAACCAAGTATCTCTGAATAAAATGAATACTGTGGTAATAATTCATTATTTATGATCTCAAAATAACCTATTTAACCCCTTCAGGACAAGGGGTTTTATAACCTAAAGCCTGGAGGTTTTCTGTGCTTTTTACCATGTTAAACCATCATTGCCCCACTTTTTGATGATGATTTCACTGTTCCATGTTTCATGTATCCACACAAATTATGCATAATTTTGTTCAGGACAAGTAGGGCCTCGTTTTAAAAGAAATACATAAAACCTAATAATTAGTGATAATATGTAAAAACTGTAAATGTAAATATTTTTTTAATTAGTTACATCCAATCAGTTGACAGGAAGCCAGTTCTTCTGTCAAGGGAGAGTCCAGGCTGTCAACGGACAGCCTGATCACCTATGTAGTGGCAGGACGATGTCCCACAAACACAGGGCCGGCCCAAGACTTAATGCCGCCAGGGGCGAAGTTTAAAATGACGCACACCCCCCCCCGACCTCAGGGGGGCGGCATTTTAAACTTCGCCGACGGTATTATCTACCCTTACCCACCCCTTTGTACTTACCTTTCAGCAGTCCTGTGGCGAGTCTCCCTGCTGGGTCTCGGTGCCGGCTTGTAATGCTGAGCACCGAAATTTTACGTCACTTCCTGTGCTCAGCATTACAAGCGGCACGAGACCGAACAGGGAGACTCGGCGCAGAGGAGAGGGGAGCCGAGCGGGTACTGACAACTTGGTAAGCGAAAACCACTCGGTGCCCCTCTCTCTCCACCGCTTAAAAAAAAAAAAGCACTTGGAGCTCTTCAAAAGTGCCACCTGGGACAATTGCCGGCCCTGCACAAACGGTACAATACTAAGCATGCATTTGTACAATATATATATATATATATAGATATATATATATATTGTGTGTGTGTGGGTGTGTGTGTGACGTGGTATCCTTTCAATCCCTTGAAGGATACATTTTGTTTAATCTGAGTCTACACAAGAAGAAAAATGCCAAGCCACAGTTATAGTACATGTGGGATGGAAAATTTTAGAAAAATGCTCTCTTATTTTTGTTTCACATATTCTTCCCAGCAGCCCATACAGGTTATCAAGTATACCATATATGATGTATTAGAATTCAGAATATAATATAGTTGTTGTGTAACATTGGATTTAAAAATTTGACCTACAACACTTGCATCAATGTGCTGTGGATCAATACATGCCTTTGGTTCTTTAATCCTTAAAAACATAGCACTCCTA
This sequence comes from Spea multiplicata, assembly GCA_009364415.1. Classification (NCBI taxonomy): domain Eukaryota; kingdom Metazoa; phylum Chordata; class Amphibia; order Anura; family Pelobatidae; genus Spea; species Spea multiplicata. Next base: position 18,069,034 of record VKOC01000003.1, on the reverse strand, counting down.
AGTATACCATGTCTTCTGTAAAGATACTCCAGTGTGGTCATAAGTCACTGGCCCAAATGTTCATTAACGTTTTCTAAACCAGACTGAATACTATAACATTAGTTTTTTATAGATGTGTTGCAGACAACAAAAACGCAAAGATGTTTTGTATTTTACAGAAGATTAAAGCTTCAGTCTAGAAGTTTGGATTTTTTTGTGCTAGTGGTAACCTGTTGGACAAATGTATTTGAACGGATCTAATAGGATAAAGTGCTTGTCGCCATGTATTTATCAGACAATACATTCTAACTATTATTAGCAGATATATTCCTTCTTCCTTTGGACTGCTGTTTGCTTGTTTTTAGAATATCCCATACCATACCTAGTTTTTCAATCCAATATAATTTACCACCAGAGTTAGCAATCAAAGCAGATTAGAGGCTCGTTAGTTTATCTTAATGTAGTAAACTAACAAAAATGTTAATAGTTGTTTAAAGCTTTTCAATTTAATATTAGTGTGGAAACAAACAATAAGTGGTTTACATACTCATTTTTAGGGTTTGATATTTTTTGTCATATAAAACATATCTTATAGAACGTTTTTTAATAAGAAATGTACTATTATATAAAATAGCATTGTATTTTAATGACTTTAGACATTAAATTATCCTTAACATCACTACGTCTACTCCCTTCCTCTCCCTTCCTACATGCTGAAATTCTTTAGTTTTTCCTGATATTTTGTATCCTGCAATCCACTTCTCTGAACTATCTCCAGAATACCTGTATCCTTAGGGGGATTTGGGGGAGTCAATGTAATGACCTGAATAAAGTGTACCATCAAAAACAAAATGCAGTAAGCAATTTAATTGCCTGAATAAACTGCATACATTGATCGCACATTTATGGAATGAATACACAGAAAATGTTACACTCAAACTATTGAAAACCCTGCCCTGAAGGGTATTCAATGAAGTGAGCAGTTTATATGAGGACTAAAATGGATACATTTTTGTATGTATATTTCAGACCATAAAATCTTTCATCTTACCAGCCCCGACTAAAATCAATAAAGACACCAAGAAACACACTGCACATGCTCAGTCAAGCACAAATAAACTACATCAATGACATTTAACTCTCTCAATACTGATAGTACCAAAACTGTTTCAAGTTTTTTAAGTAATAGACCTCAATCAAAAGAGGCATGTTTCTAATATGAGTTGGCTTAATTCCCAGACTTATTCTGGGATCTGAGACAACTGAATAACAGATGAGAGGCCAATTACTGAGTTGGCTGAGTTCCCAGAAAAGGTATTTGAAAGCGCAAGCTGCCTAAGCGGCACGCTAATTGTCCATTGCTGGACATTAGTTAAATAATAAGGGTCACTAAAAGGTCAGGATAGTTAAGGCATAAAGTTTTGGCGGGCTAGGTTAGCTAAATCTAATTCTAAATCTAATCTAGGTTGCTGGGCAGGCAGTTTATTTAGCACAGCTGATTGGTTAATCAGCTGTGCTGCAGCACGAGGTTTGAGTGGGCATTGTGTGCGGTGGGAAAAAATAAGCACAGCTGATTGGTGCAGTCAGCTGTGCTCACAGCGTGAGGGAACTGTAAAATAAATAAATAGCTGCGCGCAGGGAGATTAAATTCACCTCAAGAGAAATCTGCAAGGAGCTGTTGCTGAGCAAGCGTCCCCCCTCCATTTTGTTTTAAATGTAAGGCATGTAATATGTTATATTGTCGTAGTTTTATAGGGGTAAAGGTCGCCTCTGTGTTGAGGTGGACAGAGACTTGGTGTTACACAATCTGGCTGAGAAAGGGGCGGATTGTATTTGGTGTATTATATATAAGAAGTTATTTGGTTATTACGTTACATGGTTTGTGTTGTTAATGCCTCTTATACCCTTTTAAATAAAGCTACGGCCAATTTTATCCAATTTACAATTCTGTGTCTGTGGTTATTTTATTGATTTGTTAGGGGTTAATATGTACATGCAATGGACATGACACCTAGCCAACTTAATACTATTATTATTTAGTTAACTCAATAATCTGGGAACCAAGCCAACTCAGTAAGTGGCCTCTTCAAGGTTATTAATAAGTTGGCTAGGATCCCAGAATAAGTTTGGAAACTTGGCCAACTGCTGTAATCAACATTTGCTGCTCAATCTCTCTTTTCAACCACTAATACCTCTAGCTATACAATCCAGGACCCTGCATGCATTTTCCAACACCTTGTTACAATGACTGCCTACATTGATTTTTACAGTATGAGACACTTTTCACAGTGAATTGAATGTTTCTACCTTTCTTGCAATGGGAATGTGTAAGTATGGTTAGATATAGAAATAAAGGTTTCAGATTAACCCATTAGAAATGGAGGATATAATATCATGTTACAGCAAAACTGGCACTCAAAGCTAAATATGTAATGTTAAGTCATTTGATGTTTAGTATCAGCAAGTTGATAAAAAGCTCTTTCAAGCAACGTAACAAGCAATCTGTACTTATATACCTAGTAAAGATCTCTTAGCGTGAGAGAGATTCTGCAAGGTGTATAAAAAAATCTAATGGGGTTTCTGATGACCTTCATTGGTCCTGATCAATGTGTGATTGTCAAACATTTCCCCTCTTCAAAAAATAAGGAGGGAATAGAAAAAATAAGAACAAAACAAATGATACATTTGAAAATATTTTTAAAAAGCATTTAAAAAGTATAGGAACCCTGTGATGTCACAATAGTATCACTATGGGGTAAAGTGATCTATAATCATGTTACAATGCTCTCTCAAAAGGTAAAAATAAGAAATATATTTAAAAAAATATATAAAATGATAAAAAAATGATAAAAAGTGTAAATACAGTATGCAAAAGCTCCATGCCCATTTCAGTGGACAGATTAAATTCTACAAATTTAAGAAGCTCACTTCTCTCCCCACCAACCCAAAATATGTCCAACATCTAAAACAAACATCTAGTTTGGAAACAGCAATGTATAGTTATTATAGAGGAAACTGTCAATTTTTAGTTTTGCTTATTGTATAGGTATGGTTTCAAAAATAAGCTCTTTATGTCCTGAAAAAGACAATGTAGAAGTTGGGTTGACTAAATAAACAAGTGAAAGGGAAATTAAGGTTAAAACAAACATAGCACAAGTGCTGAAAATAATTTAGTATTTAAGTGTACAAATAAATAAAGCAGACTAAGTCCTTAATGGGTTAAAAATGTAATAAGTAACAATTTCTGTTAGCATTGTATATGTATGGTTGGGCAATACTTTACTGTGATAAGTAGAATTTGTTAAATACTAGTCAACCCAAAGTTGATGTTTTAATTAAAACATTTATGTTTTTCTGTAAAATGTAAAGCATTTCGTAACAAGCATTTTGAGTATTTTTTTTTGCAGGTCACACATATTCTCCATAAGGGTATTCTGGCTTTTATTAGAGAACAGATTGTGCTGGGATTTACACAGGACTGCACTATGGCAATACAGATTAAGCAATTAACCTTGATGTCACTGTAATTATTAAGATACTTTAGCAAAATGAACTAATTTCCCCAAAGGATGTTTTCCTGAAATTAACTTCCAATCTTTTTGAGATGCCAAAATAGGAAATGTTAATGGAAAATTAAGTTGGCATTTTTTAATAAATTGTTTGCTTAACTGGCTACTTTTCAATCTTGTGTAATTTGACTAATGTGCATACAGCTCCGGTCCCCAAAATATATATACACGTACATGGAAATAAACTAGTGACCTTTATTAAACTATTCTAGTGATACATGGTCATGTGGATGAGATTTATACATATAATATGGAAATTATAAAAATAGAGGAATATTGTGAATAAAAAGTCAATAAAGTATTATCCAAATGTCTAGAGTTATTCAGAGCTATAGATAAGAATATGCCCTTTAAGTGGGAAAGTTAGTATAAATATATCAAAGTTGGATTGGGTGATTTCTCATAAGGTTAATAAGACTCTATACAGTTTGAATCTCATAGAAAACTATTCAAAGGTGATGAATATATGGTACTTGGTGCCATCAAATAATAAAAGGCTTAATAAAAGGTTCACACTGTGTTCACCTACCTGCGGGCAGTGTCAGAAGGATGAGGGCTCATTCCTGCATGTTTAGTGGTCCAGCAAGGAGACCTTCCTGGGAAATGGTGTCAGTTAGGAGATATCAAAATCTTTACCTTAGTAAGAATTCAGAGGTGACTTTATTACATTTAAACTGGCAAATGGTGTCATTTAAATCATAATACTTCACTATACATTGTATGGTGGCGGCTAGAATTCTAATAGCCCAAAATTGGAAACAAACTAAAGAGTCATTTGAAGAACCGACTATGGAAAAGGGTATTAGCAGGGCGGGATCTGATTCTGCCAGTATCCGCACTATTAGTCTGTATAGTGGGCTTTTAATGGCATAATAAAGAATACAGTGGAAACTGCTCCTTTAGCCCCCCAGACAACTCTGTATTTTGTTTTGTTTTATGATGGTGTTGTTTTTTCTTATGTTAAAAAAAAATAATAAAACTTGCTCTTAGTAGTACTATTTAGGCACTAAATATGATACTGTGGACATTACGTAGCAATTCAGGTGCAAAGAGGCAAAAGTGAAGCCATTCATGAGAAAATTGTTATAGTTACTATGGTGATTATCCCGCTGTTAAATCTGTAAAATTGCTCTTTAAATATAAACCACTATGTTTGATCTGGAATAGCAGTAGTAAAGTCTTCAGATAAGTAAATGTGTTTTTTTCCTTTGCTATATTTTTGACAATACTCATTCAAGGAAGACAGACTTAGTTTTTCTCATTTTATTTTTTTGTGAAAGATAAGCCAAGAGATAAAATGTCTTTATTACTGCAACTGTGTCAGCACTTCAGTCTACTGAAGATGCAAAATAAATAGAACAAATACCCAAAGTTTATTTATATGCCAATGGCAAAAGACTGAAAATAAAAAAATGTTGGGACTCCTGGAAGCAGTGATGAGAAAAAAGTATTGGAAACCATTCGGTCCATCTAATCTGTCTGTGTTTCCTGACTCAAACCTTAGTCCATCCTTAGTCTTGTCTTAGATTTTGAATAGCCAAATGCCTAACCCATGCATATTTAACTTCCATCACTGTATTAGCCTCTTCTCTTGGGAGGTTGTAACACTTGTCTATCACCCTCTCAGTAAAGTAAAAAAGTGAAAAAGTATATTTTGAGTGTACTGAAATGGTTCAGAACTGGATAACAGAACTAATTTAAGAAGAGAAGATCTTGGCTTTGAAGACATGCTTTCCAAATGTTTACATTGGCGATAAGATGTCACAATATAACCAAAATCCAGTATAACCAACATCAAGTTCTAGATGTCATTGTATTCTGGTGGCAGGTGCAAGGGAGGTGGCAACCCTCCAACTGCAAAACCAGGGAGAGATTGCCCTCGAGGTGTGGTATGCTACTGCTCAACTGGTCGGTTACAAGAGAGAGAGTTAAGCCTAGACCAATACCAAAGGTAAATATTGACTGATTCAAGGGGAATAAAAAGTTAAAAATAAATTAAAAAATAGGGATTGTTTAAGATTAGAGGATAATACAGTTATTGTTAAGCAAAGGAAAGCGTTTTATATCATAAGTACAGTTATGATGTGGAAGGTACTGCAAGGTTAAGAGATTTTGGCAGATTAAGTAAGTACTTTCAAAACTGACTAGATGTCTTTCTAGTGAACACAGGCATTTATGGCTATAATTATTTATAAATAATTATTCATAACTAAATATGATTTTCTTTGAAGTCAATAGGACCAATTTTTATTTCTTCTAGATTAACAGATATGGGGACTGAACTTCATAGCATTCTAGTTTCAATAACCAAAGGGTCATGTATTTTATTTATCCCCAAAAATGTTACTTTTACAAGCAAATTTAGCATTTATGGTGCTTTATTAAAACTCTATTAAACTCTATTAAAACTTTATTAAAACTCTGAGCAGTAGTAGGTAAGTGCTAAGCAAAGTGTTTACATAATTTTCATTTATTTAAACAATTAAATATTATGTGAGCATACTAAATATTTGCAGTAAAAAAGGGAGATAAATGTACAATTAAATAATTGAATTGTATGTTCTTTTGATTCTCTTGTGTATATTATATGGTTTAACATTAAATTAAATTTTATGTGTGATATTGTTAATGAACTTGTAGATTTCTTCTCATTCATAAAACACGTTGAATGTGTATACAGAGTTTCTGTCTGTCATATGAAAGCATATTTCTGGTGATCCCTCCATAATAATGTGACCATACAGATTTTGGTTTCTGGCAAGTTATTAATGTTTTTCACTATGTGTGCATTTAACTGGATAGTTTAATGTACTTTGTTATGATTGTGGGACACTTACCTGGTGGTAGACCCTTGGTATTAGCATGTAACTCAAGCAGCCAATAGTCATATTTCTTGTTTCTAGCATCAGTTAGGAATACATCTTTTTACAGGCAGCACTTTTGAGGAGAAATGCTTTTGGACACCGCAGCCAGCAGCAAGCTATTATTAGCTTGTCTGGGGACCTAATGCACGCTGCGCAGAGCGTCTTCTCCCCCGTGGAGGTCATCTCTCGCGTTGCAGCATGAGTTTCTGGGAAAGCGCGCTGACCTCAGGCTTCATGTCAGCGCTCACCATGGGGGGGTCCCCCTTCGCCCCAGGCAGCACAATGTCTTGGGCCGGCACTGGTAGCTAGAATACCTCATTATCTAAATATAGTTTTTAACTCCCAAAGCAAATATTCCAATTTTGGACTGATCCCTATATATAACACATTTTTTTACTAACCATTAAGTCACTGTTATTTTGTAATGTTTTTTTTTTATTATTGACATCCAATGAAACTGTATTACTACATTTTACCAGGCATCTGAAAGCATAATATGTAATTAGTGCCATTTTTGCATGTGCACTACCATTTCATAATCTACCACCTGAAACAGTTAGTTTTGTGCTTTACCACCTGAAGCAGCTTTGGTAGCACTTTTATATATGCAGTTATTATTGCTCTTTAAAAACAATGTTACCATTGCAAGTAGGTATTTCTAGGTATTTCTAGGAGGATATAGAGATAAAAGAGGGCAAAGAGATAAAAGAGGGCAAATTTGGTCTGAGTTATGCCAAAACCGACATACAACATACCAAGTACTAGCCCCCCTGAGAACAATGAAATTAAATAAAATACAGATAAAGGAGGAAAGAATTTAAAGAAGGGAGGGAACCAAGGGCCTTAAAATTGATTGTGTGGTGTCCGATCCCCAAAATGATGTTGACCAAAGATTACTATATGCAAATTAAACAAGGGCACTGCCGTTACACCATAAGAGTAGATGGATATGGAGCTGTGCTATCTTTTGTAGAGCTACTATGCAGGAAAAAAGGAGACCAAAATGCCTATTTTACTCTGTGCCGCGAAAAGAATGCCAAACTACACGCCATAAGTGGTAATGGGTTTTCCGTTACAAAGATTCAAATGGAAAACTTCATTGCAACCTCAGTTTATGTGATATTTTAGAACTTGATTTTCTCATCCTAGAAATGCCAGCAAACGTGGTGACTAACCTGACGGGAAAGTCTTCTGCAACAGACTGGTTTAACATGTCCAGGGAAGATTATATTGCTAAAGTCTCTGGGTTAAATGGTCAGAATTGAAGAACTTTTCAAGCACACGCTAAAGTGTGAACTGAGTCAGTAAAACAGGCTAAAGTGGCACCATGTAATTTGTGTATAATCAATAATTGTCACGGAGATTGGGTACTTCTATGTATTGAAAGCCATCATATTGCAGATTAGATGATAAACAATATAATTTACAGTTTCAGAAAATAAGTGTTTTTATACGTTACTATACAGTATGTGGGTATAAAATGTAATCTAATAATGAGTATAATAACCACAACAAAAAGTCCTTATCACAGACCTCACTATTGTATGCTTAAACTTAAAAGTACTGTGTGAGGCTGTTGGATGATGTCCTCTCCATATTTCAATACATTTTCCCTTGTGATCAAGCATTCGGATGTTCTTCACGCACTGGACAGGGGCTGGGCAGCACATATAACTACAGTAACAAAAGTCCTTACTTTGGACATAAGATTTTGTGTGGAAGCAATAAATTAATGCAAAAATTAGATAACTGGTGGGTGATTACAGCCTCATTCTTTCACGGCACGAACTGCGCATATTTAAAATATGTTCTGATTTTCAGAGCTGCAGCACTGTCTGCATTTAATGCCAATTTTGGCTGCCTGAAGCAGCCAGTTATAGACATGAAAGTGCCCACAATGAAGTAAATGGGAAAGCTTTCTGTGCATGCACGAAAAGAGGGTTTCCTTAGACCTCTTGAGTGAGCCAGTGTTAGGGCTGCCTGGCACAGGCACAGTGGTAAGTGGGAGATGTGTTTGACTTGCATGCATTTCCTATAAGTTATTGAGCTATGAGCCACGGACACCATGTAAATGCCTTCAAGGGAATTCTTAAAAATCCCTCCATGCATCTGCAATGGAGAAAAAAAATATGTTAACTTAAAGATGACTCTCAGCTTTCACGACCATTAAATGGTGTATGATGTTTAAAGTGTTTCTTTTTAAAGTGTTAATGAAAAAGTCTATATAATACAGCTGGCATCAGTGTACTAAATGACACGCAGATGTATTATATATAGTTTCCAAGGTCTTGAGGCCATCTTTTTTTAAATGTGTTTGATCAATATCGGAACTGTAGCCATGAATATGAATTTACATCTGTTTTTGCCTATGCACTAACTGATGAACTACATTCTCCTCATACATCTGGAACAATTCCTTCCCGATATTCATGATCACTGCATCAACAATTGCTTCAACAGAGTGATTGTAAAGACAGAGAGACTACAGAAGAATGCTAATTTTGTTCTCCTATATGACTGATTGGACAACTTCAGAAAAAATTGATTGTTCTGTCACCACTTGGAGTCACCTAATGGCATGTTGTTCTTCCAAAGAGACTCAGCCCTACTTGATAGACTTGGCCTCAGGTATTTGATTCAAATCTCGATGGGAAGGAAACAATAAGTAAGGTAATAAAAAGGGCCAGAACCTATTGAACTGAAATTAATTATATGACCAACAGGCCTTTAAATATCTAATTATCATGTGCCTTTGTGGAATTATTAGATAAAATGTTTGATTTTAAATTCTAGGAAACAGTTACACCAGAATTTCAACTTAATGCCATAAAAAAGTATTTGGTAAATCTATTTTCATATATTTTTGTATTTTATTAGTAGACTTGTGCATTCGTATTCGGGCGAACATGAAAACGAATACTGAACATACGAACATGGCGGCGGCAAAAAAGACGAAGACACACAACACGAAGAATCTTCTACAAAAAAAACGGCAAAAACGAAGAAAAAAACATTCCGAACACAGGAATGAGCGAATATTTGCGGAATATAAAGATTCCCCCCCACACACACACTAAGACAAACACAAACACGAACGCAAACAGTTATTAGCACTAATTAGGGATTTGCATTGTCCAGGTTAATAACAATCAACAACCTGATCATTCTAAAATAATGCATTTCTTAAATGCCCACAATATTCTTCTTTGAATATGACAACTGTGAACTTCATAGTAAAATGTGTGGCTATTTTATATTTATTTATGACTAAATCATGTGAAAAATAAAGCAACCATATACACTATATGGACAGAGGTATAGGGGCACTTGACCATTACACCAATAGGGACTTTTATGACATTGAATTCTAAATATTTGACAATAATATGTAGTTAGTCCCCCTTTGCAGCTATAAAAGCTTATCCTGTTTCCACAAGATTTTGGTTAAAATAAATAGTACACCATGCAATAAGGTATTTTGCTTCCATGTAAAATCTTACAGTGTAGAATCTGGCCATACTTTTTTATTGTATTATATCTTGATGTCTTTTATTATATTATATACAGAGACTTAATAAGGAATTGATTTTATTTTATGATCTGATTTTAGATCTTAGATTGTAAGCTCACAAGTTACAGTTATTGTGTGAATTTAAATTATTCCATTGATTGTAACAGCACTTCTGAATCTGCTGGAACTATATAAATAAATGTACAGCTTCTATTCTTCTAGGAAGGCTTTCCACAGCATTTTGGCTTGCAGTGTCTGTGTTTGAATTTTTTCCTATTTATCCAGTAGATTATTTGTGAGGTCAGGCACTGATGTTGGACAAAAAGGCCCGGCTCGCAATCTCTGTTCCGGTTCATCCCAAAGGTGTATGATGGGGTTGAGGTCAGGGCTCTGTGTGGACCAGTCAAGTTCTTCCACCCCAAACGCAACCGGCCATGTCTTTATGGACCTTGCTTTGTGCACTGGGGCACAGTCATGCTGGAATAGAAAAGGGCCTTCCACAAAGTTGGAAGCATATCATTCTCCAAAATATCTTGGTTTACTTAGCCCAACCCCTGAAAAACAGCCCCATACCATTATTCCTCCTCCACCAAACTTTACAGTTGGCCCAGGCAGGTAGCGTTCTCTTGGCATCCGCTAAACCCAGAAGCACCCATCAGGATTTGTCACTCCACAGAGCACGTTTCCACTTCTCAAGAGTCCAGTGATGGCATGCCTAACACCACTCGATCTGACGCTTGGCATTGTACTTGGTGATGTGAGGCTTGATTGCAGCTGCTCAGCCACGGAAAGCAATTCAATGAAGCTCCTGCAGAACATGTTTTGTACTTTGTAATATGTTAGCTTAGTATAATTTAGCTTAAAGGAACAAAACCAACCATTGTATGCACTTTAATACCTATTATAGCCAAGTAGCAAAAATGCATGTGATCCACCTAGTAAAATGCTTGTGGAGATTTTGAAGAATCCCCTCATATGCATTGACAAGGGATGGCTGGCATCCTCTGGCCTGGGTGTAGGTAAAGTTGAGTGGCCTCAGGCCAATATCCCTTCCAGGTGACCAATACACACACTAGCACACAGTATCGCTCAGGCTTACACAATGACTCTAACACACACATGAACACTAACACACACAGTTGGATTGGCATTGTTTGAAGAATTTTGAATCAGTCTGGGGGGGATCAATTGCCTCTGTGCATTTGCCTTTTGGCTCTTCCCTTAGGTCCCTTAGACTTTTTTGGTGCACTTTGAGTGTGTGTAAGGCACCTACCTTGAACGAGTCCCAGACGTCCTCCGGGCAGAAACGCCGGCACCGCTCACTGGCACAAGAAGCAGCTGTTCGCGCGCGTGGCCGCTTCATGAATATTTACGAGGCTGACCGCCGACTGGATTCCGCGATCATGTCCCGGACGCCCCCCGGGCTATTTAAACCTTGTTCTTCTTTCCTTCAGTGCTCAGTTATACTGGTGTTTCCTGTATCTCGTGAGCCCCTCCATGTTTCAAGTTCTGTATCCTGAACTCCTGTGTATCTCCAGCATCCCGACCCTGGTCTGCTCAACGGCTACGTCCTGACCACCCGTGCTTACAGCTACACTGCCAAGCGCCCTGTTACCCTCACCAGGCCCCTTGTGTGTGTGTTCTGTACTGAGCAAGTGTGTTCCATTCCTGCATTCCGGATTCCTCCTGGTAAGACGAACCTCACAGCGTGTAAAGGGTGCCATAGCTCTGGACATTTGTATTTTCTACCTATATTTTGTGTCTATATTTTGTGTAATTTTAGCCCTGCAACATACTCTGCCACATATTGTGAACTATCAAACTGTATATTTATATATATATATATATATCCTCCAATGGCAAATGAGGGCAAAATGACAGCACTTGCGGTGATGTCCTCTTCCCCATTGGAGGATCAGGGAGAGGATATCACCGCAATTGTCGCCATATTGCCCTCAGTTCAAGTGAGGGCAAAATGACGGCGCTTTTGGTGACATACTCTCCCCTGACTGGGGAATCAGGGAGAAGATATCACAGCAAGAGCTACTGTATCAACCACAGTTCAAGTCAGGGCAAAGTGGTGGCGCTTTCAGTGACGTCCTCCCTCTTGATTGGAGGATCAGGAGAGAACATCACCGCAAGTGCCACCATTTTGGTGGAAGTTCTGGTCACGTTACTTCTGTGATGTGGACAAAGATAGAAGAGAAAGAAGAGAATGGAAAATGTAAAAGATGAAGGAGAAGATGCAGTAGAAGAAGCGGAAGTGGTCAACAGAGAAGGTAGGGAAACATTTTAGAGAGTGTGAGAGTGAGCGTGAATGAGAGAGTATGAGAAAGTGTATGTTTTTGTTTTCTTCATTTCTGTCCATTCAGAGGGGTTTCTGGCCTTATTTTTGAGGCGTCGTACGAATTGCCAAATTTACCAACATTTTTGGGGGATTTTACATATTTTTACCCCTATTTCACCTGTCAGATGCCTTAAAAAGGCATCTATGAATAGCTTAACTTGTCCTGAATAAAAACAAAAATAGGTTTCCCTAGGTAAACTGTAATATATGATTGCACTCTAAACCAAAAAAAAGAATTATGTGGGAGATGTAAGAGTTAAGACCTGAGAGACATGACCCTTGTAGCACTATCTATATGGTTTGTATCAGCACCATACTTCCACTGCCTAGGACAAAAGGCATTATTAAATATGTCACATGACCTGAAACTTTGTATCAAATTTCATTAAAAGATAATAATGACTAAATCTTGTTCCTAACATTCAATTTATTTCAACATAACTCAGATGGAGCAAATTATAGTTCCTGATTTAGCATCAATAATAAAAAAAGACATAGTCATTATATTTCTAAAATTTAACATCAAATATTAAATTTCATTACGGAACAAGAAAGATTAAAATCTATGACTGACTACATACTGTATTTTATTTCTCAGAAAACTTTTTAGATGCACTGCTATGTATCACCAAGTGTGCAGCTAGCCATATCTATCCGCTGGCCACACACTGCAGCACCTGATCTGCTACTGAAATGGCAGATCAGGTGAATGTGTAGTGCTGTCAGGCAGCAACCCACTTGCATTTGCCTGGTGTGTCAGATTACCAACATGACCACATCAATAATTCAATAGTATAACTAGTTAAGAATGCTTGCAGTGTCAACAAGTCGATAAAAATTATTTGTTCTTAAAACTATAGGCTTAAGGCGGTCAGAAAAATATTAACATTACTTAGAGCATGACATTATCAATGTTAATTTAGGAGAAGATCACTCGACCTGTGAAATCAACATGGTCACAGGGGTTGAACATTTGGCCATCATCATTATAGCATTCTCATTATAGCATCATTATAGCATTCTCATCATCATCATTATATCAATATAGCATTCTCAATGTATGTATCATGATTTGAATCTGAACGGCTGTGCGTTGGAACATGTCATAGCACATGTGTGAATTTGACACTTATTTGTGGATATAAAGCAAATATTAGCTAGTGACATGGTAACAAGAACATTGCTCATGTTTGATAAATAGTACATAATTATTTTTTTTAAGCTTTGAGGGACTGCTTGCATCACTTGCACCACCAATCATCACATTAAATACAACCTGGTAACACAAATATAATAATTATAATAATAATATTAATAATAAACATACGTTTTCATAGTTAAATGTTCTAACTACTTTTTTATTTTTTAAGTTGATTTTTCTCTGTGCTTTAACACTATGTAGAATATCCCACTACGATTGTGATTAATTTTCAGACTGTCGGGAGCTGCTTGAAATACATATAATTATATCATGACCTCTTAGTTTTTCAATTACACAATTAATTCCAAAGCTCACAAAATGTGTGCATATCTTTTTTTCACAACAGATGAAAAAAATTAAACATATTAATCAAGATAGAATATTTCATAATGTAACATTATTAAGTATAATTACAGAACTTAATTGAATGCCAACTTTTCACTGATTAAACAAGTAGCCATTCTTATTTACTATTCAGTTTCAAACTGCTGCTTAGTTAGATTACATTTCTGTAATCTAAAGATAAGGATGACATTTATGGGTTTTGCTTACAAACACAGTGAATTTACCAAACTGTGCTTTAACAAAGAATAAATCAAGGTGTGATTTTGAGGTTGGGTTCTATTAAAAATATCACAAAATTAATCCATATGCATTTAAAAAGTAATATAAAAGTCCAAAACAAAAATTGTTAATAAAGGTTAAAAAGTGTGTGAATTTTTCAGAGTATACAGAGTACACATGAGAATAAATGTATTCCTTTTTTTAAACTAACATACCGTTTTGCTTTATTTTCACATTGAAAATATTTCAACTGGGCATCTTCACTCCTCATCCTGCAGCTGAAGATGATATCTTTCATTTGATGCTGTGTTGCTATGGTATCTCCATAGCAATGCTAAAACCCTGTATGGCGATAGAGGCAGGCTATGCCCCCTTATGGCAACCTGAGTGTGGCAGCATAGGAAAATGTCCTGCATACAATGGGGGGGGTCACAAACCGGGTCCATACAGACAACTGTAAAGACCCAGAGCGCCCAAAGATTGTGTTCAGGAGTTGCGGTGCAGGAGCGGAGTTGGACAGGGCCTGGTGCAGGGCAACAGCACTCTCCTGGTGGGCATCTAGGGTTGTGCAGCCACATACCAGCGCCCTGACATAGCAGCGGATGATGACAGAACAGAGCAGAACTTGGAGATATCCTGCAGGCACCCTGGAGCAGGCATGAGACATAGCACTGCCGGGGGTTCAAGAGAGGACACCCCTCTGCTGGGGGTTCAAGACAGGACAACAAAGCACAGAGCTGACAAGACGGACCAGGCAACACATAACAAGAATACACAGAAACCACAGGACCAAACAGGACTAGTCTAGGACTACAAGATAACAATTGGAGATTCTGTCACATCTTACGGCCATAGTATGCTTAGACCACCACTACGCCAAAGTACTCCAATTTACGGTGGGTCCTAATGCTAAAACCTGCTTACGGAAGTACTAAACAAACCAACCATGAAATCTAAACACACATCAGAGAGACATACCTGTAGACTGCAGACTGAGACAAACAGAACACATGGGTGGGGCACACCTTATAAAGGAAACAGAGCTGAAGCAAAGAGCAAGACTGGAATCAAGGAATCAAGAGGTTCAGGACAGAACATACAGAAATCCAGGAATGGACCACAGCAAGACATGGAAACAAAAGACATGCAGCTCTGCAGCCTGGGAAGGGCGCGACAGGGTGTTTCTAGATTGGATTAAAGGACAATGTTGTGTATAGTATTGACCCAGTTGGTAATCAAATTTATATTTCCTATAGTATCAGTGAAATTTGGTAGCATCTTTAAATATCTTGCTATATTCTGCTTTTTGTGGATTCTCCCAGAGGGACTCCAACATGGACATGGAGCTAGTTTAGCATGAAAATCTAACCAACAAATATTAGCCAGAAATATTGTATGAAATTGCTGCTGAAAATTACTTAATTTTTACAGGACGGTAGGAAATAAAAGTAGAACAGCTTTACTGGCTGATTGGTCACAGTATAACTGTCGTTACTCATCGTTTCCTCACTACTACTCACTACCACTACTGTGTACTAGACGTGCAAATGGGTCAAAAACGATTAATTCAGGAACAACATTCACTAATTTGCACTCTCGCTCACACTCTCATTCCTCTTCACTCTCTAATGCTTTCTAAATATTTCCCTATTTCTTCTTGTTCTTCATCATCTCTCTTCTACATTTTGTCTCCTTTATCTTTTACCTCCTCTCTTCTATTGGAGATACCAATATGGTGGTGTCCTCTCCCCCTTTTGGAGGATCATTTGGAGAGATTAAGAGAGTGAACTATATGTGAGAGTGTGAGTGAAAGACCCCACAATTTCAAACAAGTAAAGACAAAGACATATAAGAGATTAGCTGCACCTTCAGATTATTACAACACTGCACATGTCAAATTGGTAGGTGCATAGTATTATAGTGCAGCTTGTTTGGCAATAGAAAATACCCCTGCATTTTCTGTTTGTGACTCACCCCAGCCCAAAAGAAGAACACTAAATAACAACGCAACCTTTTTTTGCAGCAGACTCTGCTTCTTTTTTGAGCCTTTCGTTTGACACCAGTGGTGGTTGGGAGGGGTGCTAAGGGGTTTTGAAGGAAAATGCCTGTCAGCAAGACGTAGGACGTGGTCCTTTAAGATTTTTAACTGAAACTAAGAACGTTTTTTTATTCAGCAACCTTTTTATACCTTGTTCTGATCTGACTACACCAGGTATGGCTGTAGACATTGATCTACCTGCCATGTTTTTATTGTCAATGATGCACTATGGTTTTTAGGACACATGCATCACCTACACGTTTAACATTTACAGGCACCATACGTTCATTGCATTCATGGTGGAGAGAACATACACATTCTTTTTGTCCATGTACCTAAGGGACATAATTTCTCCATTGCACAAAGCACTTGTACTGCATTTTTGTTTGGGGAAACTTTTATATGTTATAAACCAATATATATACAGTGCCCTTCACTGATATTGGCACCATTTGTTTGTAAATATAAGCAAAAAATCTTAGCAAATGGGAAGAGTCCTTGCAACTTTCACTGACTGAGGGACAAATGGCCAAACTTCATATCCTTATACATAAATGCTCATTGAGCAACAAGACTCAATAAATGTCTGCTCTCAAATTGGTACTGCACGTCCGCCTTGATGCACTCTTTCTTTCCAGACCTCTCAGACTCCTGTTGGAGATAAGTTATAAACAAAAAGTAACTAATCATCCCTCCCTTCCTCCCTGCCTTAATGCTCCTCTAGCGCACCACTTTGGCGATTTCTCAGTACAAAAAATCTATAGTTAAATACCAAAGCCCTAATGCCCCTTCACTGGACTAAGGAGTCCCCAACGACATACCGGAATGGTTCCTGAGAGTGGAAAATATGGAGGAGGAGCTAGTTGCGAAATGAAATGATCAAATAGAACTTTAATAGATCTTGGTTTTATTGGGTACAATTTATTAGGGATGCTCAAACCAAATATATTGGATGAATTATAATAGGTGTCTAGATCTCTTTGTCCCCTTTCCTATCCCTCTTTCCTGGTTACATAATTTAATTGCATTCTATTCAGTTTATAGACAATTTATATTTTATGTGATTCTGCATTATAGGGTCTACATACCATGTAGGTATCACTTGTTTTGAATGAAAAGTGTCTGAGGCACCAGATGATGCTTCCCTTTTGCCTTCTGTACCCTTAACCCCGCTTTGTTATACTTGGAAAATGTTAATAAAACTGATTAAGCACAAGATCAACACAAAAATTGTTTACTGACCACAAAATCAAGGTCTACTATGTCCGTCCGACTTGAACCCCATAAAAATCCTGTGGGGTGAATTGAAGAGGAGAGTCCACCAGCATCAACCTCAAAATTTGAAGGCTCTGGAGAGATTCTGTATGGGGGAATGGTCTCAGATACCTTGCCATGTATTCTCGAACCTCATCAGGCATTACAGGAGAAGACTCAGAGGAGGGTAGCAGAAAGTACTGAATAAAAGGGTTCCAATAATTGTGTCATATATTTCACAATTTGTCTTGATAAACGTGTTATGTTTGCATTTGCTTGATATCCATGAAAAAGTATTTTTGTTTATTTTTTGAAGAAAAGATCAAAGGGTTAAACAGTAAACAGCATTATTTGCTCATATTTACCAAGAGTGCCAATATTAGGGCAATGTATGGGGGCACTGTACATAATAGTAACAATTTCTGTGTAAAAAAAAAAAGAGAAAAATGTCATGGTAGGAATAGTAATACAAATCCATCCAGGAGGAAGATTGCCACTTCCAGTGATAAAGTTGCACATTATTATTATTGATTGTTCAGACAACCTTTGCATCAACAGTAGGTAAAGATAATTACACTGGGAATTAATTTATTAGTTATGCAGCTTTTTAATATAAATCTCAGCTTCAAATAACATGCAAAAGCTACAGTTAGTTTTAATGTAGTTATGCTAAAAGCACTGAAAGTTCCCCTTTTGTGTTTTGTTTTTCCTGCAGAGAGAAGGGAAACAATAAAGCACAACATTTGATCTCAGTAAATCTTGACTTTCCCGTAGTTAAATAAAGAAAATATTTGACATCATTCAAATCTCTTATTATTTTAATATTTATTGTTTTCTTTTTTCTTATTTGAAAAGATGCTAGAAAAAAATATCATATTGCCACTAGAGATCACTGTTGCATTGCACAAACATGGATATGCAATATTAGCTAAGACAAACACTACTTTGCTAAATATTTCTTCTCACTTTCCACATGGCAAATGTCACCAATGCAGATGGCATAATGATTCACATAGACTTAGAAGGTTTATTGGCCAGATTTTGTTAACAAAGCAAAGGCTCATAGTTTTTAACTTGCAAACATTTTCCCCACCCCTTAGGGCATTTTATACATTATAGCAGTGCTAATTATTTTATATATCAAAAGTATTTTCAATACTTGGTTAATATAATATATAGATTGTAACACACATATATTTAATCACCTAAATATAATTTCAATCTATTATAGTTATCTGGTTTCATTATTTGTTGTTATTTTATAAACATTATGAAAAATTATGATTTTGTGTTCCTATCACTTATACAAGGCAACACTATCTAAAATATAAAATACAATATGAACAATATGAATACAACTTGCATACACTAGATTCTCATGCAGGCAAGTGTATGCAAGTTGAGAGTTATTTTTTTATGAAGGCAAATGTCATATGACCTTAGTGAATTTGCAAATTAACCAATCCAATTTGTGTGAGTTTGCAAACTTCGATTTCTTGTCCACTTGCAAGCACTTGAGGTTTACTGAACGGACGTTTGTGTTACTGATCTCTTTAAATATCTCCCTACCTTTTCCACTTCCATGTCCCTACCTCCTTCCCATAGAGCTCTGTTTCTTCTCTTGCATCTTCTTGTTCTTCTATATTTTTCCTCCACTTCTCCGAGGGCATGGCCTTCTGGTGATCTCCGGCAAAAGGACAGCCGGTATGGCCTTATGGTGATCTCCAGGAAAACCTTCTCCCCCGATTGGAGCACCGAGGGAGAGGCTTTCCCTGTGGCCAGGCACAGAAAGGCCATAATAATGCAGATAGATTCCCTGAGAAAGAGGTACAGAACTGCTTCTCTTTCTCAGCCAACCTGTCTTCATTATTAACATGAATAAGAGTGTGAAGAAGAGTGACAACAAATTTAATTTCTGAATTTAAAATGCCCCCGATTTTTATCCGAGCCAAAAGAGCAGAAAACAAAATTGCTTGTCTGAAAATGAATGGACCAAAAAATAAAGTGAAAAATGTGCCTGAATCATTCTTGGTCCATTTGTGCATGTCTAATAGTAACTGAGAAACATCTGCACCAGACATTTGTCTTAGTGAAATAATATGGTTCTGATCCAATAACTATTTACATTATTATGCTTGTTAAAGTTCTGTATGTCCTTAAGTGGTCATAATTGGCTACTTCCTTAGTATGTCAGTATTGCAAAATTCCATTAGATTTTACCAGATATCCATTCTTTGGGCATTATATAATTATTATATGAAAAACAAAACCAAAATATGGTGTCACGCTAAAATATCAATACAAATTAAATTATATTAAAGGAAGAAAAACTACTGTTATACTTGCCATTTAAGATAGACCTCATTATTGTTTAAATTCTCATGATCACATCCATGTAAACATAAAAATAGCATACATAATATAGTCTGTTAAAATTATAATATGGTCTATAAAGCTATGAGAAAGTAAGAGCTGATTGCCTTGTTTGGGAGCAACCCACTGCTCCTATGCATATAAGTGTGTGGCAGACCAAATTCTTCCACCTTGCAAGCACTCTTGAAGAAGCTAGATTGTGGCAAAATATGTTAGTGCACATGTGTGGACTGCAACATAATTATGACACACACAAAAGTAGAGGAATTACGAGCCAACACTGATATTATTAAACAAGGCACTGTATATCCTATTGGATTCTGCAGCTCCATTTGTGTGATTTCTTCAAGTTAAATACCTCAAGTTAAATACCCAAGGGTTCTGGAAAAATCTGGGCTATTTTACACCTTTATGAGCAAAACAAGGCAAGCACCTTAGTTAACTTAGCTTTATACACCATATTATAATTTTAATTTCACCTATGTTTGGTATTGCTTTTTACAAATAGAAGGACACAGTAAAAAGTGTTTTAAGGATCAGCAGCACTATTTGAAATTGAAATTAATGTAAATGTATCTGATTGGTATATTATTATTACTGAAGTGTTTTCCATACTATATAATTACTATATGCCCAATCTGGTAATGATGCATTGTGGGGTACAAACATACCTTTGATATCCCCTGAAACTGGGCTCCTACCTGATCTGCTTACCCGAGCCCTGACATGAGGTCTGGATTTTGACTGGGCCGTTGCAACTTTGATTTTCTTGGTTTTTTAGAAATTCTGCTGTAGATTTGCTGGTGTGTTTAGGATTATTGTCCTGTTGCATGACACAATTTAGGCCCAGCTTTAGCTGTCGGACAGATGGACTCTCATTTGAGTTCATGGTCGACTCAATGACTGACAAGGTTCCCATGTCCTGTGGCTGCAAAACAAACCTTAAATCATTACCCCTCCACCACAGCTGTGTTTGGTTTTTGCCAAATGTGGCATTGTGCCTTATGGTCAAACATCTTCACTTCAAATGGCTTGGAAATGGCCTTATGACTAGACTTGCTCATTCGTATTGGGGCGAACATGAAAAGAAACACAAAGGGTGCGTTTTCGTTGTTCAGCCCGAATACCGAACATATTCGTACGAGCATCTCTATTGGTCACCTATTGGTTAAAATACATGTATTATTGTTCATTAGATGAAATGCTGCTTTACCATTACACTAATGTGTATTTTTTCTTTAAAAATATTTTGTTCTTTAAAATAGCACCAAACTTTAAGGGCACGGCCTATAATCGAACCAATACGGTGTGTATATATATATATATATATATATATATATATATATACACATAGTTACATTAAATGTTTTTGCTAACTCCAAGGGTAATTCAGCGTGGAATAACAATAATACCTCAGATTCAAATTTTATGAGCTAATAGTAATTTCATTATTTTATCCAGTCTCTTTTGGAAGTCTGATTTTACCATAAGCCTAGAAAATTAAAGCTTCAAATGAACAATAATTCAAAATTGCAATATATTACAATGCATATTACTAGGTTTCTTTGAAGCTGCCATACCAGACGTAATAAGCAATGCATTCATTGTTTTCATCAAGAATGTGCTCATACAACTGAGTCTAAAATCTTTGATATTCCTTTCTAAGTGACCTTGTTTTCTCGTTTTTATTCCCCTTGATCTTTATTGGCTTTACTAACTTTAACATCCACGTATACGTTTAATCCATTTGATTGTATTGAGCTTGTATTAGGTATGTGATAACTTGGCACTAAGAAGGATTTTAGACTTTAATCTAGTATAAGGGATTTAAAAAATAACTGTGATTGTAGCCATAAGCAACACATGAACTCAATAGATTGAAGGACAAATACAATTGAATAATCCAGAAATAAATCCATTCTCATTATCAATGTTTTATTTTTTAAACAATATTTTTAGTATTTAATCATTTTAGTCTCCACAGTCTGCCGCTCTGTCTCAAGAAGAAACCTCTGGGGTCTTGAAAGCTTAGGTAACATTGTATCTTTTTCTATGTTGGCGCTGGTTTTTAACCTGAGAATTTGTAATAGTTGAACAGTTTGGATAGGGGTAGCTATCCATAAACATCAAAGTAGTCCCTAAAATATTTCTTCCTTGATATTTGATTACCATGAAAATTTAAAAGTCATCCTACTTAACTTTCTATGTGGCACACAATAAACACAAATCTTACTGTAACAAAATATATGTATGGTAAAAAGAACCAATAAAATAATCTTTGTGTGGTATTTCAATGTCACAAGAGACGCCCAAATCAGACAAATAGTGGTTTATTCACTTAACCATCTAGTCTGCCCATTTTCCTGATGTTACGGCTCATACCTTAATTAGTCCTTGGTCTCATCTTAGATATTTTTATGCTTATCCAGTGCATGTTTTATCCCCCCTCTTTTTATTAGTCTCTACTACTTTGTCATACTCACTGCTGCAGTCAGTCCTCCACTGTACATCTTCTTCCTCTTCAGCAATGGAGTATGGTTCCCATGGCAACGCATCCCAGTTCCCCTGCACAGCTGATGCCGGGTTCTCAGAAGGCCCAGCTGTGCAGGAGAGACGTTGTCAGAAGGCGCCAAATTCAGAAATAAAAGCCAGCTGCTCAGTCTATGCTATGCTTAGCTGTTACCTGGTCTTCCTGATAACTTCCTTGATGTATTTTTCTACCGTGACCTTTCATGTGTTAAAGTAACAGAACCAAGAAAGTCAGTTGGGTACAAGCCATTTAAAAAGTATATAGGGGAAAGGGAAGTTAAGAGACGAAGTGGTAGTTGAATAAACTAGTATGGTCCATAGAGGCCTTTTTTAAGAAGTTATAGTGACATGCTTGAAAAAGAGTTTGAGGTATCCAGTTGAGAATGAAGATGTTCGGCTAAGGACAAGAATGACTATGTAAGAAGAGAACAGATGGGATAAAGGAGACAAGATGTTGGATGAATGAAAAGATGAATAGCAAAAACTGACATACAGTGACCAGACGTTATAGTGGCATGCTTGAAGAAGGATAAGAAGGATCTAGTTGAGAAAAAGAGAATACATATGTTAGAGTAGGGACAAGAGTGAGGTAAGATAAGAAGGGATATGATTAAAGAGAGAAGAGGTTGGGCAAGAGGAAGGAAAAAGCACAAAAATGTCCCGTTCAGTGACTAGAGGTAACTGGTTTAAGGTAGATGAAGGGGAGTCAAATGTATGGTAAAAAGCAGAGTCAACGGGCGTGTGGGTGCAGAGACATTGCTAATTGTATCAATTAGAGGCTGAATGTCAAGTGAAATGGGTGGCCATGAGTATGTATAGTAGTTAACTGAAATTACCAAAGGCACTTAGTATTGTGAGACAAATAGAACATAGTCTTGAGTAATATGAATGTTACATGGATTTATAATAAAGGAAGCATGTTAGAGAGGTTATAGGTTGAGCAAACTCTAGCACAAAAGTCCACGGTGTGTCCTACCCTGTGAATATGAGAGTTACTATATTGTGTGAGACTAAAGGAAGCGTTTTAGAGGCCACAGAGTTTGTCAACGGGATGTTAATGTTACCAAGGATGAGAAAGGGGTCATCAGAGGAAAGGCGGAAGACATGCAGAACAATGATCTAAAAGGAGATGGTATAAAATACAAATGGGTGATAATAAGGGATTGCATAGCTAGGTAGCAGAAACTTTAAAGGAAGATAAAGTGATCAGAGAGAACAGGTTAAGAGAAGGGGAGAATGAAGGGACCAATATAAATATAGTGTACACATATTCCAAAACAGTGAGAAAGTATGCTCAGTGCAATATAATTTATATATCACAGGATTAGCAAATCTTGTGAAGATATCTTAACCCCTTAGTGACAAAGCCTGTATGTGTACAGGCTCAAAATGCATTGTTTTCAATGGGTTTGGGACCACCCATTGTCCTTAAGGGGTTAAAAATAAAAAAGACAAAAACAATAGTGCAATACAGTACACTTAAACTATCCCTTCCCAATGGTGGTTGTACTCAAAAAGGAGAAGATAATATATGGTTCTCATGGTATATACCCGAGATATACCTGAGGTCGAAGAGAGAGAAGAAAAAAAAAACAGCCTTGGTCACAAAGGGTACAATAAGAATACACTAGCCCTGCCCTTAAGGTGATAAAGTAGGGGAGAGAGGCAATTACCTTGTGCTTCCAGGGCAAGGACAGACTGAGAAAGAAACATATAAATGAAGCATTAGCTCCCTGAACCTGTGTATGAGTTTCTGGAGGAGGTTTTCTAGAGCCTGTCTTAGCTGGGAATATGAAGGCTGCTCAGCCAGGCCAGAAAATTATAAGACAGAGAGAGAGCTTCAATTAAGAGCTCCATTTTCTTTTTTTTAAATTATTTGTTTGTAAATAAAAATCATAATTTGCCAGAAGAATGATGTTCCTACACGGTGCCCCCATCTTAAAAGAGTTTTGTCACAGGGCATTATTAAGATAGGCATAAGGCATACATGGAATATTTGATTATTGAGTTCTAGCTATCCTCCTGACATTCTCAGTTCCTTCAGAAGACAGACAATTGTAATAATTAGGCATTTCAGGTCTTAATATATCAGTAATTAGGAACTCCCAGTTTGCGCAAACCACATCCACCTTGACATTGCTTTTTCCTTGATATTATTTGAACAGTAGCCTGACATCAGTGTAAAATCATATGTGGTATGTGAAATTTAGTGTTAACAGTGTAACAATATGTGTAACTTTCAATGACATTATATTACACATGTACTCTTTTGAATAACTGTTTTGTAATTATTCAGTTTGTGGTTTCTAAATTCTCTTTTGCTTATCCATAAAATGTAACATTTATACAGCAGTGACTAAACTCTATTCTGAGTAGCATTCTCTTTAGGACTCCATTTGCTTTTGATTTAGTTAAGTACTCGGTATGCTTACCCAGAGAACACTTTTGTGTATTTTGCTAAGGATAAACTACCCTAGCAATTGCAGTACAAATACTTTCTAAAATCTCAACGAACAATATGCATTCGACACCTTATTTGATCTGTAACTTGCTTCTTCATACAAAAGGAAGGCTATTCTATGTTAGATTAGATACCATTACCTTATGTAAGACAGTTTTTTTAGAAAATCTTTTTTTGAAACTCTTGAACCTTGAATGAAATGTTGGTTTAGAGCTTTCAGTCCATGATTAGAAGCATCTGAAAACATTTTTTGATTTTTTTTGGAGCATTGTGTCTAATGGTACATCTATGATACATAAGCCACGAAGACTAGATAAACTAGTCACTAAGCCCCGAAAAAAGCATTCACTATTTGTTTTAAAAACACATTACATAGGTATTTGCCACATTTTACTCACGTGTGTGGCACATGGTTATTTGCATTAATAACATTTTAATTTTACCACAAGACAGGAGGCTTCATAATTTGCATAAACCTTCTTTACTGTACCACCAACAGCAGCAAAGAAAACTCAAAACAACAGAGAAATATAGCCAATGAATGACCAACATAACATATATAATGTCCCAACTGTCACTCCTCTTCCTCTTCTTTGCTGCTGCCACCAGCAAGGTCAGGTCAAAATTTTCACATTACATAATTATTCATTTATTTCGTTATATTATATATACCTGTATTTATAATATATATTTTCACAAATTATTACTTTAATTGTCAATTTTCTCTATTTTATTTCTTTCTTATATATTTTTCCTATATATTTGGTCTCTATTCTATTCATTATTATTTTATTATATATATAAATATATATATTCACAATTTATTACTTTTATTGTCCATTTTCTCTATTTCTCTTATCTCTTATATCTCTTATATATTTTTCAAATATATCTGGTCTCCCTTAGTACACTGGGTTTTGGCTGCTTACCTTGCCAGCTATTTGACTCCCTATTTAGGCCATAATCGCGCCATTTAGCGTGTGGCCCTTCCTCCCTAGTTTTATCCATTAATTTTTTCCACTTTCTCTTTTGGCCTTATCTCTCCTCTCCTCTCCCTCTCAGTTATTACCTTGTCTGATGGTCCCATGTCTTCTTCTGCTTCTTCCCTCCTCTTGTAATCTGTATTTAATTATTTATTTCCACAATCGCGTCTTTAATTATTTATTTCCATCGCGTCTTTAATTATTTATTTTCGCGCGCTTTCTCTTCAGGGAGTTCTCCCTTGTGCTCCATCAGTTAACCCTTTCCTTGCTGCAGCTGTTCCAGGCTGCCAGTCTTCTTATAAATAAACATTCTTGTATTCATATGTCTGGTCTCTGGATTTTTTCTTTATTAGTTAGTTCTCTTGGTTTTTTGTTTAATTATTTCCTCTTTTATTCTCATTTTATTAAACACCATCTATCTACTCTGATTTGCTTATACTCAGACCACGCCACCTGCTGGTCTAGTGGTTCAGTACTGTGTTTCTCAGAGATGAAGTTGTGAAGTTGCTGGTTCAATACCCAATGAAGCTAGATAAATACATTTAAAAACAAAAAAAAAAAAGTATATATATTCAAACTATTTTATTTTACAATTGCTGAAGGCCTGTCCCCTGCTTCACACTCTCAATCAGCAGGGTGATCCATGCAAAGTATCTTCATATACTGCAATTGTTAAGGCTCGTCCCCCGGTTCATACTGTCTATGAGCGGGGTGATCCATACTAAATACTTACGTATACTAATATTTATATATATATATACACATATATTCTTGGCCCTTGTCCCCATCTGGGTGATTTGTCAAATATATATTGGGCCAGTCAGTATAGCCTTAACTGACCTCAGCCTCTACCGCCACCTTGTGGTTTTGTCGTTGTGCTCTGCACATTTATGATTTATTGCCTCAATTCTGGTGCCATCAACCTCTGTTCTCTTACAGTTGTGAGACAGACATACTACTAAATATCATGGCTGATGATACCGAAACACCTTCGGCTGCAGATTTCGATTCCTGGCTCTCTGCAGCCAAAGCCTCATTTGATACAGCCCTCCAGCAGGCTTTATCCTCCATACCTCGGACTCCGGCTATTCCTCAGGCTTCTTCCTCCGGGGTACGCCGCAGAGACGAAGTTATCCTATCAGACCCTGATCCTGAAGGCTGTGCTCACAAGCGCCCTCGTAAAGGAGTCGTGTTTGGCACCAGTAAGGGGAAACATCGCGCTATACGCGCCCCAGTTGGCTCCACCCCAGAGCTCAGTGGGGTTAATCATAGTTCCTCATCTGAGGATGACGAGGCTGCGGGCTCCTATGCCCTAGTAGACGAGTGGCAAGGAGACTCACACGACTCTGAATCTGAATACGATGCCCCTGACCTCCCCACCTCTCGCATGTTCGGCGAGACGGCTCTCTCATCCAATACAGGCAATCCTACGGTCACAGGAGACTCCGCCAACTTGGATGCTGCAGGCGAACCCTGGTTTGACCCAGAACTAATCCGACATCCTCGCTCCGCAGAATGGACGCCCCCGGAGCACATATCCAATTTCCTTGTGAAGTGGATTCGTAAGCCTGTGGAGAGGGAGGTACGAAATAAGCTTCGGGCGGAATGCCCAAGACCGATTATTCCACACAAGGTGCTAAAGACACCAGAATTCGATCCCACCATGGCAACCTATATGGCCAAAACGGGTCGGGACCCTAAGAAAGGGGCAGAACGTGGATTAAAAGGGGCCCAAGACAAATTGTTGGACATTGCAGGTCCTCTGACACAACTATTTCTCATGGCTGACAAAGCAGTTATGTCAGGTACCCCGATGGATGCAACATTAGCCAGAGAATGGATACAACGGTGTGTTATCTTAGTGGGCAACGCCAACGTGGCTTTGTCCACGGAACGTCGCCGTGCTGCCCTCCTTCGACTGGATCCACGCCTCATGGACCTCGGGAGCAAGGAAATGGGTCCTTCTGCCGAGGGCCTCCTCTTTGGTGATGCGTTCATCAAAGAGCTTAACAAACATGTCAATGTTTTTACATCCTTCAATAAGGCTCAGACCTCCATCAGGAAGGCATTTTCATCGGGCCAACGTTTTTATGGCAGGGCTGGACGACCGAGGAGCCGGGCCGCCAGCCGTTCCGCCACCAGAGGCTCCCGAGCTTTCTACCAGACTCGTCAACCCGCCTACCAAATACGGGCTCCTTTTCCATCATCCAGAGGCGCCTTCAGGAGAGGTTTCACCAGTTCCTCCCGGGGAAGAGCTTCTAAATGTAAGTCCTTTACTTTCAAATCTCTCTTTCCCCTTAAAGATTGCGGGCAGATTATCTCTCTTTTCCCACAACTGGCACCTCATTTCACAAGACCCATGGGTTCTTCAGTCTGTCCTAGGTTTCATGATCGACTTTGTCATGCCGCCAGTCCAACTGTTTCTTCCCGAACCCCTCCGCCTTTCTCTCTCTCAACAGGCCCTAGTGGAGTCCGAATTGCAACTCCTCCTCCAGAAAGGCGCCATAGAACCCGTCACAGGACCGCCATCCTTTGTCAGCAACATCTTTCTAGTCCGCAAGAAATCAGGAGAGTTCCGTCCAGTCATCAATTTAAGGAACCTCAACGCATTTGTTTCATACCGACACTTCAAGATGGAGGGCATCCATCTTCTCAGAGATCTTCTGTTAGACGGAGACTGGCTCACGCGCCTGGACCTCAAGGATGCCTATCTGACGGTACCGATCCACAAAAGCCATCGTCAGTTCCTCCAATTCTTCTGGAACGACACTCTGTGGCAGTTCACCTGCCTCCCCTTCGGCCTCAGCTCCGCCCCGTGGTGCTTCACCAAACTTATGAAACCCGTCATGGCTTTCTTTCGATCCCACGGAATTCGATCAATCGTCTATCTAGACGACATTCTCCTCTTCTCACAAGATCGATCCCTCGCTCTTCAACACACGGCGTTCGTCACCTCGTGGCTCCAAGCGTTGGGTTTTGTGATCAACAAAGAGAAGTCAGCGCTCATCCCAACTCAGGTGATCCAGTTCCTGGGATTCGAGATAGACTCCGTAGCGGCAGTTCTAAAGCTCCCGCTTTCCAAAATTACAGCAATCAAGAAGGAGATTCGCAGAGTACTTCGCCTCAAGACGATACCTCTTCGCATTTTGGCTCGCATTGTGGGTCTCCTGTCCTCTTCAATCCAGGCGATCTTCCCGGCACCACTCCATTACCGTGCTCTACAACGCCTGAAGACTATCTACGCCAATGTCCATCTTACGACCAGATGGTTGTCCTCTCAGCAGAGGTGAGGATAGAACTCTTGTGGTGGCTTCGTCACATGGAAGCCTGGAATGGTCGAGCTATCTTTGGTTCCTTACCAGACCTTGTACTGGAATCCGATGCCAGCACTCTCGGATGGGGTGCTGTCGGACCTACGGGAGCAACAGGGGGTCGCTGGTCAGCGGAGGAGAGACAGTTACATATCAACTGTCTGGAGCTGATTGCGGGCTCCTTCGCCATCAGGAGTTTGACTGCGGGTCGTTCCAATTGCTCCCTCCTGCTTCGGATGGACAACATCTCAGCGGTGCAGTACATCAATCGACTAGGGGGCACCCGCTCTCGCATACTCACAGACCTTACCAAAGACCTTTACGATTATTGCTTGACCAATCACATCACCCTCAAGGCAGAGTACCTTCCGGGCAACGACAACATGGTAGCAGACTGGTTCTCCCGCCACTGGAGAGACGTCGGCGACTGGAAGCTGGACAGTGGGGTGTTTCAACGCTTATTCAACCTAAGGGGTCCGTTCATCTTGGATCTTTTTGCCTCCAGACTGAACGCTCAACTCCCGAACTTCTTCAGCTGGCTTCCAGACCCGGACTGTTCGGCAGTCGACGCCTTTCTTCAGGTTTGGCCCCCGGTCAGTGATGCTCATCACCCCTTTTTGGCCGGCTCAACCCTGGTTCCCATCCCTTCTGGAATTGTCTGCAGAGACTCCACTAACACTTCCGTCATTCCCTCACCTCCTCCTGGACCCGACCGGACAGTGTCACCCCCTCATTCTCCAGCAACGTCTGGTTTTAATAGCCTGGAGCCTCTCCGGCGTCCCCAGGATATGTCACGACTTTCAGAGGACGCTCGAACATTGTTACGAGATGCCCATGCCCCAGAAGGACATATGCCTGTGCATGGCGATCTTGGGTGTCTTGGTGTGTGGAATGGCAGGATGATCCGTTCTGCGCCTCTGTAGAGTCGGTCCTTAACTTTTTATCCCATCTTTTTTCTCAGGGGAAATCTTATCGAACCCTTAATGTTTTTCGCTCGGCTATTTCGGCCTCTCATGCCTTAGTCGAGGGTGTTCCTCTCGGCCG
>VKOC01000003.1:18002059-18030827 GCA_009364415.1 Spea multiplicata | reverse complement strand
GGGTAGATAGTGTGAGAAGAGGGGGGGGGATAAAAAGTAAGAAATTAATTATGTGGATGAATTGTGTGTTATTTATAGCTATCCTCCCCAAAATAAATCATGATTTTTTTAATGAAGGGAGGGATGCTTAATAAACAATAGTGATTAATGTTTGTCCTTTATACTTGCAGAACCACACCATCAATGGCTGTGACGTGTGACTTTTTCCTATCCTGGATGCTGCATTGTTGACAGATATGCTTCAATATGTAATTTGTTGAAAAAAAATTGTTGTGTAAAAATCATGTTTTTTGTGGGGATTGGGGGCCCTTAACAGATTCTGGCACCGGGGCCCTGAGGATTCTAGTTATGCCCCTGACTGGAGCACTGCTACTTTGGGCTAGGCTATCCCTTACTTACTTACCTACCTTTTCAACCTAGAAAACCTATGTTGATATGTGATCTGCTTGGCAGAAGATCAATGTAAATACACACTATTTATTTTATGCAAAATAATTTTAGCAGGCTTTAAAAAATGTTAACAAAACTTACTATAATAGATTTTTTAGGTGACAGATGCTTTGAAATTTACCCAATCATACCCTACACTTTAGATCGTTTGAATAGATTACTCTAAGATATTATTGTTGATACTCCTTCCTCACTTTTCCTCACCCAATATAAAGAACCTAATCTTCTTTACATAAAAATCTTAATGAATTAAGAAGTAGCTAGCTGATGGCATTTTTTTTTATCTTCACTACTTAAAATGCTGACAACCCCTTCAGTAATCTAAACTTTATGAGTCAAGATAAATACTTGTCTTTTGAAATTATATTTTTATATCGCGGGGTGCATTTTATATATTATTCAGTGCACTTATTAGATACAAATGAAGTACTGGAAGCAAATAATATTCAGTGTTTCATGTTTTGCCAAGCAAGAGAATAACATAATGTATAATTATATATTGTGTTGTTGATGATACCAAATATATTATTGCTCAAATATATCGCTGAGTTTGCTAGATTTCTGTTCATCAAAGCGGTAAGCGGTTTATTGCCTACATGAATTTTATTTTCAAATTCAGTGCATAGTAATAAAAGTGTTTCTTTTAAAAAGTAGTGATTTGTGCATATGCTTAATCAGCCCCATCATACTAGGTGCGGATGTGGTGCACAGTCCAAATAATCAATACTCCCTTCGCCACACAGCCGCCTCAACAGCAGCCGCCATGGAGGAGAAGGAGACCCCCCATCCACCCCACAGCCACCTCAGCAGCAGCCCCCACGGAGAAGAGGGAGACCCCCTCCACCGCACGGCCACTCCAGCAACAGCCACCGCGCGGGAGAGGGAGACCTCCGGCTGCCTGGCAATCTGCTTCAGCGCTTGATTTCCTGACACCAGCAGTGACGACATAACATGTTTTGTCGGGAGATTTGAACCTCCTTGCTGATGTAGTTATGGAGTATCACCATCAGTGCTGAAAGTTATGGTGAACCACTATCAGTGCCTGGCTTAGTATATAGTGATGAGAATTTTGCTGTACAACAATCAATGTCTGGTGTGTCAAAGGAAGGCACTTAGAATTATTTACAGACCAGGCCCTGAGTATAAGGACAGGTACAGCATATGTAGTCAAACTAAAAGTACCAGTAACGCCACTATCCACTTAACTGGGAGCACTACCTCCATTATGTGCACCATCATTACCCCAGGGAACTGAAAAAAGACACATGGTTTGGTTTCTAATCATTTGAGGGTGGTTTGGATGAGGTTCATTTAGACATAGTTATTTATATTGAAATGTTCATGTTCTTACTCTAACCTAAGACATATAGGTAATACTCCTGTTTATCCCCAACAAGCTTTACATTATAGTATCCAATTCTTGTTTTGTTTTTGATACATGTGTCCAAGTAGACTATACTCTAACACCCAGGAGTATTAGTAGGTAGAAGCACTGCCAAACTACTATATCAAACCCTAACTTTTAAAAAAGAACATTGAAATATTTAAGCTTTATAGGAATACTGCCCCCTACACATGTGAACATACAAATTCTGCCACTGTAAACTGGTTGTCGGTAGGAAATATAATTGCTAAATTGTGAAGTGCTAGACATAACCTAATTCACAATTTTGAAAGGTGTTAGAAAAGAAGAAAATCCAAACATCATATTTTAGTGAGACATAACTTGTGTGGTACAATTTTTATTCTGAAGTATTGCTATTTTTTAAAACAAAACAGCAAACCTTTCCGATTCAATATGAGGTTATTGACTTTGAATAGGTTTAACACTTGGTTAATATAGTTGTTCTCTGCAAAAAAAGGCAGGTATCATTAAAAGTAAATGCTTTGCTCAACTGTCTCCAGGATTTTAGCTTATTTCTCAAAACACATGGACAAAATAATTAATAAAAAAATAAAAAAAAACACCTTAATAATTAGCAGATTATCTTAATTCCAGATATCACAAGTAGTACTATGAAACCATGTTGCTGTTTCTTCTCAGAACTTTATCTTATACTTATTATTTATCCCTCCACACAAAAAGCATTAACTTAAAGCCTCCAGGGCCTATACGATCACACAGTTCACTAATCACATTAATGACAGATAAATTACAAATCATTTTGATGCCCCATTGCTGATTGTTTCTGAAAAGAAATATTATGAGTATCTTTTATATGCAGTTCAACATTTGGTCTTCGTCAATCCATAGTTTGTCAGTGGGATAGTAATCTAATTGTTAGTAGTGAACAACAATGAAGTAAGCTACGCTCCAAGCAAATGATCATGTGACTTGCAAATAAGTTCAAATAGGCCAACTCTTTTAAAACATTAAAACACAAATCTAAATTTCAATCATACATCGTTTAGAATGTTGGTTGTTTAAAATAAAAACCAAACAAGCCTGTACTATATTAATCAGTGAGTCTTTTCAAATATAACCTACCTCAAAGGGTCCATTTATCACCTGCCAGAACTAGTTGTGTTTCTGCTGTTGTTTCTAAATGACATGCTACAACTTCCCAAAGAACATGTGATAAAACCAAGTTATTGTAGCCAATATCCAATGAACTGTTTGTCTAGTTACACACATCAACATAAATTGTTTATCAGCTTTACACAGAAGCTAACAAAAGCTACTCCCTTCCGTCCCAGAAAAAAATAATGTCACTTTTATTATTTAGCAAATAACTAGCACTATGTATGTATCCCTGATACATTCGTATTTCAAACTGACTACATGCCCCTAGCAGATTCGGTTCAGTCTGGATTCCAAAGCTGCCGATAAGTAGTATTGGGTCTACTTACTGCCAAACCAAATGAACACTAATCTTTTATATTTCTCATGTACTATATGAAGAATTTTTGAGTATTAGTGCTAATTTAAGAAAAATGCTTAAAACCATACTTAAGCTGTTACCCTTTAAGACACCCTAAATCTGATTATATAATAACACACTTTATATTTGTTGTTATATATTAAGAATTTGCACAGTTGCTCAGCCATACCTTGCATATGACACACATCTTTCTCTTAGTTCTCAACCATTCTTAACTATTCCTAGAATTTTTCAGGCTGAATCTTTTCTCCTCACCCCAATGCTCTTCAGGGACAGCAATTCCTACCTGTAATTTATGTACTTTAGTGACTCTAATTGGCCATACATCTGTAATTCACAAACAGAACCTAATGAATTTGTGACCTTCGGAGGAATTTGAATTGCAAACTAATTTCACATTTATGAATGCATGTTTTTTCCTGTTAGGGAACAAATGATCTTCTCCAGAGGCTGTTATACACGTGTAATCAATTCTGTTTTCCTGGAGATAGGAAAATGTTCAGTCCTATAAAATTATTACTTAGCGTGCCAAATGAGTAGGTCATTAAAATACAGGAAATAACAAAAGGTATTTACTAGACTTGTGCACGGATTTGTACAAATTGCAAATTTGGCGATTCATACAAAGCCTTGAAAATGAGGCCAGACCCCCCCCATGAATCATAATGCAAAAAAAGCAAAAAGCTCAAAATTATTGTCCAAAATTCTTGGGCCCGCATTCACTTACATTTTCACTCTCTCAAGCTCTCTAAATGTTTCCCTACCATCTCTGCCGACCACTTCTGCATCTTCTTCCACATCTTACACCTTCTTCCTTCTCATCGATCTTCAGTCTGGTACTTTCTATCTTCGTCTGCATCTTCACAGACATAACCCGGCAGGAACTTCTGGCACAATGACACGGCTTGAAGTGATGTCCTCTCCCAGATCTTCCAAACAAGGGAGACAAGATCACTGCAAGTGCTCCCATATTGCCCTCAGTTTAAGTGATGGCAATGTGATGTACTCTACACGGACTGGAGGATTGAGGAGAGGACTTTACACAGTAATGTGCTTGCATATATTTTTTCTTGTTCCCTCACTTTTTTTTTCTCGAACTAGTGTCCTGTAAAATGCCTCTTTTTTCTATCTGCAGTTGAATGTGAGTGAATACTTTTAACTTGCGGTGACTTACCTTCCCCGGTTGAAGATAGAATAAAGAAGAGAAGGCAGAAGATGAAAAAGAATAAGATGCGAAAGAAGATGCAGAAGCGGAACTGGTCATCAGAGAAGTAGGGGAAACATTTAGAGGACGTGAGAGAGAGAGCGTGAATGAAACTGAGAATGTGAGAGAATGAGAGTGTGGACCCACAAATTTCAGACAAAAATTCTGAGCTTTTGCTTAGTTTTCTTCCGATTCGTGGAAAGTCTGGCCTCATTTTTTAGGCTTTGTACAAATCCACCAAATTTACCAAAATTCAGTACATTTCCAATTCACATGAATTCGAATGCACAAGACTATTTGAGTTAACATTTTTGCGGATAACCAAGATTAATATTTTAAGGTCTGTTGAAACAATTATATGCTCAACATGTGGTATTTAAAGCTGCATAAATATATAAATATTAAAAAAAGCTTACACAAAATAATGTCTATAGTTCTTTGTTGACCTTACAAACCATTGCACAAGATTGGATATATTATATCATTTATTAGTATGTAAGATATTTGAAGAAAATATTTTGTGTATGGATAGACAAAAAGTTTACAATTAATGGGAAAAAATATACACTGTGGAGGTATGGTGATCCAGTAAAAAAAATAACAAATAACACAACTATATTTGATACTTTTTTTGCTAAAATATATCCAAGTAACAAGAACAGGAGTAACAATGGATCAATAGTGTTTACTTTTAAAATCATTAATCATTACCAGGACTAACATCAGAAATCTTGCCTAGGCCCGAATGCCCTTCCCATCTGGTTGTCCCATATCCATCCCATTGTCTCACACATCACTCTACCTTACATTCCTCCCATAATCACATCTTATGAGAACAGGGGCCAGCCTAAGCTTAGTGGCGTGTGGTTGCAGTATGTCTTTAGGGCGCCCTATGACTAACATGCATACATACAAGCACACACACTTACATAATATACATTATTTATCCTGCTCCTTTTCTTCCTCTTCTTCCTCTTCCTCACTCCAACACCATACACTAACTCACAAACTCGCGATAACATCATACACTGACACCACAACTCTATATATGCACACATGCTAACACCACACTCTATACATGCACAACCCAACAATATACTCTAACATACACTGACTGACTCTAACTTGTGAGGTGTACAGTTGGGACCCCAAGCTCTTCCTGCACACACAGTAACATACTTATACACGCAGTAAAATATTTAAACATACCGGTAGATAAAGCGTGTGTTAGGGCCCTGAGTATTCCTATTTTTCCCTGTTGAAAGCAACATGTACTATGTGTATTTTGTTTGTGAGAACAAGTCATCAATGGCTCCAGGAAATTTTTACAAAAAAGACAAAAGAAAATGTTATTGCAATTTTCTTAAATAGCTGTTGGAATGAATATCACTTGGTTCTATAACTTGTGTTGTTTCTGTTTAAGCTACATTATTGCTAGTATTTTCCACACACCATTTTACCTTTTATCATTATGATCCTGATGTGATGATAGCATACGCAAATGGTGGCAGTATAAATTTCAATTTGCCGACTCATAATGATTTGGATTATCAAGGATACAAAAGGTAGCAAGGAGCAAGATTTCAATGACCTTTAGATATTGTTTTTTAACAAGTGGGCCACATTTTTGTTCTTTTAAGTTGGTTATCATATATTGTTAGAAGGGGTTGAAGAGACAGAGAAATGCATTATCATATAAATGAAAGGGAAGCCAATATATATCATGTCAAGCCAAGTGAAATAAGAGTTATTTTGTATACAAAAAAAAAATGGTAACAAAAAAGATAATGTTCTGATGTTTTAAAATCAAATTATAGCTAGAGTTGAAATATATACGATTTCACAGACCTAAAAAGGAAAATGGTTTGAAAAACAAAAACAAGAAAAATAATTGAGACCTTTATTCTCATTTCAGCCAGACAAACATTTGGTTTTCAACAGCATATTGCACTGTTTTTGATAAAATCTCTGTGTTCCCATTTCCAT
Source organism: Spea multiplicata (assembly GCA_009364415.1). Lineage (NCBI taxonomy): Eukaryota > Metazoa > Chordata > Amphibia > Anura > Pelobatidae > Spea > Spea multiplicata. The sequence continues at coordinate 18,024,305 of VKOC01000003.1, read as the reverse complement.
GCTGATGGCTAAGTAACATTGTTTTATATGCTATCCATAACTGAACTGTTTTAAAGTGTTTTTCTTTTAATGTTTATGACAGCTGGGTGACATCATTGCTTTACTAGTTAAAATAATGCAACAGCACAGAGAGAATATTCAAGACATGTTGCTGTTTTGACTTTTGTTTTTATGAAGATACAAAGCAGCTGCATAAATGAATGGATCGTTCCATTTAGTCTGTTTATTCCTATGTAAAAGCCCAACCTTAATAATTTATTTTCTACACTATTCTCTACAGATATAATGTTATTCACATTATATCTGTCATGGGTATTCTTGAACTCTGCCCCACCACATAGTTTTCAAGACATTATCAGTAAATTTCTTTCTTTGAGAAGACGCAGTTTTGATTATATGCAATTAAGAATAATGAGGCATCTATATCATAAAGGGCTCATAAAAGATGGTCTTGGTAATCTAGAAAAACAGACATTGTGCTTAAGTGATAAGTTGTTAATATCACATCTTGTTTCCCTTTATTGATAATACATTTTTTGATTAACCTAAGGGCTGCCATCATTGGGGTACAGTCGATAAGGCTGTAAGAGGCCTAGAACTATATCAGCTCAACCCTACTCTGCTTGCCTTTCTTGCTTATCAAGCATAGCGTTGTGAGCAGCCAAAGGCACAAAGTCAGTCAGTGTGCAGTCTACAACAGTCCTGCCATGATGTGACACCCATTATCTCTCACTTCCTGTAGTGCGGTGATGGGAACAGGGAGGAATGGGCAAAGTGTGGATTTGGCAAAAAGGGTTGTACATTTGTGGGCAGATAGATACAGACCCAGCGAATACCATTAAAAAAACCCACTGATCTAAGGCAAAAATAATCCATCAAATTTTATGGCCATATATAGCACTGCGTAAATTGTTGGTGCTATATAACTGAAAGATAATAATAATAAATATATATACTTTAGCCGCTATTACATCATGGCTATATTTCTTAACAAGGAGCTGAATCAGTGGGACTGCATTGCATTTTTAACCCAATGAGAGAGCTATGGAAATAGAAGGGCATGGACACCCGATTATAGGCCACATCCTTAAAGTTTGGTGCTATTTTAAAGATTTTAAAAATTTATTTAAAAAAAAATACACGAGTGGAATAATAACTCATGTATTTTATCTAATGAACGGGAATATATGTATTTTAACTTTTTTGCTGCTGCTCACCACTTCCACCGGTTCGTCATAGAAGCCAAGGGGGACGTGCCAGTACCAGCGGAAGTTGTCTGCGTGCATCGCACAGATGTTCACTGGCTGCAAGAGAGGAGGATACATATCCCCTGCAGCACTGCGGGGGATCCTCATCTATGGCAGCCGGTGAATGTCTGCACAATGCGCTCAGACAACCTCTGGTGCTGCTGGCCTGTACTCCCGCTGGGGCTTCTATGGTGGAGCACCAGAAAGTAATGTAACGCCGGTGTTCCTTCATGGAAGCCCTGGTGGACGTGCTGGCAGCAATGGGGGGTTGCTGCTTCCCCGGGCATCTGGGGATAGGAATTGTGCATTCCTGCACTATTACACACTGATTATGGGTCGCACCCCCACTTTAAAGACTTAAAGTGTGGGGGGGTGAGGGCCAATACGGTACATCTGTACTGGGGCCCAAATTTCAACAGGAAATATGGACTTGTTGGACATCTCATTCCAAAACCATGGACATTAATATGGGGCCTGCCTCTTTCCTACAGACTATGGGCCCTGGTATGGAGTGCCATGTTTTCCAAAGTACAAGAGACTCTAAAGACTGTGGAGCTAGGAAACAGATTTGGGGCACTTGCATTTTGGGAGGGGGTTTATGTGTGGTGTTTTACTCTTCATCGGGTCAGGACTTTTCTAATGAAAAATTAGATAAGACTCACCATACTTGGGGTACTTTGATGTAGTGACCTTCTAAGCAATATATGGCCACACAGTATGACAGAATCCCCAATATTTATCCCTTAGATGGGTGTTTTTTCCAGTGAGTGTGCATGGTCTACTGCTTTGTGACTGAGCTGTTGTTACTCCAACATAGTTCCACTTCACAATATTAACACTTACAGTGGACCTGTTTAACGTCAATGAGCCCTTTGGTACCACCCATTCTACTGTCAATGTTTGGACAGTAAAGGATCTCTCCATTCTTTAATTAGTTTATGTAGATTATTGTCCAATACACACTGTATGGATGGCCTTTGCAAAGGAATTTATTTTTAGCCGTACCCAAATTATTTGTTTAAGTAATAGGGCACCTACTACTAAAGTTTGCAATACTCATTAAGTTCTAAAGACCCCACAGGTGAGCGCCATCAGGGAGCATCTTGACCATATCTGGAAACTTCCCTGTTTGGGTAGGCTGACATTGCCAGCGGGTGGAGCCAACCTCATTGGTAGGCAAGGCTGTAGGGGAAAATGACATGAGTGGGGAGTGTCTAAAGGCTGCTCCCCTGACCTGAGCGTTTCGGCCGTGGCCCAGAGACCAGGAGAAGCAACACTACATTTAAAGTCTCCGGGCAAAATCTTGAGTTAGCCACTTATCTAGTTATAGTGGTTATACTGGACATCTATTAATATAAGAACTGTAAATAATTATTAATAAGCAGACTAAAGGAGACATGGTGATGCAACCCACACAATCTGTAAAATGTATTTGTGGTTGAACACTGACTTATTATATTGAAATGTCGTATACTATAATCTATTAAATCAAATTCATGTAACTAAGCAGTAATCCAAACTTTTATTGCTCTTTAACTTTGAACATTTGATTTCAATAGAGAGTGGTTATCAGCAAAAATGATTTATGGAGGTAAACTTTTTTGTTAATTATGTACTTCAAAAGCAATTACATCACATCATTGGCCATAAGAATCCCGATACGGTTAACCAGGGTAAGGGAATACTTATAGTGTGTCATATATAAGAAACTCCTGGTTCATATTTAATTTATTTTGACATTTTCAATAAAAGTTGTTACTGCTGAGAATTGTTCTTGATGCAATTTAGATATCCAGCAACATCTCTGCCCCTACCATTAGGCTTGATCACTTTAGACCTTGGGATTTCATCAGCGTCTGATCAGAAGGACAGAGATCAGTGTTAGAGTAGAGGGAAACAAAGTTTCTCTATTTTAAAAAAAGCAAGACGAAAATAATAAAAAATAAATTTTTAAAGACACCTGGTATAATGTCACAAGACATCAGGGATACTCTCTAGTTACAAGAGAGAAAGATACCTGGAGTTCTGGGTTGTGGGAGCTTTTAATTCAAAACATTTAAAAGATAAGCACATGAGGTAATACTGTAGTATTATTAGTTTTATTTTTTGCAACATCTCTTATACTGTATATATAGCCTTGTCATTGTGGAAACTTCCAGTCACATTGGGTGGGGCTTAAGGTCAAGGTCCAATCAGAGTTCAGGTGGCGAACCTTTTGCGATAAGCCCTGCCTAGTGTTAGCAGTAATTGCCAGTGTTGATGGAAGGGTGGTGCCGCTTGATAATGTTGAGAGCACAGCTGACAATAAATGTGTGGGGGTGAGGACCAGCTTCTGGGGGTGAGTGTTTAGGAGAAAGAGAGCCTGCCTAATATTAATGCAGGGGGCAGAGGAGACAATCAATGTGCAAGGCTGGCTACTAGGTGGAGTCATTAGGGCAGAGGTGCTGCCTAACAGTGGTGCTGATGATCAGTATGTGGAGAGATGATAGCTGGTCGTCGTGGGGAGTGTTTAGCGAAGATGTGTTCCCTATTAGTGATGTAGAAGAGGAACTGCTGATCAGTGTGTGGGTTGAGGGCTCGCTGCTGGCGGTAGTGTTTAGGCTAAAGGTACTGACTATTAGTGATGTGGGGGGGGTGAGGGATGCCAGATAATGTGTGCTGGGGAGAGGGCTGGCTGCCAGGGCAAGGTAATTTGTTGGTCCCATAGTTCCCACTGCAGTTAAAGAAGCTTCCCTTGAGGATGGACTAATTGCCCAATGTGTGTTCTACACTGTACCTTGTGGCTTTGTTTGTAGTTCCCTTCCTGCCTCCTTAAATATGATTCCTGTGCATGATACAGCATCCAATGCCAAGGTGAATTATGCTCAGACTCTCTATAATACAAAAGAACCATGTCTGTATTAATCCCATTGAGCAGTCATGGTTTGTTAATCCACTGTGTCTATGTATAGATTAGATGTGTGCATTCGGGTTTGTTAATTTTTGTTATTTCATACAAATCTCCGAAATGAGGAGAGACCCTCAATGTAACAGATGAAAATGAAGCAGAGAGTTGCATTTTGCTGCTATTTCACTCTCACCTACTTCCTCACACTCTTACTCACTCCATTTCAAAACTCCTTGCTTCTGCCAAAACTGGACTCCACTGCTAAGCAGTGGTAGACTGGGAATCAATCAGGAAATTAGTGGAATGGCAGCCTCATAGGCTCAATTTGATAAATTGCTATTATTTAGCTTTTTAGTACTCCCAATCTTAATTAAACAGGTGTAAAGTTGATTTTAAACAGGTAGTTCAAAAATCATTTCTAAAATAAAGTTTTATTTTCCCCAAGAATTTGTTATGCCCACCACAGTTTTACCTTTTTGATCAATCTCATGCCCCACCCCCACCATTTTTACCTTCATCAACAAGAATAATAATTAATTATGGTGTTCTATTTTATTGTGCTCATTGCCCAGATGAAGGCACTGAGGCTTAACAGGCAGGTGGATGGCACAAGATGATCTTCATGCTCTCTGATATCATAATGACATGATATCCGATACCAGTGCCATTGCGTAGAACTAGAAATGGAAGATTGTTAGCAATCACACTCCTATCATACTCACTTTAAAACTTCATAGCTTCTATCTATCTATCTATCTATCTATCTATCTATATATATATATATATTCTATTCTGTCCATATATATAATTTATATATATAGTATATATATATTGTTATTGATTTATTTGGTCCAATTTTTTTAAAGGTGGGGAGGTTATTTTCGGTTTTTGTTTTGGCCAAGTGAATGCTGAATATTCGGTTTCGGTGCATCCCTAAGCCAGACACTGAAGTGCCAAATACTCTAGTTATGCCCCTGCATCAATCAATTGAAATAAAGGTTACCAACCCGAGGGGAAAGATCCAAATAGTCCTTTAGATATCAGCCCATTTTTTTAATAAGCCCCTTCTTAAAAGACATACAGTATTCTTAGATAACAAATGCAAATAGTGAAACATTGGCTCTTTGGAAATCGGCATTTAAGGTGAATAAGGAGAAACAAAAGATATAGACAAAAAACACAGATAAAATCAATGTCACAGACAAAACGCATAGTAGAGTTTTGCAGTTTTGTAATGGCATTATTATAATCATTTTATTTGCCCGAATTTAAAAAGAGATACTTTCATATTTCCAATAAAATATTCTCCTCTTTCCATTTAAAAAGCAATTCAAGTGCAATATCTTTCCTAGTTTTAAAATTATATTCTTATATTAAAGTCTTGAAATAATTATGAGGGAGCTTCTTTCCATTTAAAAATATGTCTGGAAATTTGAATTAAATGCAATCTCTTTTCTTAGAATTAAATGTTGGCTGCATATAGTCTATCCTAAAAATAGTGGATAGACTCTATGGATTACATAAACTTTACATGTTGATGTATTTAAGCAATGATTAAGAAGATGGTGCTTATAGTTAAAAAGGTAAGATTTTTTTTTGTAAATTAACGGAACATACATGGTTTTGAAATAATTTAAGTGTCTATACAGCAGCATAAAGGTGTATAAAGGTGTTCAATGGGGTTGAGGACAGGGCTCTATATGGGCCAATCAAGTTCTTCCACACAAAACTCATCCACCCCCATGTCTTTATGGACCTTGTTTTGTGCACTGGGGCACAGTTATGCTGGAATTGAAAAGGGCCTTCTCCAAATCCTTCCAACAAAGTTGGAAGCATAGCAGTATCAAAAATGTCTTGCATGCTGAAGGGCACATACCATGACATTTTGGACAATGCTATGCTTCCAACTTTGATGGAACAAAGCATAACTGTACCCCAGTGCACAAAGTAAGGTACATAAAGACATGATTGGATGAGTTTGGTGGAGAGCCCTGCGCAGGACCGTTCTGTTAATCCTGCTCCCGCAATGTGTGTTCCACTCCCACACACTCCCACAATGTGTGTGTTTCACTCTCGCCTGCTCCTGCAACATGCCTCCAATCCCGCCTTTGGGATCGCAATCCCAATGCAGTCCTCTAGTTTGGTGTGGAAAAATCTGACTGGCCCGCACAGAGCCTTGTCCTCTACCTTATTGAACATCCTTCGGAGGAACTGGAACAGAGATGAGTGTCTGACTTTACAGATGCTCTACTAAATGAATGGGCAAGAATTCCCACTGAAACATTCTTAAAATGTTGTGCACAGAAGAGTGGAAACTGTTATAGCTGCAAGGGGGGGCAGCTACATATTAATGTCTATGTATTTAGAATACAATGTCATAGAAGTCCTTGTTGGTGCAATGGTCAGGTGTCCCAATACTGTGTAGCTAAGCTTCGGATAGCTACAGTGCCAACTCGGCTCCGGTGCAGCGGCGTCCCCCCTTCTATCTACAACGCTGGTCCCTGCCTGCCGCTGAAGGGGTTAATTTTTGGCGTCCCGGCAGGAGGAAGCATTGCTTGGTGCGAGTACCCAGTCGGGGTACAGGTTGGTCCCATCACATTGGTTGCAGCGGCGGGATGCTTCCTTCCAAACGGGACATCCAAACCACCACCATGATTCGTCACCCTTTGGGCAGAGAGGGAGCAATGTCAGGATCCTCAGCTATGGAAGTGGAGTTCAGATTGCGTATGCAGGAGGCATACGTCCAACACAATGGACCTGTATCGGCTTAGGACGAGCTGCGGTGGAGGGATCATATCCATCGGCAACTCTGGTGGGAGACTCTGCAATGGGAACAGGAATACCAGGGTAAGTGCCTCCCAACCAGCAAGGACATTTACTGGTTCCAGCTGGAGGCACGAATGACGTTGCTGGGAGAGCAGCCCAGGAAGGAATGGGTGTCCGAGTTAGACGGGCTGGTCCAAACTGAGATGATGTGGGATGACGGATACAGGGCGTTACAATGGTATGCAGCCCAATGGTATGCAGCCTGGAAGTTACAGAGCCCACGGAGGGCTATGACTTTGGCCGCCCAGCATGGTTATGGGATAGTCTTCAGGAGGATCCGGACTTCGGCAGTACAGCGGAATGGCCGATTGAGGACATCCGAGATTTCAGGGAGTTGGACCTCCCAGGTGCAATAGGACTGAAAGGTGATTTAGACTTTTTAATTACACTGGAGTTAGACCGTGTTCAGCAGTATACCCCAGTGTCCATGGATTCTATTGATTTTAAACAGGTAGTTCAAAAATCATTTCTAAAATAAAGTTTTATTCCACACAAAACTCATCCACCCCCATGTCTTTATGGACCTTGTTTTGTGCACTGGGGCACAGTTATGCTGGAATTGAAAAGGGCCTTCTCCAAATCCTTCCAACAAAGTTGGAAGCATAGCAGTATCAAAAATGTCTTGCATGCTGAAGGGCACATACCATGACATTTTGGACAATGCTATGCTTCCAACTTTGATGGAACAAAGCATAACTGTACCCCAGTGCACAAAGTAAGGTACATAAAGACATGATTGGATGAGTTTGGTGGAGAGCCCTGCGCAGGACCGTTCTGTTAATCCTGCTCCCGCAATGTGTGTTCCACTCCCACACACTCCCACAATGTGTGTGTTTCACTCTCGCCTGCTCCTGCAACATGCCTCCAATCCCGCCTTTGGGATCGCAATCCCAATGCAGTCCTCTAGTTTGGTGTGGAAAAATCTGACTGGCCCGCACAGAGCCTTGTCCTCTACCTTATTGAACATCCTTCGGAGGAACTGGAACAGAGATGAGTGTCTGACTTTACAGATGCTCTACTAAATGAATGGGCAAGAATTCCCACTGAAACATTCTTAAAATGTTGTGCACAGAAGAGTGGAAACTGTTATAGCTGCAAGGGGGGGGCAGCTACATATTAATGTCTATGTATTTAGAATACAATGTCATAGAAGTCCTTGTTGGTGCAATGGTCAGGTGTCCCAATACTGTGTAGCTAAGCTTCGGATAGCTACAGTGCCAACTCGGCTCCGGTGCAGCGGCGTCCCCCCTTCTATCTACAACGCTGGTCCCTGCCTGCCGCTGAAGGGGTTAATTTTTGGCGTCCCGGCAGGAGGAAGCATTGCTTGGTGCGAGTACCCAGTCGGGGTACAGGTTGGTCCCATCACATTGGTTGCAGCGGCGGGATGCTTCCTTCCAAACGGGACATCCAAACCACCACCATGATTCGTCACCCTTTGGGCAGAGAGGGAGCAATGTCAGGATCCTCAGCTATGGAAGTGGAGTTCAGATTGCGTATGCAGGAGGCATACGTCCAACACAATGGACCTGTATCGGCTTAGGACGAGCTGCGGTGGAGGGATCATATCCATCGGCAACTCTGGTGGGAGACTCTGCAATGGGAACAGGAATACCAGGGTAAGTGCCTCCCAACCAGCAAGGACATTTACTGGTTCCAGCTGGAGGCACGAATGACGTTGCTGGGAGAGCAGCCCAGGAAGGAATGGGTGTCCGAGTTAGACGGGCTGGTCCAAACTGAGATGATGTGGGATGACGGATACAGGGCGTTACAATGGTATGCAGCCCAATGGTATGCAGCCTGGAAGTTACAGAGCCCACGGAGGGCTATGACTTTGGCCGCCCAGCATGGTTATGGGATAGTCTTCAGGAGGATCCGGACTTCGGCAGTACAGCGGAATGGCCGATTGAGGACATCCGAGATTTCAGGGAGTTGGACCTCCCAGGTGCAATAGGACTGAAAGGTGATTTAGACTTTTTAATTACACAGGAGTTAGACCGTGTTCAGCAGTATACCCCAGTGTCCATGGATTCTGTGGATTGATGGGTGGATGAGGCTGCCGTCTTCACACCTGGGTCCTCCGCAGCCGGCCCTTCTCCACAGCAGCAGACACCAGTTGAGGGAGCTGAGGGTATCGCCCCTCCTCCCCAGCGGCTGACGGATGACCCGGGAGACGGCGCAGTCCATCCTCCCAGCAGCAGAAGGAGCACCAGGGAGGGGGTGCAGGCGGCATCCCTCCCCAGCGGCCAAGTGAGTGCACAGGAGATGGCGCAGCCGGGCAGTCTCCCGAGCAGCAGCTCAAGTATTCGGAAGCGGAGGAACCTGTCCTCCCTTCCCAGCAGCAGATCCAAGTTGAGGGAGCCGAGGTTGTCATCTCTCCTCCCTAGCGGCGGATGGATGAGCTGGAAGACAGCACAGCCAACCCATCACCCTAGCGGCAACAGGAGCACCGGGGAGAGGTGCTTTTGGCACCTCTCTCCAGTGGCAGTTGTATTTTTTCAGAAGAATCAGAAGTAAGGCGGGGGAGTACTGCTGGAGGGGCAGATTATTTGGGGCACCAGTTTTGGGAGGGCATTGATGGGCTAAGTCAATTTACCGACTACAGAGTCAACCCGTTTAGGGTCTCTTCCTGGGTCAGTCCTATTTGGAAGGGGGAGAAATGTGACAGAACCCTCCATCACTGGGGCCCCTAGAGAGGCCTGAGAGCCAGCCTCCTCCCTATCGACTATGGGCCCAGGCCTTGTAGAGACTTCTATGTGTGGACAAAGGGGGTCAGTTTCTACTGATTTTCCCCATCTTTTACTACTCAGAGTCTCAAAACTGTAACATCAGCTGGACATCCTGTTGTAGGAAGAAGTGGGTGATCGAGATCTGTTGGCAATCAAGATGGCTTTAGAAGAGTGGTGGCACCAACTCGAGGGGGCTCTGTACCCAGTAACCGTGTTCACCGACCCCCGTAATCTGGAGTATCTACACACCGCCAAAAGACTATGCCATAGACAAGCCAGATGGTTTTCCCCAGATTCAGGTTACACGTCACTTATCGACCTGGGACAAAAAACACCAAAGCAGATGCATTATCCCATCTAAATGACCCTTTGGGGGGAAAGCCCACATGCGCATGACACCATACTCCAACCCACTCACGTCTTGGCCCTTACCACAATGTTGAGGGACCAGCTCCTGAAACATAGTAGGACCCTGAACAAAAATCCCGAAACACAGGTTCACACAGGGTCTCTACGTTCAGAACGGGTTGTTTTACGTTTCACTCCCCGTCCAAAACATCGTCCTCCGTTGTGTGCATGACCTCCCAGCAGCCGGCCATGGTGGTTCATGTCAGATCCTAGACCTAGCCCAGCGGACATTCTGGTGGCCCACAATGCCAAAGGATGTTGACAAATACGTCCGTTCCTGCTCAGGAACTATGGCCCTGAAGAATGCTCCTGGGAACCCATCACCAACATCCATGCCCCAGAGAAGCTCAGGGCATTTCATCATGCCCATCCTGGTCGTCCCAGACCACTGACCTCCCAGTGGTTGCTTGTACAGGGGGGGTCTGTCAGGCACGGAGACCCCTCCTAAAGTGTCCAGGGGACCTCCATCCTGACTCGGCGCTCCCGTCAGCCGCATGGCCGCAAGGCCACATCCTCCTCCTCACAGTAGGGGTGCACCGCGTCCTCTGACTCCATCCCCTCCTAGCTACTAGCAGGGAGAGGAGGTGATACCAAGGAAGGAGGTGGGACTATGTCTCACCTCCCCTATATAAACCCAGTAACCACTTCACACAGGCTTACGTTAAGCTGTACACCTTTGTGTTACCTGCTATCCTGTTTTGAAGAATATCTGTATTTTGACCCCTGGATTGTGACCCGATACTGCCTGTTTGCTGCCTGTCTTGACCCCTAGATTGTGACCCCAATACTGCCTGTTGCTGTCTGTCTTGACCCTTGGATTTAGATCCTGATACTGCCTGTTTGCTGCCGCTCTTGACCCCTGGATTGTGACCCCGATACTGCCTCTTTCCTGCCTGTCTTGACCCCTGGATTGTGACCCCGATACTGCTAGTTTTCTGCCTTCCTCGACCCTTAGACCGTGACCCTGACTATTCTGGATTTACTCCATGTGTACTGTTGCTGGAGTTTTTCTGCTTCCTGCGCTATGCTCCACATCTGAACCTGACACACACACCAGGACTGGCTCTCCCACACCGACACTCAAACACACACAGGACTTCTCAGCCACACTGACACCCAAACACACACCAGGAGAGGCTCTGCCACACTCACACCCAAACGCACACCAGTACAGGCTCTACCGTACTGACACCCACCTCCGGATGGGCTAAGCTTTTCAAAACTGCTTTTGTGTTTTTGTCCTTGTGTACCGCCCCCAGCCTGCCCCTCCCTTTAGTGTCTAATGCCCCCACCTCCCCCTTGTGTATTGATGCAGCTAGTATGGAGGATATATATCTGACTAATTGGTTACCTTCCATGAGTCTTTACATCCCTCGTACTGCAGCATTTCATCTGGGCTGGTCAGCAATATCAAGAAAGATGTCAATTGAGTGGTGCACCAAAAATTATAGCAATATGTGAATAAGAATAAAGATAATTAACAAAAATTGTGAAAATGCTGCTGGTTCTGACGGGGCAGTGATATCTCCTAACAACAATTCAAAGAATACTCAAAATGCAAAAAAGTGAAGCGCAAAATTCTAATAATATATATGTATTACACCTTCTGGTGAGGTGGTGCCGCAAAGACACAGGAACAAACTCCCCAGCATGTTCCTGTTTATTGGTGTTTTTTTTGAGACCTACTTTGATATACTACACCATGATTTTTTTTCTTTCTTTTTCTCTTCCCTTTATATATGAGCCTTTTGGATACTGTGTGTGGGAACTCTCGCTGGGAGGGTATCTTTGTACATAAAATTTTTGTGTTGCACATATAATTTACTCACTTATTATTATTTGGGTGGACAGACAATTTTGTGGTTTTGATTGTAACAATTCGAAGAAGACTACTTTTTACTTTGTTTTACTTTAATCTTAATAGACCCTACATCACTGTAATTACTATTACTTTTCTATATTATTTTTAAATATAAAAATTCAGCATACACTAAAAGAAACTTGCAAAATATTCTTCTGATTACAGCTTTGTCTGTTATTTAGCGCTAATGTGTGTCATCTAACTCTAAAGTTACTAAATTACTGGTGAATAACCATCTTTCTAGAGAAATATTCTTCAAATGGATTTTAAATGTCAATGTGCCTTTTTCAATTATTTGCAGCGCATTGGCAGATTTCGTGGTGCCTAAATTTTTCTTATATAGTAGTTAATTATTGTAACATCTTGTTTGACAAGGTGGTTAGCTTCTTACGCAGTATGTTATATTATTCATTTTTTATATTTCTGCAGGCTATTTTCAGTCTAAAGGCATAATTTTTTTATTCACTTCACAATAATTTTACAAGGCATGTATTGATACTCGTACATGTTATCAAAATCTTGTAGTCAGTTTTGTGTTAAGAGCATGCGATGAAGGCAATTACTCAAGGAAACAAGAAACAAGGATAAATGAGAAAGAATTGTCTCTGTATTCTCGTCATATGTATTTATATGTATATATCAAAAGTATAGTTTTCATTAAGGCTACTTAAAAACACCTTTCCAAGATAACAACATTGGAGATATGGTCACATTATATGGTCATAATATCCAAAAGATCATCACAGAAAGTCTCTCTGTATATTTAAAATAGGAAGGCCTTTTGGTCCCTGGCAAGTGAGATTCATCTCCATATAATCCACAGTATTGAGTGTTAGGACCCACTTATATTGGAGTACTTTGGTGTAGTGGTTGGCTAAGCATGGTCATATAACTTGACTAAATCTCCAATTTTGATATCTTGGAATATCTTGAGTTTTTAGTTAGACTAGTGAGTTAGACTTGGGCACCAGCCAACACTTTGTGTTCGTCTTTGTGGGGTGAAAAATGTTTGTATCCCGAAAAGATTCGCCCGTTCCTGTGTTCGGTTCAGGCGAATATTTGTGTACATTCTTCGTGTTTGTTTTTTTCTTCTTTTTTTGTACAAGGGGTTAATACGGGGTTAACGCGATACAGACTACCCAGCAGCTTTGGTGCCAGGATTTTAAATGTCCATACAAGCAACTCTATTGGTCGCCTAAAGGGGCTTCCTCTGCCATCAACCAATGAACTACACCTGTACTTAATTGGCTGATGGCAGATGAACCCTCTGCTGGCAACCAATAGAGTCGCTCATACAGACTTTTAAAATCCTGGTGCAGCAACTTTTAACTGTTGGAGCAGAGAGACCTGTGGTCTCTGCCGGCCAAGTTGCACCGTAAGAAGTTAAAGGGCCGTGCGAGTGAGCCTATTGGTCGCTTGCACAGCCTTTTCGCCCCTGACAACGAACCTATGGATTTCCGCTCCCGTTAACCCCCGCGTAGATAACAGATCAGAAATCCGTAGGTTCACCGTCAGGAGTTAAAAAGGCCATGCGAGGTAGCCTATTGGTCACCTGTAGGTGCCGCCTCTGGCATCAACCAATTGGTTGATGCCAGAGGAGGCTCCTGCAGACGACCAATAGAGTCGTTCGCACGACCCTTTAACCCCTGACGGCGAACCTACGGATTTCCACTTCCATCAACCCTTGTGTAGATAAGGTAGGCTAGATGGGGAAGGGACCAGGGAGATTAGTAGACGAAGACGAACACAAAGATTCTTTGTGTTGTGTGTCTTCATCTACGTTTTGCAGCTGCCATGTTCATATGTCTGGTATTCCGTTTTGAACAACGAAAATGCACCCTTCGTGTTTGTTTTCATGTTCACCTGAATACGAATGCACAAGTCTAGTTTTTAGTTTTGAGGGTTTTCAACCTGTTTCATGTGAGTTCGCTGATCCCTTTAGACTGTATAAAACTATTTGATCTTCAGCAGCACCCCTTATAATTAATGGTAGTTTGTATGTTTTATATATATATACAGTATATATAGGGAGTGAGAGCGTGTCTTATCTTAATTAGAGGTTCATTAAGTCATTTTAACCCCTTCAGTCCCAGGGGGTTTTGGTAGCTCAAGTCCCGTAGCAATTTTGCCATTTTTAAGATTATTCCCCTTTCCTGCGAATAGTATACCCATGTAAGCTATGTATTGTTTTTTCAAGGAGCCATAGACCTTTTTTATACCATAGCTAGATAATTAGGATGAGAAATTTAGTAATAACACTATTTTTTTAAATTATTTCCCCTCTGAATCCTCACAAAATTAGTGATGGAAAATCCCCTCCAGGTTTATCAATTCAGGTGTCCTTATTTAGAAATACCTAATTTATATAGAATTTCCATACTTTTCCAGCACTTATAGGGAACATACTATAAGATGTTTCTTCACAAAGGCGAAGAATTCTTACATAAGGTATGATGGGATTGCAACTCTAATTCATCGGAGCGATTGGACAGACCCTGCAGGGGATATCCTGCCCTCCAATGACCTTCCAGGTGATGCGACCCGGAAGGGAATGCCCGATCGTGCAATGCTGGCTTCTGATGACAGAGGGGAGTCCAGGCTGTCAGGATGTGTCCCTGCCTCTGCAAGAAGTTCAGGATGTACCGGTATGTGTTTCTTGAGATGCGTTTTATGGACGTACTGGGGTTAAAGAATCTTTCTCTAAAGCATTCAGTCATACTACAAGTTTGGAGAACCAGATCTTTGACCAAAATATAATACCGGTAATTTATTCTTTGTTAAATTTAAAATATACCTGTGTTGATTGCATAATGCATTTAAAAACTACTGTGGTTTATGTAAAATATAAAATCAAAAAGAGTAGTGTGAAAAGAATATAAATGATGTGTGTACATTTTTCCTGTTATATCCCCTATATTCCAAAATATAGAAGGGAAAATAGTAGCGATGGGTAATTACTCTTATATCACCTGTTATTTCTATTTTTTGGGTGCAAATTAACATGTCTTTGCTGTTATTGGAGCCCTGCTGTGTTCTTGAAACATATTTTATAAATGCTTTGCTGCATTATCACGTGCTCAGTATATAAGACAGAAAAATATACATTTGGGAACAAATGCCACTTCACATAAACAAAAGAGTAGGTCCCAAAATGCTGCTAAACGTTATTCCCTAAAAATGTATGATTTACATTAATTTGGATTCCGTCTTTTGTCTGTTAATTGAGGTGCGCTGGTGAGGTGAAACAGAGTAATTGTTCTATCCTAAATGTTGTACCAACAGTGATATAAAGTACAATAGAGAAAATAAGAGGAAACAAATGAATAAGCTGAGTAACATTAATTTATTCTTCAATTTAATCTTCATTATTACGATAGTACTGTAAATAATACATAGTAATATGGTAATTTAGGCTGAAAAAAAAAGTCCATCAATTTCAAGAAAGCAAAAAAAACGTGTCACAAAAATTCTTCTCAGTTCCAAAATGTTAATCTGAATGCTCCCAACCTATAACTAACCCTGTACATTCTTCTTTGCTAAAAAATAATCTAGACCATATTAAAAGGGGTATTTTGAATTCGATAACACAACATCAGTGGGAAGCGAATTCCACATCTTTATTGTTTATTGTTTTCACTGCATTACCTGAAAATGTCTTTCTTCAAGCCTGAATGGATGACCTCTTATTCTTTGCATAGTCCTATTAATGAACAGGTAAAATGAGAGTCACTGCTATAGTACCCATGTGTATTTGTATAATGGTAAAATATTCCCTCTTAGATGCCTTTTTTTCTAATGTAAACAAATTCAACTTTCCTAGCTTTTCATCATAATTAGGTGATTCATTCTTCTTATTGACTTTATAGCCGGCCTCTGTGCTTTTTAATGTCTTTTTTAATACTTAAACTACATTTCAAGGTGTGTCTTACTATTGACTTTTATTTTCCTCTGTGAGTTCTCCTTTCTTGTGAACACCTGTGCTGGTATTCTCTTTGTTTATAAGTGTTAAGTGTTACCTTGTTGCTGAACGCTGCTTGTCTTGACCATTGCTGTATATCTGGCTCCCCTGACCTTGCTTTACCTATTTGACTACTCTGATTTTCTGGCATCCTGACCCTGACTATTCTAATCACTGACAGGTGAACACCCCCCCTGCTGCACTGGTCCTTTCAAGGCGTCCTCTCATTGCCTGATAACCATTATCCTGCATATTGAACTCCTTAATCAGTATCCTTATTCTAACAAGGGAGCACAGAGAGAGAGAGAGAGAAAAAAAAATATTTTTGAGCAACAAATTAAGTTTCCAAATAATAAAAAAGAAAAAGCCCTCCGAATTTCTGTCCAAACGAGAAAGGACAGGAAACTAAATTTGTTGTTCAAAACAAATAAGCCAGAAACGGAAAAAAAAAAGTTTGAAATGATTTCAGTCTGGTACATAAGGTACTTTTAACCCTTTTTAACACTGTAAATGTATATCTCCCAAAACTCTGTTTTTTTTTCAGGTGGTGCAGTTAATAGTATGTTGTTGTTTTTACTTTTTATATCAATCTGTGACTTACTGAAAATTATTAATAAAGTAATGTATTTGACCTACAGTTTTAATTACTTTATTTGTTTTAATAAAAATGTTTTGTGTTTTAGGGCTGTAGATCAATGTGATATGTTCATAG
Source organism: Spea multiplicata (assembly GCA_009364415.1). Taxonomy (NCBI): domain Eukaryota; kingdom Metazoa; phylum Chordata; class Amphibia; order Anura; family Pelobatidae; genus Spea; species Spea multiplicata. The sequence goes on along the minus strand of VKOC01000003.1, from coordinate 18,007,680 downwards.
AGAGAAAGCATTCTGAGGTCCTAGAAAAGAGGAACATTAAGGGTAGGAAAGAATCACAGGCCGTAAGAGGTGCTGTCCTTCTTAACAGGGACATTGGTAGCCATGTTAATGGTGTTCATAATAACTCATTGTTGAAAACATTTAATATTTAAAGTATGTTTAATATAATAATATTATACTTAGACGATTTAGAGAAAGTACTATTAAGTGAGCACTAATACAATCTTATTAGATGTGGCTTGTTTTCAGATATAGAATACAATTTATTCTTTCCTTACTTCAAACATGGTAGTAATTCAGGAAACGTTTTTGACAATATACAAGGCTTTTTTATATTTTAAAAAAACAACAACATGATAGCTAACAAGTGATCACCATGAAAATATAAAAATGATATAAAAAGTTATATATTTTTCAGTTTATAATAGGAATGTCTGGGATTGAAGCCTTCAAGCTTTCTATAAACTTGTTTAAAATGTATTTTCTCTTTCTCCCAGGTATATAACATAGAGTAATCACAGTGATTCACCTAAATTAATTCTCCCAGCTTTTACAGTGTCAATAGTATCATCCATCCATGTCTTTTTTTGGTCAGGGTCTTGATTTTCTTTTTTTCGTCAAAAGCACATCATTTATCTTAGGCCTTCTACTTTGCCCATTTTTCAAATCAAACTTTAGTAGTTAGGCCTAGACGCACTGGCTTTTTTAAAGGCATTTCCAACAACAGCTGTTTCATTATTGCTGATGCTCCCTGTTCAGTGAATCCTGTGGGTTGTCCCATTTATCATTCTAAAAAGTTTCCATTTTGCTGTTTCAATTTTTCTTTTAAATGTGTTAACCCAATAGTTGTGTTCCAAATCTCTTAAAACAGCGCTTCTATCAAATAATACTAAAAATAATCCATAATTTAGAAACCAAGTAGTGAATAAATATTCTACATGGTGGCAGTGCATTTAGTTGTCAAAATAAATTCACGAACTATGCAAAACATAGGTTTTCTTTTTTGTGGTTTAGTCATTAAAGGGAGCTTTATCAGAAGTGTTGAGATTTTAACTCTCTCACTGCACTATTGGTTATTCCTTAATTTGTTATTCATAAAGGCCAACATTAGCAAGTGTCCCTAGCTGGGTTGGATATGTGAAATCTAAGTGATTTTACAGGGCCAACCAAGCTCTTCCTGCTGCAGAAGTCCATTGGTCTTGGCTCTTCATAATGTATAGTGAAATCAAGCATTCTGGGGAAACCAGTCACTCTTTCAAATAAAACAATTTATGTATATTTTATGTTTATGGGAAACAAAATGTCAATGTGTCTAGTAGTGGTAAAGCCTAAACCAGTGAGGACATTTAAACATGCCTGTCATGACTCTAAATTGAGACTAAAGGCTGGGTCTTTACATCAGGAAGGGTAGACTTTATGAGACAAGTGGTTTTTATAATCTAGAGAATTGTTGTCACTTGAAAATGTACATGTTGCTTAGGCGATTAAGAAAGACATGCTGAGGTAAAGGATGCAGCTCTAATATGTAGATTTTGGGCCACTGGCTAAAAGCTTTTCTTGGTTCCACTCGGATGTCCAAAATTACAGAGACTAAAGGAAGCATTTAACCCAAACTGGGTCTTTACTGTGCTACCTGTATGCATCTTCTATCCAGTCCTGTTTGGGGAATGTGTGTTCTGGCACCTTCTGCCCCTTGCCTCTCTCCAGTAACTAACACTCCAGTAACTAGTACACACACTTATACATACTTATAAAAGGTAATTTTGCAAATCCAGTCCCAATAAGGTGGAAAACTCCAGCACCTAGGCTTAGTAAAGGACCCTTGCTTAGGAGAGTGATGTACTGCTCTCTCATCAGTCAAAGACCGTTTTTTGGTTCCTGTAACTCTTGCATGGAATAACATTTGCATATCTACCACTGTAATGATGGATTCAGGAGCTGCCGGCTCATTCATTGACTTTACGTTTGCTGCCAAGAATACGATTTCATGTTCTATGGTATTGGTTGTGTCAGCCATGGATAGGTTCCTGGGACATTCATAATCAGGCTTTTAACTGGCAGTCGGGGGACATAAAATCCTGGGGTCCTACCTGTCAAATCCATTGCATATCGAAGAGCCTGCCTAATTCTACAGTTATTCCATCCAGTATTCCTTATTACCTGGCCCATATTTGGAGTTTTAATATGTTTTTGATAAATGACAAGCCAAAGTTATTCCATCTCACCATTCATATGAATTCCATATTTTACTGTTCCAGGCTGTGACGGGACCGACCTGTACCCCGACTGGGTACTCCCGCCAAACGTTGCTTCCTCCTCCCGGGACACCAACAAGTAACCCCTTCAGCGCCGGGCAGAACCAGCGTTGTACATAGAAGGAGGGACGTCGCTGCACCGAAGCCGCATTGGCACTGTGGCTATCCGAAGCTTAGCTACACAGCGTGGCTATAACCCACCCCAAACATCAGGCAACACTCATGTTGAGGTGAAAGCAGGACTCATTTATTAAAGCCAAATACAGAGGTATATATACACAGAAGTAGAAAAGGGGCAATACAAATATCACATGATCTAATTACCATGGCAGGAAGGAAGTAATTAGATCAAATCCTGCAACACAATATCCGGGGGAAGGACAGGATGTCACGAGACATAAATAATTACATTAACTGGGGACGTGGAATGACGATAGACATATAATTGGCTTGAGACAGACAATGGCCAGGACACAGGGATAACAGGAGCTCACGGGATTAACAGCTACCTGTTATGTAATTGATAATTAGGTATGCAGCAGTCATACCTACAGGGGGTCTTAAGACAAGGGCTGACTCACACAATAACAGGGGAAACACTTCACACCTATACACTTAACAATGCTAAGACAATCAGCCTTCTTCCTACCACAGGATGTCCAGCAGATGTTACAGTTCTGAGACTCTGAGTGCTAAAACATGGGGTACATCAGCAGACTGAACCCCTGTATCCACACACAGAAGTCTCTACAAGGCCTGGGCCCATAGTCGATAGGGAGGAGGCTGGCTCTCAGGCCTCTCCAGGGGCCCCAGTGATGGAGGGTTCTGCCACACATCTCCCCCTTACAAATAGGACTGACACAGGAGTAAACCCCAAACGGGTTGACTCCGTAGTCAGTTAGTTCACTTAGCCCATCAATGCCCTCCTGAAACTGGTGCCCCAAATAATCTGCCCCTCCAAGAGCATTACTCCCCCGCCCAACCTCTCCAGAAAAATATAACTGCCGGTGTAGAGAAGTGCCTACAGCACCTTCTCTCTGGAATCTTCCCAGTCGCTGGGGAGTGATGATGCCTGCATCTTCTCCCTGGTGCTCCTGTTGCCGCTGTGGTGATGGGTTGGCAGCGCCATCTCCCAGGTCATCTGTCTGCCGATGGGGAGGAGGGACGACACCCTCGGCTCCCTGAACTGGGATCTGCGGCTGGGAAGAGAGGGCAGGTTCCTCCACTTGCGAATCTGTGAGCTGCTGCTGGGGAGACTGGCCAGCTGCGCCATCTCCTTTGCGCTCACTTGGCCGCTGGGGAGGGATGTCACCTCCACCCCTTCCTTGATGCTCCTTCTGCCGCTGGGAACATGGGCCGGCTGCGCCGTCTCCCGGTTCATCCGTCAGCCGCTGGGGAGGAGGGACGACACCCTCGGCTCCCTCGATTAAGATCTGCCTCTGGGGAGATGAGCCGGCTGTGCCGTCTTCCAGGTCATCTGTCAGCCGCTGGGGAGGAGGGATGCCACTGCCAGCTCCCAGAGTTGTGAGCTGCCGATGGGGAGACTGGCCGGCTGCGCCATCTCCTGGACACTCACCCACCCGCTGGGGAGTGATGCCACCTGCATCCCCTCCCTGGTTCTCCATCTGCCGCTGGGGAGATGAGCCGACTGCGCTGTCTCCTGGGTCATCCAACAGCCGCTGGGGAGGAGGGACGGTACCCTCTGCTCCCAGGTCATCCTTCAGCCGCTGGGGAGGAGGGACGACACCCTCAGCTCCCTCAGCTGGGATCTGCCGCTGCGGAGGGGGAACAAGTTCCTCCGCTCCCAGAGTTGTGAGCTGCCGCTGGGGAGACTGGCCAACTGCACCATCTCCTGGACACTCACCCACCCGCTGGGGAGTGATGCCGCCTGCATCCCCTCCCTGGTGCTCCATCTGCTGCTGGGGAGATGAGCCGGCTGCGCAGTCTCCCGGGTCTTCCAGCAGCCGCTGGGGAGATGGGCCGGCTGCCGCATATCCCTGGATTCCTGTTGCAGGTACGGGGCAGAGGCCAGGGGCTCTCCACCCTGTTGTCAGCGCTTCAGCTGGGGGGTATGGATCCGGGCAAACTACCCAGCATTCGGAGGACCCCGGTGTGAAGACCGCAGCCTCATCTACCCATCCTGGGTTAACATCCTCGGATGAACAATCAACAAAATCCATAGACACTGGGGCATACTGCTGAACATGGTCGAACAAATCTTGATATGCCTGTTCCAGTTCCCATTCTTGTGTGACCAAATAATCCAGGTCAGCCCACAGCTCAGGCACAAATGGGATAGCTTCTGCCCTGCGCTCCTGGATGTCTTCCTCCCGGCACTCTGATGTACTTCCGAAGTCGGGATCCTTTTCTATGCTTTCCAATAGTAATCCCGGGCCGCCAAAGCCATAGCCCTCTGTAGGACCTTTATCCTCCAGCCCCGGGCATAGCTGTGCTGCGTACCACCGCAGAGCTCAATATCCATCGTCCAACCTCAGCTCTGCCTGGACCAGCACCTCCAACTCGGCCACCCATTCCTCCCTGGGCTGCTTTCCCAGCAACGGCATTCGTGCCTCCAGCTGGAACCAGTAAATGTCCTCGCTGGTTGGGAGGCACTTACCCAAGTATTCCTGTTCCCATCGCAGACTCTCCCACCAGAGTTGCCGACGGATATGATCCCTCCACCTTAGCTCGTCCTCAGCTGATACAGGTCCGTTGTGTTGGGCCCATGCCTCCTGCATACGCCATCTGAACTCCAGTTCCATAGCTGAGGATCCTGGCATTGCTCCTTCTCTGCCCGAAGGGTGACCAATCCTGGTGGTGGTTTGGATATCCCGTTTGGAAGGAAAAATCCCACCGCTTGCCACCAATGTGACGGGACCGACCTGTACCCCGACTGGGTACTCCCGCCAAACGTTGCTTCCTCCTCCCGGGACACCAACAAGTAACCCCTTCAGCGCCGGGCAGAACCAGCGTTGTACATAGAAGGAGGGACGTCGCTGCACCGAAGCCGCATTGGCACTGTGGCTATCCGAAGCTTAGCTACACAGCGTGGCTATAACCCACCCCAAACATCAGGCAACACTAATGTTGAGGTGAAAGCAGGACTCATTTATTAAAGCCAAATACAGAGGTATATATACACAGAAGTAGAAAAGGGGCAATACACATATCACATGATCTAATTACCATGGCAGGAAGGAAGTAATTAGATCAAATCCTGCAACACAATATCCGGGGGAAGGACAGGATGTCACGAGACATAAATAGTGACATTAACTGGGGACGTAGACGTGGAATGACGATAGACATATAATTGGCTTGAGACAGACAATGGCCAGGACACAGGGATAACAGGAGCTCACAGGA
>VKOC01000003.1:17991160-18001959 GCA_009364415.1 Spea multiplicata | reverse complement strand
AGTGAGCCTATTGGTCGCTTGCAAGGCCCTTTAACCTATGGATTTCCGCTCCCGTTATCTAACGCAGCATCAAAGGGGTTAACGGTGGAAATCCATAGGTTTGCTGTCAGGGGTTACAAAGGCCGTGCGAGTGAGCCTATTGGTCACCTGCAGGGTCTTTCTCTGGCATCAACCAATTGGTTGATGCCAGAGGAGGTCCCTGTAGGCGACCAATTGGCTCATTCGCACTGCCCTGTAACCCGTGACGGCGAACCTGCGGATTTCCACTTTCCGCGATGCTGCGATTCCAAGGTAAGTTAGAAGGGGAAGGGACCGGGGAGAGTGGTAGGCGAACACAAAGATCTTCGTGGTGTGTGTCCTCGTCTTCGCCTACGTTTTATCGCCGCTGTCTTCTCTTCGGGGTGTCTTCGGAACGAACACGAAAACGCACTCTTCGTGTTCGTTTTCATGTTCGCCCGAAGACGAATGCACAAGTCTAATTATTTATCCCCAATTTATTTTCCCTTACAAAACAACCCAAGTGCATATGAACCCTAGTTTAAAATTGTCATATTCAGTTTCTTTAAGGAATACCCATTAATATGTTCACTGTAAGCAAACATGACCAAATACAATAATATGAAATAATTTTAGAGTGACTGAAAGACACACAAGCAAAAACCCACACCTCTCTCATGTTTTTTTTTTGTTTTGTTTAAGAGATGCCTTCTATTTCTAAGTTGCAACCTAATTGCATTGCCCATAAAACTTGCCAATCAGCAAGGATAATTAAGTATCTTACACAATGGAACAAAGGTATTAGTATTCTAAAACAGGAATAATCTTTTAAACGGCAGCTACAAATATGTATTCCAGATTACACAGGTTTAGTGATTTTCATGAAACATCAATATAGATTTGAGTCACTTTCTCATTCAGTTGTCAAGCTTGTCTTGTAGAATGTAATTCTGTCACACCAATTTGATAGCAGAGTCTATTACTATACAGTGGACTGATGCATATATATGATAAGGGTACTAGGTTTCCCGTTGTTTGCTATAGATATATAAAAGAATAGTGCCACATGTTTTCTAATTCCTCATTAATAGTAATACAAGTCAACATTCATCAGATAACATTCATTATAACCTTAAGTGATGTTATTTTTAGGAAAGGCTTAATAAAGTGTTAAGCCTGTGACATCAGTGTTCTGTTATTTACTGCTTCTAGCAAAAAAATGCAACCTCTACAAGTTTAATTTTGTAGAATATTATTGAGGTGAGAAACACTAAATAGCCCAATAGATTTAAAAAGACTTTTCATGGCGAGTAACGGCTATATATCAAACTATTTTGTGGCAATGTAGGGAGAGTTCATTTACAATGATATTATGTTACATTTAGTTATATAGTGCCAACATATTCCATGGCACTGCTACAATATTATAGCAAAGGATCACCGGAGCTCCTTATAACGTGGACTCCACTCAGGGGAAACAGAGGAGTAGGTACTCACTGGATACAAATGTATCACCCTCAATCATGAATGGGGAAAAAGTAGAAACATCAGCCAGGATAATAGTCAAAGCAGTTCTTTTCCTTATTTCTGAAAACACCGACCAGCTTCGGCGTGAAAAAATGCCCTTATTATTGGTGTTTGTTCAGGCCAAAACCGGTCGGTGTTTTCAGAAGTAAAGAAAAGAACTGCTGCAATAGTAGACAGTGAAAATGTTAACAGACAATTTAAAATGACAATGTTACCACACGTTAAAACATACTTACAAACATAATTTACAATCATTGGAACTTCATACAAGACAAGATAATAAGGACAACAACAAACACAAAATGTATTTACATCTCTTGCAGTAGAAGACATTGCTCCTACATAGCCCATTTAGATGAGGACCTTTTCAACTAACTATTTGCAAGATTAGCTTACAGTAGTATTTATATACTTAAATGTATTTTCTGAATGTGATACACATTGCTAAGTACAAGCTTTTTCGTGAGCATGTATTTGCATGTTCTTATGGAATAATGTCAGGAGCACCCAAGCAATGGTTGTGTTGCCCCCTGACTCAGAACCTTCAGAAGTTCCTACCCTGGAAGGATGCACGATCAGCAGCAGCTTATTTTAATTGATTCATTATCTTTCTCACTAGGAAAACAAGCCATTAGCCCTTAGAGCCTTGGTTTTATATGTGCCTTAGGTTGCAAAAAGGAATAGATCTTCACATTAGACACCTACTTCCACATAATATCTGCCTTTTTTGACAGATCACCACCCATTTTTAATCATAGTTTGCCTATTGTATATTTGTGCTGCTCGTAAAAAGCCAAATCAAGCTGAGAGGCACAAGAGTAAATCTAGCCCTAAACACATTTTGCTAGTTTTTTTTATGACCTCTTGATTAATTTCACATTTTTTGAAGATGACAACTCCAACTTTATGCATTGCCACTACATAATTAAAAAGAATGATATCAACAGTAGTTATGCATTTTTAACTTTGATGCCTCATATATATTTTTGGATTTAATTGCTTTTACATACACATTTGGTCTCTGCAGATTTTGTGTTAGCTGCATTTAGAGAAATGAGGTGTGCCATGCTTTAGAATTTACCATAACATTACATTTTTATTAAGCAATTTCTATAGAAATTCTGAATACACTGCCACATAGTGCACTGCATTTTCCCAAGTTGCATTCAGTTAATTATAAATCCTATGCCTGAGAATCGGTACCATTCCCCAGGACATACTTGAAAACAAAAGAAATCTCAACTTATTCTTCCCGGTGAAACACTTTCTAAATAAGTAAATAAATAAATAAATAAATAATAATCTGCGTTAACCTGCGCAATGGGTAATTGCAGTAAATTATTATTTGAAGGGTTTATCTGTGGTAGATCTGAGCACACTGAAAGCGAGCATTCCGTAAATAGGATCTCATATGCATTGACTGGCAGCTGTTACTTGCTACCACTGAAGGTTTTAGACAATTCGTATAAATGCTTTAATCAGTTTTTCGGTGTGTGATAGGAAGCAAGTCTTATTAACCAGGGAAATGTCAATTCAAAACTGTCAGGGCAGGCACTAATAAGGTTAATGAATAGCTGGCCTTGGAAGCAACAGATGGCCCTATCGGTGCACGGGAATTTAATGACACTTCTAATGCCTAGGGTCATCTGCAGTTTATTTTAACTCTTTTAAAAATATTCTAAAGGCATGTTAAAATATGTTTAATATTTCCATACAAGTGAATGAGATTTCATGCTAGATTGTTTATAGCATATCAATGTGTTTAGCGTATCCAGGGGTAATGCTGCACAGTTTCATTAGATGTAATTTTACTGTTTATTCAATGGAATGAAAAAAATAGTACAAACAAATGCAGAGGTTCTATAACTTGCACTTATTGCACACATTACTTTACAAGGACAACTAAAGGATTAGTATTTTGGAATTCATAGGTTTTATTCAAACTGTTGGTCATGTCAACCGAATATAAATGAAAGAAGGCTGGCAGGGTAGAACAATGAGTGATACAACATATGTACTTGCTTTCAACCTTACAGAAACATCTGTAGACAAAACAACTTCATCCAAGTCCAATATCATGTTACCTTACAACAAATTAACACGTACATCCATTTTGTAGACTGTATGGTAGTATGGTAGTTCAACCGTTGGTATCCATTTGGCTGAATATACCACTGCAATTTGAAAACAATGAAAGGTAGCATTTGATAGCAGATAAGAGCCATTCAATCCATATATAGTTTTGACCATTTATCTACTTGAAGTCCAGGACTTTACTTGACCTAGCACCTTTTCCATGCATGTTTAAGTTATGTCCCTGTACTAACCTATTTTATTAAAATATATGGAAATTCTCGAAATTCTGGGAACACATTTACTGATGTGAGAGGCTATTTGAGTTAGGGAATACTATGGTAAGCAATAATTCTAAACTCATATTATAAGCATCAATGTGATTTAATTCTGCTATGAAAGCTACAATGTTGCCTCTACCTTTTATACATTGTTTGAATTGGCCCACCACAATAGTACATATTTCAACTGCTCTTACTTAAGTCTTAAATTCATCATCATCATATCTACATGAGTAGAAGAGTTTTCTGTTTATTCCTACTCACAAAAATGCACAGCATTCTTGGATTGCAGTGTAGAAAGTGCAGCAAACCGACGATATTTTCACATGTTATATACATATGTATGTTGTTCATTTCTTTTATTATATCTTATTATTGTAACACAGCTACAAATAAAAGCCATATTTCGTATTGAACAAAATGCATTTTATCATCTAAATGCACATGATATTGCAACAAACACTGCAAGATTAAATATACAAAGAGAAGTAAGTAATTGATTATGAATCATAACTTAGCATTATAACAATAAAACAATCAGTGTAATTTCAACAGCTGGCAAAGCATCAGGGGTGCTCGCATAAATAATTATGCAATATCAAGCAGTTGCAGACAATGACAGACAGCCATGTGATGGCAGTGCAACCACATCTTTAATAATGTATAACGTTTTAATCATAATCACAAAGACCTTGTAAAGCTGAAAACGTAAGTTTCATGTTGACCTTTGATCAGTGCTATGGAACAAATACAAACACTTTAATTACAATACAAATATTAGGCTACTATTAGTTACTCATGGAGTAGGTTTTAACATACATTTTAAAGCCAGATTTCAAGGCATTGGTATTAAATAACCAATGTATGATAATTTTGACCTTCTATCATATCTTAAATTAGCTGTTTCTAGATATTTGTTGACTTGTAAAATCTAACTACTAAGTAACCATTGTTCTTTAAGGGCTCCCACCATACAGGATGGATAGACTTCTGCCTAGGGTACTGAGCTGATGGGGCAGCACCGTCAGGCTCTATCATATATGAGTAAGCGAGTAAATACAGTAGGAAAGCCACCACATTCTGTGCATACCCAGTGAATACCATTAAAAAAAAACCCTAACGTCTAAGGCACATAGATCGGGGATTTTGTCACACTATATAGCCATATATTGCTCATATTTGTGCCTTATATGTTCTTTGAATAGTATTTGCTGAATTCTTGCATTGTGTCGTATATTTATTGGTCCTTATTATTCCTGCAGCAACCTGATAATCTGAATGTGTATGTCTTTTAGGTTGTATGCTCCACTTTACCTATATATTTTTCTGCTGTGCATATTTGCAGTTTCTGGCCAAACTTTAAGGTTGAGTAGCCCACAGGTACCTCAATGGCGATCAGAGAAGGCTTTAAATTTTTGTGTGCTCCCCTTTCTGTATAGTTAATGGTATTATCTTGGAGAAGTTTAATGCATAAAGATGCAGTGCTTTAATACTACTAGCCAATGGTATCCTACTTGAAAGATAATTGTTAAGAAATGAATCAGCTTGTACTATCAAGAATGACTTAAACATGATGTTTATTCGCTTATTTAAGATGAATTCCTTAATTCACTAAATCATTGTTCTCCACCTAAAAATGGAAACCAGCATAAAGTTGAGGTGTTAAGGTTGGGGGATAGAATGGATTTTTTTGTCTTAATTCCTATTATGATTTGCATTTCAACTTTCAATATGTTTCTAGTGTGAGGCAGTAATTTATTCCACTTTTCTGCATGTCATTACTTTCATCATTTTGCGTCACTAAAGGAATGCTACCGAATTCTCTTAAAATAGCTAATTTTGTGAAAAAATATTTCTGTAATATCCTCTGGCACATAATATTTCAAAGAGGTTGTCAGACCTATGCTTTAAAATAGTGGATGTATGTCTTTAATCCTTATCTGATGTTGATGCCTCAGGATCCCAGTCGGATGCACCTTTGATTGCTGACTGTACAATGCATTCATTCTCCCTGTGGGATGCAAGTTAATATTCTCAGAAATGTAATGTTAAAACCTCAATTTTGACACATCATCTGAATAACTGTCATTTTAAGCAGAACTGAGATGTAGATTTATATCCAAAAAGCCCAGGTCAGTTACATAATTAAATCTAGGAAAATAAACAAAATGTAAGGTTACCCTTTTGGATCACTCACCTGGGTAAGAAATGTAAACTGCTAATTAAAAGAATCACCCACATATTTTAAATGATCACTAAAATTCAAAGCTAATAGGTATTTATAAAGAAATATTAAAAATTAAAGAACATACTAGTATACAATATTAAATCAAAATAAATATGCATATTTATTTTGATTTATTATTTACTAGTTTACAATATTTTATAATAGGTTGAATAATTATTTACTACAACCCCTTTTTTATCCATGGTCGGCATGGATGATTAGAAAAATAAGATATACAGGTGGTGGCAAAAAACCAGCAGAGGCAAAAATCAAGTCCAGGGGTTCCTCAATTTTTTCAGATCCTGCAGTTGTGATACATAAAGTTACATTGCCGTGGGTAATTTCTAAGTTTTCTGGGATAGCATAGAAAAATAAAGATTATGCTGCTAGTGTGGTATTCTGCTAACACCATATGCTGTACATATATAGGACATTTTCCTGAAGGGTGTGAAAAGATGTACAGGGCTGGCTGGCTAGAAAAGGCCTGGTAACAAGTTATGAAACTGGAGCCTCTGGCCAAACTGGGAAAATTCCAAGACATGGTGTACCCTTTTTGTCTAGCAGCATATATGTTGAGAGAAATAATATTTAACATTATGTTAACCCTTTTTGTTTTTAAAGGATTTTAAAAAAAAAACACAAAAACATTCTGCTAAAAAACTAATCACCATTAAAGATTAGTGGTAAAACAGGATTCTCTTGGCTGCATATCCTGACCGCATTTAATTTCTGTTTTTAAGTTGCTTTCTCACATAACACATTTATCATAACTGTTCTGGATTAATACATTTTAAATAACAGCCTTTAGAAAAAAAGAGGGTTCGGTATATTTAACTCATTAAAATTGAATTTCTCGTTAATAAATGCAGGCTTCATATTTGTATTTATATTTTATATTTGCTATAATTGCTACATAGTTAAATCACTGTGACAATATTCTTATTAATATTAAAGTAATTATTAACTATTTTTTGTGTAGACATGGTCAATCAGGAAAATACTTGTACAGCAATATATTAGTAATGATGCAAATAGTGAATATGTGGTCAATCCATTCTAAGGCCAGCTCATAATAAAGAATTGTGGAATTATTCTGCTGAAAATTGTCAACAGGATTTCCAGAAATTCGTGCTACTCATTTGTGAGATCAGGTAGGTCTGTGATAGGTCTGGTATAAACTTGAGATGCGTGTAAATGGCTTTGGAGTTTTCCATCTGAATACCAGAAGGGTTACACTAACCAACAGATACATATATATATATATATATATTGTCCCTTATTTTCGCCACTCACTCTACAATAGACAGTGGGAAATTATGAGTATTATTAATTAACCAAATAATGTGTATTTTCTCACTATTTAACATTATAATGCATCTTTCAATAAGAGATCAGTTTAAAGGCCTGCTCATTACATTAGAGCATATGCTTGGGATTTCTGTTTCTTTGGGTACAGGTTGCAGAGTTTGTCAGACACTAAAGAGAAGTCTGTAAGTGTACCATTTCTGGCAACTATTGGCCGTTTTTGTAACCTTACTTGCCTTGGTTTGTATAAAAAGGACTTCCAAAGGTACCAGTAGCTCATGAGGTTCCATGAAATGACATTAATTGTTGTATATAGGTTTCAATTTACAGATTTAGCAGTCACACAGGGAAACTTAACTCATTAGAACTTCCCACATTTAAAGTTATTAACCTATTGGTTGTTAACACACAAAAGATTGCCATTAAGCTTGTTCCTCCATTCTGTTAGCATTTAATTGGCAGGGCAGAATGGGTTAATGCTAATTAACCTCCAGTGGCAATATGAGCTTTTCATATTATAGAAAACATCATTGCTAATTTGTATATCTATTAGAAATGGAATTCTGTCACTTCATTTAGTTAGCTGTAATTACAACAATTTTTTCATTATTATACAATTACCCTGTGACACTGACAGTACAGCAGTCGTTGTACTCAGTCTGTAATAGTAGATCGTGGTCTAGTTTAAGGTATATTCCAAATAAAGGGAATTACATAAAAGTGTGTGTATTCTGTCTATGCGCATGACATATACGCTCGACAAATCCACACACATATACGTACCTATGTTAGGGATTGACAAACCCAGGCACCAAGTCATAATGGCGGCCAGGGTAAGTTACTTTCCATATGAATACTGGTCCGCTACCAGGTATCAAACACTTTTGGCAAAATATAGTGATGGTGTCGGATAGACAGAATATAGTGTTGGATAGCAGTAGTGACATGTAAGGCCCCTGTCCTCGGTACTACTATTTAATCATATTGCCTTTGAGCAACAAACGAATCAAGGTCTTTCTAGTGTTCCAAACTGCAAGTTACAATGCTATCTCCACTTAGTTGCTGCTTTAATCAACCCTCAAGGAAATCATAACCTGACTGTTCCTTTGATTGTTAGTGCTATAACACAGGCCTAGTTTTTATTAGATTGTGGTGATCTTCACAGAGAGAGAATACAATGCATTTTAAAAGGTTTTTTATTTTTCAAGTGGGACAATAGCTAAGAAGTTTTACACCTGCAAATGTACGAGCCCCAAGAGGAGGAGATGCGACCTGTACATTCTCTTAGGCAGACTCAGGTGCATATATTACCAAATAAAAAAACATGAATTATCAATTTTATTCTATGCAGAGAAGAACATGTCCAAAAATACAATGAACAAATCAACTATGGACATATTTGTGGCAACTTAGTATTTTCTATCTTTGTTATATTGAAAAACTCCCATAGCCCCCCTTTTAGTTATATCCCATACCTTTTTAAGCACAGTATAATTTTCTGGATCTTTGTAATTTCACTAAACATTGGTAAATAAACCATAAAGAAGTTCAAGTAATCTGTATTTCTAGAAGAATTTTAATATTAACCCCTTCGTGACAAAGGCTGATTTTACTGTTTGTTCCCCTGGTGACAATGGCCTTTTTAACATTTCTGCGCTGCTCGCGTTTAGCTGTAATTTTCTTCTTTCCCGTTTACTGAACCCACACACATTAGATATTGTTTTTTTCAGGACAAGAAGGGCTTTCTTTAGATGACATTGTTTTGATTGTATCATATTATTTACTATTAAAAAAATTATAAAATATGGTGAAAAATTTAGAAAAAAATGACTGTTTCTAACTTTTAGTTGAAAAATCTTTTACTCATCTATAAAAGGTAATGAAAAAAACCTGCTAAAAAGATTCTACTATTTGTCCTGAGTTTAGAAATACCCAATGTTTTTATGTTTTTTTGCTTTTTTCTACCCATTATGGGGCAATAAGTACAGGTAGCGTTTTGCTATTTCAAAGCCATTTTTTCCAAATCTGGTAATTCTTCCCCCATGTGCCATTTCGGGTATCTTTGAACCCGGCCAATGCAATTTACCCCATCAAGTCATATATTTTTGAAAACTAGACAGCCCAGGGTATTCCAAATGCTAGTATTTTAACTTTCCATGCACCGTATCTACCACCAGTCTTTGTCAAACTTTGTGGTAGTCATTTTTTTGCATTTGTTTTGTCACACACATTTTACTTCAGGTATGAATTAAAAAGTTCTCGTTTATGTCACTATCACAAAACACCCCAATATGTGTTCAGCAACATCTCCTGAGCGCAGCGATACCCCACATGAATGATTTTGCCTGGGTGTTTGGGGGCAAAAGGGCCACATTTGGGGCATGCGCCTTTTTCAATGTTGAACTTTGGCATTTGGGGATCCACTTCCCATGCCCTATTTGGTACATCTTTGAGCCGGGCCATTTCAGTGTGCCCAATAAACCCATATATTTTTGAAAACTAGACACCCCAGGGTATTCCAAATGCTAGTATTTTAACTCTTTCCATGCACCATATCTACCACCAGTCTTTGTCAAACTTTGTGGTAGTCATTTTTTTGCATTTGGTTTTCCACACACATTTTACTTCAGGTATGAATTAAAAAGTTCTGGTATATGTCACTATCACAAAACTCCCCAATATGTGTTCAGCAACATCTCCTGAGTACAGCGATACCTCACATGAATGATTTTGCCTGGCTGTTTGGGGGCAAAAGGGCCACATTTGGTGCATGCGCATTTTCAATGTTGAACTTTGGCATTTGGGGATCCACTGCCCATGCCCTATTTGGTACATCTTTGAGCCGGGCCATTTCAGTGTGCCCAACAAAACCATATATTTTTCAAAACTAGACACCACAGGGTATTTTAAATGCTGGTATTTTAACTCTTTGCATGCACACATTTTACCACCAGCATTTTTTCAAAGTGTGCAGTAGTATTTTTGTGTGTGTATTTTTCCCACACACACCTACTTTATGTATGAATTTACAGCTCCTGGTATATGCCGCTGTCACACGACACCCCATAATGTGTTCAGCAACAGCTCCTGAGTGCAGTGATACCCCACATGCATGGGTGTGTCATTTTCTGGGGGAACTAAAAGGCCACATTTGGTACGTGTGCATTTTTCTAATTGGAAATTAGATGTGTTGCCATCCTTCCCCCATTGTTAATTGGGACGTTGTTGAACCTGGCCCATTCAATTTACCCCATCAAATCATACATTTTTTAAAAGTAGACACCCCACGGGCATTTAATATGCCAGTATTTTAACTCTTTCCATGCGAGAATTGTTTTAAGCTAATATGCTAATTTTAGGACTTGCTCACAAAAATATATTTTTATATA
>VKOC01000003.1:17979593-17991060 GCA_009364415.1 Spea multiplicata | reverse complement strand
CTCCCTTATCACTTTCTACCCCCTCTCCCTCTCTTATCACTTTCTACCCCTTCTCCCTTCCTTATCTCTTTCTACCCCTTCTCCCTCCCTTATCACTTTCTACCCCTTCTGCCTCCCTTATCACTTTCTAACCCCTCTCCCTCCTCTTTCCCTACTTACTATCTACCCTCTCCCCCTTTGTAGTTCACTCACCTTTAAGTCCTGCCACGGGAGAACAAGGCTGATTCGTGGAGGAGACTGACTGGGGCCGAGCGGTTGCTATGCGCCCCTCTCTCTCCTCTGAGTAAAAAAAAAAAAAGGCGTTTGAGGCTGCCCGGGACTGTCCTGGGCAATCCGTTGGGTGGTTCCAAATTCGGCGGGGGGCAACAGGGGGGGGCAAGGAATAACGTGGGGGAAAAATTGCCCCCCATTCCCCACTGTAGCGACACCACTGCGAGGCAGAAACATTTGCTGTACATTAAATTTATGACCCAGGAGTGGAACTCTCCTGATGAAAAGCCTCAAATATCTAAATGATTCAGGCACTGTTTCCATTGGAGGAGGAGGAGGAATAGCAGAATTTTCTTTTTTTCAATTCTGTTTATTGTGAAACGAACCACAATGACAGAGAACCAAACAGTAAATAAAGGAATGAATGGTACAGAGTAAATTGCACTGGAAACATATGCAATGAATACAATATATGTAATGTGGAAGACACGGCCGCGCGACAGAAGGAGACAAAACCCCAAATACACAGATATGCAGAATCACAACAGCCATCACACACAGGTAAGTGTAACAGAGCATGGTTCAAAAAAAGAAACAAAAATTGCGAGTATGAAGGTTCGTGAAGATCAGGTAAGTACCGGCAGTGAATGTATGCTTACTGCCTCAGTATGTAGAGTCACAGAGAGCAAAATACAACCAAACAAAACAAAACAGCACATGAGCGGTATCAACGACATGATGAAAAAAATAAAGGGAAAACAAAATAAAAGTCACTTGCCACATAGGTCCGATAGGCTCACAACTAGAAAAGAAGGGGCAGTACAAAATCATCAAATGGATGGGGGAGCATCAACACCCACAATGGAGGAAAAACGCGAAGAGAGAAGGAAAACCCTCCAGTGGAACCAGCGTAAGTCATGCTTATGCGCCAGGCCCTTGGAGGACATCACCAGATATTCCATGTGACAAATGAAAACTAGCTTCTGAAGCCAAACCTGAATCGGAGGAGTGGAATGAGATTTCCAAAATTGAGGGATTAAGGCCCTGGCCGCATTAAGAAAGTGCACAACAAGAGAACGTTTATAACTGCCTATCGGGACAGGCGGGCTTGTAATTAAACCAATTGGGGGCGACAATTGGTAGTCAGGGTCGCAAACCTCCCTGATCACCGCCGCCACCCTGGACCAAAAGGGACGCACCAGTGGACAGTCCCACCATATGTGGACATAGGAGCCCGTGTGGGATTCACAGCGCCAACATCGCGAAGATACCTGAGGAAGGAACCTGTGTAGTTCCGCCGGAACCCTGTACCAACGGGTGAGTATCTTAAAAGCTAACTCCTGAGCCCTGCTGGAAATGACCCCTCTATGAGTCAGGTAGGCGATATCACTCCACTCCTGATCCGAAAATTGTATAGTAGTAGGGTTTAAGCTTACAAGTGGCGTTCAAAAGAGCTGAATAAAGGAGAGATAGAAGATGCGGGGTCTCCCTACCCGCAGCACACAAGGATTCAAAGGGCGTAAGAGGGCGCAGCACCCGGGGATCCCTGAGGAGGTCGGAAACAAAGTGTTGAAGTTGAAAATGAAAGAAGGTGAAATGCTTAGGAATGGGACGAAGGTTACAGAGATCCTGGAGAGGACGCACAGAGGAACCCTGAAGCACATGATGGAGACGGAGTACGTGGGCACCAGCTGGCAGCAGAGGGCCGGACAATGCAGAGGACAGGCCTGGACCAAAAGCGGGGTTGTGTGAAATGGGCGTAAGAGGACTAGGGTGAGAGAGGAGGTGCCCCCTAGATAAGACCCGCTTAAGAACCCTCAGGGTAGGCGAAATAGTCGGATGGCGTGGGATAAGCAGAAGTCGCAGCGATTCAGGCACCCATGGGACAGTAGAGATATGGTGAGAGAATAACGAGTGTTCAATATGAACCCACTGCTTGGGAACAAAGAGGGACCATTCCACAAGGCGCCTAAGATGGGAGGCCATCCAATAAAACTCGATGTCAGGAAGCCCCATACCCCCCTTCAATTTCGGCCTAGTTAAATGGGAGTAAGAGAGCCTAGGCTTCCTACCTCCCCAAACGTAGCGCGTGAAGGTCCTATGACAGGACTTAAAAAAGGCCTTCGGTAAGAAAATAGGGAGGGTCTGAATGGGATATAACAGTCTGGGGAGGATGTTCATTTTGAGCACACTCATCCTCCCAAACCAGGAGAGATGGGGGAAGGACCATTTTTTCAAATCAGAATCAATGGAGCGGAGGAGCCTGGTGAAATTGAGGTTGGCGAGCTCAGACAGGCAGGGAGAAATATAAAGGCCCAGGTACTTGATGGCTTCCGAACGCCACTGGAAGGGGCAAGAATTAACACACTGAGCACGGAGCGAGTCAGCTATGCCAAGCCCAAGGACCTCCGACTTTTGGAGATTAATTTTATAGTTTGAAACGACCTGAAATGCACGGAGTTCTCGAAGTAAATGAGAGATGGAGTCTATTGGGTTCTGCAAAATGCAGAGCACATCATCAGCATAAGCCATTACCTTATGGTCCGTGTCCCCAACACGTAAAAATGGAAGGATTGAGGCGGACGGCATTAAGGAACGGCTCCAGGGACAAAATAAACAATAAAGGGGAGAGGGGACAGCCCTGACGGGTGCCATTTGACAGGGCAACCTGACCCGATAGTATCCCATTCACCCGGACCTGAGCAGACGGGCCGGAATATAAGGATTGGACAAGAGAAACATAAGTAGGACCCAGTCCCACCCGCGACAGGACCGAGAACATGAAGGGCCAGGACACCCTGTCGAAAGCCTTCTCGGCATCCATTGACAACAGCACAGAGGGGAGTTTATGAAACTGAGAGTAATTAATCAAATCAAGGAGACGAATCGTGTTATCCCTTGCCTCCCGGCCAGGGACAAAGCCCACCTGATCCGGGTGGATAAAGGAAGGAATCAGCGGTTGTAACCTGAACGCTAAGATTTTAGCCAGGAGCTTCAAGTCCGTGTTTATCAGCGAGATAGGCCGATAGCTACCACAGCTTTCAGCGTCCTTACCAGGTTTGGGGACTACAGTAATCACAGCAGAATTGGAGGAAGGATGGAGTGGGGTACCACTGGAGAGGGCACCAAAAAGCGTCAGTAATTGGGGGCCCAGAACCGGAAAGAACCTCCTATAATATAGCGGAGTGAACCCATCCGGGCCTGGGCATTTGCCCCGAGGGAGAAGTTTCAGGGCCTGATCAATTTCGTCCAAGGTGACGGGAGCGTCCAGCGCATCCCTATCCACCCTGGAGATACTAGCTTTTTGGTATTTAGATAAGTAAGCGTCTATAGCGGTCCGCATAGAATCGCCCGACGAGGAAGGTAAATTGTACAAATTTTGATAAAAAGATTGGAAACAGTGTGCAATGTGGTCAGAGCGATGGTGTAAAGAACCCCGTGCATCTCGTATTTTGGGAATGTACGTAGCCGAACGTTTATGACGAAGGGCCCTGGCCAAAGACTTACCGGGTTTATCACCCAGTTCGTAAAAATGTTTCCTAAGGAGCAGGAAATTGCGTTTTACCTTCGCATCCAAAAGGGAAGCCAACTGGTCCCTAAGAGTCTGCAACTGAAGAAGGACAGCTCCATCTCCAGTGTGCTTATGCCGCAGTTCCAACTGAGCAATCCGTTGGGTGAGATTAACAATAGCGGACAGTTCCAATTTTTTGTTCTGAGAGCCCAGTTGAATCAGGTGTCCCCGAATGACTGATTTGTGGGCTTCCCACACATGTCCTTATGAATCAAAATAGCAACCCCCTTGGTTTTAGAATCTGGACAACTGGCACAATACACAGTATGAAAGTATCTATCAGACAAATTAAACTGTCTAGTAGCCAGTAGTGCGTTTCTTGAATGTATGCAATCTTAGCTTTCAAAGAACGCAAAACATACAGCAATTTGGAATGTTGCTGGGGTTTATTAAGTCCCCTAATGTTGAGAGAGGTAAAATGGATCAGATCAGGAGACATCGAGAGGATGGCAGGAACCCCTTAGGAGCACTAATGATACCGCTCAATAAAATGAAAAAGAACAAAAACCATAACAATAAAACACAAAACCAAGACGAAGCAATCGTCAAATGCCAAAGCATTGAAAGGTGAGCCAGCAGATCGAGAAGACGATCTAAGACCAGGACCACCAAGCAAAACGCCTGGAGGCTGCAGGCTCTGGCAGGGCAGCATAGGCCTACAGGAATCAGTGAGTCAATAGACATCAGGCAGAACAAATATACCCTCTATGTTTAAGGTATAAGAAAAGGGAGAAAGGTCACCGAACAAAACAGAAGTAGAAGAGGGGGGGGATAGAGAATGGAAAATGTGAATGGGAGCGTCGCATAGGGAGACTCCCCCCGTAGCAATATAAGACAAATGTGTGGTGCAGAAAAGTAGGTCCCAAAAATGAACTCCAACCCACCACGCCGCAGATAGAGACAGAGGAAAGGAAAGACATCAAAAAGGTGAGAAAAAAAAGAGAGAAAAGGGAAAAGAAGAAGGAGAGGAGAAACATCAGTACAACAATGCCCACAACTTATCCTCCAAAAGGCGAACAGTCAGGCCCCGAGAGGAGCATCCAATCCAAGCCCGAAAGCTGCGAAGGAGACACTCGTAGGAAACCCAGCAAGGTGAGTACGTAGAGAGAAGGACGATCCAGGCGCAAACACGCAATATCCATAGAGGAAGACATAGACGAATCCAGGTGAAGCCGGAGTTGGATGATAGGTGAGTCGAAAATGTGCAGATGAAGTATGTAGACAAAGCGGGCTTAGCTGGAAAACAATCCGAGCCCAAGTACCGGAGGAAGGTGAGCAAAGAGACAGTGTAGATGGATACAGGAGAAGTCAGTGCAGACGAAGAGTGGTAGGTAGAGCCCACAGAGGAACCCCAGATATGGGATGATGGACAGGTAGAGTGCGTCGTCTAAGCGGCAGGCAGATCCTTCGTATTCCGTTGACGTTTGCGGCGCTGCGGACCCGGAGTCCAAGCCAGGGCAGGATCAGAAAGTCGCGGAGGTGCAGTGAAATTGTATTCCCAGTCGTCAACGTGTACCTTAGGGAGATCAAGACGATCGAGAAAGTCCGGAACATCGGACACTTGACGAATCGAAAAGGTACGTCCGTCTCACCGGACCAGTAAAGCCGCTGGAAAACCCCACTGATAGGGGATCGTGGAACGGCATAGAAGTTCCGTGACGGGACGAAGAGAGCGCCGAAACGGCAAAGTCTGCGGCGAGAGATCGGGGAAGAGCAAGATCTTGTGGCCCTCCCAAGCGACCGAATTCATCGGACAGTAACGCGCCAAAATAGCCTCCTTGGTAGAGTAGTCGTGTATCCGACAGATAATATCACGAGGCGGTTGGGCGTCATCCGATCGAGGCCTCAGTGCCCTATGTGCACGGTCAAATTTAATCGGAGCGTCCAAGGGCCTCTGCAGCAACGTATTAAAAATCGTACACAAAGTAGGTATGATGTCGGGTAGCTCGACCGTCTCTGGGACACCACGGACCCGAAGATTGTTTCTACGGCCCCTATTATCAATATCGTCGAGGCGCCGGGTAATGCCCACAATGGTACCTGCCTGATCTTGAAGTTGGGCAGACAGAAGGTCCACCATCGATGAGATTTTAGTGGTATCTCCGATGTGTTTCATGTCCGATTTGATCTCAGTAAGGACCTAGTTTGTTTTTGTTTTTCTGCGTTCTTTTCTGCTATCAACTCCGTTACCTTGGCCTCCCAAAGCACTTCCACAACAAAACAGAGCCTTGGCCTTGTCTCCTTAGAGACAACCCTCAGTACTCAAAAGGTGAAGGCATATTATGCCCATACCTAATTCATCATTACAACTATATAACATTGTGTATAGTGATGTTGAAAAATGGAAAAAATCTAACTAAAGGACTAAACACTGTGCATATTTTTGTGAGAATAGTTTAGTTGCCATGGCGCAATATATGTTTTCAATTATATCATAACTGACTAGTGAATAACACAGTTAAGCAGTATCTGGTTCTGCAGTGTTATTTTTTAATATAAAATTGCTCCACATGTGCAGTGCCCATACAAATCCACAAGATGGCAACCTTGCCCTAGAGCACACACTTCAACGTAAACTGAGTAGACTTTGAAATAGAGCTTTTCAGTAATTAAATCCAGCCATTTTTTGCAAAAGATATTATAATCAATATGAATCACAGTACAATTGTTATGTATATTTCATACTTCCACAACTCTACAAAGTTTGATACATGGCTCTAGAAGTATGTGATTGTGCAGGTGTCCTCTGCAATGCCATACAGGGCAAAACTGTGCAGTATAACAAGCTGAACTTTAATTCGTTAAAAAAGGTGTATATTGTTGTAGTTCTCAATTTATGTAAAAAAGGGACATACAATTATTGTTAAAATACTTGTTATATACATTTTATCATTTAAAATTTTATCATTTTAAATGTTTTATACAACTGGAAAATAAATGTGTCTCGGATATAGTACTGGATTGTTCCATCTCCCATTAAGGAGAAAACAAACCAAATACAAGATTTGTCCAAGAAAACACTTCTTCAGCTACAAATAATGAACGTTCTCCAGGGGAGGGCTAGCAAGGGATGCAGGTGCAACTGTTCCATAAGGTGTTCTAGTTTGAACCACTGCCTCAGCTTTTTTAAATGCATTTTACTTGCTTTTCCACATACCAGCCCATCTTGAGTATTCAGTAACAAGGGCAGCTTTTACATAATTGACTGGGTCCATTCTGTTCTCCTTTTATGGGTTTATCATGCATTTTTTTCTGTACATGCGTTTTTGGAAAGGACTTGATGCTAGACATCAATGCCGTCTCCCTGATTTCATTATGAAAGGCTAAAGCTGAAAGGTTTCTCTTGCATGCAGTGCTGAGTTGACCCTGCATAATGCACAATTTCATGTAGGCATTTCAAAGAAATATCACCGATTTAACAGTGTATTAAATAGGCCAGCTTGTCATATAGAAGACAGTCACAGGGATTTGCCCTGAAATGCATTGTGACCAATTTTGACTCGTCAGTGAGTTGAAATGGAGACCCTCTTGCAATCTTCTGCTTATCTGTATATTCCCTCTAAATCTCAAAAAGGTACTAACTGCACTAAGGCAAAAAAACTAGTATCTCTCAGATATTAGTCAAGGTTCCTCATTAGCAGTCTTGAATTTTAGATATAGACAAGTATAAAGTACCGGTACATTTCATAAGTTCTATGAACTTTTTTTTTGAGATGTGCATTGTAGAAAATATTTTTTGGCCGTTAGCAACGAGAAGTCATCACACCACTGTCCCTTCTCGCTGTTTTTCAAGGTTTTTAGGTACACTTGACATTTGCTCTTGATGAATGTGAACTGTTTAGAATGATATATACACTTGTATTGTTAATGTCTGTGAGTGATCTTTATTTGGGTGATGGAGGGCCGGTGTGCATGATTGAGTATTGATGTGCTTCAGCCCTCATGAGTGAGAGTAACTCAGTGATACATGCTCTGTGTGGAAATCCAATAATGACAAAACATTCTGCTAAGGAGACAACTTAAACCATTCTATCTGTAGTATTTAACCCTCAGAACGACACAGACCTGTGCAATGCAGTGCAACCATTTGCAAGCATATCTCATCCTTTGCACTGGACTTTTGGAGGATGATAATTTCCAGTTATGTTTTGTGTATTTTTTGCAGGCGTATTTTATAATCCTGAAATAATTTTGTTAAACATTCATAGTCCAGGAGCCAAAACAATTATAATATCTAGGAGATATATGTATTTAAACTTCTGATATATTAACATTTGTAAATGGAAGTGGACTTAAATATTTACTAAACTATGGACTTTAATGGTTACATAAGTTTTTGTTTCATTTCTTTTGATGAAATTAATATAAAAATAGCAGATTTAGTACATGTTATTGGGTTATAGTATAGTCTAGCGTGAGTGTGTGTCAGAGAGTGTATATGCTTTTGTATAGCGTTAGCATTTGTGATTGTTTGGTATTAGCATGTGTGTTTGTAGTTTGATGCTGTTAGAATGTAACGCGTGTTACTGTGTGAGGTTTGAGTAAGTGAATGGTGTGAGTGTGTCAGCATATGGTATTAGAGTGTGTGTATGTTAATGTACAGAACTTGTGCATTCAGAATGCATTTTGCCTAATTCATGAATTGCTATGAATCAATGAAAACAGGAGGGAACCCTAACGAAACAAACAAAAATATAAATATAAAATATAATTACATTTATGTTCAGCTGTTTATTATTTGAATATTTTTTGTTATAGTTTGTGTACTGCCTGTATACAGCTAGGTTCCTCATTGTTACGTCTTACTCTCTGTTTAACCCCCTCCAACCATGTTTCCTACTCATTCTGAAGATCGCACCATCAGCACACAACATCTTCATGCGATTCTACTATCGAAATGTAACAATTTTTCTTAAATTATAACTCTGTAGATGCTAGGTGCTGCCTCCCCTGTGTGACCCCAATGCCTGGCCCCCTGTAAGGTTTTATGGCACCCAAGACAGGGCATCTGGCCTTCTTTGGAATGGAAATTTAACCATATTTCTCAAATTATAATTCTGAAGATGGGGTGTTCCATCCCCTGTGAGAGTTTTATAGCATCTAGGACAGGCCATCTGGCATCCTTTCAAGATGCTGTGCTTGTGTGCTCTTCATGTTCTGCTAACTTTATGGTGGGGTCTGGCCAGGTTTCCAGATAATATTTAGGGCACAATACCTTGCTAACCCTTAAACATAGAATTTCCTCCTGACAGTGTTAAACATATTTAATTTACAATTTAATGAAATCACAACATAATTTTTGCATGTTTGTAAGTGTCAGAAAGGCTATGTCAATTTAACATGAACTGGCCTGGACATAAACGATCCAAAATAATAACATGTTGCATTAGTAACATTTGAATTATCCTTTCAAGTTATGAAATGTTTTGTTTGTTATTTTCCGAATAGGTAGTTGAGAGCTAAAGTCGACGTAAAAAGCCAATTTCTTTCACAGTGGGAATTATTTAATGTTCCTTCTGGAGGGCACAGAATACAGATCATGGCAATCATCATAGGTGCTTTGAGTTGCAAGTGTCTGGGTCATGCAACCTTTTAAGAAGGTCTAGACTTCAAAGTTATAACTAAAATGGAAGGCTGGTATTCCTGGGACTTTGAGCTACTGAGAATATGTACCAGTCTCTTCGAAGCCTAAGAGCTTTCTATAGCTGCAAGTTCAAAAGGGAAAGCGAGGTGTTGTTATTCCCCATTGTCACTGCTATTTAATAGTATGTGCGAACAAAAAAGCCTCTCAGTGGGAAAGGAAATGTTCAAAGTAATAAAATGGAAATAAGGTGATCAGAAATGTACTGTATGAAACCTATGATACTTAAGCACAAGATTATAGCCTACAGTATATAAATGTGGTTGCTCCTTTGAGAAATTAATGGCACATCCTTTAGCTTTAAAGAAATGCTGGGACATTCATGGAAGTTGTAATTCAATATAGCATCAGGTGTCTGTAGGCAGCTGCTGTAATAAAGAAAATAATACAGAATATTCATTGGTCTTATGTGCACACAGAACCAGCATTAGACTATACAGCCAAATGCACCAAACCTTATATTTTTCTGATAATAGTCTGACTAACAGTCTAGTTAGTATTGTAGAAAACAATGTTAAAATCAGCGACATTTCAATTAAAGTAACCATGACCATTAAATCTACTTATTCAATCTATAAACTAGAACTCCGTAGCACTCTTAAAATATGTTATATGGGCAAATAATCTCTTTCATTATGGATTAACTGCTCTGGAAAAACAAATGTGTGTATAGATACTGTATTCACACACCGATTAGCCATAACATTATGACCACCTGCCTAATATCGTGTAGGTCCTCCTTTTGCCGCCAAAAAGCCCTGACCCGTCGAGGCATGGACTCCACTAGACCTCTGAATGTGTGCTGTGGTATCTGGCACCAAGAGGTTAGCAGCAGATCCATTAAGTCCTGTAAGTTGCAAGGTGGGGCCTCCATGGATGCATCCTGGTGCCATGTGTTCTCCAGGCAAACAACGCACACACACCCAGCCATCCACGTGATGCTAAAGAAAACGTGATTCAGACCAGGCCACCTTCTTTCATTGCTTTGTGGTCCAGTTCTTATGCTCACGTGCCTATTGTTGGTGCTTTCTGCAGTGGAGAGGGGTCAAGCATGGGCGCCCTGACTGGTCTTCAGGTACGCAGCCTTATAAGCAAGAGACTGCGCTGCGGTTTGTGTTCTGACATCTTTCTATCAGAACCAGTATTAACCTTTTCAGAACCAACCGTCGCCCCCCACGTGCATCAATGAGCCTTGGCCACCCATGACCCTGTTACCGGTTCACCGATTTTCCTTCCTTGGAGCAATTTTGATAGGTGTTGACCACCAGACTGGAAACAACCCACAAGAGCTGCAGTTCTGGAGATACTCTGACCCAGTCGTGTAGCCATCACAATTTGGCCCCTGTCAAAGTCGCTCAGATCCTTACGCTTGTCCATTTTTCCTGCTTCTTAAACATCAACTTTGAGGACCAAATTTTCACTTGCTGCCTAATATATTCAACCCACTGACAGCTGCTATGAAAACAAGATGATCAGTGTATGCATACAGTACTGCACAAAGGTTTCAGGCAGGTGTGAAAAAATGCTGTAAAGTAAGAATTCTTTCAAAATAGACATGTTATCTTTGTCATTTAACAAGATGCAAACACAATTCACCTAAAAAGGCACAGTAATAATTACAGCAATCATGTGATAAAACAATTAACATAATTAGGTTTTCATTAGGGAACTAGGTACTAAATATTTTCCTAAACCAAAAAATTAATAGAACTCACCCTTTTTTTATTACAAAATGTAATGGAATTCCCATTACAAATAAAACTACATATACAATACTATAAGAAGAGCAGCTTGTTTTCACAAGACACTTTTGCATAAAATAATATAGCTTGTTATGAAATAAAAGTGGAACAACAATTCAGCAAGAAACATTAAACGTTATGTATCAGGGTCATCATAGAGCCTCAGTAGAAGTGTAGGAGGCAGGCCCTTGACTTAGGTTGTGTTAAGTCCTTGTAACTGTGCCGTGAATTCTGCCAGGAAACAGATGATCAAATATACACCAGGACAGGCTCTGCCTCACTGACACCCAAACACACATACAC
>VKOC01000003.1:17844912-17963347 GCA_009364415.1 Spea multiplicata | reverse complement strand
GAACATTGCTCCCAGGTAAAGGATAAACCTGTCAATACCTCGGTGAGGGTGTTTTTTCATAACCTGTAGGATGCGGATTCCAGAGACTCTGGGTTGCGGCCCTCACCACCTGGAAGTCCTCGGAGTGGGATTTCGGAGGCTCCTTCTGACATGAGCCATGAGGCCTCTACTCTGCAAATACAACAGCTGGGTCACTCGCACTGGCAAGACTCGCTTCAAAACTTACCGACTAAGGCTCATTTGATCGCTATTATCAATGACACACATGCTCCCATGCGAGCAGACCTTTCTGATATTAAACGCGACCTTCAGCAAATAGGAGACTGCATGGCAACACTGGAACAGGACAACCTCAGCACACACTCGACTGTTGATGTCCTCTCGGAACAACTACAGAACCAAGCCTCCACTATCTCCCGACTCATGCTAAAGGTAGAAGATCTTGATAACAGAGGGAGATGGTCCAATCTATGACTTCGTGGCCTACCTGAGTCGGTTCTCCCTGCGGAGGTGGCGAAGACAGTTAGCGCCATTTTCAATACCCTACTCTCCAGGCCTGCAGATGCCGACCTTAAAATAGATTGAGCGCATCACGCACTCCGGCCCAGACAATCGGACAACCAGCCGCCTCGAGATATCATTTGTTGTCTCGCGGACTATACACAGAAGGAATCCATATTGGCAGCATGTCACAAGGTTGGTACCATAGAATGGGAGGGTCACAATATCCAAATCTTCCCAGATCTGTCCCCCGTCACCCTTCAAAATCAGAGGATGCTTCATCCTGTTACCTCAGCCCTAAGAGAAGCCTCGATACCCTACCAGCGGGTATTCCCTTTTTCGCTGACTATCAAGAAGGGCTCCGATCGCTTTATTATTAGACGGACGACTGACATGCCAGATGTGATGGAGCGTCTGGGACTCTCGATTCTTAATATCCCTGATTGGCACATGTACCGTTTGTTTTCTCGCCTCAAATTTTCCTTATTTAGTTTTACTTTTACTTCAAAGTATCTGCTGTGGGTCTCGGACCCATGTTCAACTACACAGTTCTCTTGGTTTTTGTACTCTGATTAGTTTTCCTTTCGTTCTCTAATATTCCCCCAGAGCCAGCCATCCAGGTCCTCTGTGACCCAGGCGTTAGGCTCTCGGGACTGATGGCTCTCCTACTGATGTGCAAACATCTCCCTGTGGCGGGCTTTGGCCTGTCATCTGGGACACTACTGTTTAATGTTTTACTTGTTACCTAATGTTTTCTTTTTAATATTGCTTTGTGGCGTGCCACTTTGTCGTTCATCTCCCACTCTCTACAGGTGTCACTTAATGCATCCCAACACTATTAGAGTTACGAATCTTAACATCAGGGGTCTCAATAAGCCCGAGCAACGGTCTAGCTTTTATACAAGAAACCCACTTCAAACAGGGTAAGGAACCTAGAATGTCCTCCAAATATTATACTACCAATTATTTCTCGAGTTCCGCGGACTCCAAGACCAAAGGAGTTGCGATTCTGATACATAAAACACTACCCTTCCAACACTTGGACACCTGGAGGGATACGGAGGGGTGATGTATCTTTGTTAAGGGGTTTCTAGCCACACACAAGATCACATTGGCCTGTATATGTACACCTAACCGTAATCAGACCACCTTTCTCGTCTCTACCCTGCGCAGGCTTGCTGACTTCCAGGAAGGGATTGTTATGTTGGAGCTCGATGTTCCAATTGAGCTATCCGCGACTGGATAGCTCGATTGGAACATCACATATTCCTTACTCTCGGATAGCTAGGGTTAAACGCCTATTACATACTTTACAACTGGCCGACGCATGGCGTACGCAGCACCCCTCAGTTAAGGACTTTACTTTTTATTCTTCCGTCCATGCTCGCTATACTAGGATTGACGCGATCTTCCTCTCTCACCACCACCTGCCTATGTTACACCCTAGTATTGGTCCAACGATACTAGGCGACCACACCCCTGTACACGTAAACTTATCTCTTGCCAACTTGCCCCCTAAGCCCTGGGCTTGGAGGCTCAATGAATCTCTTTTGTCCACGCCAGCGAATGTACAAATTTTAAATAAGGAACTTCGACACTATTTTGCTGAAAACATCTCTCCTCAGATCCGTTTCTAAACGGTTTGGGAGGCTCATAAGGCGGTGATCCTGGGTCACCTTATTAAAATGGGTGCCAATGTTAAACATTTAGCTTTAGGTGAAATTTTGCAACTTACTAATGAGATAGCGACCCTGGAGAGGTCCCATAAACTAACTCTTGCTCCTCATATCCTATCCCAACTCACGGTACTTCGGGACCGACTGGCCTCCCTTACCAATAGTCACACTAAACGGCAATATCTCCTGATGCGGAGTTATTTCTATAAATTAGGAGATAAATCAGGTAAATTGTTGGCCAGAG
Organism: Spea multiplicata; assembly: GCA_009364415.1. Lineage (NCBI taxonomy): Eukaryota > Metazoa > Chordata > Amphibia > Anura > Pelobatidae > Spea > Spea multiplicata. Next base: position 17,960,926 of record VKOC01000003.1, on the reverse strand, counting down.
CTTTAGGCGCTAAGAGAGCAGTAACATTTATTCCAAAAATCCAAGATCGTGCTGGCACTTTGCATTTCTCTACCCTGGAGATAGTTTCTTGCTTCCATGAGTACTAGACCGCTTTATATAACTTTCTCCTGCCTCGGGACCCCTACCTTCCTCTGGTCCATCTTTGCAGGACTATCTGGACAGGCACTTGAATGCCCGTCTTTTTCTGGACGATTCCTCTCTTTTGGAGGCCCCGATCGGTTTGGCCGAGGTTGAGGAAGCCGTTAAGTCTCTGTCTAATGGGAAATGTCCTGGCCCAGATGGACTGACCAAACCCTATTATCTGAAGTTTCTACCTGTCTTAGGGCCATATTTGACCACCTTGTTTAATGGCCTTACTAGTGGTGACATCTTTGACTCCCACTCCAACATGGCCCATATAACTGTGATACCAAAACCAGGCAAGGACAAAGAATAATGTGGGAGCTATCGCCCTATCTCCCTCCTTAATACAGACATTAAGTTACTTGCAAAAATTCTTGCCACTCGCCTTAAACCCCTGCTCCCCTCCCTTATTAATCCAGATCAGGTGGGCTTTGTCCCGGGGCGAGAGGCGAGAGATAATACAATAAGAGTATTAGATGGCGCTTGTCTCTACAGATGCGGGAAAAGCCTTTGACAGGGTGGCTTGGCCCTACTTATTTCAAATACTCAGATGTCTGGGCTTAGGTACAACGTTTAGAGGTTGGATTGAGGCACTTTATTTCAACCCGTCAGACCGCGTTACGGTCAATGGCTCTTTATCCCATCCAGTCACCCTGTCAAATGGTACGAGACAAGGCTGCTCCTTATCGCCACTTTTATTTGTCTTGAGCATGGAGCCACTTGCCAATGCCATTAGGCATAATTCGGCAATTAAAGGGGTCTCCATTGCACATAGGGAACACAAACTATCATTATTTGCTGATGATATGCTGTGCCTTCTGACGGACCCGATTCATTCATTGCCTCACGTTATACAGGAATTAGCTACCTTTCAGTCCCTTTCCAATTATAAAATTAACATGGAGAAATCTGCAATCCTTGGACTTAATTTATTAGACCAGACTAAACAATACTTGCAATCCCGCTTCCCGTTCCGCTGGTGTTCCTCTTCCATTAAATACCTAGGCCTGAAGATCACCGGAAATTTGCCTTCACTATATGAACTGAACGTCTTACCCTTGTTACACCAGGTCTAAGAGGACCTACGTAAGTGGGCATACTCCCACATATCCTGGTTTGGTCAGGTTTCAGTAATCAAAATGAATGTTTTACCACGATTTCTCTACCTTTTCCAGACCCTCCCCATTTCCCTTCCCCGTGTTTTTTTTAAGAAGTGCCACCGTGCTTTCACTACCTATATATGGGCGTCCGGTGCCCCTCACTTGGCGTTTTCACATCTTATTCACCCTAAGGCTAGGGGGGACTGGCTGTGCCAGATTTGGAGCTTTATTACCATGCTGCACCCCTGCGCAGGGTTGTGGAGTGGTCGATCCGTGCTCCTAAGCAATGGGTGCAGTTGAAAGAGATCTTTATGCCCCACCCAATCCACTCGATCCTATGGCTCCTGGACGTGCACAAGCTTGCTATCAAGCACCCTACTATATCTCCTACGCTTCGGATAATTAAAAAATATATTTCTCAAGGTCACCTGACTTTGTTCCCCAACCCTCTCCTACCGCTGGCAGATAATCCTGCATTTCCACCGGGATATCTATCCGTCAGGATTAAAAAGTTCTCTCCACTACCCTCCAGCGTTCTGCGTATGTGCCATGTTACTGCTACCCGACTTATGTTGGCATTGTAATTCAGGTCCTGGCACATTAATACATATTTGGTGGGAGTGTTCCCTCATCAAACCCTATTGGAAGGTGATTGAACAAGTCCTTAGCGAGGTTGGCAACCCTGATTATGTCTTGACCCCTGCGGCTGCTCTTCTACACTATAGTACTATACCCCGACACACCTATAAACACTCAATTACATATCATGTCCTTAGCGCGGCGAAGGCGGTCATTCCTCGATTCTGGAGGAAACCTTGTACTCCTCCGATCCAGGCCTGGCTCTGTCAGATGCATTTTATTTCCCACATGGAGGACTTAGTCTGGTCCTCTAGGGGACAATCTCCTCTATATGAGAAGAGATAGTTTTGGTGGAAGGCCCTCATTACATCCTCGAACTTTGCCACTCTCTTGGGTTTCACCACTTAAGAAGCTTACGATTGTGTATGTGCTCTCTGGCTCCTTGGCTTCTTGTACCCCTTTGATGATACACACGGGACTGTCCACCACACACTCATGCATTTACACGACACCATTTTCTTGTTCTTTTTTTAAATCATCTTTTCTCTTATATGACTAACAGGCAATGACGCGGCGTACGCCATTGGGTTCTATGTTACAATTTTTATTGTTTCAGTTTCAGTTGATGTTGCACTTCTTACACTGTATGCTCTCTTACTTCTATGCATTATATGAGTAGACTACTACTCATATAAGGCCGTTTCAGTCTGTATCATGCTTATTTATGTTGTATATTTGATGCATTCTCACGACTATTCGACCCGGTCTATTGTAATATGATGATGTCCTCACTATTATACATTGTACATCCGTTACATCTTTGGCTGTGTATTTGATAGTATGTACTTTCTCATTATGCACTCTCATTATACCTGGATGATATTCATGATATTCAGATTTGTATGGTCAATAAACAATGTATTACTTTAAAAATGCATGTCTAACGCATATATGCAACGGGGCCATCACATAAATCAATAATAAAGGGAGGGGCTTGCTGGGGCATTAATATAAATAGTGGTGTCTGGAGGCGATCATACAAGGCAGTGGGGGGCACCCATAATCTATACTAAAAGGGTGCTGGCTTGGGCATTAATACACAAGGGGCAAAAACACTAAGGGGGCGGGGCACCACATTAATCTATACTAAAAGGGTGCTGGCTTGGGCATTAATACACAAGGGGCAAAAACACTAAGGGGGGCAAAAACACTAAGGGGGGTATAAACGACAATGCAGATGTAGACGTCTGTGATGTAGATTGTGTCCTGCTTTTTGTGTGTTTTTGGTTATCAGTGTAGCAAAGCGTGTCCTGGGTCTGTGTGTGTTTGGATATGGGTGTGGCAGAGCCTGTATTGGGGTGTGTGTGTGTTGGCTGGTTGGCAGAGGCATGTCCTCGGTGTGTGTGCGTGTGTTCTTGAGCATCGCTGCAGGTGTTGGAAGAGCCTGTCCTAGGGACTTGGTGTGTGTGTTTGGGTGTCCTTGTGGCAGAGCCTGTCCTGTTTGTGTGTTTGGGTGCCGGTGTGGCAGAGCTTGTCCTGGTGTGTGTGTCTGGGTGTCAGTGTGACAGAGCCTGTCCTAGTAGGGTCATCTGTTTCCTGGCACTTACACTAGGAATTATTTCATTTATACTTATCCAGAGATAAAATGCCCTCCCGAAGTTGTAGTGACTTCGGTGGACAAAACATTCTAAGCCCTGAAATCAACAAGTGGAAAAGTTAAGGTATTGTGTTATTAACTCTATTTTATTTTAAGGATTAGCACTTAATTGCGGCTTCAGGCTTCCCATGTTGAATGATCAAGTATTGTTAGTCCAATAACAAAAGTATAATTCCATAGCACATAACTTTTGGCAATATATATATATGTGTTTTCTAGTGGTATGATTTAATGGTGGAAATTATTAATGCCCCCCCCCAGTCACCACTGCTCGTATGTAAAACCCTTGCCAGCTTTAATTATATTGGCCACTTCCTCAACAGGGAATACAGCCAATTCATTCTGAGGAACTTTATCCTCTGAGGATTCAATACAATCCAACATAATGTATATATCCTCATCACTATCAGAAGCAGATGAGTCTTTCATGAATCAAGACAATTTCATAGGGGAAGGTATGGGCGAAAGCTTGGCAGACAAGGTGTATAGCTTTAATCAATTTATTTCCTTTGGGTTCAACATTAAGACCAGCAGGGAGCTCAGTAGCCTGTGACGTTCTATAAGAGAAGTCAAATAGCAAAGTAAATACACATACAGGAAACACTGCATGTACAATTACTTTTAGCTTAGCACCTGAAAGGCTCACACAAAAGCAGCAAGTATTTAAACAAGCCAGAGGTGAAATATATCAGTCATATCTGCTCCATATGTTTACCAAAGAGCATAAAAAAGAAAATTGAAATTTAGACCTCTGTCACACCAAGAAACCAAGTCTGTGGAGACCAGGATCCTTCAGAGACCGGTTCTTCAAAGTGGATTGTGTTTTTTTCCTTGATCGGCTCATATTTACTTGTCCGTTGATTATAGATATTAGAGAGGCTGCCCTGCTATTAGAACCATGACCCATAAATGGTTGGAATGCCCTTGCATTTAAGTGATTTAGGTCAATCATTTTTAAACATATCCTGTTGACCCTTTTCCTAATTTATTTTTACTGGACAATATGTCTACAATATTTTATTAATTTATATAGCAGGAAAATTAGTATAGCACATATTGCTGCAGGTGATATTAAAACAAAACCAGGCTTTAGAGCATGCAGCCAATTTAGGCACAACTTTGGTCCTTAAACACCCAAAATAGAGCTATGGTAATTATATGTCAAGGCCAGTAAATATTCAAGAGCAGCAGGGTAGACTCCTTGAACTTAACATATATTTTAAAGGTCCAACCCAATGGGTTTGAACTTGTTAAACTAGTAAGCATTTTCCAGTCACCGCACCCATTTAATTTTGCAGAGCCAACTTTCACGCTGAAGAAACGTCCTACTGTTGGTCCCCGATTTTAATGCATTTAGAGTTGAAACCACAACTCACCTGCAAATACATCTGTCATCATTAAGTGAATAGATCCCTCGGATTTGCTACCCTGACTGCATCAAATATTCACTTGTCATGTACAGTATCATGTCATGTACAGTATCATTGACATCCTGAGGTGGGTATGTTTTCTATTCTTTGCAAATATGGCAGCAATGTTTGTATAGATTAGTATGAACTCTCATAGGCATCTGTGTCAAGGGTATGTCGGGTCAGAGCACAGCGCAGAGAGACACCGTGTACAACGCAGTAAGGGTTAATCCAATAATCAAAGTCCAGAAAGCCAGCCAAGGGTTAAAAATCCATGTAATCCGAAATAGAAACGTTCAGCAGCAGGGGTATGGGATATGGCAAGGAACTTGAACAACCAAGTACTGAATGTGCAGGGTTGCAGGTTTAAATAGCCCCCCAAGCTGTAACACCTCACAAAACTCCTCCTTCCCCCCTTCCAGTACTGTGACTGTCAGTCACCTAACTCCGCCTCCCTGGCTGCCCACAGCAGTGTTGGACTGCAGGACAGGCCCCCCGTCGTCCCACTCGTCCCGGTGTTTGCCGCATGCAGTTGGCGCCGCAACAGAGGCCGTGGATGTGGAGGCAGTCTGTGACCGCGTGGTATGCGGCCGAAGATGTGGGTGCCTGGTGGAGTCCCCGCCGGACGAAGACCTCCGTTGACGACGGGGAGAGCAGGTATGGAACCTGACACTCTGGTGTATGTCAATTATTGTGTATGTCTTAGAGCTGACAGGTAGCTCTACTACTTTCCATGAACTAGAACTACTACAACCCTCAGTCAGCTGAGCCGTCTCAAGTTAATGAGACAAAAACCTATATAAATGTATTGGTCATACTTGTCAAATTTATTTTCATGAAACTGGTGTAACAAATCCAATGTAGAAGTATTTTTGTGGTACCTGCAATTTTAAGAATGTAATCTTATATTCAACTGGGATGCATTTTCATTTATTTTTGTTAAAAATATTAAGTGTTCAGTGGTTTCAGTCTGGTTTATATAGAATTCAATGAAAAGCCCGGATATATGTAAATTATTATGGCACCAGAATGCTTCAGTACATCAAAATCTCAATTTTTTATTTTATATAAAAATGCAGCTTTGGAAACCCACCATACATATATATTATATATAGAATCCCTAACATAATGCTTTAAGTCTTAAAAATAAAAATAGTACTAATTCTATATACATGACATGTACCATACAAAATGTATCCAAAGGTCTATTGCTACCAAGCATTTCTAAATAGGTTACATAAATCCCCCTTTTTTTTTATAGCGGTAAAGAAAAAAAGTAAAACCCCACTCAAATGTAATTTCATTTTTCATAACTGATTTTGATGCATATAAGTTTGTTGTATGTATGTGCCTTCAATAAAACACATTAATATTAATTCGACAAAATTCTCAATTTAAAGCAAATTAACACTATTTAAACAAACCGCTCAGACACATATACAATTACATTTATATATATTTATATATATGTATATAAAAAAATAAAATCTCTGGGGAAAAGGTAGTGGGATTTTTTTTTTTTTTTAAGAGAACAATGTGCTCAAAACCCTTTTCTTCCAAAAGATGAACCAAAAAAGTCACTTAAAAATAATAATAATAATAAAAAAAAAACTTTGGGCAGAAAGTGAGTGCAACAATTGAAAAATCTGAAAGATTCTTTGATGCATTATCATGCTTTTTTTTTTTTTTTTAAACAAATTAAGATTCTGTACTGGAGATGCTGTTAGAATATAAATCAAATCTACAAAAATGTTCAATAAGTATATGGTGTAAGATCCTGTATTTATGTAAAATATGTTTTGCGAACTTTAAACAAAGCATGATAAGTAAATACAATATTTAACATTTAAACGCCAGGTACATTAAAATAAATTCATATTTAATAGCACATTGCACCCTTTTCAATGGAAATTTCATCCTTTAAAATACTCCTTTAAATACAGTAGTCAAAATATGACAAATGGACACACTAGGTAGCAGTACTTCTTTAAATATATTTTAAACATTGCTATTTTCCCCAATCCAGCAGTTTTACAAAACCATTTCATGTAAAGTGGTGCTAAGGCTCAACCCAATGTTTTACATTTTAAAACAAAATAATTGAGAAATAAGAAAAAATCTTTAACAGGAATTTAAGAACTAGCTCAAAATCAAAATAAGTTAAGTGTTTCCCAATATACATTATGTACAGATTATGAACACTATAAACAGGACATTTAATAACTTTAGTGGAAGCTCCTCTGAACTACAAGAAATAGATAAAATCAATAGAATGGCAGCAAAAGTCATGCTCCGCAATAGAACATATTCATCCATTCAGTGATTAGGAATTGTATCTTCAATACATTCTTTCAGAGGAAGAGGTTAGAAGTAAAGCTTAGAGTACATGAGGCATGTTGTTTCTTTGTAGCACCTTCATTAGTCAATGTCACTGAAGTCACTAACAGATTCTCCTTGAACCCTGCTCAAATGGTTAATGGCTCGATCATAAGCCACTCTCACAGCTTTGCGAATGCTTGAATTTCGCCCTTCCATCATTTTCAACTTGTCTATGGTTTCATCGATCCCAAGTGGAACCATCTTGGATTTAGGAAGCCATTGCCTAAAAAGTAACATGGGAAAAATTGCCATTGATTATTATAATTATTTTGAACATTGAGGATTTTAAGAAAGTAATATGTACTTTGTCTGAAATTGCATAGAAGTATTGCAATAAGTAATTATTTTTTAAGTCAATTAGAGGATGATCCAGCAGCGATGCGGGGGATCTGGATCTTAGTCTCATAGTCAGACCTAGTTAAGAAGATTGTCTTTTTTTACATGACTGTAATAAGTGCCATTTACTTCAAATTGGCATTTTTACACTTGTGGACAACAGCATTTCAACATTTTTGCTATGCCCTTGTTCAACCGTAATTGTCCTCATTTAGTGTACCTGCACAAATTATATTCTTCCTGTGTCTTCTCATAGTTATCAGGATGTAGGGCTGTACAGCTGTGCTCTCCTGATCACACCAACTAGTGTGATCAACAGCCTGAAAACTTTGGGTCTCTGTTAGAGTCATAGCTGACATAACTAGAAAGGGAATGCCCAAATAGAAGAGCACCGTCACAATAGAACACCCAGCTTAGGGCCATTAATATTGGCCCCCAAATAGCAGAAGGTATACCAGGTTGTAAAGCCTGATTTGCGGTATTACGTCCTTTGGCATCAAATACCAGAATTCTGACACATAGCACTAAGGGCTAGCGAAGGGGCCAATGAAGATTATAATTTATTGATACTTACTGGAATTATGAAATACATTAACATATCACTATAATACAACAGAAAGGGGTTATTATATTATCGTAAGCTCTTACCAGCTTCTTTTATTGTCAAAGAACAAAACCAAAAACAACTTTTCTTCAGCCCTTGTTTGCATTTGTTCTCCAGTTTTCAATACATCCAACGGTGGTACTGGTATTGCAACACCATTGTGATGACAGCCAACCCGTGGCATTTTAGGGTCAATTATCTATGAAAGAAAATACAACCCACCCAAATTAGTTAGAAGAAGCAAAAATAACAGCAAATTACTGGCATTGTAACAAACATTTGGACATGGATTAGCCCTTCAAAATGAAAAAAAGACTGCCAAACACTTCAAAAAGCAGGTCTTATATTCCAAACGGACATTATTTAAACCAAGAAATCAAGAAAGAGTCCTCTAGATGGAGCTATTGCAAAAACTATAAACTTTAGAAACCAGCTATGTGAAAATGTAGACACTGCTTTCCAATCTGATGAAAGAAAATATTGTTCTAGTTATTTTATGATTTTTATTTCCCAATCTTTTAGTACCAAAAAAGCCTCAAAGTTAAGCAGAAACAGTCAAAGCAGCGATTATAGAACGGATCCTTCAGACTTTCCCTGTCCCCCCTTAATAAATGTATCCAACATGTGGCTGTACACATGCTGATTGCACCGTAAATGTGAAAGTACACAACACAGCACAGTTTAGGCAGAAAATAAACGTCAAATTATGGCACTTTCAGCACCTCTGGTGCACCTGGTTCTGAGGGTTACAGCACCCATCATGATTATGACTGTGATGAGAGCTATAATACACAAAAAGGTCAATGGTGCATTAACATTTACTTTTTTTCTTTTATTAAAAGGACCCTACTGTGCAACCACATATGATAACATGGTTGGCCACTGGAGTCCTTTTGACTATATGTGGTTGGCAACGATAACACAGAACATGTAGTTTAACCCCTTCGTGACAAAGGCTGATTTTACTTTTTGTACCCTTCGTGACAATGGGCGTTTTAACATTTCTGCGCTGCTTGTGTTTAGCTGTAATTTCTTCTTTCCCGTTTACTGAACCCACACACATTAGATATTGTTTTTTTCAGGACAAGGGCTTTCTTAGATGACATTGTTTGATTGTATCATATTATTTAACTATTTAAAAACAAAGTTATAAAATATGGTTAAAATTTTAGAAAAAAATGACTGTTTCTACTTTTAGTTGAAAAATCTTTTACTCATCTATAAAAGGTAATAAAAAAACCTGCTAAATAGATTCTACTATTTGTCCTGAGTTTAGAAATAAATATGTCACGTATATGTCACTATCACAAAACACCCCCAATATGTGTTCAGCAACATCTCCTGAGTGTAGTGATACCCCACATGCATGGGTTTGTCATTTTTTGGGGGAACTAAAAGGCCACATTTGGTACGTGTGCATTTTTCTAACTGGAAATTAGATGTGTGGCCATCCTTCCCCCAGTGTTAATTGGGACATTGTTGAACCCGGCCAATTCAATTTACCCCATCAAATGCCCCATGGGCATTTAATATGCCAGTATTTAGACTCTTTCCTTTCTTTTTTTTGCCTTTTTTTATTTTACATTTTTTTCAACTTTGTGACATCAGCCGGGGAAAATTATTTTATACATTTGACTGTTTTTTTTCCTATTTTTTTTCTAATTATTAGTTTTATTCTATTTTTAAATTTATTTTTACTAATCACACTGATTAGAAAGCTTGCTCCATTGACTTGCATGGTTGAATGCAGTACCTGTATTCAACCTGCAAGTGGAGCCAGAGTTCTCTAGAGGGTCTGGAGACCCTCTAGCGAACTCTTTAAATCTTTATGTTTTTTTCCCGGGCCGCCGCCATCTTGCTGATGCTGAAGATCACTCTCCAGAGCGGTCACAGTCCATCCTGAGGTAAGTGTTTGGTGTCGCTGGATGCCTCCTGATCGAGCATTCCAGCGACACCATTTAAGTTTAGGAGGCGATCGCCTCCTATACGCTTTTAAAACGGGCGTCCGCCGTATGGCGGATGTTGACGCCCCGAGGAGGGGCCAGAGATGGCCCCTTTGTGCCGATCGTGGCGTTGCTGAATGCCTCGAGGTCGAGGCATTACAGCAACGCCGTTTGGATGCAGAAAGCGAAAGTAGATCGCTTTCTGCACCCGTTTAAAGACGTGCCGGCACGTCAATTGTCGTTAATGACTTGATTTTCCGTGACGTGCCCGGACCGGCAATTATCATCAAGGGGTTAATGTATGTATTTTTTATAAAAAGTACAGACTTAACATTGTTTTATGTTACTAACACTTAGTGCTACTGACGAAAATATGTCAAGTCAAGATATTTCTTGATTAAAGAATTATTTCTGGAAAGAGTTTGTACTGCTAATGCTGGATTTAGCTACATAATTGTTAAATTGAGGAGAATAGGTGCAAAAAAAGTACCATTACTAGCAAACTGTCCTAGAATATACCATAATTGCAACTAAATTTAGGTGGGTCAACACTAGCAATTTATTATCTAAAAAAATTATCTAAGCACACTCAGTTTGTTCATTTTATTGTGCATGAACATTTTATGTGATCATGGTCTTTGGAAAGTATTGTTAATATATAGGTGTTATGCATTATCTTTCTAGTGTACATATTTTACATTAGGTTGCGAATAAGGCTGCTCTAACAAGTGTATTCTTTCACTTGGATTACTCTTACATATACACATATATTATATATCATAACACTTACCAGTGCTGGATAAGAAGGATAACCACTGCACTTAGCCCACACAACTTTTAAAGGTTCAAGAAATGATGCAGTTGCACTTGCAGACACCCACATGTTTGTCTGTCCAACTTCTGAAAACAAAAATACAATTTCCAGTTTCCAGGATATTCAAAAGTGTATAAAAAATCCAAAACAAGAAAAATTAAAAAAGCCCAAAAGTGTTACTATTCTACTTTCATGCTTATATGAGGGTCTAAAAACAACTGGCTTAAATGTTTCTCATTCTACTTTGTTTGTTTTTTTTTTAACTCCTTATCCTTTCATATAATTTATTCATGCAAAAAAAAAAACATAGGGTGTATGTTGCACTTACTTATGAATCAGATATAAATCACTCAAAGACAAGTTTGCAAAAATGTGCGGTGCAATATTTATTGAAGAAAAATGGTTGTATGGGTTTCTACAGGGTCTTTTATAGAATACCGGTTCGTGCAGAGAATGGGTTGGTTAAAGTGACAACTGCTTTTCCCTATTTTCAAAAACAAAAAAAAAACAATAATATGCTCAAGGAAAAATAAATAAGAAGGATTTCAGGCTTTTATAGAATACACTAATTTTGAAATAGGTTTTACCAAATGAGACAAGCAAAAGTAAAAAGCAAATGAAAGATTAAGTACTGCTGCAATTCTTGCTGCTCTTGCGTAGTTGCCATTTTCAATGCATGATATTAATTCACTTCTGTCTTCTATGGTGTGGCGCCGTATAAGAGCAGGTTTGCCCTTACCGCACTTGGGCAAACTAAAACTAGCACACAAATACAAGTATTAAACACTAGGTTCTTTAAGTATATTCTATATTATGAAAAATAAACAATCCAGAGCTATTTGTCATTCTATGGACACTAAAAAGTAAGCAAGTCACTTTTAGAGAAGATGTAGTAAAATTGGATGGCTTGGTAATTGTGGGGTAGTTAGTGAAATATATATTATATATTATATATATATATATATAATATTATATATATTATATATATTATATATTTTATATAGTCCATGCTACCCTGTACAGCATACATGATTAAAATACGCAAAGCTCGGTAAAGAGACTATAATGAGTAATATAGGGGCTTTCAAGGCTCTAATCATGGAAGGGACAGCACGACATCGCATAACATTTCACTGTATCTCTGAAAATGGTATGGAAATTACATTTATTATATTTACATTTATTATACAGTGGCTTGAGTTGGCAGCTGTTTCTCTAACCATTTTAAAAAATAATGGCCTCCCCCCCTTAGCAAGAAAAGTATCCTAGGGTTTTTGCAAATTAACTTCATTTATTATTATTTTGATACCAGAAATGCTACAAACAGAAACAGCCAAAATAAAACATCCTCACCTTGGTGGAGTGCACATCAAGCTGCTATTTGAAGAGATACTTGATTCTGAAGCACATCTTCTCCGAGGCTCAACCTTCCGTCCTCGTGGCAGATCAAAGTCTTTTTCTTTTTCTCCTTCTCCGAAGCCATTTGAGAGACCTGCAGAATAAGCAGATACACACAATTACATTTAACTATTACAGAAAATCAGCGCCAATCTTTACATAACACAAAGTAAGTTACCTTGTAACACGTTTTAAAGTGATAGACAACATAATCCTTATAATTTAGAGGTATATTTAAGTGAAGCTAGAAAAAAAAGTATTCAACAAAATTGCAGTTACAATTATCAGTTCTATTCCGATTATCATTTTGTTTGATTTAAAAAAATCACTGACTAATAAAAGTCTATGAAGGAAAATATTTAATTTTACAAGCAGGATTTCATTAGCATTGCCATAAATTCCTCTTTTTTTGTGTCAATGCTAACCTACACCACTGAATGTTACACTCAAGAAGATACATTTTTCCCATGGGACTTCCATTACCAAAATGGGAATCACGTAAAAAAGAGTAACTATAAAGTGGCAAAGGTGATTTAATTAATATAATGACAGGTAGCCAAAGTAATTGTGCTGATTGATTAAAACTTTTTTGTGTAATCTAGAATACATTCTAGCCACATCGTTCTATATAAAATATATTATATATACATATGTACACACATTTCTGCAAGTTACATAAAAAATGTTCAAGAAATATTTAAATCCAGTTTTATTAATGATCATTTTCAAAGCAACTTTTTTTGCAAATCAAAATTGAGGAAGCTACATCCGTTGTATTTAAACTAACCACTGATTTATGAGTAAAAACGCAATGTTGAATATATACTCTTAACACTTGCTGTAATAGATATGTTGAAATTATAAACAAACAAAAATTACTGGGACAGCAATTTTACATAGCCTTATAGGGACTAAATTGTAATATTTAGAATTTTCACCCTCTGTGTGTACTCAGAATGAGTCTACATTTAAGTGTTACTTCCCTTCATATTTGTCATTGAATGCGCAAGTAGATTAGTGTTGTGCCGACCTCATAATCCTGTGCCGTGAGTTATCTGTGAATTATAATCCTTTGCTATTGCCTGTATATGTTGATTACCCACCATCCCAATCAGTTGCTGTTACACTAGTGGCAGCAGTGGGGCCCTCCACTTGTTCTAGCAGTGCCCGTTTGCACAGGCTTTGTTCAGAGCCCTGGAGAGAAAGTACCTGCCCTACCACTCTGTACTTTACAGACTTTTTCTAGGAACACACAGAGCGCCATTTATGATGCTTGGCGTCTCATGTGCTGTGTAAAGGATGCTCTATGGTTTGCCATATTCCGCCTGGTGCTGAGGAGGGAGCAGGTCACAGTCCGTGAGTGCCGCAGGCTTATCCACAGCCTGCTGAGAGACCATTCTCTTAAGGACAGTGTAGAGGCCAAGGACTAGCCCCATCTCCCTCAACCCCTTTCACTGCCCCCTCTCACCCACCCCGATTATCCCATTTTCCCCAGGCTTCCACTAATGCGCTAACCATACATGCCATGTCTGGAATTGTAAGTGTAAACTGCTTTTCCTGTATTATTGAGCTTTCCGTTAACTGAAGTTGTACTGTAACGTGTTTCACCCTGCGCTGCGTTGCGGTACTGCTTATCACCTTTCTGATTTATAAGCTCCTGTTTTATCGCTTCCAGTTTGCATTAAATAAAATTAAACACAAAAACTAGTGGTAAAAGTGAGATCTGAAACTCCACATAGATCGTCTAAACTACAACTTGGACACTGACAGTGTGGATGGACCCCCAGTATCTCCATTACTATTATGGAACGGGTGACTGACCCTTTTACGGGTTACTAGAATGTAACATCATTGGGGCTGGAGGCCTCAAGATGGTGGGCTTTGTTATTAAGGAATCCAGAGGAGAACGGGTAAAGTTTCAGAGATGCAGGACAAGAGAAATTAATGCTTAATTAATGAAATTAATGAACGAGCCAGGATGTGAAGCGTCAAAGCCTCATCCACCTCAGCAAATTAAAGTACAGATGTGTGGGATGGATGAATCCCCACAAGAGTCAAAAGTGTTGGGATGTGGAATGCCAAAACCTCATTCACAGAGGCAGTTGGGATGCAGGGCACCAGAGGCCCATCCCCAAGTCCAGAAGCAGGTGGACATACAGTGGAAGAATTTATAAAGGAAGCACACTACATGAGTGAGGAAGGCAACAGCGACGGTCAGAAATGCCCAAAGCCAGTGTGACCAATCACAACCTGAGGATATTGTTAAGTTATATGACAGTTGCCTGTAGAGTTTTGTTTTCTATTTAGAGGGGCTTGCAATTACAAGTAGCGAGAGATTTTCTGATACCTATTTAGAGTAAAACAATCATTTCACACAAATTGTGTTGAGGGGTGGAAACATTAAAAATACATTATCCAAAATGGTGTTTACAATGCAGGGAGAAATAGGGTAAGGAAAAAAACGGAAAATCAAGAGACCACAGAGGGCCAGGTTGTGATTCATTAGTTCTGCCAGCCTTCAAAAATAAAGTCACTGACTACCGTTTTCAACAGCTTGGTATCGTCCCAGGTATTTCTTCTCCAGTTGCATGAAATTGCTCTTACTAGTGTTCAATTCGGTATCACCATATTTTAGTAAAAGGTTAAATGAATGCAATGCATTATATAACCATAACTTAAACAAGGATAGCCAATTACAGCAGAATTGCCCTATTGAAAGTATACAAAACCAATGTTTTACTGTTCAAATAAAATTCATTGTCATGCATATATTCTCTTAATTTAGTGGTGTTCCAGTAAAACAAAAAATCTTACATCACCAATTATACAGTGAAGAACCCATAACATTACCCCTCCCCAGTTTACGTTGTATTTTACTTTTTTTACCCCTTCCACAAGCCAACAATTTACTCCCTGAAGGACATGGTGGTTTTAATATTTGTACCCTTTGTGACTGGGGCTGTTGTAATATTTTTGCGGTCTTGCTACTTAGCTGCAATTTTCTTCTCATTTGGCGTACCCACACAAATAACAGTTGTTTTCAGGGCAAATGGGCTTTGTTTAGATACCATTATTGTTATGTAATCAAAGTTACTATAAAAACAAATATGGTGATAAATTATATTAAAAAAAGCACGTTTCACTTTTATTTGAAAAACATTTTACTAATCTACAAAAGCTAATAAAAAAACTTGCTAAATAATTAATGTTTGTCCTGAGGTTCCCCCGATAGTGTCAGTGACATCACTGGTGTCTTTTTAATTTTACGGATCACATTGATTAGTAAGCTGGGCTCCATTAACCTGCATGGTTGGCTGTTGTACCTGTACCCTTTGGGCATGGCCACTTTGTGAGAGGCAGTATTCTTCTTGCTACCTGGAGTTTTTGATCTGTTCCTAAGCCCTTATTAAGCAGCTGGCCACAGCCATATTGAATATGGTGAACGTGATTGCTTCTGAGAGCAATCGCACGGAGCCCCTGCAACTTTTTTGGTGTTGCTGAATGCCTCAATATTGAGACATTGCGACACCGTTTGAGCGAAGAAAGCAACTGATCGCTGTCTAAGCTCATTTATTGGTCCTTAACTATGTTTATCAGTGACAAGTGCGTCATTGGTTGTTAAGGGGTTAATGACCAATAATAAAAATGTCCCATAAGTTACAGAAGCAGGACTATCTAAATTAAAGTTACTTTAGTTCTTTAGAGTGCACAGGCTCCAAACCAGATATAAGGGCAGAATAGCTTTGTGGTGCTTGTTTCCTGTGGCCAATAGCAGAAATGTATTAAAAGGAAACACATGATGCATCATATTTAACCCCTTCAGTCCCCTATGGACATACTGGCACGTCCATACAACGCATCACAAGAAGCCATTATGGACGTACCGGTACGTCCATGAAAACGCATCCCTGCCGCTGCACGGGAGATCGGGCTCCCCTCCCTCAGCCTGGGCTCCCCTCCCTCAGCCTGGGCTCCCCTCCATGTCGCGTCACTGCTGTCACCCGGAAGGTCATCGGAGGACAGGGTAGACCCCACTAGGATATCTGATCGCTCTGGTGATGCACTGATCACAGAGACTGACCTCCATGCAAATCAATGGAGACTTGCATGGAGATCACAGTGTGATCGGTGCAGGGGAATCACAGGGAGGAGAGTGAGGACTCTTGAACATGCCAAGGATGGGGGCCTTTCTGTAATCAGGAGATGCAGCTAGACAATTCTGGCTGGGTTTCTCTGTCATAATACATAACCTGTGCAAAAAAACTAAGCAACACTAAAGCGTTGGTGAAAAAAGAGCAGGATATAATTTCTGCAGCCAGTTGGTGGCCAAATAGCTGCATGCAGAGTGCCCAAATAGCCTGATACGATAGTCTGTGTTGTCTACTTTACAGAAATATATACTCTTGTGGGTATTTTTGGTTGATTTGTTTAAAATTAAGAGCTGCAATCCCATCATACCTAGTATAAAAATGATCCAGCTTTGTAAAAAATAATGTACATCCTATAGTATGTTCCCTATAAGTGCTGGAAAGTCTATATAAATAAGGTATTTCAGAAATCAGGACACCTGAATTGATACATTTGGAGGGGATTTTTCATCTCTTTACCTAATTCTGTGATGATTCCGAGTGGAAAATATATATAAAAAGAGGTTCTAATTTTTGCTAGTTTTTACTAAATGTCTCATCCTAAATTTTCAGATAATTATCTAACTATGGTATCAAAAGAAAGTCCTCTCTCCTTGAAAAAAAACAATATATAGTTTATATGGGTACACTATTAACAGGAAAGGAGAATAATCGCTGAACCGACACCGCAAAAAAAGCAAAGCTGCCCTGGGATTGAGGTACCAAAAACCCCGGGACTGAAGGGGTTAAGTTACTAAACGTAGAGTAAGTTTATAACAATTCTCATACAAGTTAAAGTCAGAAGAGTCTGCATAAGCTAACACACTGAACAAATTGGAAGTAAATGCAAGGCATCGTTCACAAGGTAGTGAGTGCTGCTAATCGGTTAGACTGTAAAGTGGAAAACTTGCCATCAAAATGTACACACATGGTAACACCATATACTGAAAACACTATGTTGACATACAGTATGGCATTAGCATGAGTGTAACAAACATACAGTAGCACCACACTCAAAGACACACACTGGCTAACAATATGCATATATAACATAAAACACTATGGACACACACTGACTGACACTAGTATACAGACTATAGTAACCATACACACAGACTCCAGCACTATACATACACTAGCAATATAATATATATATATTTTTTAGATATACACACACATACACTACTCTTCCCCCCCCCCCACCTCGTGGAAATCAGCCCAACGCTGTCTATCTTGTGCCATCGTGAATTCAGCACCCTATGCTGTGCTGTGGGGAAGCAGTCAGGCGGGGGCACCTGAGGCACTCGGCATAGGGTCCTGGATTCATGATTATAGCCCTGCAAAATCTGGGTGCCAGAAAGGGGTTTGTTGAGCCCTGCCAAAGAACACAAACTTTAAACGACCTGGACCCTTAATTTTCCAAGAATCGTTGCATGAGTAAGAATTAATTAATTACTCTGGCAGACCTCACAATCAGTGAGAAACACAAAGTATTGATGCACACATCAAGCTGTATAAGCAGCAGCAGCAACATTATTGAGTCTCCAAACAGAATTTTTACCTAGCCTATAGGTTCACCACATACTTGTAACCAGTAACCAAAAGGACTATGGTTTAGAAAAGATGTACTATTTACTAAACAATGCAGGGATTTGAGTAAAGTATGAGAAGTTTCATTAGTAGATCATATACAGAAATGTCTCAATGCACCTTTAATTCCTCTGATCTCCATTAGTTTTTCCTATTATTTGACCTTAAATAGGTAACTACACTTCTACTTCAGTGTTTAATATAATTAAACTATAAAATTGTAATTAAACTATATAATTAGATACGCAGCATATCTAACAGACTTCCACAAGTAAGAACTGATTCAAGTGGGACCTGTTTTGTTAAGGGGAAAAAAACATCCTGTTAAAGCAGAAGTGGTCACTGAAGCAACTTTTAGCACATATGAATGCATCATGGCTTCTGCTTTTTGCTGGATAATCTGGGTTATTTGTTTTTGAAGATATCTACATTAAATCTTTTGAGAACACATTTTCCCCTTGGAAGGCTGGACCAATTTTCACATTATATCTTTAACACAGGGATGTGTTTTGTTTTTTTTGAAGGATAAGTTAAATGCCTAGTTTAAGCAACCCTTGCGGGCACATGATATAACAAAGAAAATCTGTTATTTCCTAGTATATGCCATACACAAAAATGAAATGTACCCACCCCTTAGCAAACTATCCCATATACACCGATCAACTATAACACTGACAGGTGATGTGAATAACACTGCTGATCTTGTTATCATAGCAACTGTCCGTGGGTGGGATATATTATGCAGCAAGTGAACATTTCATCCTCAAAGTTGATGTGTTAGAAGCAGGAAAAATGGATAAGCGTAAGGATCTGAGCAACTCTGACAGGGCCAAATTGTGATGGATAAACTGGATCAAAGTATCTCCAAAACTGCAGCTCTTATGGGCTATTCCTGGTCTGTAGTGGTCAGAGCCTATCCTAAAAGTGGTCCAAGGAAGGAAAATGCGATGAATCAGTGACAAGGTCCTGGGTGACCAAGGCTTATTGATGCATGTGGGGGGGCAAAGGCTGGCCCGAGTAGCTCAAATTGCTGAAAAAGTTAACCAGTCAGGGTGCCCATGCTGAAACCTGTCAACAGCCGAAAGCGCTTACAATGGGCCAATGAGCACACAAATTGGACCAGGGAGCAATGGCAGAAGGTGGTCTGATGAATCACGTTGTCTTTTACACCATGCGTATGGCCAGGTGCATGTCCGTCGCTTAGCTGGAGAACACACGGCACCAGGATGCACTATGGGAAGAAAGCGAGCTGGTGGAGGCGGTGTGATGCTTTGGGCAATGTTCTGCTGGGAAAGCTTGGGTCCTGCCATTCATGGGGATGTTACTTTGACATATACCACCTACCTAAGCATTGTTGCAGAACATGTACACCATTTCATGAACACAGTATTTTCTGATGGCATTGGCCTCTTTCAGCAGGATAATGTGTCCTGCCACTGATCAAAAATGGTTCAGACATGGTTTCAGAAGCGTGAGTTGAAGGTGTTGACTTGGCCTCCAAATTCCCCAAATCTCAATCCAATGGAGCATCTGTGAGATGTGCTGGACAAACAACTCCAATCCATGAAAGCCCAACGTCACAACTTACAGGATCTAAAGGATCTGCTGCCTTGGTATCAGATAAAGGAACAACCTTCAGAGGTCTAGTGGAGTCCATGCCTTGGCGGTTCAGGGCTGTTTTGGTGGCAAAAGGGGGACCTACACAATATTAAGCAGGTGATCATAATGTTATGGCTGATTGATGAGAAGCGCAGACAGTATTTTGTTTTTTGTATACATTTTACAGCCAACACACTGTATTTGCAGCATGCTCACACTGTTTGGTAGGCCTCATATTATACATTTGTATTATTTGAGCCTGAGACTAGCTTAGCGCACCAACATTTTTTTCTTTTCCCTGTTTGCACATATTTGAGGTTGTTGGCTCCTCATCAGCTTGCTGTCCAGGGGTTAAACGGGAGGAGGTTTAATTGCACCTCCCTCAACACATTAATAATGTTTTGGTAGCAGTATAAACTGCTTTGTGTGCCCACTATGAGAGTGTGCCTTGACGTGGCGGGTGAGCTTAATTATGCTTTGGCCAATTCACATAACCAAAACCTCTCATTTATATTATGTTTATATATTTGTTGCCAACTTTATTAGGGTGAGAAGCGCAGACAGTATTTTGTTTTTTGCAACCTCAAAATGTACCTAACCATACACCATATCACAGTGTACGCACAAATAAGATGAAACCCACGTGTACCAAAAGTAACAATCAAGGCATCTATATATTGTCCCCCAATTATGCAAACACCATCCTTTGCGGGTTGCAGTTCCAATGATTTTTAGCAACCTTCTGAATGACTCATGAGAATTGTAGTGCGGAGGGGCTCAGGTAACTTTTTATTATATTTATTGTTGAGTTGTATTTCTCTCCCATGGTGGGCACAATGTCTAATCCCTGCATGCAAATAGGGATTAGACAACCTGAATGTTTGTAAAAGCTGATGTAACACATTAGCTAGAAGCATAAAGAGATCTTTACATATTTTGTTACATGAAAACAGAGCACCCACAATAAACTACTGGTTCCTGTACATCAGTATATACATGACATATGCATTGTCTTATTTTATTTTTAACCATCAAATGTGAGACCCTCCATATGCAGGATGGGGAAAGTGCTGCTGATCGACAACCCTACTACACTACAGAAAGGTTATTTTAGTTAGATGGGACCAGAGTGCCAGTATGAGATTGACTGGCCATTATTACCGAAATCAATTTCCTACCTTGAGGTCAATAGCCCTGCCTTGAGGTCAATAAGCCCTTTCTCCCAATCTATCCTAACAAAGCAGACTGAATCAAAAAAATTAACAGTTGGGTGGTTCTTTGTAACAAGTAAAAATATTTTCCATATACACATTGCTGGTTTGTAATTGGTATATATTAGTTTTACATATGTTTTAATCTGTAAACACTTTCTTAAGTCCATATGGCAATTAGAAAAGCAAAATTTTGTGACTATTTAAATGCACAAAAGCATAATACTTATATATATATATAAATAATTGTTGCTCATACTCAAGTGGTGGTGGGCTATCTATAGGTCATTTTCCTAATGCTGTGACCATCAAATTTTATTCAAATACATACACAGGAAATGTAAATGCTGGCAACTTTTAACAATACACAATTTAAAAGGGGGCCAACTTATTTTTGGTATTCTATGCTATTTGACGAGTACTTACCATTTGTTCTTACGCCAGTTCTGCTGCAGTTTATCAGATAAAATATCTTGTGCCAATCTACTCCTTATAACTGTTACTTCTAGTGTGAGTAGCAGTTTCCACCAAGGACAGAAAATAGAAGTACAGAAGGCTGTTTTATCTGCTAAACTGCAGATGCTCAATGTTCTGGTTTGGAATAAAGGTGAGGTGCTTATATCAGTATTTCCTCTACCTTCAATAATATATATATATATATATATATATATATATATATACACACACACATATACATATATACACACACAGTGGATATAAAAAAAGACTAGACGCCCCTGTTAAAATGCCAGGTTCTTGTGATGTTAAAGAATGAGACAAAGATAAATCATGTCAGAACTTTTTCCACCTTTAATGTGACCTATAACATGAACAATACAATTGCAAAACAATCTGAAATCTTGGGGGGGGCTCACAATAGCACACCCTCTTATAACTGGGGCTCTGTTCAGAATTAACCAATGACATTCAAACTCATGGTAAATAGAAGTAATTACACACCTGCCATCAAATAAAGTGACTGATTAATCACAAATAAAGTTCAGCTGTTCTAGTAGGATTTACCTGACATTTACTTAGTTGCATCTCAGAGCAAAAGTCATGGTGTGCAGAGAGCTTCCAAAGCATCAGAAGGATCTCATTGTTGAAAGAAATCAGGAGAAAGGTACAAAATAATTTCCAAAGCATTAGATATACCATGGACAGTCATGGACACTGAAGACAGTCAACAAGTGGAGAAAATATGGCACAACAGAGACATTACCAAGAACTGCACATCCTTCCAAAATTGATGAAAAGACAAGAAGAAAACTGGTCAGAGAGGCCTACTGCAACATTAAAGGAACTTCAGGAATTTCTGGCAAGTACTGGCTGTGTGCTACATGTGACAACAATGTCCTGTATTCTTCATATGAATAGGCTATGGGGTAGGGTGGCAAGACAGAAGCCTTTTCCTACAGAGAAAAACATCAAAGCCCGGCTGAAGTTTGCAAAAACAAACATCAAGTCCCCCAAAAGCACGTGGGAAATATGTTATGGCCTAAAGAAACTAAGGTCGAACCTTTTGGCCATAATTCCAAAAGGTATGTCTAGTGCAAAAACAACACTGCACATCACCCAAAGAACACCATACCCACAGTGAAGCATGGTGGGTGGTGGCAGAATCAAGCTTTGGGGCTGGAACCAGGGGCCTTAGGGTGGAGGGAATTATGAACAAATCCAAATACCAGGCAATTTTGGCACAAACCCTTCAGGCGTCCATTAGAAAGATGAAGAGGAAGTTCATCTTTCAGCACACATCCAAATCCACAAAAGCGTGAAGAAGATTAACATTTTGGAATGGCCCAGACAGAGCCCAGACCTGAATCCAATTGAACATCTGGGTGATCTGAAGAGGGCTGTGCACAGGAGATGTCCTCACAATCTGACAGATTTGGAGCGCTTTTGCAAGTATTGCCCCGTCAAGATGTGCCATGCTAATAGACCCCTACCCAAAAAGACTGATTGCTGTAATAAAATCAAAAGGTGCTTCAAAAATGTATTAGTTAAAGGGTGTGCACAATTATGCAACCAGGTTATTGTGAGTTTTGTTTTCCCTCTCAAAGATTTCAGTTTGTTTTGCAATTAAATTGTTCACGTTATAGGTCACATTAAAGGTGGAAAAAGTTCTGACATGATTTACCTTTCTCATTCTTTATCACAAGAACCTGGCATTTTAGCAGGGGTATGTAGCCTTTTTATATCCACTATGTATATTTGTTTTTAAATTAGATACATAATAGGATACATTTATGCGCTGTACTTATACAGAATAAAAGATACATCTTAAATATATTTAGGTGATTTAACGTGTGTATATTTGTGTGTGTGTGTGTGTGTGTGTGTATATTTGTGTGTGTTATGATTTGCAGTGACCATATGCAATACATCCCTAGTTGACTACTCAGAAGCCCTATCAATTACATCTGTAATAAGACCTGTTACATTAAGGCTCTGATCCATAATACATTTGGAAAATATTTGAACTATGTTAGAATATTAGCTAAGGGACATTTCATGTATTTGATTTTTATTAATTTGTATTTATTTCTAAATAAATCTGTTATGAGTCACTACTCCTTGGTTGGGGCATTGGTAGCATTACTAATCACTAAATGCACAGAGGCACTTATGTTAAATCAAAATGGTATGCAAATGAAAGATGATGAATGCTGTAATTGATTTAAATGTCCCTTAAAAGGTAATGGAAGCAAAATACTGGTGCTTAGGAAACATCCACCTACGTTAGTAGAAATTATCACTTTAATAATGTATAACTAAGAAATGCAGAAAAATAATGAGCAACATCATGGACACTGTTTTTTTTTTTTAAATAAAAAAAGCATATGAATCAAATTTTGTGGGCTGATAAAGGATAAAATATCCATCAGTTTAAGACTACAGTATCCATGATATTGTTCTTAACTTATGTATATGAGAGAAATAAATGAACGTGTTTACCTGAGTCCAAACGTTTCACTGGGGACTCCTCCTCCACTTCTGAATCTCCACATGTACTCCGTGATCTTTTTCTTGGCTGCAGGAGTGTCTCCAGCCTTGGAAGGACTACAGACAAAAATGTTTTGGTCCCTAGCTGTGGAGAACTTGGCTGGGTTTCAGTGTTCTTTGCAGGCTTTTGGGGGCTTACACTTTTTGATTTGCGGAAGAGAATGGATGTGCGTCTGTTAACATCAGTTGATGATTCCGCTACTTCAGAATCTGACGACTCACTGAGATTACTGTCCTTAAGTAAATGTTCTGGGTTGTGTCCATTTACCATTTCAGTCTGTAATGTAGTACTACGTAATTCGTTATCAAATGTGACTCTTTTGTATAGCTTACTCTGCTCTGGATTGAGTTCTATTGGTTTGAGAGTTGGCGGTTCTGAATTAGTCTCCGAGTTTGAAGGTAGAGGTAATGCATCAGATGGTTCAAGTTTAGGGGGAGATTTATCTCCTGAAAAATTATAAATAAAGTTCCATTTTTAAAAAACTGTATAAAATTATAAAAAGTTATCTATGAAACAAGTGTATTCTATAAAATATATTTTAACTAAAAACAAACATTAACACATTTTAGGTATATGCTCCAATTTCCATTTTAGCGTAAACAAATTCAGCTTAATCTGCTTATCTCTAAAAGCATTATAAAAGATCTATGCAAAACATATCTAGTAAATTAAGTAGAGATTATTTTATGTAAAATTAGTGGTTAAACAAGATTTTATTCAATATTCAATAAATTTCACAGCGTATAGTTGAAAAGCTTAAGTTAGATTGGCTGTGTAACTATAAATGCTATACTTCACAATAGCTGTGGTATCAATGTCTTTCAGGAAACTAAATTGAAATGCTTCTTTACAGGTGTACCTATATCTAGATGACCAAGAATGGGAAATAAGGACAGGCTTTAATACATGCTGAAATGAATTGCAACCATCACCCTTTCTTGTTTTAATAACTGCCAATAAATATTTTGAATAGAATTTCTTTTATTTTTGTGGCTTAGAACCCATAACAAGGCCTTGGGGCTTATTTACTAAAGCAGGAGAGCTGTGATTTAAACTCGCTGAAATTTCTTATGAACGGTCAATTCTGGTTAATTTCTACTGCACCAATGGCCAAGCTGGATTCAATATCCATACTACAAGCAGTGAGGAAACTCATTTATTTAGATATGCATTACACTGGGCTAAAGCTATTTTTGGAGATATATATATATAAATAATAATACTAAATCTGTCCAGGGAATGAATACATCTGTCCACTAGCATTTAAAAAAAATGGGGATTCCCTTTTAATCGATAAGAAAAAGGGTTTTTTTTTTTTTTTTTTTATATACATATATAAAAAAAAGTTGTATTAACGCAAAAAGTAGAAAATTTGCAGGCTGGTGCCTTGTTACTTTAGCCTAGTCTAATAAAACACTAGCTTACTTATTATATTAAGTTTCCTATGAAGCAATATCACAGACACAAATTATAGATGCTAACAGGATGGGCAACCAAACAGAGGGAGAATTGGTGCATGCTGGGGGTATTTACAGGTTGACTATGGTAAGAAGGCAGTATGTAGTCTGAGTATGCAGAGGATACATAAAAAACAGTCCAACCAATGTGGTGCTAGTAGTAGAAGAATGCATTATTAAATATCGGTCTGTTAGATGGCAGTTGAATTGCCAAGAATCAGATTTTAACTGAATACATTATAAGATATTGCTCCCCAACACACAATTCAGACATATTGGTTCAAGCTCCCTTTTCCCCCACAATATTCACTGGTAATTTAAATGTGTGATTTTAAATGAATGATGAAAGAGCCTTTATTAGGCTACAATTAACAAGCGTAGGCACATATTAAATAATAAGAGGACATGCTTTGAAAATAACTCCTTCATTGCAGGCATTTTCTACACACTAGGGATCAAAGCTTCTTTTTCCATATTTAACCACTTAAGGATCAGGCTTTTTTTTTTTTTTTTTTTTAACCATTGTACCCTTGGGATGAGGGCTGTTTAACACGTTTGCGGTGCCGTGTTTCAGATCAAATTTTCTCGCGTACTCATAGTGAACCACACACATTACATAAGAATGTTTCAGGACAAGGCGCACTTCTACAGAAACCATTTGTAGATATACGATCTAATTTCCTAAAAGAATAAAATGATAAATGAAAACCAAAAAATACTATTGAAAAATCTTTTACTCATCCAAAAAAAGCTAATGAAAAAACTGTTATAGATCATAAACTATATTGTCCTGAGTTTAGAAATACCCAATTTTTTATGTTTTTTTTTGCTTTTTTTCTGCAAGCTATTGGGCAATATTATTATTATTATTATTATTTGGCAAAGCTATTTTAAAACTTTTTTTTACCAAATCTGGAAAACAAATTAAATTCTGTCCCATGTGCGTATTCAAGTATCTGAAGCTGGCTAATGCAGTTTACCCCATCAAACCATATATTTTTAAAAAGAGACACCTCAAGGTGTTTCAAATGCTGGTACTTCAGGTGTGGATTTACATCTCCTGGTATACGTCATTTTCAAAACAATACGTGTTCAGCAATATCTTCCGAATACACCAATACCCCATGCATGGGTTTATCTGGTTGTTTAAGAGGTTAAACGCCACATTTGGGAAGTGCACTTTTTTTTCCTCCATTTTGGTCAGCCTGTGCCTATGCCTATGCCTTATCTTTCAGCCCAGCCACTCCAATTTACCCCATCAAATCATTCTTTTTAAATTAGACACCCCTTCAGTATTTGAAATGCTTTTACTTTTACTCTTTTTTGGGAAGATACAGTGGTAATTTTAGCACTTGCTCATAATAAACTATTTTTTTTTTAAAAAATTGGACTTTTTTTTACATTTTGCTGGAACTGGATGGCTTCCTCTGATGCATAATTATTTTAAAAAAGTTACCCACTCCCCCCCCATGTTATTTATTTTAAATATTTTACTAATCACATTGATTAGAAAGCTGGGCTTTATTAATTTGCATGGTTAAATACAGTACCCATATTCAACCTGCAAGTGAATTGTTTCATGACATTCAGTGCCAGGCACTTTATTTGTCGTCACCGGACCGCTTTTGCGCGCCCTGCCAGGCACTTCATTTGTCGTCACCTGACCACTTTTGCGCGTCGTGCATGACCCGTCAATGGTCAAGGGGTTACTTTGTTCTTTCTTTTATGCACTTTGTTGTGTACCGACACATCATATATTAGATTCATGGTCCTGATGAGCCAGGCTCGTCATGCACTAACATACAGTGACAATTGATGTGCCAGGACCGCCATGGCTTTAAACGAGTGCAGAAAAAGATCTACGTTCGCTTTCTGCACTCAAACGGTGTTGCTGTAATGCCTCGATATTGAGGCATTCAGCAACACCGAGATCGGCATCAGGGGCCATACCTGGCCCCTCTGGGGGCGTCAACATCTGCCATACACTGTATGGCGGTAGACGGCCGTCAGAGTTTAGGAGGCGATCAATGCTAGGGAGGCATTCAGTGACACCGATCACCCACCCCAGGATGCAAGATGGCGGCGCATCTTCTCAAAAAATGGAGTTGAAAATATTTCGAAGAGGGTCTCTCTAGACCCTCCTGAGAACTTT
Organism: Spea multiplicata; assembly: GCA_009364415.1. NCBI lineage: Eukaryota > Metazoa > Chordata > Amphibia > Anura > Pelobatidae > Spea > Spea multiplicata. The sequence goes on along the minus strand of VKOC01000003.1, from coordinate 17,933,420 downwards.
GCCTCCCCTAGCAGGTTTAATACAGGTACTGCTTTCAAGAATGCATCAAATCGACCCCAGCTTTCTAATCACAATGTTACATAGGCTGAAAAAAGACATGCGGCCATCAAGTTCAACCATTCCCATATCTGTTAATTTCTATCTGTTAATCCAAAAGAAGGCAAAAAAAATAATAAAATAAACCAGTTTGTGGCTCTTTCCAATTTTGCCCAATTAGGGAATTGACCCCAGAATGGCAGTCAGATCTCTCTTTGGACCAATTTCAAAATTATATCCCTGAATACCGTGTTTTTGCAAGTATACATTTAATTTTTGTTTAAATGTCTCTATAGACTCTGATAAAACAACCTCTGTAGGCAGAGAATTCCACATCCTTATTGTTTTTACTGCAAAACCCCTTTCCTTTGCCTTAGACGAAATCTCCTTTCTTCCAGTCTAAATGCGTGGGCACGTGTCCTTATGCATAGTCCTGTTTATGAATAGACTTCCAGACAATGGTTTGTATTGGCCCCCGGATATATTGTATAATGTATTCATATCCCCTTTGAGGTGCCGTTTTTCTAAACTAAACAGATTTAAATTAATTAACCTTTTATAACTAAAGTGTTCCATTCCTTTTATTAATTTTGTAGTCCGCCTCTGCACCCTTTCTAAGTGCTATGAATCCTTCTTTAGAATAGGGTGCCCAAAAATTGCAACAGCAATATTCAAGGTGTGGCCTTACCATTTGATTTATACAGAGGCAAAATTATATTTTTATCCTGCGAAACTGATGCCCCTTTTTATACACGACAATACCTTAATGGCCTTAGCAACTGCTGACTGACATTGCACATTGTTGCCTAGTTTGTGGTCTACAACAATTCCCAAATCCTTATTTGTTGTTATCCCTTATTCACTACCCATTTAGGGCAGGGATCTCCAAACTCGGCCCTCCAGCTGCTGCAGGACTACATCTCCCATACTCCTCAGCCAGCCCCTTAGCTGAAGGAGCATAATGGGAGATGTAGTCCTGCAGCAGCTGGAGGGCCGAGTTTGGGATCCCTGATTTAGGGTGTAAGTTGCTTGTGCATTGCTTACCCTAAAGTGTAACAATTTTGCATTTATCTACATTAAATTCAAACTGCCATTTGTGTGCCCAGTCCCCCTGTCTAAATCTCTACCGCTCACATTGTATTACTTTACAGAGTTTTGTGTCATCTGCAAACACGGAAGCATGACTTTCAACACCTATTGCAATGTGATTAGTAAAATAAATTTTAAAAAAAAAGTGTGTGGGAAAAATGCACAGAAAAATAATACTGTGAAACTTGACAAAGGCTGGTGGTAAAATGTGTGCATGCAAAGAGTTAAAATACCAGCATTTTAAATACCCTGAAGTGTCTAGTTTTCAAAAATATATGGTTTTATTGGGCAGAGTGAAATGGCCGGGCTCAAAGAGGTACCAAATAGGGCATGGGCAGCGGATTACCAAATGACAAAAAATGCGCATGCTCCAAATGTGGCCCTTTTGCCCCCAGCCAGGCAAACCCATGCATGAGGGTATCACTGTACTCGGGAGATGTTGCTGAGCACATATTGGGTTGTTGCGTGTTACTTAGATGATACCCCCCACCCTGCATGCCCCTGCATTTGCCAGAGGACCTCATTTATAATACGCATTAAAGTGCATACGTAAATTGGAATGTCACAACAGAGCCTCCCGCATAGATTGCACGCTATTTTTCCCTCACAACTGGGATGCTTAAGTGTCACGTATGATAATGACACACAGTGTGTAACTGGACCTTAACATTAATCATGGGTTGCAAGCCCATAGTTTTAAAATAAATAGTTACTCAAGGAAAAAGCATGACATGATTTTGAAGCCATTCCTAAGCACACGTGAGCTAGACAAATTTGGGCAGAATTAACGAGCCAAAGTCTTAAGAACCAGAATAAGTTATGGAGATCTGTAATAATCCTGGAAGCCTTCAAGGTGCATATGTAGAAAGTATCCATTCACTGTTATCAATATAGTAGAAATAGGATACAAGTAATTCAGGTTCTGTTTTTTTGCAAAAGTATTTATATTACAAATCTAAATATTAAAAAGGAAAGAGACACTTCATAAACAAAAATGAAAAAAGGCACTTGACCGATATGAATGCAATAGTATAGCATATGGCATTCATTCATAGCTTAAAAACAGAAAACTGAATAAGATGCAAGGGAACAGCTGTTAAATGCAGGCTTTGTATTACCCAAGAACAAAGAACGCAATATGTTTTGTTAACAGATTCTATGGGACTGTGTTTTGGTGTCTAGAATGAATTACTATGTTTCAAGCAAGAGAAAATCATCCCATATGCCTCTCCAACCCATAACTAATATTTAGTCTCTGAAAACACACTGCTATTCAATAAAAAAAGATGTTTGAAAATGTTGAAGATGTTTATATGTAATAATGATAATTCCACATTTTATAATGGAGATGGAAATTTTAAAAAAAAAACACAAACATACCAGAATAACGTAAACTGTCTAATACCTTGAGTGGAAAAAATAATAATGCTAAATCTGCCACAGGATTATCTAGAACATAAATCCTAATCATATATATTTTTTAAGTAACCGTTCTAGGTGAAGCATATGGTTTCTGATAGATATTAGCCATTTGTATGTTGTCTTATCCCCAGTTGTCTTGCCAAGGCATGAGTTGGCCAGGCCCCCGGCAAGCGCAAAGGGTAAGTTCAGTATGTATTCTATTTTGTAGTCTTTGATTAATGGGCACACAGGATATTCTTTTATCAGTCCTTCGCAAAGTAAACACCAGGCCTGGGCCTTAAATTCAATGAGCAGATATCAGAGGAGTTGTGGTCAAAAATGCATCTGCTTCTGAGGGTGGGATACCCATGGGAGAGCAACATTACAATCAAATATTGAGAGCTATATTAGATTTTTGTTTGGTAGAGAGGTCGAAATTTAATACGTTCAGAAACACCCAGGTTTTTATTCTTTTGGTTAGATCCCAAACATGCCCCGGGGAGAGTGCCTATGCGATACAAGAAGTGCTACTTTGCAAGCAGTTACAGCCATCATTATTAGAATAAAATAATGGGGGTGGGCTGTAAATTGCATGTTTTAGGAAGCCTTGAGTTGTTTCATATCAACTCTTCACTGGTGTCCTTGGCAGCTCTGAGTGGGTCATAACCTGTTAGGCCAAACCTCAGTCTCCCCGCTCAGTCTGGGCTCTGGTTTACCTATAAAATATAGGTCTCTGGCAATGAAAGATTCTTTTTAACAACTTCATGTAGAACTTTGCCATCTAAACCCCTCACAAGGACTTGCATATCGGTAATTATACATGTATTAAGTCAATGACTTTATACTGCGACTCTGTGTTGTTTGGGGTAACCTAAGATGCCCAGATATAAGGCCTTACATCTGACGGCAGCAAGGTTTGTACCGGGGTGATAGTGTACAACGTATTTTTAGGGGTCGATTTGTTGGGTACTGCAAAAAGTAACAGGTAACCAGGGATCTGGTGTTAACCCTTGCACTCCCACATGCTCCTCACTGTCTCTGCTGGGCCCATAGCCTTCAGTCATAACACCAATCTACCAAATACCCCAACTGCTCACTCTGCTTGGGATAAACATTGCATTGGTCACTGCCTAATAATTCTGACTAATAAAAGTCTATGGAGCAATGGACTTCTTTAGTCAAGGTTGACTTGTATTACTATATACAGCGCAGTATTAAAACAGTCATGGGAACAAATATTTTCAGTTTGGAACTTCTCCTTTAAGTAAACATATATCCTTACTACATAGGTGAATGACAATGTGCATATAATAGCCAGCTATGGAACCCAATACATGACAACACTAAGACTAAATCACACTTATATTTATAGCACCAGCACATTCCGGAGTGCTGTTACAATAGAGTCAAATAATTTAAAGACAAACTGGTACACAAGGAGAAGAAAGTTTGAGAGTGTTTTAAGTCGATCTACTCTTTCCCTACGAGTAAACCAATCAGGCTGAATGTAATGTAATGGTGTAGTAATAGAGCGCTGTTACATTCAGTAGGGATTTAAATGCCATTCTGGCAACAACATCGTTGACAATGTGAGCTCAGTGTGTGTGCGTGCGCCTGTATGCTGCAACCCTATGACAGAGCTGTCACAGGGCTGCACATAGCAGTCAGAGGGCTCAACATAGGAATGTTGTAGAGGCCACAGGGGAACCGTCTACTGCACATTGGAAGTAAGTTAAAAAAAATAAAAAATATTTCAAGCACAAATTTTTTGGTAAATTCTTTTTGTTTTAAAATCCTGATATCTAGCCGAAATTTTAAAAATACCCTTCCCACACTTTGCCGACTACTGTTTTAGGGACAAAAGAAAAGGATATGGGGTAATTTGGATTGGGGGCAATAAAACTTACTTGGGGATATTGCTGAATATAATAGTGGTTTTTATTCTGCACTTGTTATGCGGGTAGGAAAATGCTGGTATTTCAACACTTTCCACATACTACTAATTTTACCATCAGGCTTTGTCAAAGTTTGGGGTAGTAAATTTGTTTGTGTAATTTTGTTACTATCAAACTGTGACAAAGGCTAGCAGTAGAATTAGTGTATGGATAGAGTTAAAATATCAGCATTTATGATATCAAAAACAATGGTAAACCAATTTGGTTTGGAACTAGGAGCCAGTCAAAAAGACTTAGGAGACAACTTTTTTCTTCCCCAACAATGGTTTTATTTTACTATATTAGCCCCTGATATGCAGTTAAAGGATGTTTATTGAGGTAATACAGCATAAAACATCTTTAGTGCTGCACCACTTTGTACAGTATTGTGGTTAACCCTTTCATGACAAGGGGTATTTTACACCATAAAGACACAAGCTTGTATGCTTAATCATTCTTACACACACTAACCCTATAGAGTAACACACGCACTATACTATACTCATGTACACGCGTCAACGCCATACACTATTAACCCCAGTACATGCCAACATATCACATATGCCAGGGCTTGACAAATTTGTTGTGAATCTCGGCGCCAGCTAAAAAAGTTAGGAGCCAGGATTTTCTTAAAACTAACAGTTGGTCAGGAGTGATCTGATCATCATCAACTCACAGCATTTGACCTGGAAGCACCCTGGACTTTCAAGTCAGTGCCGTTATGTTTTTATTTTTTTATGTTCCATTGGAACACAGCATTGACTGATATTTAGCCCCCACAAGCTTGTGGGGACAAATGTTAACCCCCGCAATGCCATGAATGTGTCATACACAATTGAGGCATTGAAAGGGTTAACACTGCACTGTCACTCTCATGGAGCGATCAGGCAGCAGGGGAGGGCTGGGGCTGGTCTCCACACTCATGTGGAGACCGAAGAACCCTCTCACCCTGTCTCTGAAGCTGCCTCTGGCAGCTGGGACGCAATTGCTGGTCTATAGACTGGTCTATAGGGCTTATGGAGGCTCGTTTTTGCTGTTGCTGGTCTGCCTGCAGCAGAGCCCCGTACAAAACGGGAATTAACCCCTAAAATGTCGCGGCATTCAAGGGGTTAACGCTGCACTGTCGCTCTAATGGAGCGATCAGGCAGCAGGGGGATGTTGTGTCAGGTCCCCATACTTGCGTGGGGACCCAATCAACACACAACCCCCTTCCCTGAGGCTGTCTGTAGCAGCTGAAAACGCAATTGCTGGATTGCGGTTTCAGCCTACAGAATCACTCTGTGGGAGCGATCACAGGCTCGGGGTGGCTGTGCTGGTCTGCACAGGCACCTGGGCAGACAGCAGCAGCAGCAGCAGCAGCAGCGACCCAGCGATCACCACGATTGTGGCGACGTGGGGGCATTTTTGGGGAATTTAACAGGCTGACAAACACCTAGGCGCCAGGAAAAAATTCTCAGTCGCCATGGCGACCTGGCATCTGGAATTTGTCGAGGCCTGACATATGCTGTCACTCATGCTAATGCTATACTGTAACACACCACCATACATGGCAAGGCTACACTATTATACACATGCACACATATAAACCAACACACACAGGCAAACGCTGCCGCCTACCTTCTGCCATTGTGAATCCGGCAACCTTTGCTTTCCCCAGCTGGGGCATGGTGAAGCGGGTGCACCGAGGTCACATAACGCACATTACAGCACTCTCTTCACCACACCCTGCAGGGAAGCATAGGATGCAGGATTCACAATGGTACCCCCTAGCCAGTTTTTACCCCCTTGTCTCGCATAACCCTGGGTGCCAGTGTTGTCAAGGCCTAACTTAAGGGCTTAATTAAAAGATGGGTATGAGCCCCTGTGGACCACCTTCAAGACCATCACCCTCACTGTTGATGCTTATTGGAGCTGTAATCCATAAACGCAGATGCATACCTGCAAAAAAGTGCTTAGATTGTGTTAATTTTGTAAAATGACAACATAATCCCCTGTTTGTCTGTGCCTACTCTGCAATATGTTTACATAAATGGGATATATGTTCAGTCTACATGTATATGAAACCACACATTCGACAAACATTAAAAGGAAGTGGGGCTTTTAAGAAAAAGATTTAGGTTTGATTACTTGTATTTGGTTTGCCATACGTGACAAATTAAAAAAGGTTTACCTAGGTAAAGTGTAAGCGGTTTATACATTTTTTCTGAGAATAAAATACAGCGCTGTATACTGTAAGGACAAAAACTTTGTTTCATTTCAAAAAACAAACTTCCTTTATCTGCAGAAAAGGAGGATTTCACCGTTGTCAGTCATACAATTGTGGGTTACTTTTTTCCGAGTTGATTCCGAGTTGATTCTTTACGGTAGTGTTATGTATAAATGAAATCCTTCCCTTGGCAGATTTCATTAATCAGAGTGTCAATGGTTTGCAATAAATTGTGCTAGCTCTCAGTGACTGAGGGGTGCATGGGTGTGAAAGGATTGACTGAAAATCCAGCCCGCATGCTCACTTAACACTCTCCCCACAGGGCCCAGAACAACTACACCTTACCCCTGTTCACCCTACGACTCAAAACTTTACTTCTCCAAGACACCAAGTTCTTTTTAAACGTTTACAGATACCGGAGTCTTAGATAACCCCTTGAACTTCAAGCTATGTACAAAACAAACGGTAAAAAAGAGACAAAATTTGAGATACAAATACCAAAAAAAACAACAACCACTATCTATGGAAATCTTGAGACGCATCAAAAGGGGTTCCAGGAAATACTATGGTTTTCTCATGAGTCCCATAGGAATCTCTCTCCTTGTCTCTAGATGGTCATTTGGTGTTATGTCAGAGGAGCGTGAAGCCAGTGATCTGGGTCCAAAAAGCCGGCAACAACCTCCTTTCTGATATTTTAATGTCATATTTTGTTGTTGTGGTACTTTATACATTAATAGCTCTAGGGCGATATTTGTTATCACAAAGCACAGGTATGAAACACCCCCAGCTACCTGATAGCTAGTCACCCATTGTTATTTCTGAGGCCCTGTTTAAGCCCCTTCTGTCTTGTTTCCTATCATTCTGAGGGTCACACCGTCAGCACAAAACATCCTTATGTGACTCTACTATGGAAATGTAAAAATTTTCTTAAATCATAACTCTGAAGATGCTAGGCGCTGCATCCCCGTGTGACCCCAATGCCTGGTGCCCTGTAAGGTTTTAAGGACCCCAAGGTCAATGTATCTGGCACCCTTTCAAGATGCCCTGTTCGAGTGCTCCTCATGTTCCCCTAGCTTTTTGTTGGAGTCTATCCAGGATTCTAGATAACATTTATGGCACGATCTGCCCTAAGAAAATGGTTACAATTTTTGGCAGTCATGCCAACCCTAACCCTTAAACAGTCATCATTATGTATGACAACATTATACTATTTTAGTCTGATTGTAGATGCAAAGGTTATAGAAAGTTTTTATAATGTGCTAAGAAACTCATATCCACATTGCTGGACTAATACATTAGTCTGATTCTAGTCATACAAAATTTGAAGCGAGTTCCCCTTTGAATATAACTGAAGCAAAACCATAAAGACTGCTCCAGGCTTCAAGGGGCGAGAAACTACTACTGTAATTGCAATGTTACATATATCATGAGCTAGAAATATGCTATGTTTATAAAGTTAAGTCAGACATGAGTGAGTGTCCTCTCCAGCACCGGCACTTACGAATACCATGTTTAATTTTGCATGGCTGATATGTACTGTCTGCAATTGGAGGAAATCTAAGATGTGAAGAACATTCTTCATGGCCTTTGCATTTCTATGTAAATCACTTTGTTCTGTTGCTTATTCCGTAGCTTGAGTAAAAACAAAAAGAAACTCAGAAAATGCAACGGGCAATAATGCACCTACTGTTAAATCCTTTAAGGAATTCACTTCACCTGTTGAGGTCAGAAGGCCCAAAACATTGGTGAAAAGGTCTTAAAATGCACAGGATCGTTCTTCAAAAAGGAGACTTAGATCAGATCTAAAGCTCTCATTTTTAAAACTTTTCAGTCAATAAATTGCAACCAGGACACATTTAAATACAGCCCAAGCCGTAGTGAGAACCAATGATTAAAATCATCCATTAAACAGGTAACTATTACAAAAGAAAATGAAATCTGACAACTTAAGCGACAACCCAGCCCGTATCTATACCAAATGAACACATCAAGCCACAAAAGTAACATACAAACCTTTTATATCCGACACACAGAGATTGCACTAAATTTATCAAAGCAGAAGTCCTGAAGTCAGGCTGCTGAAAGCTCAACACTAAGAAATATAACAACATGTTCAGTTTTCCACTTCGTGAACCTAAGTTTGTTACAGGCTAAAATATTCCGTGTGTGTATTTGCCAACTGATTGCTGTGAAATCATGACAAAGTAAAATCTGCAAACGGTTGGTTTAGATTTAAAAGAATTGAAGGCAGTTACAAAACCTGCGACATTTGCAACAGCGATAAGGACACGGAAAAGTCCATGCTCGTTTATACACCATGCAAAGTCTAAACAATGCAGCAAACCATCCTTGATTAGTAAAGATATGTTATATATAGTCTAAATATTGTCTTAATGGAACTAAAAACACTTGACATATATTACAAATGCATGCATATAGCTAAAGAAAAGGTGCCTGTTTTTAATACACAATGATATTGACATAATGTATTTTCTTACCATCCTCTTCACCATCGTTTTCTATTATTGATCCATTCTCCTCTTCAAAGCTTCCAATGCCAGATTCTATTTGCGGAGGCTGGACGTGTTGCTGCGACAGCATTTGACGTATGTTGTTAATTTCTTTTTTAAGCAACTTTAATCGTTTACTTCTTGACCCACTTGATTTCATTGCAAACGTCATGTCTAGTTTTTCCAGGAGCTCTTTCAGTTGTTCCTCCAAGGACATGTGCGCTCTGTTGTCAGGGTTCAGTAGCTTGTCAACTGAAAATAAAATAAACATGTCAAATTGGTGTGTGGAATAAGGGGTTTTGTACTTTAAAAAGGGCTTAGCCAGTATGCTCGATCTCATTCATTTTAAAGTAACTTGATTCGGAATTATTGCCAGTTTAGACTCCACACATTGGGGAGGCAAGCTTTGTACTAGCCACTAGCCAGAAGCCTTTCTTACCAACATGAAATGTGAACAAAAGAAGTGTGCAAATGTTCTACCAGAAACTTATGTTTTTAAAGGAAATGTCAGGACAAAAACTGGAAACCCATAGTATATTTACCAATTGGGAATATAGTAGGGAAATGTGAGCAATGTTACATGCCTGATATGTCTTTTCTTTGACTACAAAAAGAACATAGCAGCAGGTATGATATGTAAATGGATTAAAACAATGCATAGCTATCGAGGCATCAAATCATGTAACCTTCAGAAGAAAGGAAACATTGCTAATGATGAAATCAATGCATATATGTACTAAATACACCACACACCAGAGAAAATATGCTAGTGACTTACCATCATCCCATGTGAACTGCTGTGGTGGTTCGGTTTTTGGTCTTTCGGGTAAATGCATGCCTGTTTCATCATCAAAGCCAATGGCATTAACATCCCGTCTCGCTTGCCGCAATAAAACTCCCCCCTGATCTCGTAACCTCACGGCAGCTCTAAAGAAAATGGTGTCCTTTGCATTGTATTTCATACAGTTCTCAATGATCAAATTAAAGTCCTCTTCAAATTCATTTAGGTTCTTATATCTCTGATCTTCTAACCGTTTTTTCATGGTGGAAAAATCCATGGGATGCTTAATGTGATCTAAGTAATCTGGCACCTGTAATATTAAAAAAAAATGACAGTCTAACCATTTGATACAGACACACAAAATGAAAATAATCACGACAGGAACTCTCCCAACAAAACTATACTTTCTTATATATGTATTTAAACGCAAGCAATACCTGCATGACTGTTATATTGTGTGAGTGTATTGTTGGAAGAGCATTTTGATATGCAACGCAAAATGTACTTTAACAAATCTAATAAACATAAATCAGGGAACTAACAAACAAAAAAACAACTGACCTCCGTCAGACTAACAGGATGAGCGAATATTCGAGCAGGATCTTTTTCCTGTAGCTGTTCAAGAAGAGATCGCAGCAATACAGTCAACGGTGTCAGCTGGAGCTCCATAGCAACTTGTTCCACTTTAACCTAAAACATCCAAAAATATCTTTCTAGCCATTTCCAAACAAGTCATAAGGAAAGTAGTGTATTTTTTTTTTGGGGGGGGGGTCATCATATTGTAATCAGGGGAAAAACTTGACACCGAACTTGCCTGTTCACGCTTTAGCTTTTCCCGTTTACGTATGAGTTCGATTAATAACCTCGCTCTTTCAAGATCATGTCTTAACCGCTGCCAATATTTTAATTTCTTTTTCAAGGACTGTACTTCTTCGTCATCTTCCCTCTAGGAAAAGAAAAAACAGACTACAGTTACAGTTCTATAAAAATCATGTTCTGAACACTAAGAAAAGGGACAGAAGACTACTGGAAAACATGATACTTTCAATACTATATTTAATATCTAATATATTTTCAATATACATTCAATACCAGCCCATACATTAAAAAAGTGAGGAAACGTTTGTGTTTGCTTAAGGCCCATAGCCCCGACGTAGATTGTTTACCAATATTCCAACAGAAGTAGTAGCACAATGCTATACAACTAATGTAAGGGTAATAATGCAAGTGATCTGCATCTCCACCACGTAAAATTACAAGAAAGGACATAAAAGACAACACGAGACACGGCCACAGCTTAAGCCCTCACTTCACAAGTTTTATTTGTGCGTGAGCAGTGCTGCTGGCTTCTTTTACTTGCTTACTGCTAGAATCAAGGACTTTGTTAAAGTTACTCTTATATACATGGTGAATGTAGAAACAGAGGAAAGGGGTTTTCTTAATGATATCTATATCTATATATCTCTCTATATATTTATTTTCACACATATAAATGCATACACATAGAGAGGCATTAAAAGCAAAACAAGGCAGAACAACATAACCAGCTCATCAAGTTACAACAGCAAAGAGCATTATTATCCAAATTTAGGAGAGAAAAAAAAGGGATGCATTCTCAGTACATCCACTAACTTGCTATGTATAAATCTTAAGACATATGTTTCTATATGCACTCACACTATTATCCGGTTTAGCAAAAAAGCCTAAAATTGTTAGTAAACATACAGATAAAATAATAATTAACAGTGTAATGGAAAATTGATTGTATTGAGGACTTGTTAAGAACAAAGACAGGTTACCTGTTGAATATTTCTCTGTGATTGTAAACTGGACTGGAGCCTCCTTAATAAGGGAATCCCATTCCTAGAAATTCGTTTCAGGAGCCAGAAACTGTGCACTTTCTCAACAAACTGTTTTTTCCGTTGAACAGATACTTGGTTCATTATTTTATTAATTCTAAAACAAATGCAAACAAATACATGTTTATTTTATATAATTATATATATTATATATATATATATATATATACACACACACACACACATAATACATAAAGGTTTGTTACAATCATTTAGAGATGACAAGTGCTGCATTGCTCCCGAGAAGAAGCTTTCGATGAATCTTATACACTAACAAATACATTTTTCATAGAAGTAGTATCCAAATGCTATAATTGACATGCTATCCTTTTAGAGATATGCTGAACAAACAGCTCTTCCTAGGTAGGGCATATATGTTGAAGAATTGGGAAGAAAATTATTTACCAAGACAGAGGGGAGAAAAAGACTTTTATAAAAGATCATAAGATACCGCAATGTAAGCATACAGAATTTTCTCAGCAGATAATACCCATTGGTCCCACCTTGTCTGCCAGTCTTTCCCATAAAACCTTAATCAGCATTTGGGCTCGTCTTAAATTCAGGAGCCATTTGCCTATCCTATGCACTTAAATTCTTCAATTTCTGCTGAGAGGCTGTTCCACTTAACTACCAGCCACTCAGTAAAGTACATTTTTTACAATCCATCTAAGCTGAAGATTCACTAGTTTTAGATTGCGACCTATGGTTCCAAAGGTGTGAAATGTAGTAAGTTTAGAATGCAAAAACGCGCGAACACACATTCGGCAGGACTCATTGACACACACACACACACTTTCCAGTGAGATGATCGCAGAAAAGCATTAAAATGTGCATAGAAAGTTGGTTAAAGTACACGCTAGAAAGTACTGCTCACTTATATCTAATACACACACACACTCTTGAAAGGACTTCCGTGTGCAGTAATTCACTTAAAACTGCTCTTACTGGTAAATTACATAAGTCTATTTACAAATAATTGTTTTGCCAGAAATGCCTTTTAAAAAAAAAAAAATCCCTTTTCTTTACCACTTTCACTTCTTCACTTCATTCTGTGTGCCACACTGACTTTTACTTCAATATCCTTGAGATGCCAGAAACAGCCCTCTGGCATTTCACATTATAATCTTTGTGTAAAATACAAATGATAATCTGTACTATATCTGCACAGGTTTGTATTCAGTCTAACTATTTGTGAACTTGTGTTTGCAGAATAGTTTGAATTGTTAATATGCTACAAATTGGAGAAGAGCTGCCAATAGGTTCCCAAAACACATGCTTTATTAATCTCAAACCACTTTACTCAACTATATGTATATTCTAACATTTAAACCCATTTCCAGCTGACAACACTATCTGCAACAGTATTCTGACATACAAATACTTAACGGCACCTATTAACTTAATTTAGACCAGTTGAGTAATTTGTCGTTTTGCAGATTTTATTGAAGCTAAAATAAACAAAGTTAGCAAAAACAAAGGTAGCTTTTCAACTGGGTGGTGTAACCTTGCTAGATACCAGTGAATCTTATTCTACACTTCACCGTATATATTTTCATATTTGAGATAAAGAGGTTGACTCATAGATGAAGCAGCGGCGCAATCCTAAAAAAAAAATCCGACTGGCCACTTAGTCTTGCCAACAACCACGTGCTTCACCTACCCAACACATGAGCGGCATTCCTCGAAGAAACACTGTGTTTGTGCAATAATCACCTCCAAAAGCATCAGTTCAGTGAATGAAATTAGGAAGGAGATGTGCTAACATGCACCCTTAGTATATTCTGTCCTGGCCAACGTGTTCACTACAGAATACAGTGGCTCCCTGCCAATGCCACCTGCATGGAAGCATGCCAAACAGGCTATCATGCCAATGTCAACAAAGGGAAAGATTCACTTCATTGCATAGTGTTTCTTCTTTTCTTCTGGAAGAGGAGGGGGGGAACCTATACTGCCAAAAGTATAAGTAGCAATTTAAACATGATCTATAAATAAATGACATGAGAAACTTGTCCGTCAGGTTGCATTTGCATTACAAATATAAAAAGACGCTTGGTCTTATACTATAATGATGCAATCATGACAACGTATGGTATACCAGAAAGATTTGTTTCAGATCCGTGATCCGCACTTGAACGGAACCAAAAAAATAAGCATGTAAAACCCCCAAGGATTTAATTATGGAGGACTTAGAGTCAAGTGGTTTTAGTTATATCCGTCTAATGTCTGGTGAAGGTTTATATAATACGTAGGGTAGAGTGAACAAAAGATATATTTTAAACTAAATTTGTAGCCCCATATGGCATATTTCTTCACCAAGATATACTGTATACCTCTTGCAAGACACATTCTTAAATAGAATTTTGTCAGCACAAAGTGTTGCTTTAGGCTCCTTCTATATATTTTGTAAATTGGAATCCCCTGTATAGCTTTACTGATATTTACTAACTTACGTTTGCGGTGGAATATCCGGTACTGTGACTGTTGGGAGAATGGCGCAAGTCTCCGTTTCTTCTTTCTTTGCTTTCTGAGCTTTTTTCCTAACTTTTGACGATGACCTGACAGATCTGTCACTACTTCTTCTACAAATGCCATTTTTGGAATCTGGCTCTTCATAAATATTTAACGGCCTCCTCACACATCCTGATGGAGTGTGGGCATCACAGTAGGCAGTCTTTTTAACAGAGAATGTTGTGCTGCTTCCAGTCACTTCTTTAACTGGTTCCATCTTCATGTACAGTCCAGCCTTTTGAGCACAGGTGACATGGAACGCAGTATAGCAGTTGGCCTTATGGCACTGGATGCAGGCACCTATACCTTTTTGCTTGCAGAGGTAGCAAGTTAGTTTCCATCTCGCAGGGGGGATGTTACTTACACCATCTATGGGCTCAATAAAAACTGTATTTGCAAACCCAACTTCAGGTATCCAGAGAGCACAGACAACATGTCCCCATCGATCATCATCAGTCTTTTTGAAGGCACCTCCCTTGTTTGGGCACAACACACACTCAATAGGTATATTACGGGCCTGAAGACAATGCCTACAGAGCCATTGCCCTTCAGGTATGTATGGCACCCCGTAACACTCCTGATGTACTGCTAAGTTACACATATCACAAAACAAAATAACATTACTGTTTTGACATTCCCCATCCATGCATATACAACAAACTGCATCTTCGTCGATCAGTGACTGCTGGTCACCCTGCTTTTGATTTTCACAGTAAGATTCTTTCTCAAACCTGTCCATGAGGAACTCAAATATGTCTTGAGAAACTACAGAAAATCCTTCGCTTTTGCGTCTCTCGTTTATCATTTCCAACCATGCATAATCTTCTTCATCCATGTCGTATTCTACTTCTTTATCTAGCTCTTCTGATGATTTTTCTTGAAATTTATAGTAGGCAGCAGGTCTATTGGGAGCAGATGGGGGACTACATTCAATAACACGTACTTTGGGCTCTGGGAGAATGCTTGTGGTAGAATTTCCATGTGCGGCTGGAAGAACATCATTTTTCTTTTTACCATTACAAGCTTTATGCCTTTTTGACCGTAGACAAACTTGTGGTGGTTGCTCACTATTCTCTTTATTGCTGTTGCATTCAGTCATTTCTTGAGCAGTGAGATCATCGTCAGAAATTATATCCAAAGGATCAAAAATACTGATCCTGTGCAGACGGCCTTCTATTTCAATCTCGACCATTCTCTGGGCTTGGGCATATGTCAAGGTTTCCCTGGTGGGAGAATGTTTAACACTACATGGAGATGTAGATGTTCTGGGCGGTGCAGAAACCCTGTGCCAACGTCCTTTTCGCCTCATTTTGACAGACCTGAAAGACATATTAAAAATGGACATTAAAAACAATGCATAATCAAACTTTTATAGTGAAATGACAATATTACCGTGTATTTGATGAAACAGAAAACGTTGCAAACAAGAAAAAAAAATTAGGCAGTTCAGCAGCAGCAATGAAAGTATGAAAAGTCAAAATTAGCAAAAATATATATTAATTTTAAAGTGCTTAACTGCTTTTATATATAGCTACATGTTATTAGTGTCTAATGGTAGAGTAGCTTTTTGAACTGATTAATAAAAAAAAAAAGGTTTATGCTGTGCAATAAATTGAAAATGCAAATACGATTATGCAAACGACTAAAAGTTAAAATTTTACTTCTAGATTGTAAGCTCTTTTGAGCAAGCACCTCTTTGTTTCTTTAAGTTCAAGTTCTTATGCACTACTTGTTAAGTTCTCTTTACCCATTGTACAGTGCTGCATAATAGGATAGCTCTATATTAAACAATAGTACACAAATACCAAAATACCATAGAAATATTATTTCTATGTATGCAGTATGTGTTACTATCTATACATCTATGACGTTTCACTTTAATGCTGGCACAAGCTAAAAGTGTTCAGGCTATTTCAACAGCCAACTGCTTATTATTATGTTCATTATAGGCTTATACCTTGAAGACTAGATCAAAGTGTGTCAAATTTAAATGAAAGGGGGGGGGGAAGACACGTGACACTGTTCAGTATGAAAATGTTTATGCTCTCAAGAAAAATGTGATGGTTAAATGTATCTGTTGGATTAACACATTCTTCAAGTTTATCATTAAAGAGTGAATTATTTCTTGCGTGTAAAGTGTAAAAGTGCAAAGTTTGAAGGTATCACCACTTCAGCAATCAATAAAAAAAGTTGTACAGATTGGCTTAAAACGTTTATGTTAATAAGACCACTTTTCACTACAAACCAGAATCACTTTTGTATATAACATCCAAAGATTTCTATATTGGGGCTTAACTTAAAAAGTCTTGGCGCCAAAAAATATTGCTGACAATTATAAACTATATACACCATTGCTCACTTCAAAATATAACAAGCGCTATAGAACACATACTATTTCATAAGACAAGTATTTTGTAAAAGAAAAAAAAATTATGGTACTTCTTGGGAAAAATCAATTACTGGGTATTAAAGATGAAAATTCCCACAGTTTATAACCACTACAGGATCCCAATCCTTTGAAATAATATTGTATCATGCACAAGTGATGAGATAACTGGAACACGCATAAAAATAGTGCAATGAAATAGTGCAAGAGGGCTGGGAATATGCATTGCAATCCTTTTTGACAATAGAATTTGTGGGGCACTTTGTAATAAGGATTCCTGGCCTATTTGTTTTTTTATTTTATTACATTTAGCATTAAGTGTGTAACACACAGGTAAAAAGAGTAAAACATGGAAATAGAACTATATAATTGGTAATAGAAAAGAAGATCCTGGACTTCAATATATCCATATCATGTATGATAAAACACAAGGTGTAATATATATATATATATATATATATATATATATATATATATATTATATATCTATATATATATCTATATATATAGAGATATATATATCTCCAAATACGTTTATTCACTAACTGTAGCACTGAGGACACGAGAGAAGGTTTGTCTAACTGCAGCTCACTGTTAACACCGTGTGTTTTATGCTACGGAGCAGATATTTCGGGTGTCCTTCTGCCGCTCCTCTCATGAGTATAGAATAGATCTGACACAAACATTGTTAGTTGTAGCTGGGATCATCTGAGGAGACGTCTGCACATGGCTTTATGTTAGGAAGAGCTCTTCTTGACAAACTATCACAGTGTAGTCAAACAGCATTAAATTAATTATGCTCTGTGAAAACTTTATGTGGGGTGTTTTGTTTAAATTTTTTTTAAACTTTACTTTAAAAAGTAAATAGTATACAGCTCTGTTTATTTTCCAAAATTGACAGGAAAATTTGACATTCGAGACGTTTGTACCCTTTAAAATATTGACCCGGAAAGTGATAATACTACTTAGTATTATTCTTACTAAAACTATCAAAGATAATTTAATATCAGGAAAAATGTTGTTATAATGGCACTTTTTCTTTGAAAGAAAACCGGAAGTGAATTATTACCAGGAATATTACATGTGACACAGATACCGTCGTACGTAGAAAACACAGCGGTGACTTATACTATTAATAGAAAACGGTATATATCTATGTCCTGAACTTCACAGAGGGGAGCCGATCTCACAGTGAGCGCCCATGCATGCAATGTACATGCAAAGCAGCGGTTAGGAAGGAAGGGGCTGGTGAAACAGTTTGATGTAGGGAACTGGTTTCTGTGGTTAGTACGGAGCGTGATATTACTGCCAGGCTGCTGTAAAAAGAAATGACTGATAACTCCCACGGACGCCAAGCGTAAAAGTAGCAATTTGGTTACAAAAACACACATAGCAACACGTTGGTGAGCCACGGCATAAGCGTGCGAATCCACACGGGCAGATAGGTGTAGTGAGTTTACCACAGTTTACCTTTTGGACTAGCGCAAGGAGCTACCCGCCAGATTTAAACAGCACGTGACGCCGCATACTATCATAACACGGACCAAAACAACTACACCGAAGTGATAAGTTAACAGAGAGGGGAAGAAACTCTAGAATGTATACATTTAAACATCCCTCACTGGTTTACACTGCACGGAAGTGTGTATGTACAAGTAGCCGCCGCATGGGCTCCACAGCCGAGGACCCCAAAGAGCTCT
Organism: Spea multiplicata; assembly: GCA_009364415.1. Classification (NCBI taxonomy): domain Eukaryota; kingdom Metazoa; phylum Chordata; class Amphibia; order Anura; family Pelobatidae; genus Spea; species Spea multiplicata. The sequence continues at coordinate 17,915,010 of VKOC01000003.1, read as the reverse complement.
TGGGCGCATCCTCTCAGTAAGCTGCGATTTGTGAGTAGACGTGAATACACCAAGAGTTATGAAAATTAAATCGCAGCGTGAGTCACACAGAACCAAAGCTAACGAGGAGGGTTACCCGTAACGTACAAGCTGCCTTTGCTGCGGCCGTCCCAGCTCGCTCTATAACTGGAGTTAGGAGGCGTCTGGTGCCTGCCACTATTTGTGACCCCCTGGCAGCTGAAGAGTTAAGGTCCCCCCAATGCTGGGGTTGCAGCCAGTGCCGTGACGTCACTGCACCAAACACTTTCCCGGGCCCGTTCAAATCAATGGGTGGCCGTTACAGGGACCACGGAGAGGGTTCCGACGAGACAAACCAAACTCCGCTTTCCCCGCAGCTCAATCCTCCGGCTAAGGGCCGAATCAAGACAGGATTCCACAAACATGGCGTCTGACAAAACAACTGCACAAAGCAGAGTACACACACAGCAGAAACAAGGAGCGATCCTCCTTCCACTGACGCCGGCAGCGGACAAGAGAAGGAGGAGGGAAGAGCTCGGCTCTGCGCAGGCAAAAGGGGCCGGGGACGATTTTCAGAGTTTAGCATTAGACAGCAATATTCCCAGGCATTACCTGCGTGAAGCGGACAGTTGACAGGCTCGTTAGCGGCTAATGGCGACCGATCGCTCTCTCTCGAGCCTCCCTCCGACGGCGGATACCGCCGCGAACGAGCCGCGGCCCCGCTCACAAAAGATTTCACGGCTCTCCAGCGCTTCTAGCCTACGATTCCTGCCCTGGTGCAGCGGCCGTTAATAAGAAACGGATTAATAGTCGCCAAACCGCCACCTTTCCCCGAGATCCGTGTGATCACCCTAGCTCGCCCCACGTCTCTGCTCGGCGGCCACGGCTCGGCCCAGATTCCTCCTTTGAAACAAACAATGCGGTTTCACCAGAGCGCGTACCGCCCCTCTCCGCTGAATAGCACGTAACTACGTCAAGCCTTCAACGTGCCGCCATGATAGGTGAGGCAACAGAACTAGCTAGCATGATTGGTTACCATGGTGACACGAAGGCAGAGGTAACGTATGTTTTTGCGGTATGTAAAATGTTACAAATGCTTGTAGTCGCATCCAGATTAAAAAGGGCTAGTCTGCAGCATGTCGGAACGCCCAACTCGTGGATTTATGATGAGACGGCACGAACCTTTAACTACAGCGAACGCCATCAATGTCACTTATATATATCATTCATTCATGTGGCGATCGTAGTTTGTAAATAACATTGGAAACCTCAAAATTCATCAGAACCACGCTAGTTTTACTCTACTTAACCAAAGGAAACGTCGTGTTTTGTAGTCTTTTGGTGATGTAAATTAAAATGTAATGTTTGCAGTGTGTTCGGAAACTATTATACTGTTTATATCTTACCTTTGACAGCACTAGGTTCCTATAATAATAATAATTAAAAAAACAATTGGAGGGGGGCTCTTTACAAATGGTGTTCAAGTATATAAATGACACTGTAATACTGTCTCTGGCACAATCTAGTCTCAAATGTATACATGAGCTATATATACACACACACCACACACAGGAATGGGATTAGGTTGGCCATACAAATGAATACCTGGCACAAACATGAATCAAGTATACAATGTAACCACTTTATGTATAAATACATAGTTGCAAGAGTTTAACAAACTCTTGGCCTAGGCCCAGAGAACTAACGTGTTTCTACTGAAACAGCCAACCGTCAGGTACGTGGGAAGACTGCCTGTACCTGAACCAGCTCACTACCTTTAATACGGTTACCTCAATGAAAGCCACGGCAACCAATGAAATATTCACAGGAATTGGCATATTCTTCCTTATTTATTATATCACGGAAATTACATTAACAAACAAGTATGGGGAGGAAGGGGGACACTTCACAGTTCATGTCAGTCACTGACTGACTGTGCTTCACTCCCCATATTTATATTCAAAATTCCAGCTGAAAACATGGCACAAGGGCACTGTAGAACATTCCGCCCTGCTTGTGTGACCTCGACACCTTAGCGCCAGGTGCCAGATGCATTAACCCTGTCATATCCTATATACCGCCTATCACCTGTTCCATTTTACCCAATGGAGCTAGCAAGACATCTTGAACCAAAGTTTGTTTTTTTTCTCTTTCCTATTTATGACATTCTTACCAATGTTCAAGTGTCTCTGTCCGGACACACACACAAGCACAAGATGATGTGGTATCATGGATGAACATGCCCCAATATTTGAGTGGAGATCAGTTGTTGGTCCACTCCCTGGTGTTTTGGCATTCTCTGTGCCCAATTCAGAATTTGTGCCTGCAGTTCCATTAACTGGGGCCATTACAAAGACATGATGTTGTCCCTTTCAGCCCCACCAACGAAGAGTGCATGCTAATGTACCAGGTAAATACTTTCACACCTTTGGGACCACAATTTTCATAACCTCCTGACGAGAGGGCTTATTTGTATGGTCTTTTAAAATCATAACTGTATTTGCTTGATTATAACATGACCCCACTCTCAGTTTGAATCTTCATGAAAGAAAAAAAAAAGGCCAGAATATAAAGGAGGGAATTTTTGCCAATCACTCATATGCACTCACACTTACACTCACAGAAAAGAACTTAGAAGATAGCCATCAATGGCAACATGTCTAATTTCACTCCTGCTTCAATTCACCAACATAACAGGGCTTATTCACAAACACAAAAGCAGATAAGATAGCTGTGTTTTAGTTCTCATTGACCTTTTGCTGCAGTAAGAGCTTTGCTGACACTGTATAATGTAAAATAAAATCAGCAAGATTACTTCAATACTCCCTGCCCATTGAACTATACATCGAAAGAAGAACCCATCTAGTATTGGTCCTTCTCAATGAATTGTGAATTTTCATGACAACTCCTGGACTTCGATATGTCCATATCATGTATGATAAAACAAGGATATATATAGTTTATTCACTCACCACTCAGTTATAATAAAGGTGATGTAGCACTGAGGACATGAGAAAAGGTTTGTCTAACGGCAGCTCACTGTTAAGTGAATTAACCACTGAATGCATCAATTATAATCCAAAATGTTTCTTGCCTAAATCACATGTATTATAAGGCTTTGCCATTTAAAATACAATAAAGGATATTTGTATTACGTTTATTTTCAGCGGCACAGTATCTCTCTACTCTCTCTGGCAAGACAAAAGGGAGCATACTGAATTGCAATTTATTGCATGTGATCACTGTGATTGAATTCAGTGATCGTATTAATTCCAAAAAAAGGTTGATCCAGGTCTGCCTAACTATTAACCCTTAAGGACCAAACTGTTTTTCATTTTTTGTACCCTTCGGCTGTTATAACACTTTTGCTGTGGTCATGATTAGCGGTAATTTTCTCCTCTCCTATTAAGTGTACACACACACACGCTTTTTTCCCCAGAACAAAATGTCATTTATTTGATCATATCATCTAAATTTCTTATTTCAAATTCTGGTATTTTAACCCATTCCATGCACTAGTTCTACTACCACCCCTTGTCAAATGTGGTAGTAATTTGTGTTTTTTATCACACAAATTGTACTTCAGGTGTGAATTTACAGCTCCTGGTATTTGTCACTGTCAAACAACTCCCTAATATGTGTGCAGAGGTTTGTCGGGCTTTTTTGGCAGGTAAAATGCCACATTTGGGAGTGTGCATTTTTTAACTTGGAACTTTGACATATGGTCCTTTTGCCACCTTGTCCTATTTGGGGCATATTTGAAGTCAATTTACCCCATCAAATCATATTTTTAAAAACTAGACACCCCAGGATATTTTACATGGCAGTATTTTATTTAACATTTTACAACACAGGATACATACACATCGTGTGTTTACATTCAAGGTGGATACATGATAAATGGTACTAAACAGCAGTGCACGTATCCCGCACATCATAAAACCTTCATACCAGTAAGAAGGTAAATCCTTCATGGTAATCACATAGTACACTGAGCATCGGCATCAGTCATTACATAAGTGTACATGTCAACAGGTTATTTTCAGAGAACAATGAAAAACAATGCCCATAAAACAACTAAAAAAGGAAAATGCCATGCTGTAGATATAATAATACCACAATTGACATAATTGAGCAGAGAATAAAAATCTATAAACTGCAAGACCACTATATGTGAATTCTATGGTGACAGGTATAATAGTAGACCTCAGAAAAAGTTAAGAATCGGTGGGACACGAAGAGATGGACCAAGAAGTCTCGAAAAATCGGAGGAAGCAATAAAGGCACAACCACCAGATATGCCATAGGGTGCCCTGTTCAGTCCCACATCTCCAGCAGACATCCGACACCGTGGGGAGAAATCTATGTAAAACCACAGGTGTCTTATATCATTGCGTTAAGACTTTATATGAACATTCTTGCAATCTACTGGAGATGGAACCCTTGTGTACCGCATAGAAGACCTTGTCCCAATCTTGTGGGGTCAGGGATACGGAGAGATCCCCCCTCCCATAAACTCAAAAAAGTAATGCTTTGTTAGTGAGTTCTATCAATAAAGTATATAAGACAGAGAGTAAATGAGGGGGTTCAGTGGCTGATGTGCACAGCTTTTCGAAACTAGTCAGCAGGCTCTTAAACAGGGGATTCTCAGGGAGGGACATAAAGTGTTTGACTTGTAGAAAGAAAAGAAGTTCGGCCGCATTAAGAGTTTGTTTATTATACATAGCCGTTGCTGAGGAGAAAGTGTCACCCACAAACAATGCGTAATATCTGAGACCGCCCGAAGGGAGGGAGTGGGCAAGTGGGGAACGTGATACCGTCATGCTAGGGGGAACCTCGTATTAGGTATTATTGGGTACAGTGGACCGGGATCCGAAGACAATATTCCGTCGGTAAGTATTTTTCGAAAGACCCTAAGAGTCTAGGCCACTGTGACATATTTCAATGCCTATGGCAGTCGGGTAATCAAGGCAGAGACTGTAGGGGAAGGCCCAGGAGGGCTTCCTCAACCTGAACACATTGTTTTGAGACACCAAGGGACCACTCCACCACTCTGCGGCCAATAGCGCTCTACGTCGGGGAAACCCAGACCGACATGGCGTTATTTTAACCCTTTGCATGCACTAATTTTACCACCAGCCTTTATCAAAATTTGTGGTAGTATTTTATTTTGTGGTTTTTGTTTTAATCACACAAATTGTACTTCAGTTATGAATTTACAGCTCCTGGTATAAGTCACTGTCAGACACCCCAATATGTGTTCAGGAGTATCCTTTGAGTACAGCAATACCACCCATGCATGAGTTTGTTTGGTTGTTTGTAGGGCTAAAAGGCCACTTTTGGGAGGAGTGTTTTTTCCCATTTTGTTTTTCCATTTTTCTCCATAGGGGCTTATGTCCTGTTTGTGTTTTTTCTGTTAAAGCAGACAACTCTTGGGTATTTGAAATTGTAATATATTATCTCTTTCAATCTTACAATCTTTATGAGCGACCCTATTGGTCGCCTGCAGGGGCCTCCTCTGCCATCAACCATTGAAGTACACCTGTACTTCATTGGTTGATGGCAGACGAGCCCCTGCTGGCGACCAATAGGGTCGCTCATAAAGATTTTTTAAATCCTTTCCCAGCAACTTGGCCCGCAGAGACCACTGGTCTCCCTGCTACAACAGTTAAAAGTCCGTACAAACGACCACTAAAGTGGCTTGTACAGACCTTTAACTGTTATAGCAGGGGGACCAGTGGTCTCTGCTGGCCAAGTTGAAGGCGAACCTACGAGTTTCCACTCCCGTTATCTCCGCAGCATCACAGGGGTTAAACGGGAGCGGAAATCCGTAGGTTCGCCGTCAGAAGTTAAAAAGGCCGTGCGAGTGAGCCTATTGGTCGCCTATTGGTTTGCATGGCCCCTTAACCCCTAACGCTGAACCTACGGATTTCTGCTTCCATCAACCCCTGCGTAGCTGCAGAGATAAGGTAGGTTAGATGGGGGAAGGGACCAGGGAGATTAGTAGACGAAGACTAACACGAAGATTCTTTGTGTTGTGTGTCTTGTGTAGTCTGCCACTATATTCTATTTTAAATTTCTTCGGAACGAACACGAAAACGCACTCTTTTCACGTTTCACGTTTTCATGTTTGCCCGAAGACGAATGCACAAGTTTAGTTGCCAGTCACATATATATATATTTTTTTATATTTTACTAATCAAATTGTGATTAGTAAGCTGGGCTCCATTGACTTGCATGGTGCAATGCAGTATCTGTAGCCAGTTCTCAGGAGGATCTTTCGAGAGGCAAAAAAATTTGATCGCCTGATAAATTCTTTTAAAGAACAGGCGTCCCCGCCTTACAGTGTATGGTGGATGTTGACACCTCAGGGAGGGGCCACACATGGACCCTGATGCTGATCTCAGTGTTGCTGAATGCCTCAACATCGAGGCATTACAGCAACACCGTTCAAACGAACGATCATAGATCACTTTCTAAGCTTGTTTAATGCCATGACATACCTGGCACATCATTGCTCGTTAAGGTGTTAAGGCAACCAGGATCAACCCACCCCAATGAATTTAGGGCCGGATGGTTGTGAATTGTGACAAGCGCCTACACTTTAGTCCTTTAAGTAACTGCTGGAACACCAGTCCCAGCAATTGCAGCCTCATTCTGGCATCCTGGGACACCCCTCACAGATTTGCATTGGGTTTGGGGTGTGATTGACAGGCCAGAGATGTCCACTGGCTGGACAGCAATTGGGCAGTTTGGCTGCCATTTTTTCCTCCTGTATTGGATAGCCTCGCGGCATGATGCTTCCAGGCAAAGCCACATTGCCGTCGACTGCAGTGAAAACACTGCTGTTGGTCTGAGGTATGAATAAAAGACAACATAGTTAATAAGTGTCATTTTGTCTTATAATCAAGCAAATGTGGTTTTGGATAAATAAAAATTAGAAAAGTGCATGTTCCAATTTAGATGCCATAATGGCTCAAAACCATTACAAACCTGTGCGTGTGGGCCATTGTTGAACATATTTTTTGTAAATATTGTTTGCACAAACACTGTATAAAAAAATATATATATATTTTTTTGTTAAAAATGAATATTTACCATCAATTTTGGAAGATATCGAAACAGTGGCATGAAATATGGTTATCTGCCCCTAGGTAAATACCCTGTTTCTTTCCAATTTTCTCAAATATATTGTTTTCATTAATTAAACCGACATGTGGGGCCACTGTACTGCCTCAAATGAGGCATGGACCCGGTAATTGATCAGTAAAAAAGTTTGAAAAACATTGTACATGTTCTAACCTATATTTTGCAATGTCCCATTACCATGCCAAACCTATACAAGTTGGACATTGTAGAATTCAGCAGATGTTGCAGAAAATTGTGTTTTTTTTGTGTATGCACATATCCTATTAGAGAAAAACATTTTTTTCTTGAGGAAAATTTTTTTTTTCAACTTTAGCGTTTGGTGTGAAATCAGATGTGTAAACCACATCCTTATACCCCCTCAGGCAAGTACCTTGGGTTGTCTAGTTTTAAATTGAAATGTGAAATCAGCACACTGGCTCAAATGAGACATGGGCCCAGTAAATCCCTCAGTTAAAAAAAAAAAAAGAAAAAAGTTTGAAAAATGAAAATGCGCATGTTTTCTAAGTTAGACCCCATTACATCCTAAAAATATGGCAAACCTATGAACATTTCCTGGATTTTCTATACCCAGGAAATTTTGTCAAGTGAAACGTAAGATTTCGTCCTGTGTCTGCAAATATTGTGAATTTGTTTTTCCATTTTTTTTACATATTAGTGAATATTTTGTCCTCAACATTGATATGTTACAAGCAGGAAAAACAGGCATGCGTAACGATCTGAGCAACTTTGACGAGGGCCAGATGACTGGGTCAAAGGATATTTTAAACTGCAGCTCTTGTGGGGTGTTTCTGGTCTGCAGCGGTCAGTACCTATTAAAAGTAACAAAAATCAAGGAACAAAAATCAGTGAACTGTCGACAGGGTCATGGACAGCCAAGGTTCACTGATGCACATGGGGCAAATGCTAGCCAATGTGGTCTGATCCAACGGACTAGCTACTGTTGCTAAAATTGAAGTTAATGTTGGTTCTGATAGAAAGGGGTCAGAACACACAATGCATCGATGTTTGTTGCCTATAGGCCCATGCTGACCCGCATTCACTGCAAAAGTGAGCATAAGGACTGATCTGATGAATCACATTTTCCTCTACATCGCATGGATGGCCAGGTGTGTCACTTACCTGGAGAACACATGGCACCATGATGCACTATGGGAAGGTGAGCTGGTGGAGGCAGTGTGATGCTTTGCGCAATGTTCTGCTGGGAAACCTTGGGTCCTACCATTCATGTGGATGTTACTTTGACACATCAAACATACCTAAGCATTTGTTGCAGACCATGTACACCCTTTCATGGATGCAGTATACCCTGATGCCTTAATGCAAACACAAGTTCAAGGTGTTGACTTGGCCTCCAAATTGCCTAGATCTTAATCCAATCGAGCATCTGTGGTATGTACTGGACAAACAAGTCAGATTCATACAGGTTGGATGAGTTTCATATGGAATAAATTGACTTGTATATGTGCAGACACACACACAGACACACTTTTGTATAAACCACTGGACATGAATTTTCAAAAAAAAATAAAATAAAATCCAGACTGCCAGAGAAGTAGGATTCATCACTCCACAGAACATGTTTCCACTCGATCCAACATCTGCCATTGTACTTAGTTATGTGAAGCTTGCATGTAGCTCCTCGGCCACAGAAACTCATTCCATGAAGCTCCCACCACACAGTTTTTGTGCTGATATTAATGCCAGTGGACATTTGGAACTCTTCAGCTATGGAATCAGCAGAGAGTTAGCAACTTCAACACACCAAGCTCCTCAGCACTTGGTGAACCCGCTCTGTGACTTAAGTGGTCTTCCTTTCCACGGCAGAGTTGCTGCCGTTTCTAAACACTTCCACATATGTTAAAAACATACTTTACAGCTTGCTAGTTTCGTTACTGTAATGGTTTAAAGACCTAGAGTTGACAAATTCAACTTAGATTTACATGAATTTGTTTACATATGCCAGTGTCCGCAAAGACAATCTCAAAATATAAAAAAAAAACTACTAGATTAAAGGCAAGTTACACAAGCTTTCGGCGCCTCAGGGGTCTCTTCTTTCGATTCCAGCCTTTTGTTAATAAATACATACACCAGGAGTGTTATCAAAATAACAAGCACTTGACGTAAACATTTTCTCTGGCGCAAATGTCTGAGATATTCGGTGCAGAGGAAATAATTCAAAAACATTCATAAACACATGGTAATAGTGGCACAAAAAGAATAGTATAGAGCGCATTTTGAGTCAACTTTTGACATCATAAAACACAAAGCGTGCCACTTATATCAACACATTGCCACATACTTAAAGCAGCGCATTCCATACATATAAAAGTTCCCTCTAAATTCACCAGGCCGTTAGGTATCGTGACTCACAAGCACCTGTAGAAAAATGGCTGTTCATTTTATGTCACCTGACTCTCGGTCTTGCATTACACAGGCCAACGGCACAGACCTCATCAATTTACCTACTGTCTGTTTGTATTCAGCTTCTTATTCATTAACTGCCCGCCCCTCCCAGGCCGCCAGTGCTGTGGAAACCCCGTGCTGCTTAACAGCCACGGGCCAAAACAAACTCCTCACTTACGAGGGAGGTGCGGTGTAGTAAAGTATGCGTATGGGAGAGGGGCGGTAATCCGATAAGTGTGCGACACCATTTTCCTGGCAAAAGTCCACCTCCTAATCGCACGGCTTGGGCAAACTATTGGCCGCGCTGATGGCAGCCATTTTGAGAACCTTTGACTCCATGACGTCGCAGCGTACAGGCCGCGCCCCGCCCCCATCCTTATCTCGCCGTCGGACAGAGCGTCGCGGGAACGGGAGGGCAGACAAAGCATTAAACTAATGAATGGGGGGCCGAGTGGCGATTATTTGGCCTGCGACCACTGATAGCCTGCCGAGCCCTGTCAGGGACGTATGGATAAGCAGGTGAGTGTTGGGTCCCACACGGGGCTGTTAGAGAAGCACGAACATTCTCCGCGAAAGGGAAACAAGGACTGTTGTACCCGACACACTCAAGTTCCGGTTTGGGCAAGACGAGCAAGGGCCTGCTAGCACCCCATACACAGCGTGTCACGTAGGAGTGTAACAGTAGGCTGCATGTTGGTATGGCAGTGGAGTGCGAGGGTTATACAAACGCGCGTCCCCTTTCGCACATGCAGTCTTGTTGCAAAATAAGCGTAACTAACACCAGCATGTGAGTCCCACGGCCGATTTGCAGTTTCCCCGGAAGAGGTTTAACGAACAGATGAATGCGCAGTGACTGTGCCCGTATGGCGTTCAAACGAGCCACGGTATTATAGGAACCGCAAGCTGTCCATGTGTGAGATTCAGAAAGCTCGTTTGTTCCCAAACACAGGTCCGCATTTCAGCTCATCCGCCTTGTAGCCGTGATCTCCCAGCATATCCGTTCTAAAGCACAGTATCACTCGCGCATGCTCGTCCTAGTGATGATGGACGGACGAAGTGTGTAGTAGAATTGGTAGAAAAGTGTACATGTGTTGCTATGCACGTTTATCACACGCTGATAATACTATGCCGGGTAAAGCATGGTGTGACAAGTTCTAAAGTGCAAACTTGCAGGCAGTGCTCTCTTTACAGCACTTTTTGTTGGATTTATTCAGCCTGTAGACGTGTTTTCCAGTAATTTGGCCGAGTGCGCTTTGTAGGCCGGGACAACTAAGAAAAGTATTCTCTTTGGGGTTTTTTTTAAGATGTTTTTTGTACACATTGAGCATTGCGGCAGAAAACCAGAATCCAAACTAAACTGTACCTCCAAAAAAATAGTAATTACCCGGAAATATTTTCGCACTTAAGCAAAGTTCCACAAATGCTCCCCTTCAAAGTGGGTCACAAAGCAGGACATATACTATCCTGTAGTTACAAATCCTATACATGGCGCTAGGTGAATATCATTTAAAATTACTGGAGTATGTGAGTCTAACATGTGTGCAAGATTCAGGTAAGCTGTTACATCATATGTTGCAAAAATGTAATTATTGTGTACGTAGTAGTAGTCGCATACATAGGATGCATGCATGCATTCGTATCTATCCGGGCAAAAACAAAAGCCAGAAGGAGCAAATGCCTATAGATATGAACAATACGGAACAAAAAGGTGAGCACTGGCATAAGTTGGGGGGGGGGTTGCTAAATTCTACCAACCATCACCCAGTGATGAGGATAAGGAATATATTTTTTTTATTTTTATGGACTTCTTTATCTCAGATGAGTGGTCTAGAAATGCAGTTTGTGAAAGTTACCTATATTCAGAAGTTTAACCAGGACATCTGTCTAAAGTATGTTGTCCTCATTCCTCCCTCCATGGATTTAACTGTCTGGATTGGGAAGAAGTGTTTATGATGTTATAACCCAGTGCTGCTTCTCTAACTCCCCGTTCAGCCTTTAGGTATCAATGACTCAAGGGTTACAGGGTGGTCAGGCTGCTTGGGACTCAAGACCAAGTCATTGCTGGACCCCATGTGGTTAAGTCCCCTTTCTAACCACACTGTGCTAAATTAAGCTGTGGTATGTTTACTGTTCAAGGAATAGTCATGTGTGTTCCAGAGTAAATTTTATCAAGTAAATGGTATGTCGGCAGGGTTATTCCATTAAAAATACAAATCACCCTATCTAAGTTTACTTTGTGTGTGTGGCTCATCTTGGTATGGAGACAAGGAGCAAGTTGGAGTCTAGTTGGCTAATATCTTCTGCTCCTTGTAGGGGGACACTTTATGTATAGGAGGACACAGAGGTGGGAAGCCACAGGCAATGCCTGGCATACATTGTGCTGCCCAAGGTCAGCTTGCCCAACTCGGCCTTGGTTTTATTATTTGATTTGTGGAATTATAGCTGAAGGGTTGCTAATTTCGTCACTTTGTTTTTCGTTAGAGAAATAGTATGCAGGATTCCCTTTGATCACTCCAGGTATGCGTTTAGTCTTCTGGTTTGGTTTGAGCCAGTCTTTTCTATTGTTTTACATAACGGGAAGGAGGGGCTGGACAACACTTGTCAAGAAATGTCTTCATGTTCGGCTGGATCACCAGCAACGTCTTTTGAAAGGAAATAACTGAAAAGGGGTGGAGATTTCTGTTCAGCTGCCTCTCCTTCAGCTAAGTTGTTTTTAAGTTAGAAGCCATATGAGGTTACCTCCAAATGTTTTTGTATGTATATGAATGCTATTGGGCGTTGATGCCCATTGTAAAGCATTTTTTTTCTATACTGTTCATCTATACGAAACCAATGTATTTAATAGACAGAGCATCAGATAAATTCTGCAATAGTGTGAAAAATCAAGAAGATACCAAAGTGGTGGAAATGGGTTAGTCAACAAAAGCTTGTTTTAGTATTTAAGGAAAGTACAACATCTTATCCGATATGTTTTGGATTTAACTATAATATAAAATATATTTTTATTTTGATCTTTATCTTGTGGCTTAGAGCATCTCTTGGCAAGTACAGGATATACTATTTGAAGTATACTGATTAATTGGCATTCTCAGTTTCACGTCTCGTTACCTGTGTGCTTGAAATCTGTGCAGTTTAGCACCTGTGGCTTGAGACCCTGTGTTAGTTTGTGCATAAGAAAAGATGAGTCTAATATCTACTGTGTATGTGCTGGCTGAAGAGGGAGTTAGGCCATTTTATGTTTTAAGGAAGTGGAGCAAAAATGTTTACATCTCTGATTTCCATCCTTTAGTAATAAGATCAGTGTTTTGCTAAAAACACTGCTTGTTTCTTGGGTCTTCCCTGGCTTCTGGCAGGCAGTACCTGGATCTATTACAAATTCACACTCTTCTGATGCTTTATGAACTGGACTGTGTGGGCATCAAGCTGGCATGATAGCAGGCTAAAATGGACAAGCAGCTCCGCAATGTTCTGCGCCTCTTTCTACTGATCTTTTCAAATACATGTCTTTTAATAATCCACCATAGACTTGATACCCTAGCATAAACTCAAAAAGGCACAGTTCTGTGATTGCATAGTTCAGAATAAGTTCAGTCAACTGGGGTTTGGTGCTAGTCTCTGTAAATGCAAAAGGCATTAATTCCTGTGGATTGTCTAAAGCCAAGATGTTTATTGCAGTGAGGTTCAGAGGTCTTTAGAGCTTATGTCACATTATACCTTGTACTACAAATTTGTTGGTATTATGTCTATATCTGTTTTCCTTAAAGGTGTGTGATTGATGTGACCAGTATTTAAAGAGAGTGCATCAGCCATTAATAACTCGGTGTAAATATGGCACAACATTTTACCTAAAGATACTTTTGTAGCAATTCTGTAGACATTCTTTTAAATGTAGTTACAATATGCTTACTTGTATAGATTTGTTAGAGCAATTTGTATATAAAATGTCATGCTTAAAATCGTTTAGTAACTCATTTTGCCAGTCTACTGTTCAGTATGAATATGGACATTACTTTTATTGGGCATGTTAATAAAACCAACGCCTTTTCTGATGGATTGTATAAGTCTTGTGATTCGCCCCGGTAGCCAGCTGATTAATAAGCAGCTGCACCCAAAGCTCATGCCCTATATTGAAATGACCGATCATTGGGTAAATGGTTCTGTTTTTCTTACTGGTCATTGAATGTTTGATCAGTTGGAGGCCCAGTTCAATTTCTTTCTGTAGCAGGAGGTTGTTTATATGAGGTTTCATGAGTTGTGATCATATCTTTGTGGTAGGTACATCGTTTTAACACTTGACTTATATTTACATGTCGCTAATTAAGAAAAGTCTGTTTTGTGGGTACCACATGTACCACTCGTACGGTGATCTCACTGGAAAGTCATTGGGCCTCCCCCCTCCCATCGTAAAGTTGGAGGATACGCTTTTCAGAAACCTGGACGGTTAGAGCTAGAGAGGTGGCTTTTTGGATATTTCTTCGAGTTTTATTTGTGGTTGTGGAAGAAATACAAACGGGAACTTGTGAACTGAAGAATTTTCCTTTTATAAAATGCTTTGCTGAATATTTCTATTTTACCCCACCCTGATTTTGAAATCTTTGCGCCTGTAGACTTGTTTCTCTAAAACCTCATCAGGTTATATATGGTGTATCCTGGAACTGTTGAATTAAGGCAGCACTACCTTGAATTCGTGAATGAATTGTCTGTTGCTTGCTACCATGCACTGCAAGAACAACCGGTTTACATATTACTGCCTAAGCAATATTTTTTTCAAATGGCTATTTGTTATTCCTCAAAATCATTTAAAGGTACACACCTTACAATCTTTAGCAACAGACTACTGGCGATATATAACTTCATGAGTGGAAATCCAAATCCACATGTGTCTGTTATAAACTGCAAAAAAAGCTCAGGATTTAATTTATATATTTTTAAAAAAACAAGAGGCTTAGGTAGGCATTGGACAAACTCCTCAACATTGCGCAGGTGTAATATTGATCAGCCTGTGTGCATTTATCAACACTGCAGTGCCCCAAATACAGTTGTTATTAACTTAAGTTAGACACAAGAAGATGGCAATAACTGCTGCTAGTGTCGCCCTTTGCCGCAGATCTTCTTTTAACGGGGGCCAAATGTTCCTTTTTAAAGGACTAATCCTTTGTTTACCGAGATGCTAAATCAATGGCCCTACATTACTTACTCAGAGATTCTTTTGCAATTTATAGCCCTCTTTGGGCGCCATTAGTAAGGCGTGTGTTGAAAGGAGTAGCAGCCCAGAAATATGTTCAGTGGTGCCGGGATATGAGATCATACAGGACAATTTGCCTGTGGCTTTGTGGCAGGAATTGTCTCCCTCAGACTAGCCGCCACTAGATCTAATGCATTAACCTGTATGCAAATGAAGTCAGTGTGTGTTCTTGGAGTTTAAAAAAAAAATGAAACCTTTGCCTTATCTAACTCATTCTCAGGCTGTGTTAGCTGAAACCAGCAAGTCTATGCAGGAATTGTACATGTGTGCATGCTTTCTAGCATTCCCATTGTGTCAGCAGGAGCTGAGCTCAATTTGCATGCAAAATGGACCTTAGTATGTATTTCACATTAAAATAGGGCTGAAGTGGTCTTTTAAAATCCTATATTTATTTAGAAATGCTATATTTTAGTTTTGTTGTGCTAAAACCTTTGATAGCAACATCTGCCCTTGAAGCCCACTTAATGTTAAAATTAATGTCTGTACGGAGCGTAGTTTCAAACTCTGCTGACCTGTTGAAGATTTGGTAATGTGGTAATTCATCCACATATGTGCGTTTTTTTTTTTGGTCGTTCAGATACTACATTTGGACCAACATGAAAACTATGGCAGTTTATGTTTAATACATTTTCAGATGCAACAGTGGAGTAACTTCTTATTTTTAACCAAGTAGTCTCTTAGCAACTGGTACATATACTAAACGAATATATATATATATATATATAATAATTAAGAACGGGATGCAGATATGATCAACGTGGCTACAGAAACGTGGAATTTTTCTAATCATAGGTGGTATAGACTCTTTGTATCCCCCTTTTTTTTGGTTTTTTTTCATTAGGGGTGCACCGATATATCGGTGGCTGAAATATATTGGCTGAAAAGGGCTTTATCCGCAAAATGCTGAAATAAAAAAAAAAAAAATCTCCGCAGGGGCCGGGCTGCTTATTTGTGTGTTGGTCGCACACAGTGTCTCTTGTATAGGCCAGGAGAAGCAGAACCCAGCAGAGTCATGTGAATGCATGTCACATGACTCTGCTCTGTTCCTCTTACCACTGGGAACAAGAGAAGTTGCTCGCACAGCAACACAGAGGGAAGCAGCAGGGGCCCCTGCAGAAGTCTGTGAGTGAGAGATGTGCAGTTCAGGTAAGGGGGTGGGGGAGGGTATGAATGAGTGAACAAATGTTTGTGATAGCATGGATGTGTAAGTGTGTGGAGGGGGGGGGATAGCATGGCATAGGGAGCCTGTAATCACACTCCTATCATGGCCAGGTTCTAGCATGTACTGGCAGCCTGGGCAGTATAGGAGTGTGAGTTTTATATAAATATATATATATATTTGTCCAATTTTGGTGTGTTAGTTTAATAAAAATTCAATAATATATAATTAACAGCAATCACACTCCTATCATACCCAGGCAACGAGTACATGCCAATTTTGTGTTTTAATAAGTTGTATAAAACAGTTATTCAGGAAGTAGGTGCAGTGTAGATCACAGAAAATGTTTTACAGTATTTGAACACAATATCTTGTTACAATCCTGTGAAATGTAATATATTTATGGTTAAAATTTATCCTAAAGAAGGATGCATTTTCTTTCCATAGTAACAGTTTTTAGTAAGGCAAAATATGTTTTTCCATTTATGTTTATATATTGTTTTTACTTTTTCCTTAGGTGGGCTAACCAAAATTATCAGAATGACTTCAACCATACTCCTTCTATAAACTAATTTTCAGATGATTCGTCACTTTGCAAAGAACACTTTTTTACATATGGACCAGTCTACTGCAATATGCATATTTTTTCACAAAGACTAAATATTGCAGCACTCAAAATTCTTTCTATTATCTATTAGAACGTGTACAAGAAATCTTCAGTTTTAAAGTAAATCATGGATAAAAAGAAGCCCATTTTGAAAGCTGAAAGTGACCTTTCTGTAGAGAAAGCAAGCAATGTCAAAGATGAACAGGAGGATGAACTAAATTGTGATACTGATGATACTCCATTTAAGGTGGAAGCTGATGAAATAAAGCATACCGAAAGCAGCGATGAACAAGAAGATAAAGAACAACACTGTGCTGATACCTCAAATACCTTTTCGTCCACTGAAAATGAGGATGACTATGGTGTTCTGTTTTCACAGTACACTACTACACTCTATGATGCAGCAATGGAGGCTGTTACTCAAAGCATTCTCACCAATAAAAACATTAGTAATCGGAAAAAATCTCCAGCTTGGAATCATTTTTTTATTTCTCCAAGGGACAGTACCAAAGCAATATGCATGTACTGTATGAAAGAGTTTAGCAGGGGAAAAAATGAAAAAGACCTCAGTACTAGTTGTCTGATGAGACACGTAAGAAGGGCACACCCCAGGGTTCTTGTGTCAGAAAATGGAAATATGCCAAGTATATCTTACTCTCCCCCGACATTACTTCTGACTCAGCAGACTCCAGATGTTGGGGAAACCAATGTAACACCTACAAAAACTAGGAAGCGTTCTTCAAAAATATCTCTTGCTGAGAAGATAGCAGAAGAGCCAATGTCGGTGATATCATCAGATGAGATGTCTTCAGACTTTTCAGTCTCTGAAAAAAATAGCAAAGAGGATGTTGCTGTAACTTCTCCTGTATCTTTACCAAACAACCAGAGTGATGAAACTGTGGAAAATATAATGGAAAAACATAATCCAATTCAAAGAAATGCATCTGGTTCCAGAAGGCGGTCTGCAGTGTGGAAGCATTTTTATTTATCTCCACTGGATAATTCAAAAGCAGTGTGTATTCACTGTATGAATGAATTCAGCAGAGGAAAAAATGGGAAGGACCTTGGGACAAGTTGCTTAATAAGGCATATGTGGAGAGCACATCGTTCAATTGTTCTGCAAGAGAATGGTGGAGGGACAACCTTGCCACCTCCTTATTCTGTGCCACCAACACTGTTACCATCTCTTCTACCTGCAGAAGGTGGCGAGACCAATTCAGTTACTGTCTCTCCTGGGAAAATGGTGGATGAATCTACTTCTGTACCTCCATCTCCAGATAGAGTTTCTGAGGATACACAGTGCACTGTTCCTAACGGTGATCTATCGATTAGTGATGGAGCAACAGTTTTGCATTCCTCTGAGGATATTGCTGACCAATCTTCACCCGAAAAGCTAAATAAGTGTAGAAGTTCCTTTGAATGTGAGCCACCCATCATTTTTCAACAAAACAAAAAAGTTATGAAACGTTTGAAGTCTGAGGTTTGGCACCATTTTTCATTGTCTCCTACTGATAACTTAAAGGCAATCTGCAGATATTGTAATTGTATGATAAGCAGAGGTAAAAAGGGGGATTTAGGAACCAGTTGTTTAATGAGACATCTTTATAGACGGCACCCAGAAATACTGTTGAATCAGAAAAGCTTTATTGATGTTGGTTTGGCTAATTCTCCGTATGCTACTTTAGCCTCTGCAGAATGCTCATCTTCAAAAATTATAGCATCATCAACAGTAGTTAGCAATGATAATCAAGTGGTAGTCCCTTCAAACAGCAAGAAAACCTCAAAACTGTGGAATCACTTCTCAATATGTTCTGCAGATTCTACTAAGGTTATATGTATGCACTGTGGACGCACAATAAGCAGAGGGAAAAAACCAACAAATTTGGGTACCAGCTGCCTCCTAAGACACTTACAGCGCTTCCACAACAATGTGCTGCAAAACAATGTTCCAGAAACTTTAGTACCTGCAGGTGGGCAAATGCCAGTAAATTCAGAGTCAACAGCCTCTTCCTCTTTTGATGAAACCAATGACAAATTTTGTGACTCTCACCCAGTTGCCAAAAAAATCACAAGTCTTGTAGCTGAAATGATAGCACTAGATCTTCAGCCATACTCGTTTGTGAATAATGTTGGCTTTAACAGACTGCTTGAATACCTCCAACCTCAGTACGTATTGCCACCTGCTTCTTACTTTTCTACAACAGCAATTCCAGATATGTATGAAAATGTGAAACACATAATTGTCTCGCACTTAAAAGAAGCTGAAGGTGGCGTTATCCATTTTACAGCCGGGATCTGGATGAGCAGCCAGACACGGGAATATTTAACACTTACTGCTCATTGGGTAACATTTGACTCTTCATTCAGACCACACAGCGACGATTACCACTGTTCAGCACTTTTACATGTGTCTCAGATCGATTGTGATTATAATGGTGTCAGTGTTCAGAAACATCTAGAATATTTATGGGAATCCTGGATAACCTCAATAGGCCTCACAATGGGCATCACTGTAACAGATAATCACAGTATAGGCAAAACATTAAATGAAAGTGAACATTCGAGTGTTCAGTGCTTTGGACACACTATAGATCTAATTGTAAACGAGGCTATTAAGAGTCAAAGAATGGTTCAAAATCTGCTGAGTATTGCCAGGAAAATTTGTGAACGTGTGCACCGGTCAACAAAAGCTAAGGAGAAGTTAGCCGAGCTACAAAAGGAATATGGGCTGCCCCCACACCAGCTGATTCAAGATATCCCGTCAAAATGGAGTACTTCATTTCATATGTTAGAACGTCTTATTGAACAGAAAAGGGCCATTGATGAGATGTCAATCGAGTGTAACTTTAGAGAAGTAATTAGCTGTGACCAGTGGGAGGTGATGCAGTCTGTGTGCCATGCTCTAAAACCTTTTGAGGCAGCCAGTAGGGAAATGAGCATGCACATGGCCACTTTAAGTCAGGTGATTCCAATGATACACATACTTAACAGAAAGATAGAAATGCTGTTTGAAGAAACAATGGGAATAGACACCATGCTGAAATCACTCAAGGAAGCCATGGTTTGTAGACTGTCTTCAACACTTCATGACCCAAGGTACATTTTTGCAACTCTCTTGGATCCCCGGTACAAGGCTTCCTTATTTGCAGAGGAGGAGGCCGAGGAATACAAACAAGGATTAATCAGGGAACTGGAACTATTAAGCTCTACCTCAGATGATGCACCCATCCTTAATGGGTGCAGTAAAATTTCACCAACTAAAACCAAGGGTGAGGAAAATATATGGTCGCTTATGGACAATATAAAAAAAACAAAGAACTTAAAGGAAAAATTACCTGAAGATATTGTGTTTGCTTATTTGGAGGAGGAAGTGCTTGAACATAACTGTGATCCCCTAACATACTGGAACTTGAAGAAATCATCTTGGCCAGCTTTATCAAAGCTGGCTGTCAGATTCCTCGGGTGTCCCCCTAGCATTGTTCCTTCTGAGCGACTTTTTAACACCTCAAATGAAAATAGCAATTTTAACCAAACTAGGCTAATGATGGAACATTTTGAGCAGCTAATCTTTTTAAAAGTAAATCTCCCCTTAATTTACTTTCAGTATTGAAACGAAGTTGCCAGGTAAAAAAATCACTAAATCAACTGTTTTGTTTGGGGTTTTTTTTTTTTACCTTAAACTGCTCCACAAAGGGGCCATGTAGGACATCTGATCAGTAACTGTAATTTTCTACTGCATTCTAATGTCTCGCTTTAAATATGGTCTACATGTGCCTTACTCATTTCTTCAGGCGGCCAGATTCTGTGTATATATACTTTTTCTGTTTTACCTTTGTGTCATAATTTGAATTACAAACGTCAGTCTTCTTATTTGTAAATACATATGTAAAAAAAGTGATTCCTTTTGTTAGAATACAAAGAAGATGTAAACAATTTTATTCTCTAGTTTTTCTTGAATTACGTACAAAAATGAAAGGTACTGTATTTTAGTCAAACATTGCTTTCTTGTTTTGTTGTTAGTCTGTTTTTCATAAAGCTGCATAATAAGGTTCAGGTCATGTTTCATCCAAGGTGGTAATTGTAGTATAGCACCCAGAAGCTAATTGCTTTGTAAATGGCCAAAAAAAAATCCTTGTAAGAATGTTTTGGTCCACTACACTGCAATTGGGTACTAAAGACTATATTGCCTTACCTCTTTTAGTCTCTTGTATATGGAGAGAGGTAATGTTTACAGTTTTTCAGTAGTCTCTAGAGTACATTCGTCAGTCTGTTACAACAGATTCCAGGTAGGTGATCAGCACAAAGTGTAACACTGCAGACACACAGTATATATATATTGTGTGTAAACGAGACTTGTGATAACTGTTTTTAATGTTTTACTTTATTGTGTTGGGTAATTGTAATGTTATATTTAATCTTAGAGGCTTTATTTTCTTTTAATGTTCTAAGTTGTTAGATTACAAATGTAGCTGTTCCAGCGAGCATTGCAAATTCAAATTAATTTTTAGAAGATAAATTCAAACACCTGCATATTTTAAACCTAGGCTTTTTTTTATATAAGTGCAGTGTGAATTTTCCAGAAATGTGATTCATCTCTAAAAGTTTAGGGTGATTTTTATTTGATTTTATTAACTTATTTCCAGAGGCTGTTTTATTTCATACACAAGTGTAAAACTATAAACTAGTTGCTTAGATTTTTTTTATATATACATGTGTTCCTTATATCAAAAGAAAACATACATGCTGACATTTCAAAAATGTTGCAGTGCAAATGCTTAGTTTTCTATTTCATTTTATATTGTAAATTATATGCTGTACTTTGTCATTTTTTTGTTAAATGTACTGCAATCTGACCTAATTTTTCATCTCTGTATCTGTATTTATAAATGGTCATCAAATGTTTCTGAAATTAAACAATTTTATTTACAATATCCCTGCAGTTTTATTTGGTTTACTTACCATTAGCCTATTCAAAATGTTTAGCACTCATGACATGGCCATACATGTGTTCTGTATTTGTACGGAAACACTAATGTGATAGGCTAAAGTTACTATTAGCAAGAAACAACTTCAATATTACCGTAGTAGTTATGAAGCTAATATTTAATTAGCCAAGGGAAGTGATGGAGAAGAAACTCAAAGGGGGACACTGCTTGATTTATGGATTCCAACCCCCCATTCATGCTGGAAATATGAAGCGTACAGATACCAGAAAATATACTGTACTGCATCCTTTCAGGGGGTTGTGGGGCATTTCATGTTTTGTTTTGGGGGTCCTGATTGAAAATACATATTTCTACATAGTACAGTCAGTGTATAGAATACCATACATTACTACTGTCACATTAATAAACACTATTTTGTATATCGTGTATTTTAGATACACAGGAGTACACAGCTGCAATCTTTATATAATTTTCTGCGCTGCCTTTTCTTTACCCCTTGTTTATGTAATAATCCATTTTATTTTGTTTAGTCATTGCTCTGTAAAAGTGGTTCCCAGTATATACTGAAAAATACTCAGGACTGATGTAACCAATTCTTGCCATCAATTCGAGAAAATGTAATAGTGCACACACCTGAACCCCTTAACCAAAAAGACTAGCTTTTTTTTCCCCAATTTCAGCCATATGTGTAAATTTTTTCCTTTTTGGGTGTAATATGCATATATTTTTCTTAAAAAAAAAAAATCTAGCTTTTCTTTCCTCTTTTTCAAACCTCTAACTTGTATAATAACTGTATAAGCCATTTAAAATCCATCAATAAGTACCCGTGCTGTCATTGTATTCCTGAGCAATATAGCTTATTTTAGTTCTATTCACAATTATTACTTATGGATAGCTATGTGGTATACCTAACACAAAGGAATCATGGTTGAATAAACAGTTAAAATGGTCTTTGGGGTGCACATTATCTTTGTCAGCTACTGAAGTATTCATGATGCAGAGCCAACCCTGTTGGCTCTATTTTATGTACAAGAAAGTCAGGGAGTTGCAACTGCAATATATAGATCATATCCATATAAAGCTATAAACTCAACACGTTTTGTTTTTAGTACAGCAACCGTCAGCAAAACATCCTAATTAAGTTATTGAACAGTGTTTAATATAAAAAAGTATTCCAGATGCATTTTACAGATATTACATAGAAGCACCATTTAAAGTCAAAATAACTTGCGTACAACTTATACCATGTCCGGAACTTTCTCTAAAATTACAAGTTTTGTTAGTAATTTTATAGACGCAGGAGGATAAGAAGTGATGTTAAATATGATTCCACCAACGGCCTGTATGTTCTTTAGTATTTTGTGTGTATCCTTATAGAGAGACATAGACAGAGTGTCATACTCCATGATAAGGTGGGTATAGGAAAGCATTGTATTATCTCCTGGTGTGAGGTCTTCCCTTTTATCATACCTTTAAAGAGAGAGATACAATCAGTTTGTGTAATAAAGTACAAAGATCTGAATAGTACATTGTAAACACAGTGACAGCTCATGTTCCACATAACTATAGATGGATATATTTAAGCCAGCCTGTTGCATTATTAAGGCTTTAATGATTTTCCGTGAAAGAGCCGACTTGAAAATTTCTTACCTATACAACCATGTATTATGCATTGCTTTCTAGGGTTTGCCCATGTGAGTTGTACTTTTTAAATAACAACTTTTTTATATCCTATTAATTGTGGCTATTCAGAGTTCCCCTGATGGAAGGTTCAGTAGAATTTAAGAAGGGCTCCTAGGACAAGTACTGCCATTCATACTCTGTTTTCATCTGAGCCAAAGAGATCCAATAATCACACATCAGACGTTTTAAGACACGAATTAATTTGCCTTTATCCATAAGAAGATAGTTCTGTTTAATTGCAGACGTGTCTGCAAGTTCTTTGAGTTAATCAAAAGCAATGATTGATTAGTGTGCAAGTCTAGCATTTAAAAGTCTACATATGCAATTTTGATTCAGACATACCTCCAATGGGGGTGGATTTGTAAAAATCTTGAGACTCCTGTTTGAGCTGCAGCCACATCTATGTGTACAGATACATCTGAATAATAATGAAAACATATTTGAAGTGTTACAAGATATTATATAGTGTTACAATTTAGAAAGAAAGAAAAAAAAAATCCACCTGTTGATGGATCCACCATGCCATGTAAGGACTGCATGGCTACGCCTCCAGGGTAGTTGAAATGGGACACGTATAGTGACGCTCCAGAGTAGACTGCATTTCCAAGGAGATGTACTATTGTAATTAAAGCCCCAAATTTAAATAGCCATGACTTCCTGTAGTTACTTAGTCTGAAAACAGAACAAGAACCAATTTACAGATTGTGAAAGTAGATTCCATATTTTGTAAATAAAGGGGACTTTGACATTTCAGGTTTCTAGCTTTCCATGCTTTTATGTTGGGTGCAACCCTACTGAACTTTGGCAGTAGCAGCTTGGGTGGTCCTATATAATGCATAGTTAAATCGGTGATATTTCTCTTAACCCAACTATGCATTATGCAGGGTGCCTTGCTCCTTGTAAAACCAAGTGTTGGGTTAATCCTCCAAAGAGCTTGATTAACTTCAACTCAACTTTATACTCATGCAAGTATGGCTCATAGTTTATGCTTATTATAGTTCTTTACAAAAAATAAGCCATGTTCCAAATGTTTCTTTGTATGATGTTTAAACTGCATTACTTTCACTTTTTTTGTGGCACAAGCATCTCTCAATTATAAAATTAAGTGTTGACAAATATTGCAATCAATAGGTAACATTCTTCAGTACTTACATATAAGAACATCCTTTAGCAGCCACTATGTTAAAGACAGGAAATGTATAAATGATAAAGCGTAGCTCTTTGTGAGGTAGAAAAGAATATAAGAATATAAAGCCCACAGCTGGTGCGATGAGCAGATGAGTCCTTCTGTCAACGAGTCCAAAAGGTAAAAGAAAAATGCTAAACCCCAGCGAGCGTGGCAAAGCCGAATAAAAATACCAGAAAAAAGGTGATGTCTTTTTTAATATATATAAGAAATGGTTAAGGAGAATACAGCTGTATTACCAAGAACCAAAATACACCCAGGGATTTTTTTTACCCCCTTTTCCATGCACAGACCCCCACTTACATTATTCCAGTTATTGGCCCATCAGTAGCCATCTCTTATCTGTTGGAGCCTCAACACTGAAATGTTGGATGTATAAAGAAGTCTCATGTGTGCTCTTATACGTGCAATATTCATCTGGAACTACGAAAAAGTCCCACACTACACAAAAGAAAACGTGGAGGAGGAAAGAGTGATATGATATATGCAGTTATTCTATGTCCACATATTTCCTATTTGATTAAATATGTGCACAAGCATGCTATCAGTGTAGTTCATTCCCCTATCCATACAGATCACCTACCTGCATGCCTTTTACTATCTGTCCCTGCCTCTTACACAAGGGCCTCACTGAAGTGTTCATCAAGGTTTTTTTTGTGACCCAGTGTGGCAAATTACATACAATCACAACCCAATTAATGCACTTACAGGAGAGGGAAAGTAACATTAACCCAAGGGGCAAGCCCAGTAACATAGTTGTGTATAAAAACACATGGAATACAGTAATCCATCAAGAAGAATCATATCCTAGCCTAGAAAAATTTTTAATGGTTGATGTGTTTAATGTACAGTTGAAACGCATTGTGTATTAAAAAATATCACGATTAAACTAATGTTAAATTCTGTTCCATTGAAGACGTAGCTTGGCATAGACTGTAACATGTAAGGATACACCCCAGTTTGAGCTTTTATTCAACACTGTGTTGTACCAGAGTACCTCGCCTTCTGGCCAAAGCAGGCGTTTCCAAAAAAAGGAATCTACTGCAACAGTTAACCCTGGAAAACAAATCAAATATTATTGATGTCACAAAATAAAAACCATTTTAATAACTTGGGTAAGAACACAATTGTAAAATTACATTAAAAGAAACAATTGAATTATATTTTTTATGGCATGTCGTCATGGGCTTTAATACATTGGATGTATGCAAATTGGAGTGCGGATAGTTCAGTTAGGAGAAACAGCTCATGCATTCTATCTACTGAAAGCATTAGCATGTAAACTTCTTGAGCATATTCAGTAGCAACCCATTCAAGTCAATGAAGTAGCTGTCAATCACATGTATGCTACCAAATTATCAGTGTTCAGACAGCATACATGCTTACTTTCTGCTACTCCTATTGTTTTGAATGGGCGCTCAGCATGTACAAAAAGCCTACTGGGGAATGCTCCCTGCTTTCAGTAGAGAAAGCTGGGGGAGGAGTTAAACAAGGCAGAAGAACTCCGCTTACAATGCCTGTCCCTATTTTTATACAGTCTTACGATAACTTACTGTATAAGTACATGGGATTGGGAGACTTTTTAGTTGGTCAAAACAATTTTGAATGCAATACCCTAAGGGTCTCTCCTTGGTCCCATTCTGCTTATGATCTGGATAAAACAACATCTCAGTACTTGTAGAAGACATAAAATTAAAAGGTAATTAATTCAGAACATACTGCAGAGTATTGGGGAAAATCTCTAGAGGGAAGGGGCTTATATTGCAGGAAGAGCTTGGTGGACCTTGTATAATGCATAGTAAAAATAAGTGAACTTTCTTCATCCAATGAATATGTATTTTACAGAGCCAGCTCTTTCCTTCACGATGGAGAAACATGCCAGTTTTGAACCTTCATAACAACTAGTGAAATGAGTGAGAGAATTAAAAACACAACTCTCCACACTAGCCTAACCAGATTACCAGCATCCGATATGGATAGACCGTTGTGTTAATTAAAATTATATGTTGTGGTATGAGAGGCTTTTTGAAACACAGTAGCCTGGTGCTTGACTAAATGGGATCTGTCATTGAAACATGGCCAAGCCACCACAAGGTACATTTTCTAGAAAGTGTTACTTGTGGACACACAATGCTTAACTCAGGTAAACCTTTTACAAAGGTTCAAAAATATCCAACTATAAACTTGTTTTGAATACATGTAAAGGTTAAAAATAAACAGAAGTGAAACTCACCCAACCAAACGATTCCAGCCGGAATTGCATGCAAGACGACTTTTAGAATTGAAATCCTTTTCCTTGCGAGTGTTAGTAGCAGCATAAGTCCCATCAATAGAGAGAGTTCAGATCTGAACACAAGGATGGCTAGTGCAGAAAGCCAAATAAATGGACCTGTCTTATACTTTATCCACAACGTTACTGCCAAAAGAACTACAAAAAACAAGATAAAAGTTAGTGCTTTATAATAATCATAAACACATAACCAAGGGAAATATATTCAGCAACACAGTTTTCAGCCTGCAACAACCAGCAGCCTTAATCTTATCACAGTTTAAATAACGGCTTTCAAATCAACATGAGTATCAAATACCAAAATATTCATTTATATATATATAATTTTAAATATATATATATATATAGAATACGTTCTATTCTTACTTACCAATAGGAAGCGCGAATACATTTGGAAGAGTTCGTGTGCAGTAGAACATGAAATGGAATTGAGAGGCTGTTATCAAGCAGAAAAGAGTAGCTGTAGTAGATCCAAACTGCTTCCGGACTTCTTTCTGTAATTTCCATAGCGCAAAAAGAACAGTCAGACCCAAGAAGCCTCTCACTGTTTAGAGCAAAAAAACAAACAAACAAAAAAAAGACTTTCACACATGCATTTGTTTCTGTCCCAATTGTGCCCATCAGACCTCATAATATGCATATTAACAGATATGGTAACAGAGTGGTAGATAAGTGGACCAGCATCCCAGAAGTAGCGGTAGAGGTTAACACAGTAAGGCAATTTAAACATACATTTGAAAGGTATAAAGCTATCCTAAATCTGTTCAGCTAGGTCTAGGATATCAATTTGATGCTTGCATGCAGAGCTTTGCGATCACTCACCGATCAACTGGCAATAAAACTTTGACACTTCCAGCAGAGACAACATGCACACTGCGGGAGCGGACAGCAGTGCAATGAACAGCGGGCCGAGGAAGGTCCTGGGCACCACCCCGGGGAACTCATGATGATCGTACTGTGATTAGAAGCATGAAGACACAAATGCATAAGATCGACATTCCACCAGCTTCTCGGAGTCTTTAACATATATCGCTGGGAACGGCAGTTACCTTGTCTACATCGAGCCTGTAGTAGATAAGATCGTGAATGGCTTGCAAATTGAAACTTTCTTCCACCTTAGTAAACGGGCACGCAATTAAATGTAGACAAGCCACCGCGATCAGAAGCGCAAGCAGCGGAGCGTGTCTCCGGCCGCCCTTACTGGCAGCCATGTTGGACAGCGAAGCCACGCCCCCAGAGGAGCGTCATCAGGAATGCCATCGGCTTCCCTGCCTTGCGGAAGACATATGAGACACGAATCATAACAGAAATCCACGTGTAAATAATGGGTTTTAGAATAATTGATATTTGATAATTGTATTATTACACATAGTGTGAAGTTAATATTGCAATCGAACAGCAACATGTCAGTGCTTGTTTAGGTGACATGTATGTAATCGCTTGGTATAGCCGCAGTACCCTTTAACCACTGACAGTTATAGAAAAGGCATAGAGTTACACAACAATGAACTTACATAATGTAGCACCAATGCGTGCCCGGTATATAGAGTCCATATCCTGGGAAAGTGAGAGACAGGGGCTTGTGTGTGATACGCTTCCTAAAATACTTTGCATTGCTGAAGCCAGTCATCACGTATACCATATGCATGCTGTATTTTCCTGAATACCATCATGGATTATTTTGAGGGCTATCGTTAATGATAATGAGGTCCTGTGCGTTAAGGTTAACAGATGTTGTGCATAAAAAAAGGGAGGCTGCGACACATTTTTAAAAGGGGCGCTATCACCATAGCAACTCGTAGATACTTTCAATCATCAGCAAACATTGATTATAAGAGTATTATAACAGGTCACACGGTCCAGATATAAGGTATTGTTCAGCTTGGTGACTTGCGTTAAAGCCCTACTGGGTTTGTACGCTCCTGGTAACATATACGTTACACAGACATCTATCCGTGAAGCGTTACGGGTACTTAACCGTATGTGTGCGGTTTAGTGTTTACTGTTTAGCTACAGCGGGATTGGATACATCAGCGCTCGTTAACGTCTCCATCACTTTGTTTGGTCCCTTCCTGCGAATGAACCACACACACCGGTCCTATTCAGTACGCGTGTGGAGCGGATTGGTCCGCGCGTGGCGATCTCCTATTGGTCCACATCCTGACTGATTGTCACACACGGCCTATAGGATGTGCTCCCGAGAACAGGGGGCTGATACGGAAACAAGTGGTTTCTCAAGTTGCGTTCGATGACAATGATAGAAATGAATCAAAGGCATGGGCGATAGTGTCAGCTCGGCACCTGAAGACAGCTTTCGCGGGGTTCAGCTTCCGAAGGGCCTGTTTACCGCTCGTTAGTAAGTGACTGCTGGTATCGGTGCGGTCGTTATCTCCCAGTATGGTAATGCGATCTGGGATCGTGCCCTTGCACTTGGCCGCCTGGCTGCTGCTTCTGCTCGTTGATTGCCCCCCTCCAGCTGTTGCAGCTGCAAACAAGGACTCGTGTGGAACGTGTAGGAAGTTGGTGGACAGGTTCCACAAGGTGAGCATCTTCTATTTAAGCACGTGGGAGGGGACTGAAAACCGAGTGGAAATATATTTTAGGAAATGAAAACATATGTCTTGGTCAGGCTACATATTGATTGCTGTTATTCCTTACTCTGTGTGTGTGTGTGTATATATATATATATATATATATATATATATATATATATATATAAATTACTAACAATGTCCCTTTGTAGTGTATTGAGTGTCTCCCTGTAGGAATGGACAGTTAGTTTTAATATTGTGGCAGATGGCTTCTCATGCCATGTATTGCATTATGTCACGATATCTCTGGCATCTGCTCCATTTGGCAAGTGTTATTGTACTGCACAAACACTTTTGTACTTGTACGGTATGTACATCACTCGCATAAATTGTTTAAGATGGGTCTAAATAATGACAGCTAGCAGTTCACTCGCTGGAAACAATGCTCTATGCTTTTCAAAATATAATATAAAAAAACAGCGAAGAAGGGTGCCCAATATTATCTACACGAATTCTGCTTTGAAAAAAAGAAATTTAGGTATCTCCGCTTTTACAAAGTTTCTAAAACTAGTATACAGCCTTTTGCATTGAGGTATCGTGATCAGGAGAATAAGCAGGATAGGTTACCTCTGTGTCTGGGACAACTTGGTGTGTTCATATCAAATTAATATCATGATTTTAATGCTCTCTGTTTCCCTACAGGGTTTAAAAGATACAGCAAAAAATAATTTTGGAGGAGGAAATACTGCCTGGGAAGAGAAGACTTTATCAAAATATGAATCCAGGTATCTTAATTCACAAATATTTGTTAGTCAACACGACAGCAGCTCTTAAATAAAAAAATAAAACAAAATAACAATTTTAACATGGAATAAAAACTGCCAGTGTGCTTTTGTTACAATATTTTGTCATATTTGAAAACCGTTTTAGACTACCTATGAAGTCATTCCATCTCTCGCAAAGAAGCAAGATGATCTTCAGTTGGTGCTAGATTTTTGAATGTTTAATGCACCAGAAAGTTGATCAGCTGTAGGGTTTAGCGATGCTACTAACCTGAATCCTAGTCAGTCAACTAAAGTGGTACAGATTAGACAAAATGAGGGGAGAAGGCTGAAAATATATATATAATTTTTTACACTTTAATGAAGAATGAATGCTTTGAATTATTGGCGATTATTTTGATGCTGTTTGAACGCACTGTGGCATTTGAAGCAGGAGTGCTGTGACTATTGATTGGTTTTAGTTATAGGATTTCAGCTTCTATAGCACTTATACATAAAAATCACTAATGTAATCATTTTAATCATTAGAGTTAGCAATTAATATGTCATTTGCCTTAATTAATAATTACTTGTTTGTTTCCCACAAATAGTGAAATTCGCCTTGTAGAGATTATAGAAAATCTGTGCGACAGCAGTGACTTTGAATGTAACCAGATGTTAGAGGAGCATGAAGAACAGGTTGAAAAATGGTGGTTCAAAATGTAAGTTCTATGGGTTTATTTTGGGTTAAATTTGGTGATCTGCAAAACAATGTTTTTGTCTCTCATTAGAAAAGAAAACAGGGTTATCAGGATTCTGCGTAGTCCGCGTTCACCTGGTCTTGTGTGTGGTGCTAACTCAACAAGTGAAGGGGACAGATCTCAACCCAAAATGATTCCTAAGAGTTCCATTTTCCAGGGTATACCTTGTATGCTATACTCAGCATTTAAGCTTGTGAGCATTAAAGCTACCTGTGGGAAAAACAAAAGAGCCTTGGTATATAAACCTCTCTATTTCCAGAGATGGCGAACACATGGTAGCCCCATTGTCTAAAAAATCTACATTCATTTACTAGTACATAACCATATGTATATTATTTTTTTATATTTCTTTACAATTTTTGTGTCATACATTCTGATGTGTTTCCTAATAATAACCATAGTTCCAACTTATATACTTAAGTATAAATGACATGTTACTCTGTTTTAGAATAAAATATCAGATAAGCATAAATCATATATTGGTGTTTTGACAGGAGGAAGAAGTATCCAGATTTACTAAAATGGTTTTGCATTGACACTATTGAAGTTTGCTGCCCCTCCGGAACATATGGACCTGACTGTTTAGGTAAACGGTTTATTTATTTGCAAGTTACAGTACTCACGGGTTTACTGGGACATGCATCGCTACTTAAAAGTCTGGCTAGTAATACCCCTTTGAAAAAAAACCCACACTAGGTTACTAGAGATGGCAGAGGGCAGATAATGGCAAGCAAGTTGCTTCTACCATACATTTATCTAAATATTTGTGCACTTTTTTAGACGTTTATTTAGTGTATACAGAAATGTATTTAACAGCCTCAAGAAACAAAATTTCAACCAAAGACTTTTTTTCAATACCTCCGTATAGTTACATAGTTATATAGGCTGAAAAAAAGACATGCGTCCATCAAGTTCAGCCTTTCCTATATCTGTTAATTTGTTGCTGTTGATCCAAAAGAAGGCAAAAAGCCCCAGTTTGGCTCTTTCCAATTTTGCACTAACCAGGGAAAAAATTCCTTCTTGACCCCAAAATGGCAGTCCGATTTCTCCTTGGATCGATAATATAATGTAGATTAACTTGTAGCAGATATATGCCCTTCACATGTTTCATTCCTTCTGTTTCCTACAGCTTGTCTGGGCGGTTCTGAACGGCCATGTCACGGGAATGGCTTTTGCAGTGGTGATGGGACGAGAAGTGGTGACGGATCTTGTCGCTGTAATGTGGAGTACACAGGACAGTTTTGTCTAGAATGTGCTGATGGATACTTCAATTCTGAAAGAAATGATACTCATTCAGTTTGCACTGGTAATTTCCAAAATCCTAATGTTTATATATATAGTTTCATTGCCGTGTCCCAGTCATTAAACCCAAACTGATAAATTTGCTTTCAAAAACTATATATCGTCCCCAATTTTTCCACCTTCATAGTTTGGATTAGCATGCAATTCATGTGGTATGGGAGAGAAGCTACTTTTTCTCTTGGCAGAAAACTTTTGGGTGTATCATTTTACCCCCCTACTTTTTTGTCTAAGCCAAAGAATATTGTAGTTCACGTGCTGCTGTTCTTGAGCATTATCTAAGACTATTAGCATGTTCAATGTTCTGTAAGGCTCCAATATTATATCATTTTTAGTGTTAAAGCATGACCCTAAATACACAGCTAAAACTGCTTTGTTTGGCATTTTTGTAGCATGTCATGCTGCTTGTAAAACGTGCCACGGGCTATCTAATAAGGATTGCAAAGACTGTAAAGATGGATGGACCAAACAAGATGAAAGCTGTATAGGTAAGGATTTGGTAAGAAACATCTAAATTATTGCTATTTTAAAACAAACTAATCAACCAATCTTAAACTAATCTATATTGTATTAGTATTACTATTATTTAAGTTTTTAAACAAATAACGTAACTTAAGCATATACAATTCTCTGTTTCCATAGCAACAAATTAAATGTACTATTGCGTTGCTTTGTGGTTAAGTGTTCCAAATAGTGGTGTGAGTAACATATAGTTGCCCTCCACGTTAATACCGTGTACACCGTATTGCGGGAGGAGTTCCGCAACATCAGTACTTTTGTGCTAGCAAGCTGACTTAGTCATAAGGTAATTCAAGTAGAACTTACATGTAATATAAGAAAGTTTTACTTTACAGAGAGGGTTTTAAAGAAAAATGGAAGTGAAGAAATGTAAACACGCATGGGATAGACATAAATGTGTATCCTGAATCTAACACAAGACCAAGGGCTGATTAAGATCAGGATAAATGGGCTAGATTGACGAAATGGTTGTTACATGTGGTCAGATTCTATCTTTCTGGGAGGTGATGCAACAGTTAGATGGTGTTTTGGCTTTTTGTTGTTTCTTGTTTTCTATGTAGATGTTGATGAGTGTGGAGCAGAAGAATCTCCCTGCAAAGAGGACAAATATTGTTTAAATACAGAAGGCTCATATTCGTGTAAAGGTGAGCGGATCTGTTATTAATCTGTGCTGGCTGTGCAGATACTTTTAGCATTCTGTGTGAAGACTTTATCCTTTCACATGAAAAACATCAAACTGTCTCCAGTTGCACAGTGTATCTTTATTGTGATATACACACTGCACACTGTTTATGATTTCTGTTTCAAATATTGTATTGCCCACTTAAAAAACAAGATGCTTTGGCAAAGATGCACAAAAGCAGGGGAGGGCTGGCACCTTTTGTGGGGGGGGGCAAGTAAAGCCAAGTGGCCCCTATCGGCCTCTTGCCCCTCCAAGATACGCTCTGGCACACATATGTACACATTTACATACAGATACATACTATAATACGTCCTCACACACAGGTATGCACTTATGCTAACACACACTTCCTCTCACACCACCTACACATACACATTCATGCCCACACACTTACACACTCCCTCTTACACCAGCTACACATACTCATCCATTATAACACACAAACACATACACAATCATGCTCACTTACTCACTCACTCCCTCTCATGCCCCTTTTACCTCACCGGCAGCTTTCTGACTTACCAATTAAATTATCAATTTTTACCGTAGGTACCACTGCGTTTCTGCGTCCCTGTGCTGGTCCAAAATTGTTTTCAAAAGGCCAGTTCCCCAGGGGAAGCCTTGCGGTTAACAGTAAACATGTGGTTTTCCGCTATAATGGAAGTCTCGCACATGCTGTTATACATACAAAGCATCTACAGGAAAGATGGCTGCTAGTCTGCTCAGGGGCTGATCAGCAGCCTCCACTATACTACAGAAATGCCTTTTCCAGGACCTGTAGGGGGATCATTCAGTGCCACCACTAGACACAAGGTTGGCCTTTAGGGTCCACTTTGCTAACTACACATCACATGTGTGATTGATACCGAAAGGCTTAATGTAAGCTTGTACTGCTCTGGTGGTATAGGGTGTCACAAAGTTTGTTTGAAAGCAAGAGTAACTTTTACTTTGATCATGAGATTTTTTGCACACCGGATTTTTATATGCTTGTGGCAAATACATTACTGCAGCTTGTAGTGAAACAACTGTTTGTGTTTGTTCCTTTGGTAATCAGTTGCCTTTTTAATTTTCTTCAGCATGTGATAGAAGCTGTATAGGTTGCACTGGGGAAGGCCCTGAAAACTGCAAAAACTGCACATCAGGATATGTGTTACAGGACAACAAATGTTCAGGTGAGCGCTCTAAAATTCTGGGTACAGTCATCCATTTAGGATGTAAACAAACCTAAATTAACCCCTTCAGGACCGGGATTTTGAGACTAACGTGTCGCTAAAGGACCGGAGCTGTTTTTGTGTTTTTGCCATGTCTTCCTTCAACTGTAATTTCTCTCTTATCAATTGGTGCACCCACACAAATCATATATTGTTTTTTTCAGCACAAGTAGGGCTTTCATTTGAAACCATATTAAGCTGGGTAGTACATTGTTTTGTTTGAAATAAACTGGAAAAAGTGGGGAAAAAATGAAAAAAATGCA
The DNA here is from genome assembly GCA_009364415.1 of Spea multiplicata. NCBI lineage: Eukaryota > Metazoa > Chordata > Amphibia > Anura > Pelobatidae > Spea > Spea multiplicata. The sequence continues at coordinate 17,880,318 of VKOC01000003.1, read as the reverse complement.
TTTTTTTACAGTTTTGTATACATACAAATTGTACACACATTGAACCAATGGGAAAAAACTATCCCAAATATATTCATTAACTTGTCCTGATTTGGAAACCACCCAACATGGCCAGGATTTTTATCTATTTTGACCGGTATAGGGCAAATATTGCAAGGCATGCATCACGTTTTTGAAATGTAATTTTTTTCAAATTTGGCATGGTAGTCTAATAACTGCAATAGTTGTCACAGATACTGATTATCCCCCCAAAATTATATGTTTATGAACAGTAGATAAGTCAAGGTGTACAACTAGGGTCATTTTGACACTTTTCAAACAGGGATTTTATCGCCAATTTCTGCCAAATTTTGAGGTATTTTTATATTTTTTTGTTTTTTTTGCATATGTTGCAATGTTGCTTTAGATTTTATATTATATTTTGTATAGAATATGTGCAACTGCAGAAAAAAACACCAAACTGTGTTCACCAACATCCCCCGGTTCCAACAAGGCCTCACATGCATGGTTCATGCATTTTTTGAGGAAGCTATGAGGGAAAAACTGGAACATGCGCATTTTCGTTTTCACATTTGGAATTTTCAGAAATTGGTTTCCTGGGCCCATATCCCATTTGGGACATTTTGGAAGCCCCCCACTGTAAATTACCCCATAAAAGTATATATTTATGAACAGTAGACGAGTCAAGGTGTTCAACTAGGGTAGTTTTGACAGTTTTCAGCTAGCCATTTCTTCACTCATGTCTGCCAAACTTCACAGGGAAATTATTTTATTGCGTTTTTAACGCATACATTTCAATGTTGCACTGAATTTCTTGCACACCATAAGTGCAACAGTGGAAGAAAACACCACATTTTGTTCACCAAGATCCCCCGATTCCAACAAGGCCTCACATGCATGGTTCATGCATTTTTTGAGGAAGCCATGAGGCCATAACTGGAACATGCGCAAGTTTTCAGGAATTGGTTTACTGGGCCCATATCCCATTTGGGACATTTTGGAAGCCCCCCACTGTAAAGTACCCCAAAATAGTATATATTTATGAACAGTAGATTAAGAACAGTAGATTAAGATAAGAAAAAATGAAATAATTTTTGTAACTGGCAACTGTAAGAAAGATTAAGATTAAGAAACAATTAAATTATTTTTTGTACCTGGCAACTGTATGAAATTCTTTAAAACAGTTGCCAATGCACAGACCGGGCTTATCAGGGCAACCAGAACAGTCAAATACTGTGTCCTTCCTGTGCCCTTTGGCATAACACACCCTGCACCGTTTTTGTGTTTTGGATTTTTTGGAGGTAGGAGGAAATTTGAAGGGGAAATGTTCTTCCTGAATTACGAGAGATGCTGAGGGGTCTTGTTCTGCTGGAGCCAAGATTTCCTTGAGTAACAAAAACTGAAAGGATAAAAATGTGGTTTTTTTGGCAGGGTGTATTTTTTTAAAAAGTAAGAATGCATTATGAGTTGCAATCTGCATTATATAAATGGCTACCTTTTTATACCACGTATTGGTTTTTCTCATTATGAGGTACGGCTGCAATAATTGATCGGCCAAATCCACTCCCCCCATATGCCTATTGTAGGCCTTGATGCAGGTAGGCTTTCTTCGGACCTGAGTTTTGCCCCGGACAGGAACAGGAACAGTGGCATCGTCATGAATCGTGCTTAACATGCACACATCCTTCTTGTCCCTATATTTTACAGCCAAAATTTCTTGTTGGCGTAAAGCTAAGGATGCCCCAATTTTTAATTTGGTTTCCCTAATCTGTTTTGGGACCCCTATTCTGCTCTGCCTTATGGTGCCACAGGCCAAGGTGTCCATACAAAACAACAACCTGAACAAAGGGACACTTGTATAATAGTTGTCCATGTACAAGTGGTACCCTTTGTTCAGTAAGGGGCAAACAAGGTCCCAGACAATTTTTTCACTTACGCCCAGATGGTCTGGGCAACCTGGTGGGTCAAGCTTGGCATCTTTCCCCTCATAAACCCGGAAGGAATATGTGTAGCCACTACTGCTCTCACATAATTTATAAAATTTTACCCCATACCGGGAGCGTTTAGAGGGAATGTATTGCTTGAACCCTAACCGGCCTTTAAATTTCATTAGGGACTCATCAATACTAATTTCTCGCTTGGGGGTATAAACGGCAGCAAATTTAGTTTGGAAGTGAGAAATCAGAGGGCGAATTTTAAAAAGCCTGTCATATGTGGGGTCATGTTTGGGAATGCACTGGGTATTGTCATTGAAATGTAAAAAGCGGAGGAGGAGTGCATACCTTCCCCTTTTCATGGTGTTGGAGAAAATTGGGGTTGAAATAATGGGGTCTGTGCTCCAGTACGACTTTAAAGTGGGCTTTTTTATTATCCCCATTATCATGGTGAGTGCCCAGAATGTTTTTAACTCGCACACATCAGTGGGAGTCCATGCCTTTTGCTTGTTTGCTTTATTTCTACATTCCTGGGCAGCGTACAAGTTAGTCTGGTAAACTAACGCCTCCCAAAACTCATTGCCCATGAACAGCTCCATAAACTGGCATGGGGTATATTCTGCGACATCCGGATGAATGCCGGAATTGGCAGTGAAGGGGGGAACATCTGGAAAAGTGCCAGCTGCAGGGATCCACTCATCAGAGGGATCAGGAGGAGTAGAAGCAACACGGCTCCTTTTAACTGTGGGTGCAGCATCATCAGAGCTGCTGCTAAACTGGCCCACATCAAAATCTGACGCAGTGTCAGTTGCAGAGTCTGACGCAGTGTCAGTGTCTGAGGCCAACATTGTATATGCCTCTTCCACTGTATAAAACCTAGCCATATATATATATATTTTTTATATATATTTTTTTTTCTCCCTACCTAATCCTAGACCCTAACCCTAATTCCTACCTAATCAATTCCCCACTAACTAATCCATTTCCCACTAACTAACCCACCCACAGCCACCCACCCACAATTTTAAGAAAAAAAAAAGAATTAACCCCTTAGGGTCAAATGCTGCTGATCAGAACACTGATCAGGAGTGAAAAAATGATATAAAAATTATTTTTTTATTTTTTTTTTAATGAAAACGCTCAGGACTCTCTCCAACAACGTGCTCTGTCTCTCTCCAACTCACAACCACGAGTGAGGAGGAGGGAGACAGGGTAATATAGGCAGATACAATGTTTACAAACATTGTATCTGCCAATATTCAAAATCATGCATGTGATTCGCTTTTAAAGCGATCACGTGCATGAAAGTGACGCCGATTGGCTGCTGCACGATCGCTGGGGTCGCCCAGCGGTCAGTAGCAGCCAGCCCCTCGCGATCCCGGCGTTCAGTGCGACGCGGGACCGCTTTTCGGCATCGACGTACCTGGTACGTCCCGGTCTACCGGCGAATGTAAACCAGGAAGTACCAGGTACGTCCCGGTACTGAAGGGGTTAAACTCAGTTGAAGATTTTGTTGCTTGTGTGTAAACATGTTCTAGTCTTGTATTACATATTTATTACCCAACACAGGATTTCATGTTTAAGATAAGATCTTACCATGGATTTATATCAAATATGAGGCAAAATATCCTCATCTTCTTTGCTAATGTACTTTTTAGCCTTTTATAACGCTTGCGAGCAGCAAGCGGCCAGTCATAGCATTCTGTGATGCTGCACTCTTTGTAATTTAATAAATAATCAGGCCGATTGAGTAGTATGAATAGAAAGCAAATACATACTTGATTTCGTGCTTGCGGGTAAATTTTTTTCTATTTTGCTATAGATATAAATGAGTGCGATGGAGAGGAGAAAGTCTGCTTACGTGACAATGAAATCTGTACGAACACTCCAGGAAGCTACACATGTAGTTGTGCTGATGGTTTTGAAGACAGGGATGGGGAATGTGTGGAAGTTGTGAAAAAGGGTAAGGCTTTAGAGACCCTTCAGCTTGATGTGTTGTTGCCCTACTGGCAAACTTAGAAATCGGTAGGTGGAGGCAAAAGATATCTTCTTTTCTGTGCTCTTCTACTTTTTATGGTCCAGTATTACAATATATATAACAAACTAATGTCATCTGTCCTTTAGTTTATACACAACAATAGTCCTCACCACCTCACATGTCTATACACAATACAGAATTGGCGATTTTGGTACCCTAGCATCTCCGACAACCTGACTACAGTCCTAAAGTGGATCTGAGAAGTAACTTAAACATTTTACTAGTTTGCTTAACTGATTCCTGAAAAAAATTATTATTAGTAAACATTAAATGGTAGATGGTGTGGATTGTTTTTCCCCCCAGTAAAGCTTTTAATCTAGAGAGGATGTGGTTAAGTGGAAAGAAGGCTGATATAATTAAAGTAATTTTAATTTACTCAGAGAAGCTGCCGATCGGTCAAAGACCAGTCAGTAGGTTCTCTTCTCTGCCACACAGTGGCTTGCATTTAACAGTAAACGCAGGGCATTTATCATTTTTGGAAGTCTCATGTGTAGTCTAAACAAAAAATAGGCAAACACATTTGCAGCTACGTATTTCCTACATAACTGGCAGTTTGGTTACTTGCCCATTTGGACGCTTTGGAAAACATGATGAGTCTTCTGATGTGTGGGATCAGGAAAGCAAGGCTGCAGAGCCCTGCTTCATGATCACTGTTTGATCAGTAGGCACAGTGATCATAGAAACAGAAAGTGAAGGCAGATAAGAACCAGTAGGCCCATCCAGTCTGTCCAACCCCTGAGTACTTTCCTTTAGTACCTGCCCTTATCCTATATCTAGCTGGGCCTTATGCCTATGCCATGGTTGCTTAAATGCCTTTACTGTATTAACATCAACCACTTCTGCTGGAAGGCTATTCCATGCATCCAAAGTGAGGAAAAAAAAGCAAAGTTTATTCCTCTTCAAAAAAGGGTACATGCCTGCTGTAGGAGAAATCCCTAAGAGCTGCTAGGATGCCTAGAGAATGATTAGTCGCAATTTTATTGTTCTTTGAAAAGGACAGTACAAAATATACTATAACAAAAAGTCAAGAGAAAATCCTTTAGTGCCTCATACTGCTTAGTTATAAATAACTAAAATAAAAAAGGTATTAGTTTTAGTCCTAAAAAAATAAGTAAAAACCCTTGCATTTGTGGTATTGTTGTACTCCAGGGATAAAGCTGAACATAGATATCTGTTCACCTATCCCAAGGAATAAATACTCATCAAATTTAAAGGAAATGTCTTGGGGTTTTTTTATTTATTCACCCACCTTTTTCTTTTTATGTATTAGTCCTATAAAATATTGAATATTTGTGAATATAGTTTTGAATAAAACCCCTAGTTGTCCAGTAAAATGAAATTCACAAAGCAAATATCTACAAAAGCCTTATGCCTGAGTGGTTATTGGGGGGGGGGCACTATAACTCAAATCAGTATTTTATCTTTTTTTGGGGAGCATACAAGGACTGACGTATATATTTAAATTTCTAGGGGATGCAGAGAACGAAAATGAAGCAGCAACTTCAGGCGAAGATAAAGACTCGGCCAATGTCCATGAGGACCTTTGATGTTCATGGGTACATAAAATGTTGTTAAGTTATTAACATCTAAGTCCTTCGTCCTTGAATCAATGTACTGTGGCCACCATGTGTTTGTTATTGTGAATAACAATTTTGCCAGCGAGTGTTAACAAATACCTGTTTGTGTGGTATTCAGATTGTGAGAGACTTGGATTTGCCCTAAGAGCTGCCCATTTCTGTACAATGTAAAAACAAAACAAAATGTATCATATTTTGATACAATACTTTCTAATAAACGTAGATCATTCTGGTAAATTTGTACCATTTCATATTTTGTGGTAAGTGTACATTTCTTTACCCACCAAGAGATTTTTTTTGAGAAATTAGCTAAAATAAAACAGGGGTGGATTATAGTTTGGGTTGACTTTAACTTTGTTCATGGAGTGGCAGGGCCACCATCAGAAGTTTTAGGGCCCTCTACAGAACAAATGGTCTGGGCCCCCTCCACAGACAACCTTCCCTCCACACCACTAGAATTTTCTCTTCTACTCATGATTTTTGGTGGCGAAGATGGCTCAGGCAAAGACCATTGGGCACAACGATGGCTCAGGCAAAGCCCGCTAGGAGCAAAGATGGTACAGGCAAAGTTATATATATCTTATTTTCCTGAATATAGGCCGCACTTTTTCCCCCCACTTTAAGTCTTTAAAGTGGGGGTGCGGCCTATATTTGGGTCTAGCGCCCGACACCCGGGACATGCAGTTCCGGAGCGCTGGGCAGGCAGCGGGGTTAGGATACAGATCCCCCGCAGCGGTGCAGGGGACCTGTATCCTACTGTCTGATACGGTTAGACAGCCTCCCCTGCCGGCACTTCCCACGGGGGGAGTCCCGGCAAGGGAGATTTTTAAAGCACATCTTGCAGACGTGCCGGCAGCGGAGGTTATTTGTGCTCGCATCGCCGCTGCCGGTGAACGTCTGCGTGAACAATCTTCCTTGCCGGTACTTCCCACGTTGAATATGTCCCCCGCCGGCCCCGCAAGACCCCGTGGAGTCTGCACCGGTAAGTCTGGTGGTGGGGGGGACATCTTGGGGACAGAGTGGCAGCATATCTCGGGGGAGGGGTAGAGTGGCAGCATATCTCGGGGGGGAGGGCAGAAACTTTTTTCTTTAAAAAAGCACCTAACTTTTAGGGTGCGGCCTATATTCGGATACGGCCTATATCCGAGTCAATACGGTATATATCACATTCACACTGATTCACATATGCATACACATAAATACATTTTATACTACAGAAATTAGTTGGAAGCCTTGGGAACTATGTTGATTTCAGATTTAATAATATTAATAATATAATTTAATACAGACACTAAACTCCTATACCAGAATGTTGGTGTACAGATTAAACAAATGTTGCCTCTGTACTGCACATTTATAAATCTGATATCAATAGCAAATCAAGCAAAACTAAGTTACTTCTTCTCTCACTTTACACTGAAAACGTGTTTGACCTCCTATACTGGAAATTTATGATTAAGACTTTGCGTAAATATGGTCTACCAAAATAATATGTACATGCAATTCTAGCATTTAATTCCACTCCATCTATCAAACTATTATATTAAGGTTTTAACAAACACAACAGACAACTACAGAATGAACAAAACCACAAAGTGAATATAAATGTGCAAATAGATACAAAATATAGTATTACTCCCCTACTGCACTGCTGCTCCCAAAAGTACTTCTTGGGTACCACTTTAAACCATACATAAGGGGGAAAACAAAACAAAGATGGTGGAATATAGTATGGAGCAATATGTGGTGTATATAGAATGAATTCCATTCACAAACATGGATGATAATCAGGCCTTTTAGTGGACATTAATTAATAACAGTCCTATAAAATAAGGGGGATGGAAAAAGCGCTAGACAGGACATTCTAAAGCAGGGGTATCCAAGTTTTTTCTGCGCTTCATCAGAATTGTATACGTGCGAGGGCCGCACTCATTTTTTATTGTGAGAAAATATGGCCTTTAATAAGATATGCAGAATTAAAATAAAGTAAATGACACAAAACCTTTACTTTTCCTCTCACTGATTAATTAAATTATTTGTATTATTATTTATTGTTTATATAGCACCATCAAATTCCGTAGCGCTGTACAATGGGTGGACAGGACATAACAAGCAGTATGTAACCTAACAGTTTGACTTAAAGAGATAACAGGTGAGGAGGGCCCTGCAAAAACGAGTTTACAATCTAGAGGGATTTTGGGTGTATTACACAATAGGTAAAATGTAAAAATTACATTTTAAAAGATGGACCAGCCACACCAGTGTAAGTATTGCAGAATAGGGAGAGGGGAGCTAAAGGAATATGGGGGTTGTTAATGTGCAATATTAGAAAAGTCCTTAAAGAAGTGGGTTTTGAGGGATTTTTTGAAGGACCGAAGGCAGGGGGAGAGACGGATAGGCCGGGGGAGGGCATTCCAGATGATAGGGGCAGCCCTAGAGAAATCTTGTAAGCGCCCATGAGAGCTAGAAATCAGAGGAGAGTCTAGCAGGAGATCATTGGAAGAGCGGAGAGACCTGTTAGGAGTGTATTTAGAGATGATTGGGGTGATGTAGGAAGGGGAACCGCTGTGAAGGGCTTTGAAAGTAAGAGTCAGGATTTTGAAATGATTCCTGAAGTGCACAGGCAGCCAGTGAAGAGACTGACAGAGGGGAGAGATGTTAGTAAACCGATGGGAGACAAAGATAAGTCTGGCAGCAGCAATCATGGTGGATTGTAGAGAGGTCAGACGGTTAAGAGGGAGACCAGCTAAAACAGAGGGCATAGACAAGAGCCTTAGTGGCATGCTGTGTTAGGAAGGGACGCATGCGGGCAATGTTTTTTAGATGGAGACAACAGTTTTTAGAGACAGACTGAATGTGGGGGGTGAACGAAAGGTCAGAGTCAAGGGTGACACCAAGACAGCGAGCATGAGGAGACGGGGAGATGATCGCAACATTAAAATTGAGGGAAATTGATGGGGGAATCTTAGCATTGGAGGGAGGGAAGATGAGAGGTTCGGTTTTGGTTGAGTTTCAGGAAATGTGCAGACATCCATGTAGAGACAGATGCAAGGCAGTTAGTTACACAATCTAGAGACAGAGGGAGAGAGATCAGGGGAGAATAGATAGATCTGGGTGTCATCAGCATACAGGTGGTATTGAAAGCCAAAGGATGAGGTCAGTTTGCCAAGGGAGGAATTGTAAAGAGAGAACAGAAGGGGTCCTAGAACTGAGCCTTGGTGTACCCAAACTGAGAGAGGGAGGGGAGGGGAAGTGGTACTGGAGATGGGGGCGCTGAAGGTACGATCAGAGAGGTAGGAAGTGAGCCAGGAAACAGCAGTGTCACAGAGACCAAGATCATGAAGTGTTTGAAGGAGAAGAGGGTGGTCCACAGTGTTAAAAGCAGCAGAAAGGTCCAGTAGAATTAGCATTGTAGTGGCCCTTTGATTTAGCAGTGAGTAAGTCATTAGTAACTTTAGTAAGGGTGGTCTCAGTAGAATGTCAAGGATGAAAACCAGATTGAAGAGGGTCAATCAGGGAGCTGGAATCAAGAAACTTAGTTAATTGGGTATAAACAATTACTTCAAGAAGCTTGGAGGTGAGAGGAAGTAGAGAGATAGGAAGGTGATCAGTCGGGCAAGGGAGGGCTTTTTCAAGAATGGAGTAATTGTAGCATACTTGAAGCAGGATGGGACAGATCCAGTAGTGAGGAAGAGGTTGAAGATGCGAGCTAGAGTAGGGACAAGGGTAGATGAAAGAGACTGGGTGAGATGGGAAGGGATCGGGTCAAGGGGGCACGTGGTTGGACAAGAGGAAAGAAGGAGAGCATGTACATCCTCTTCAGTTACAGCAGAGAAATTAGTTAATGTAATGAAGGGGGGAGAGGTCAGTGGGTAGGAGGGCACATAGTCAGACGGAGGGTGAGGACAGGGTGGTGACTGTAGATATGTCATGTCTGAACTGAAAGTTTCAGTTTTATTTTGAAGTATGTGGGATAGGTTGAAGAAGGGAATTGAAAGTATTAAAGAGTCATTTAGGGTTGTAAGACAGGGTGGACATGAGGGAGGTGAAATTGGTTTCTTTAGCAAGGTTGAGAGCAGAGTAGTAGTGCAGAAAGTCAGACATGGAATGAGACTTTCGCCAACTACGTTCACCAGTGCGGGAACATAGTCCTAGGTGTCGGGCTACGTGTGCGAGGTTTGGAAACATGAACGCCGTGAAGAGTGAGTAGTAACTGGTGCTATATCCTCAAGAGCAGATGTGAGAGTAGAGTTATAGAGAGAGGTGGCGTTGTTAGGGCACGACATGTTTGAGATAGGAGAGAGGAGAGGGAGTAAATTGATTGAGAAGTTCTGAAGGTTAATAAAGCTGAGGTCTCTGGTTAGGCGAGGTTGGGGTGCAAGAGTGCGAGTAGCTACCCTTAGCTTGAGCTTTTTTTTTGTTTTGCTTAGCAGAGTAATTAGGTTAGGACTAGGGAAGACTAGGTTGCCCTCGCAATTTAAGGACAGTGGCTACCAGTTGACATAAATGTGGCTGCGTATACATGAACTCATAAATGAGAATGATAGTGTGTTTGACGAAATTAAATGGTGCTTGTTTTTCCTTATTGTAACACATGATGGCGCCAAAATATCAGTATTGTACATTTCTGCACCACTAGAATCAAAGCACTTGTTGAAAGGTAGAAGCCATACACACTGATTTAACTATTTACTAAATAGACTAAAAGTCCTGTAATGTTACAGTTCTTATATTTTTAAATTCCAATTCAAGTGATTCTTTTAATGAGAAACACAGTTTTAGTGTGTACTTTAGGTACATTGTCCATAAAAGCTGGCTTCACAATTGAACTTTCCTGAATAAAGTTTTCTGGGGCAACTGTTTAAAAATGATTAAACAACATTTACATTAAAAGCTTTTGGTGTAGAAATCACAAATGAAGATGAGGGTTTCAAGTAACATTTTTTTCCAGGATACATACATACATCTAACGTACTGGTGACAGTACAGGTGTAGTGCTCCCCTGCAGCAATTACTTTCAGTGATGCATTTTCGGTGTTCTTCAATAATGGAGGATTCTGGCAACACTATACATATTTTTATTCGTTGAAACAGTGGCATATTCTGGCTTAAGACCCTGATGTCTGCTATTTTGTTTGTTCTAGTTTGTTCTGTAATCTTTACTAATTATCACTGAGCACTGTTTTGTGGAGGCTTCTTTGCTGGGTTTATATACCTATTGTTGGGACCTGGTATACTTAAGAGTACTTGTAGTGACTTTCTACATACTGTGGGTACCTATCAGGTCACTTACACTGCACTGGCCCCAATGGGCCATTATTAACTTGATCCTGTTGCACTGGTCTGAGCAGTGGTTGTTGACTGGTTAGCAAGACCTTCAGACAGAAGCTCCAAGAACTAATCCCATTGCCTGGGATATCTCAATTCTGAATTTAACAAGGTACTTTTGGCATCACTAGCCTAATTCTGCTCCTTTGGCAAGCAGGTTTTTAGATTCCGCTTGTGTGAGCTTATTCCACTAAGGACATACAAATTATAGGTATACTGCTATGCAGCACAGAACACATGCACAGCCTAATAGTTATACACACTCCATATTTACAGGAGTACATCCATGGCATCAAAAAAACATTTGAATTTGTGTGTTAGTTTGACTCTTTTAGTAAGTTAGTGTGTGTGTGGGGAGGGTTGTGTATTAGTGCGTGTGCATGTGTGTTAGTGTTGAGTATCTGTGTGTATGTTAATGTAAGTGTCTGGATGCTTCAGTATCTGGTTGTTAACATGAGTGCCCTTCCACAGGCCAGGCTATATAAGACAATAAATAATAATAATAACCTCACAATTTTCTTTGGATATAAGAAAATGTAAAAGATGAAGATGCACACAAAGACAATTCAATCATAACATATTATATGTGTCTATGAAAGTGTTAAGTAAGCTGTGGGAATGTATCTTGATCATTGCATAAATATAGCATGTATGCCCCCAAAGGTTTTTGAATTACTTTCAGTCTTTCCATCCCATCATGTATAGGGTGGGGAATGAGGGAGAAACATAGGTGGGTTCTTTTTTATATATAATAAGTTTTCATTGAAAAGTTTTGATTAAATATTTTTTTGCATGTATATCAAACAAGGAAACACCAAGATAATTTCATTCTATGTGACCTCGATATGAAAATTGTGTCAATGTCCAAATATTTCCGGACCTAACTGTAAACTTACAAAATCTAAAGTTGAATGCTTTTGCAAACAACTTGTAAGTTAATGAAGATGTGTTAGAATGGAAGGCCATGCAATCTTAGTTAAGTCTGGTTAACTGATCACTTGAATTCTTAGTTAATTGACTCATTTGTATACATCTTAAAACCTGGCATGTGCCTAAAACCTTTCAACAAATGTCATTGTAACACGTGCTATCTCCATCTTAACCAAATTAGTAAAACTTTGTAATAAACCGAGCAGCTGAACTCTTTGCTAATGTCGCATTAATAATACCATAAACATTTTAATGTGTTTTTCTTTATTCTAACTATATCAAATCACTCTGTACTTTACATAAGCAACGTGTGAGCATTGAGGCAAACACCAAAGGTCATCTATTTCATTAGACTTGAAGCTCTCTGATTTTGCGGTGATGCACTAAAGCTTTTAAAATATTTAGTATAATCAGTACCAATTTACTTTGCTTACTTGCGTAATTCTCATGATACTTTGTTGATAGCAAATGGAAAGCTATTGCATGAATAATGAAGTCAGAGGTATCCTGGGCAGTCTTTTGAGAAAGAAAAGTAATGAATGACGCATTCATATGTATGCATAAAACCTTTATGAATTGCTCTATCCTTTGAGATTGAGAATATAAAATCATCAATGCCGATTTTCTCATTTTGAATCTTTTTATATTACATTAGTTAAAATGTATGTATATACATACTACAACAAAAAATATTGTGTACTGACATTCAAAGAGAGCTTAAGGCATTTTAAACTGTAGGATACCACAGACAGCAAAGGTTTTCAGCACTGTGGGTTTTTTAGACCCCTTCCATGCTAAGGGTGAAGTTTGTAGACACTGGTTCCATTTATCATTCTTTTAGACCTTCACCAACATCTTTGAAAAATAAACTTTTTTGAAAATCATTTATGTGATATCATTTGTTTGTTCTGAACGCTCCACTATCCATTCAAATATCCGTTTAGAAAGCTTTTGCTAGACCACCTTGTACACTTGCCTTTAATCTTCTCTATGTTTCTTTTAATGAATATGTTTCCTTTGGATTTCTGTCTTCCTGTCTGACACATAATTAAACATTATTTGTCATTATACTGCCGAAAGTAAAATAAATGCATACGTAATGTTCTTTGTTATTGCAATGGTTTTATAAGAAGAACCTGAGAAAAAACATCAGGGGCTTTGAAAATGATAGGAAAAGGCTCACTTCTGCCTCTTGTGAGTGGAGATTATCCTACTTTATTGGACACTATTATCATCCGGAGAAGGGTTTGTAAATTTTGTATACTTTATTTAACATACAATGCTGTGAAAAAGTATTTGCCCCTTTCCTGATTTCTTCTATTTTGTATGTGTTTTGCATTTTAAGTCTGACACTTAAATGTGAGAAAGATACTACAATAACTACAATAACAAAGATACTGTACAGAAATGGCAGTCATGGAAGAAATGTAAGGTGAAAACCAAAAAAGAACACAAAGGTTCTTCTCACATTTGCCAAAAAATATTTTGATGACCTCCAAGACATTTTTGCGATAATATTACAAGAGGAACGATGAGTCAAGAGTGGAACTTTTTGGAAGGCATGGATCCTGTTACATCTAGCGCAAAGCTAACATGCTCTTGCTCTGCTCATTTATGGGTAGTGCAAGGGTATTTTTGGGCATCAGACCTGCAAGTTCCTAGACAAACAGGTGAAAAATATTTTTGGTTTGTGACTCCTATCTAACTTGATACAGTAAGAACAGACTTAGCTAACAGGTAGCTGTCTTGAAAGCTAAGTAATGCCAACACATGAACTAGAAGCAGAAGGGCCCATCAGAGGGCTTTGTACTATGCTTTACAACGTTATTGCTCAAGTGCCCAGTCTACAATAACCAGCACTAAGACTGAGTGAGGACCATAGTAGTAGTAGTCCAATTCCAGCTATACAATTCTGCTAAAATATCTCTATCTTTTATATAATAATGTTTGATGGCTTCATATTATTTTGCCTGTAGCGTACAGGCTGTACTGGACTAAAGAACATGCTTTGTTTCCTTCAATGTTGTCTAATGATAATGACTCTAACTGTAATTTGCAAGTTAAAGAATTATAAATCAAATGGTTGTGATAAAATCATTGCTAGGAGATTTTTTTTTAATGTGTTATCAATGATATCTTCATCAGTACCCTGAAAGAAACTTTGCGATAAAGGAACAAAATGGCTTTTGCAATAATACACAAATAACAGAAAAGGACATAGCAAATTCTCTGTTATATAAGGTTGCTGACAGAATAACTGCCTTACACTATTCTGAGAACACTGTGTTCCAGTCCAGTGCTGGGCATACTATGAGAAACACTGATATAATTTAATGCACCTTACATTAGACTTTCATGGGAATATTTTCCAAAACCAAGTTAACTGATTCCAGGAAATATTAATGCTGTGAGAAACTTGACATTTTCCCTGGGGACATTTATGTATTTGTCCTACTGGAATAGCGATCATAAAACAATTACAGTTCCGTACTTGGAGAACTTAATTCCACATTCCCACCAAGAGCTGAATTCTTCTGACTGAAATATGAATGTCAGAAGGCATGGAAAACTTTAGTGACGCTGGGACTAAACCAACAAAATAATCATAAAGAAATGAAAAACCAAAACAAAAACAATACAACTCATAGTAGGATATTAGTGATCCTGTGTCCACCAAATACTATGTAGGCCTTCAGCATACTTATACAGAAGGAACCATAAATGTTTGGATTTATGTTTACACAGATGTAGAGCAAATGGTGAACCATAAACTTACATATGCATCTCATTAGATAAGGCGTTAATCTTAAATGGGTGACTGGAAAAAAATATTAATAAGGTATCAGTATCACTTGATGGTTCTTTAGCAGCTCAATGATGGTAATGCAAGGCTTCTTCGTTTAAAATTTAGGGACTCTATATCACTGGGTACAATGCAATGGAACTAGACCTAAGAAATAAATGGGTTTTACCCCTTAAGGACAATACTGTTTCTTACTCGTAGTATATTGTGGGGCAATGGCTTTTTTAACATTTTTCAATGTTGCTGTTTAGCTGTGATTTTCTTCTTTCTCATTTTTGAGAGGTGTGCATTTTTCAAATTGGAATTTTGACATGTCAAAAGTCTGCTCACATATCCTATTTCGGGTATCTTTGAAACTGGCCAATGAAATTTACCCCATCAAACCATATATTTGGACAACTAGACACCCCAAGGTATTTGAAATTCTGGTATTTTAACCCTTTTCATGCACTAATTTTACCACCAGCCTGTGTGAGGTGTGTATTTTTTTGCCATTTAGACATTTGATCCTACTGCCCCCATGTCCCATATTTGGGACATCTTTGAACCCGGCCAATTCAATTTACCCCATCAAATCATACATTTCATACATTTAGACACCCTATGGGCATTTATAATGCCAATATTGTAACTCTTTCCAATATGTTACCATATTTTTTTAACTTTTTTTTTGAAAATTTTTGACCATTCATGTTTTTTTTATTGTTGTTTCCTAAGCTGTTTTAGCCGGGCTCTGCCCTGATCTTTGATGATCGGTGCGGCGGCGGCCATTTTTCTTCCGGAGACGGCTTTCCTCCCCGGATCCACGGTCAGCCTCACTTGTGAGGCTTCCGTGGATGCTGCAAAGCCGCCGATCACGGCGATGCAGCTATTTAACGGCAGCCTGCACATGTACGGGCATTGTCGTTATCACGTTGCACTGCAACCCCGTACATGTACAGGCTTTGCCGTTAAGGGTTTAATATGCTGTTGGGAGAGCTGTGGTCTAACTGCCCTCGCTTCACTATTCATTATGAAGGACCAACACTGGAAGCTTTTCTCAGCAAAATGAGTTGAGTTGACCCTGCATAATGCATAATTCAATGTGTGACTAAAGAAATACAATGGATTTTGGTGATGACCAAGCGCTTCCTACAGCAGAAGCTCAATAGTATTATACTCCTGTAATGTATAGCAATGTCAACTTATCCTAGTGAATAGACTGCAGTATTTGTACCTTTAATTGACAATTGGTTAAAAGATAGAACATTTTTATAATTTGAATTTCTTTTGATATTGTTGTAGTTATGGAGGGTACAGAGCTCTATTCTAGGTCCTTTCTTTTTAATTCGTAGAGTAATTGCCTTCAAGTGGACATTGAAAGCATATCTGATTTTGCAGGTGTTGTAAATAGGACTTTGACAAAAAATGGGAGGAAGATCAGTACAACAATTGGAGAAAGCAGACTTCTCACCAATTCTACAGATGGATTGAGAGAATTGCTATTACATTCCAGTGGTAGAATGCAGTTGTTGGCACTAAGGATAGCAAAACTAGTTATTAGGTTTAGAAGGGAAATTACTTGGATGATATAAGTTTTGATTAACTATTGACCTTCAAGACATGTGTTTACACATGTTGTCTTATGTTACAATTAGTTAAATTATCTGAATATTTAAATGTGACAAATTAGCAAAAAAAAGAAAACATCAAGAAGAGGGCAGATACCTTTTCACAACACTGTATTTACTGTAACACATTCACTCCCCACACTTACACTAACGCATACTCATCCGTACTATCTCAGCCCCACCTCATACCTCATACCCATACCCATACCTGGGAACTTCTGGGCTCCGGCTGCCCAGAGCCTTCCCTTGCGGGACGCGGCCAGGACTGCACACTGATGTCAGCTGGCGGTCCCTCACTAGCAAACATATCACACATCACTATCTAGCTTCCTTACTCTGCCTGAACTTGCCTTAAACTATCTTCCTTATAGCTGCTCACACATTTAGGGAGCAGCCAAACTTTTACTGCAGGGTCATGTAACATTGTGTCACCTTACCCTACTGCATTCCTGCCTTTAAAGAGTGGTCTCTTAATACTCTATGTTGGTAGTCCACTTAAGTATTTAAAAGAGTGATGTGTATCTCCAGGTATACCCCTGTCTAAGAACCACACGTTTTTTAGTCAATGGGAGAGAGCACTGATTAGTCAAGCTGAGTCATTGGAAGTTTGGATATGAACATATATTAAACTAGGCAACATAGGAAAATATCACCAATTCATTGTGTTTCAAGAGTGAAATTGATCAAAAACTGTACAAACATCTAAATCTGCTTACTATTCAGTGATAAAGAATGTCTATAAAAGCTTATTGTGAAACAACTCAATGTACCTTATTGCTACTAATCAATATCCATAACAATGCTATTTAAATCATTTACATAAAAGACAGACGTATTTCTGTTTATATGCCATGTTGTCCTGAGTTGTTTTGTTTACTACTCTAAAGTGAAAAAATCTTCATACACTATTTCTCTTGTGATCCTATATCATACACTCCCATTTACTTGCAAACATTTCCTTTCAAGTGTTAACATTTATACGAATGAAACCTTAGTCAAGTTAACCCTTAATGTGTCTTAACGTGCTATATTTGAATCCTTGTTCTTGCTAAAATAAAACCACCTTTGTACAACTGCTTTCTATTTTACATATAACCCACTGATTCGTCATTAGTGTCTGATGCCTACACAATACTGCACAATATGCAGTGTACAACCGACCACATAACAAAAATATAACAGGGACAGATTTTAGGAGGGTATGACTGAAAAGAATAAAGTGTCAAGAAATGACTTGTCATTTCCTTTATGAATCTGCCACTTAAGATTGCCATAAAGACTTTTAGACCAGACCTCTCTTCTTTACAACCCCCTCCTATACCACCCACCACCACTCTCTCCACTCATCCCATACTAACTGCCTTTTCCCCTACAAATGAAGAAGAGATAGCCACTCTTCTTTCTTCCTCTCACCCAACAACCTGTCCCCTTGACCCCATCCCATTACACCTCACAAAATCTCTATGTCCATCCCTTGGTCCATCACTTACCCACCTATTTAATCTTTAGTATCTGGCACTGTACCAACTGCCTTCAAGCATGCACTAATCAAACCCATTCTAAAAAATCTTTCCTCAGATCCCACCTGTCTGACTAACTACCGCCCTATTTCTCTGCTTCCTTTTACCTTTAAGTTACTTGAACGGATTGTGTACAATCGCCTTACTAACTTCCTCTGCTCTAATGCTCTCCTTGACACTCTACAGTCTTGTTTCAAACCCCTTCACTCTGAAACAGCTCTAACAAAAGTCTCCAATAACTTGCTCTCTGCCAAAGCAATAGGTCACTTCTCCATTCTAATACTGTTGGATCTCTCTGCTGCTTTTGATACAGTTGATCACCACCTTCTTGTTGACTCACTTGCTTCTACAGGCATTTGAGATACAGCTCTCCCCTGGATCTCCTCATATCTATCTAACTGTTCCTTCTCTGTCAGCTTCTCTGGCAAGACATCATCATCCCTTCCACTTTCTGTTGGCGTCCCCCAAGGTTCAGCCCTTGGACCTCTGCTGTTCTATTTTTATACTTCATCTCTTGGCAAACTAATCAAAGCATTTGGCCTCCAGTATCATCTAAATGCAGATGATACCCAAATCTACCTGTCTTCTTCTGATCTCTCTTCATCTCTCATGTCCCGTGTGACCAATCGCTTGTCTACTATTTCTTCATGGATGTCACAACGCTACCTGAAACTTAATTTTTCTAAAACTGAACTCATCTTTCCTCCTTTCATCTCCACTCCACTTCCTGAATTCTCTATCAGCATTAACAACATGATTATCTCTCCTACTAATCAGGCCCGATGCCTTAAAAAAAAATCTTCAAAGAACTTAAAAGTAACAACATTATTTATTTTCCATGTCAAATATATTTTCATGATAAAAAAACAAGATTTGGTATATGTACCGTTGTAATAATATGACGTAGCCCTTAAAGGAAATTGAGAAAAACAAATTCATTTGTTTAAACTTTTTTTTTTTAGTTCTATGGAAGAAATTATTGTAGATGTATTCTGGAAGCTTGTTGTTAACTACTCCGGGATTTGCCAAAGCTAGCAAGCAATTTAATTTATCTAGGGTACAAACATACTGTGCAGACATAGCATATAAATAACCACAAGTCACACGTCTTATCTAAGAGCTTAGCACAATTCAAGTTCTAATCTGGTTACACAAATCCCTTTAAAATGTTCTGTACACTTTTCAAAATCTTACATTTAAGTTATTTATCTCTGTTGTAGGTGCCACTGAGTTAAATAACTCAACATTTATTGTCAAAAACATTAACATTTTATTTTAATGGTATCCTTCGTGTGTACTGAAAGTTATGTAGGACCCTCTGTCTAGTTTACTATGAAATTTTAATTAATAACACATTATTTAAAATATATGTTACTGAAGCGTTTCTACTTCATGAGCAACAGAAAAGTTGGAAATCCTTTATTTCTCTATAAGTATTCTTTCTGTGGAACAATTTATAGTGCAATATTTGTCTGCTGTGTCTAGGAAGGACAACACAGAATAAGTCAGTTGGGTCTGTTCATTAAAATGAGAGTGTATGGAAGTTGGCACTTTGCAGAGTATGAATTAATACAAGATGCACTAAATGTTTAGGTTGAATATAGCAGATTGAAGATAGAAGAGAAGATACGAGAGAGGATGCAGAAGAAGATGAAGTGGAATTGGTTGGCAGAAGTGGAAGTGGTCTGTAGAGAAGGTAGGGAAACATTTAGAGAGCGTGAGAAAGAATGTACAAGAATGAGAGTGTGAGAGAGTAAGTGGGAATATAAAAGAGTGTAAGTGAATGTGGACCCACAAATCTCAGATGCAAATTATGAGTTTTAATTCTAGTGGGTAGTTGGGTGAATGTATGTATTGTTTTATGTATGGTAGCAATTACTATATTATGTTAACAATTTGCCTGTGTTTGTATGTTTTTATTTAGATGGGGGTTGTGGTGTATGGGAATCCCGGCCCACAAAATTAATGATGCCACAGTCAAGTCTGGGCAGGTAAAATAACTTTTAACTGGGCTACAAAGTTTATTTTTTAGTAAATCTACTCCATTGTCTTTGTGAACTGTGAATAAGATTAAACCAAGAAGATATGTGAGATAAAATGATTAGCACGTACTAAACAAACCCCAAGCTTAATCAAAATTAAAATAAACAATATAATTTAAATTAAAGTACACTAAACAGGAAATTATAATAATCTTTGAAGTTCTAACGATAAATGTATTAAATTTATTGCTACTAATACACATTAGAATGTGAAAGAATCTGAAAGAATGTGTTTGTGCGAAATATCACCGAATAGCCTTTTTTAAATTTCATTTTGAGTATTGCAATTAGGTGAAATCGTAAAAAGGGTGTTATGGTGATCATGCCACCTTTTTTTCCAGTTGAACCATAATTGCCTCTTGTATATATTAATTTCATTGTGTTTAAGTGATTGTAAAACTGGAGACATTTATGTAACAAGCTCTTTTGAAACCAATGTAATGATCATATGTATTATAAAATTCCGGCACCCCAATCTCACAATATTAATATTTAGGCATCAAAAATTTTGGCAAAAACAAAATGCAGTGGCTCTCACATAGGATGAAAAAATTATTTTTGGTTTGAGCTCTCCCTAGTTTTGTACAAATTCTGCCATCTTATTTGTCATGGTTATAAGATTTTGAAGCCCATTCAATTGTCTTTGTCTTGTTTAGTGACGCTGTTTTTGTTTTAGAGCTGATCTCACGGGGGAAGCAATAATGAATGAATTAACTTATTCGCTTTCGCCATAATACAATACTAAAACTTCATCTTAATTGAAATTATGGATTTGTTGGTTTGGATTTGAGTGTGTATGTGTATCTTGTATAAAATCTTTATACATATGTATCAATAATGAAAATCAATAAGATATCCGCCAGTTTATCAGATGCCTAACTTTATCACAGTGACACAGAGATGGTTGGCATCTTAAGGTGAGGCCTTTATAACCAATGGGCAGGATAATTGGAGACGTTTTTAAACATCGTCTGATCCTTTCCCCCTGTAATTAGGAAATTGTATTGCATTTGCGTTGGACTTCCCTCTTCCTCCTGTTTTGGACAAGTCTAAATGATAATGGCTGGCATAAGTGAAAGTAGGTTTACCCTAAACCCTGGTCTGCTATGAAAACAAATCAACTATGGATGACTTCTTTTGGATAGAGGCATCAGGCTTATGTATGTAGTTTGTGATACTATAACTAAACCATGTATGCAATCCAGTAGATGTCACTCCTTTTACACACTGAAAAGTGTAGGGAAAAAAGCAGCTGCCGACAGTTAATTACAGTCTGGTGGGAAAAGCTCAGTGACTTGCCAAAAATATTTGAGCAGGTCAGAGTACTTTCTTTGTTTGCTGTGTTTTATCTCTCTGCTGAGAGATTTGAGATGGCTGAATTTTATCAAGCCTAAAACCAGTCTGCTGACACAGTATGGATGATCTGCAAGCTGAATGTCACTGTCACCATGACCTATTGTCTGAGCTGTCATTTACTTTCTTAGTACTGATCATTTGGATAAACAGCCGCAGCTGAGATGTAGATGGGTAAATATATGCTAAAGAAATTCAGTTAGATGATTCAGAAAAATACATATACATTGTTATACTAACAGTGTAAAAGAAAACTATTACGCCAACCAACATCTATGTTGATTTGCTTTCAACAGCAAAAGCTGTCATAAATACCAGCCCCACCCAATGCTGAGGTATAATCACAACCACGTCTTCCATCTCGAATGGACCCAACTACAATGGGAGACAATTAAAATAAAGTCCCCAATGGTGAAACTGTAAGATTAAACCGTTAGTAGAAGATATCTACAAATCTAGTAATGGGTAAGCATAACGTCATTATAAACACATGATTTTGGTTAATATGAGCCCAATATGAAATGCTATGATGTCCAAAGTCTGTAGCTGAAAAGCTATTCAAATATAGTTTATATAATTTGTTAATGTTATACATGTTAACAATTATCTTTTTTACATTTTTATTACCAAAGACAACACTTTAGCAAGAAGATAAAAACTTCTATGAGAATGTCCTACTGCTAACATACTATGAGAATGTCCTGCTTGTAACACAGCTATGAGAGAACTTGCACCATTCACCCAAGGGGACAAGCCAAACTAAGGACAGAGTACTATAGTTTTCCAAATAATTTGGCAAATTATGACAAAGACATCAATGCACAATGTGTACAACCCAGACCTGCCCAAAACACATTTGCAAAATAAAAAGTGCCTTCATATTCCTTATTTAGGAAAACCTCAGTTCCACAGTAGTTTGCCCCTATCAATTGGAGACCAAATACCCTAAGATCTATTTTAGTTATGTTTGTCTAGAGGTGCTCACAGAACAGCAGGAAAAAACCCAAATACAACATACATGCTCTCAGAAGAATAACAGAGCAACCCCAGCACATGTTCTGCATCATCTCCTGTTCTCCCGGAGGAAGTGTAGATCTGTGGCTCTCTGGCACAGACCTCTAGAACTTGCTTCCTTGCACAACTGGATATTGATTAGTGTTAAGATGATATCATAACCCGGCACTCTGCATGGTGCTGTGGCCAACCTAGGTCCAAACAGGGCCACTGGATGAGCGACAAAGTAGCCGAGGAGCATTTGGGTTTAGGCACTTTTCTACTGGCAAGCATTTTTAAATAATATTTCACTTAAATTAGCATAACATCACATAGATCCCACTGGGTGAAAGAATAGCCTATTGTACCAAAACATCACTACTACTACTACCAAGACATATGTATCCCAGTCTATCACTAGAATATCTATATATCTATAGATATACTAAATCAGTAGAGTATTTTACAGTTGACAAGACAATCTGCATAACAATAAATATATATATATATATATATATATATCTTTCCCCCCTCAAAGTTTTCACTTTGTTTTGATATTGAATTGTTCACGTTATAGGTCACATTAAAGGTGGAAAAAGTTCTGACATGATTTATCTTTGTCTCATTCTTTAATATCACAAGAACCTTGCAGAACAGGGGTGTTTATAGACTTTTTATACCGTATCTGCCCGAATATAGGCCTCACTTTTCAGGAACACAACAAACTGAATGCAGCATAAGACCACAACAGGGTGCCTGAGAGTAGCATTTCCGGCTTTTTAAATCCGACACCACTCTGAAACCCTGCGCCTCCACGGCTTAGCTGCGCCCCCCATGGATCTGTTGCCGACCGGAAGAGAGATAAGTGACTACTTTGTCAACGAGCAACCCTTTATTTGCCTGTTGTGGAATCCCCAGACCTAACCTCGCTTTTCCCGTGCAGGCGGTAGGACTGCCGACCGCCAGCGGGGAAAGCTCGGGACGGAGTATCAGCTACCCGTGAACCGCGAGCAGAAGTCCATTCGCCGAGACTGTGACAAATTGGTTTTCCAAATTTCTGTTTATATAAAACATATGATGACTAATTGCATAATAGATACCAAAAATGTTAAAATACATGTATTCCTGTATATTTGGTAACATACTCTTTTACTATTCCAGTAATGTGTATTTTTTCTTTAAAAATACATTGTTCTTTATAATAGCAACAAACTTTTAGGGTGAGGCCTATAATCGGATGCGGCCTATATTTGAGCCAATACGGTATATGCAGAGGTGGCATAATTTCAGGATTTTAAGATATCTTAATTAGTTAAAGATAGTCCTTAAGATTAAGTAGCTTTACCTGTTAATTTGAGCTATCTTAAATTAATTATAAAATAATAATGAAAATCCATTCTTGTATTTTGCTGAGTAAATGCATGCCCCCCCAACTGTCCCGATTAAGACGGGACAGTCCCGATTTTGGGTCTCTGTCCCGCCGTCCCGCCTATCCCTTCCTCTGTCCGGCTTTGCAGGGGCAGAGGAAGGGTGAGGCCAGGGCCGGGCTGGCCCACTGGGATAGAGTCTGTGTATATGTGTGTGTAAGGGCAGTGTACAGGTCTATATTTTTGTTTAAGGGCAGTGTACGTGTATATGTGTGTGTAAGGGCAAGTGTACGTGTATGTGTGTGTGTAAGGGCAAGGGTTACGTTTTATGTGTGTGTGTAAGGGCAAGTGTATTTGTGTATGTGTGTATAAAGGCAGTGTGTTTATGGGCAGGTGTGTGTAAAGGCAGTGTGTAGGGGTCCTGGGAGGGAGGCTGACATTAGCCTTTTTTAATTTTAAAAAAATCTCCGCTACTGTGGACTACTCTTCCAATGATGCTCAGCCAGCATTATGGTGGACACCTGGCTGGCTGAGAATCATGGGAATTTTTGTTCACTGGTAGCATCTGCAGCTTTACTGTTGCTGCACTTCCCATGACGCTCAGCCAGCATCATGGAAGTAGTATGTCTGAGCCTTATGGGAATTTAATTCAATGTGTTGGTAACTTTTAATATGCATGGCGTGACTATGCTGACAAAAATGAAGTGTGTTTTAAGTGGTGATGGAAGCACGACATTTTAAAGTGCTATTGCTTGTATTGGTGAGTTCCGCAAGATTTTTTTAAAAAGTGTCCCTCTTTCACATTTTGAAATGTTGGGAGGTATGCAAATGTAATTAAAAGCTTTAACTGCTTATTTGAACCAATCAGAACCCAAGGAGAACCCAAGGGTTAGGTTTACCCAAGGCCATAAACAATACAAGCCGTTTCGGGTAATTCACTGATATTTGTTTTATATTCTTAGCTTATTAAGTATTGCATGAATAGGTAGCAGATGTGAGTAACGTCATGGGAACCCGTGTGTTTTTAATACATTTCGTAAACATAGATTGCTTAGCTGGTAAACAGAGATTTTGTGTTAAAATGTTGTCATTCATTAAAGGAGAGCAAAATATATACACTATAATATATTAAATATAGAATTGCATAGCACAACACATACTTCAGTAATGTGTTAGGTCTATATAATGCCCCCTACATTTGGACACCTGTGTTTGGGTGTGGTTACAGGCTCCCTGCCTGTCCCTAAGTCCTGCACCAGTACTCATCCCTATTCCTTTTCCCCAGCTACTTCATTATGGGGATTGACCTTGGATTGCTGTGTTGACTTTGGTTGTGTATAACCCCTTGGTACCCTGCTTGGATTGATTAACCGTTGCTGACCTGGCCTGCCTTCTGACTATGCTGCATTTCAGACTTATTAACCGTTGCTGACCTGGCCTGCCTTCTGACCACGCTGCATTTTGGACTGATTAACCGTTGCTGACCCAGCCTGCGATCTGACTACACTGCATTTCGTATTGTGGATTGACTAACTGGATTTTGCTTTTCCACCTATGAACCCGCCTTCAGTCTGAATCTGCATGTGCCAGTCCTGCTGTCCACCCTTTTGCAGCACCTGTTCCAGTCCTGTCTCTGTGCTCATATTAGCTACTCTTGTCCATGGTTCCACCATCACCAACAGGATCAGTGAATTTTGATGACAACAGTGATTTATTTCCTTGGAAAAATACTTTTCTCTTGCCAATTTCCTCTTTCTGTATCCGTTAACTCAACAGAAGACTAACAAGTCTAAAAGTCCTATCTGAGATTTACTGTATGGTATGACATCTAACTTTACCAAATCTTACACAGTTCTGTCTTTACAATAGCACAAAAGGGGCATTTGCTCATGTCCCAGCTAGAGCTGCCAGTTTCACCATTGATTATTTTTAAGTGCCTCATCCTTCCTTTCTCGATTGGTTTGTGCCTGTCTGGAGTGCATGCAAGATGTGCTTCCTGTGCCAGGTAGTGGGTCTCAGAGGTGCCCGTTTTGTGTGTTCGTATGCAGGTGAAGGGGTGCAATATACTTATTATTCAGAATTCCAACACTTCAGGCTTCCCAATCAAGACACCTGTGTTGGGGGCTTGACTGTTTCTAGCAAAGTGACAAGGCCTTCCGCTTTACAGGATAAGCCACCTTGAGGCTTTTAGCTTAGTGAGGTGGCAGCATGGGAGCTCCAATGAATATCAGAGGATCAGAGGAATATCAGAGGATCTCCCCAACTGGCCTGTGATACCCACTGACAGCAAAAGTGTAAGGCAGCTACCTGTGACAGCAGGAGAGTGGCCATAAACCCTGACGTTTATGAAAATGTCTGTTTAGGATGACCTAAGACTTGTGGTGTGGGGCTAGCTCCTCCTACATACATACTCACACACAGATTGTAATGTACTTACACAGTAACATATACACACACAGTACATACTTAAACATAATAACTGTCTTACATACTTACAGTAACATTAACACTAACTTTCTTACATACATAAACAGTAATATACTCACTAATATACTAATATACCAACACACAGCAACATAAGTACAAACTCGTATCAACATACTTATGCACACTAACATACTAATATACTTACACACAGTAACATACTTACACATACTACCATACTAACATACACACATTAACAGACATACACAAACACACAGGAACATAACAACATACTTACACACATTCTTAAACACACGCTACCATATTAGCATACCTACACACACACTAACCTAACACACACACTAACAACACAGAGTAACATACATGCTTACACACACACAGTAACTTATTTACACACACTAGCTACATTTTGTTTTAGCCTTTTGCATTCAGATTAATCTGAATTGCAAATGTAAACAGTGTTGCTGATTTCATCAATTAGTATGAATCTCCAAAACTAAGGAAAAAGCTAGAATATTTTGTCAGAAGCTTATGGGACCACTCACACTCTCTCACACTCTCTGAATGTCTTCCTACTGTCAGTGTAAAAGGTTTTTAGGAAATGGATACCCAAAGCAGGAACAATCCGTGGGTTCAGAATGAAGACACAGGTTTGTGAAAGCGGCGATAATCTTGAAAACGATAGACAGGCACAGGTCAGAGCAGACGGCAACAATCTAAAAAACGGTAAGCAGGCACGAGTCAAGGCAGGCGGCGACAATCTTATCAACGGTAAACGGGTCAGGGCAGGCAGCAAACACTCAAAGACGGTCCAGGAGCCAAAATAGGTGGTCGCGACACCTACCTTCTCTATTGACCACTTCTGTTTCCATGTTGGAGAATCTGGGAGACAACGTCACCAGAAGGTTCGTCATTTTGCGCTACGTGAACTTCCACCAAAATGGTTGGCTTCTGGTGACGTCCTCTCCCTTGATTTGAGGAATGGGGGGAGATGACGTCACTGGAAGCTCCACCATTTTGGCAGAAGTTCACTGTGAGGTTATGTCTGCAGCTTTGCAGACAAAGAGATAAGATGCAGAACAAGAACATGAGAGACATGGAAGCAGAGCTGCGAGACACTGAAGCGGACGGTCGGCAGAGAAGGTAGGGAAACATTCAGACACCATGAGCGAGTGAACAAAAATGAGAGTGTGAGAGTCTGAGAGAGAGAGTGGGCGAGAATAAAAGTGTCGGGCAATGGATTTTGTTTCCAAATTTGAAATGCCCCCCCCCCATTTATTATCCGAAAACTAACGGGCAGAAAACAACAGAAAAACAAAACAAATGGGCCAAAAATGAACATATGTCTGAAATTTTTTGGCCCATTTACACACACACACATAAACACACTTGTGGGGATAGCAGAGGTTTGCCCAAGGCATTATTACAATAAAAGACAATCATGTTCTTATATTGTGGTTTGTCACATTGTACTTCCTATCCTAGCCAAAGTCAGGTTAATCTCACTATTGTTAAATTATGATGTATGTGTTCTTATTCCACACCTGGCATAATTATTAAATAAAATCCTTGCTGTGGGAAATACATGTGGAAACAAAAGATGTTTCATAGTAATATGAATTCTACTTTAGATAAAATAAAACGTTCAATTAAATATCTCAATTTCATTGTTAATCTGGATCAAATTGGATTTACTTGGCTGCAAAAAAGCTTTAGATAATATGATACCAAAAGAATTTTCATTTAGCACATTTTTAATTACTTAAGGACAATGTTCTTGTGCTGACTCCAAGAAGGGGGTTTGACCAGGTTTAATTCACATATGAATCACATGTATCTTTATGAAGGCATTGGATTTTAGATCCTATTTATTATTGGGTTATATGGTTCATATAAAACCATTTAATCTTGAAGACTTCTCTATGTAATATGAAGGACCAATCCACATGTATTTCACCTGCAACAAAAGCCAAGTTGCCCCTGCATTAATATTTAATTTTGTAATGTGATATAGTTGAGTTTTCTCCCACATTTAACTATGTATTATAAAGGGTCAAACATGCTGAAGAAACACGCAGGGGTTTGCCCCTCATAATTACTGTGACATAAAATATTTAATCTCTCTCAATTTTTCTACAACTGGTGTTCTTTTGTGTATAAAACACTGTTCAGTCTGACAGGAATAACTGTCATAAGTAGATTTCATAGGAGAATTTGCTTAAAAACCATTATGAACACCATTATGTCTAAGTGCCATTGTTGGGGGGGCGAAGAACCTAAGGCGTTCATCTACTGGGTGTTGAGTCTTCCGGTGTTGTGAACCCAAATACTACTCTGATATTTAAGCATTGTTAGTGTTGGAAGTACCTAGTGGTTACACAATGCAGAACTATATGATAATACACGCTGTGAATGGAGGTCCAACCTTTTGGACATATGAAATATGTCCCTTGATAATGTATGTTAAATTGGCAAAGGGATTTCATCATATGAGTTTTATTTGTGATCTTCAGAAATCCAGAGTTATTTATGTAGCTTGTGTCAGAAAAGAAATATATATTTTTTCACTATTATTTAAACATTACATGTAAAGATAAACTAGATATGAAGTCTCATGGTGACGTCCACCCTTGACTATATTTTTTCTTTCAGCCTACGTTAAATACAAATATTTATTCTGCTTCATGCAAAATGTGTTTTCAAAATAAAACATGCTTTATTTGTTTCTAAAAATAATTTTAAGTAAATGCTTATATCAATCATTGACTATGTGGATAGACTTGCCAATAGTTCAAGTGGACTTTGATTCTGGCCAGGGAATTAATGATGCCCAAATTGTTATTAGTTTTGTTTAGAGCGAAGCTGTTTATAGCAGAAAATTGGGAATTGTGCATACATTTATGCCTGGAAAAAATGAATTAGATCATACATGTTGGAAAATATTTTATTTGCTGGTCCCTAAGTGCAGGAATTCCAGCTGAAGGCTCAGGGGATGCATACATACCACAAAGATGTTCACTGTGCTCAACATGAAAATCAAAAATAATGAATAAGTCACTTTTTAAGATTATCAACCAATTTCACCTTGGCCTTCATGCCAAGCATATACACATCTTTTATCAATCTAACACTTAGTAGTTTGCCAAAATTAAAACATGTCTTAATATGACTGCATTACTAATAGCTGCCCTCCATGGTGTTAGGGCATACATATAGTGTGTAATTATGACACATACTTTCTGTTATAACCATTGTACAGTGCTATGGATGGTATGATGGTGCTATATAATACAATAACTAATAACAATAATACTCACAAATTCACCATTATATCACTTCAAATTCCCTCCTTGGCACAACTACGTTACAATACTCACACTTTCCACTTTCTCTTATTGCATAAGAGTTTTTGGCTCTTTCTAATAACATGGCTAATTAATAAAATAATAAACATAATTTCGTTACTCTAATTCTGAAAAAAATAAGTAAAATTAGGTAAAAGCTGGAGAAGGCTCTGATCTGCTTTCATTATCTTACAACTGGACTTTTTTTAATTCAAGCTTTTATGGTTTCTCTTCACTGGGTTTTCCTACTCAACCTCTTTCTCATCTAATACATTCACATCTTCCTTAACCAAACTGCTTGTAGCTAAAATCAAAGGATAATTATTTGTAATTAAGTGTTTGATCTCCCAGTGGCTTCAGATAGAGTGAATATTTAATTAAATCTCTCCATGCCCCTTTGTGACATAGTAAACGCTCATTGTCCAGTTGTTGCTTTAGTGAATCCTACCCATACTTTCTCTTTCTGTTCCTCTTCCCACTTTCTTTCTTAAGAACATATGTAGAACTATAAAGCAATTTAGTTTCTGTCACCCAGGTGTAGCTATGGAACATTGTAAACTTTTCATTTGTAATGCCTTGTGAGTTCCTCATGCCTTTGTTCTAGCATTTCCAACAGGGATGGCCACAAAGGCTGTTGAGCTTTGGACTTATGAGGATGTTTCAAACACGGTACATTAGCATTGGGCATTAAATATATTATGTATTACATTGTGTCTCTCCTTAATATCTAATAGAAGCCAATGGCCACTTGTTTTGTGATTTTGTTAGTGACCAAGAGCAATAGTAACCCGTGGTTCTTGAAGAACTCTGTTACAAATCTGTAATTTATAATCCTTGCATGGCTTTACGGAACATTCATAAAACACTCTCCATCCATTGTTTATTGTAAAAAGTTTATTGCAAAACACTTCTGCACTCCCAATCGGCTTTGGTGACCATGCACAATTTTCAATGTGAGCAGCAACATTCAGCGAACATTAGAGTTTTATACACCAATGTCAAATGTAATGACATTCAAAAATAATTAAGCAATTAGCAAAACAAGAGACCAATTATAGACATGCTGACCAATAGAGTTCTCTATTAATTTAAAGCCCCAATATCTAAATTCCAAAATGCTTCCCTAGCCAAAAAGTTCTGTTTCCTGCCACTGCTTCTAAGCCAACAAAAATGTAAAGTAGAGGGAGATCCATGCCCTGCCTCTTGAAAATGTATAGCTATGGGGTTAAGCTTTTCCTTATCTGTACCTTCAATTTTCTCTATATGGCAGATGGCTCATTTGTGTTTAGCAATTCTCTCTCTCTCCATGTTCTACAAGTTCACCTTGTGTGGAACTTAGAACAAGAGTGAAACAGTATATAGACAACAAACTCTGAAAAGCAATGTATGAATTGTTTTATTTATACTCTCCTCCCAGTATAAGGGCGATTTATGTATTTGCCTTGTACCATGTAGAATATTATTTATGTTACCTGATAGTGGTGAAAACACAGACATAACTCTAATATTATGATAACTGGTTTCCTTCATGACACAGATTTATTTGTCCCCAAATAATTTTGCATCTAGCACGTAGATGTGGTGGATGGCAGGAGGTGTTATGAAGTAATGAATTCACTGCCATGGGTTTTCAATACAGTTTAGTAGCTAAACTACCATAACCCAGGAATACTTGTATTGATGTACCCAGGTATACATATCAGACAGTGGTGGTTGAGACCAAATACCAGGAGTAACAGATTTCCATGCGGTTTATTTGTATTCAACGATTCTATATCCATAGTGCATTACAAATATATATATTTTCTGTAACCCTTATTTTATCAAATAAAGCCTTAGCATAAGTGGAATCTGTAAGATACACTAGTAAATTGACAATGTAAGATGCCCTACCTTTGACAGCTTGTTTCAAAGGTTGTATCATTTTGCTCTCTAACACTAATGGCATTTGATTGTCATGTGTCCCCTTTTTTGTATACTAATTAATTACTTCAAGCCCATAGCTATACTTTTAAACTAAATAAAGGATAAAATATATTGTGGAGTACATCCACAAGTTTAATAATTCTTAGTACATAGGTGGCAAAGGCATCTTGCACAGTACAATATGAATTAAGTGACATTGTATAAATTAATGGAAAAATAATTGTCACATTTAGTTATATCTTAATAATACACAAGGAACTATTATATAATTGCACATAAAACACCTTGAAATATTAAAGTAAAATATTGTACATTTAAGATCTTTTAGCTCAAAATTTAACGTAAAACATCTTTAAAATTAGAATTTTATCACACAATATCAGCAGGGTTCCGTTTTTATACCCAAACGTGGAGCTCTGCACTCATTTATACATTGCAAATAATGTGGGTGATGTCACCAGAGGATTAACTTTGATCCTATGATTGAATGCAATGTGATGAATCGACAGTAAAAGCCATTTAAAGTAAAGACACAGCAAGCTTAGCTAAAAGTGCAGAGATAGAGGATTTGTATTCAATCACTGCAAATACTGCAAATAATGCACATTATTTTCATGGAATAAAGCAATGCATGCATTGTAAAAAGCTACTTTAATTCAAAAATCAATCTGGAAAACCTAATGAAAATTTGTCCTAAAATTATTCCCCAGTGTTTATTTATTTTATTTGTGAAATTGTGAAATTGTTTATAGTCTCTATATATTTTCATCCTGGTTCCTATAGAATGGAATATAATTGAAAAGAAATCCAAAGCAAGTACAGCTTGGTTTTGCTTTAACATTTTAAGACTTTATAAGGGTGAGGATTTAACTTCCGATAACAAAAGGAGGTTTTAACAATTTAATTTAGTTATATATAAAGTTGTGAGGATGCTAGTCAATTTAACATTTTATCATTTTACATTTATCATTTTATTTTTTCATGAACATCTTTGGTGTTAAGGGAGCAAGATCACACAAAAGTCAGTGAATTTTACTATGAAAACAAAGTAACAGAACAAGGGTCCTAGATGAAACCCAGAACAGTTCCACAACTGGAACAAGATTTCTCAAGGGCTGCCCCTATCCTCTTGAATGCTGTCCTCCGGCATATCCGTCTTTCTACGTGCCTTTATTTCTTTAAAAAATCCCTCAAGACCCACTTCTTTAAGGACTCTTACAACATAGCACATTAACACCCTCCCATATTCTTTTAGCTCACCTTTCCTAGTCCCTCTACTGCAATAATTTTACTAGTGTGGCTGGTCCATCCCTTACACTGGCACTTTTACCTATTGTGTAATACCCCCTTAATCCCTATAGATTGTAAAATCGTTGAGGAGGGCCCTCCTCACCTGTTGTCTCTGTTAGTCAATTTGTTATATTACATGCTACTTGTTATGTCCTGTCTACCCATTGTAGAGCGCTACAGAATTTGATGGCGCTATATAAAACAATAAATAAGAAGAAGAAGAAGAAAGGGAAAAGGTGCCATCTACAGAACTCACATTTTCAGGACCATGTTAATCTATTGCATAAAACTTATATCTTAGATGCTATGGTTAGAACACTGCCTACAGGGCAGCAATTTAAAAAGATTGTTTTTACGTTGTGACGCATTGATAACTATTTTCAGCACTGAGTAGTTAAAAGTGGACCTGTGCATTTTAGTTATAAAAGTTAACTGTAACTGTACTGAAATACTTTGTTTGGATAGAATGGGTTTGTTAAAAATGAAAAAAAAAATTACTGCAATGTTTAGGACAGACTGGCACTCAAATGGTTAAATCAAAAGTGTTAGAATGCCCCAAGTGAAATAATTTGGGATATCCTCTTTCAAAAAATATAGACTTTTGTTGAGCAGTTTTTCTTTTTCTTGCCACTATTGGGGAGCAACTCCCAGTATACCACATTTAAAAAAAAATCTTGTTTAGAAACAGTGATGCACATCATTCATATTTAACCCCTTTGTGACAAAGGCTGATTTTACTTTTTGTACCCTTCGTGACAATGGCCTTTTTAACATTTCTGCGCTGCTTGTGTTTAGCTGTAATTTTCTTCTTTCCCGTTTACTGAACCCACACACATTAGATATTGTTTTTTTCAGGACAAGAAGGGCTTTCTTTAGATGACATTGTTTTGATTGTATCATATGGTGAAAAATTTAGAAAAAAATGACTGTTTCTAACTTTTAGTTGAAAAATCTTTTACTCATCTATAAAAGGTAATGAAAAAACCTGCTAAATAGATTCTACTATTTGTCCTGAGTTTAGAAATACCCAATGTTTTTATGTTTTTTTGCTTTTTTCTACCCATTATGGGGCAATAAGTACAGGTAGCGTTTTGCTATTTCAAAGCCATTTTTTCCAAATCTGGTAATTCTTCCCCCATGTGCCATTTCGGGTATCTTTGAACCCGGCCAATGCAATTTACCCCATCAAGTTCATATATTTTTGAAAACTAGACAGCCCAGGGTATTCCAAATGCTAGTATTTTAACTCTTTCCATGCACCATATCTACCACCAGTCTTTGTCAAACTTTGTGGTAGTCATTTTTTTGCATTTGTTTTGTCACACACATTTTACTTCAGGTATGAATTAAAATGTTCTCGTTTATGTCACTATCACAAAACACCCCAATATGTGCTCAGCAACATCTCCTGAGCGCAGCGATACCCCACATGAATGATTTTGCCTGGCTGTTTGGGGGCAAAAGGGCCACATTTGGGGCATGCGCATTTTTCAATGTTGAACTTTGGCATTTGGGGATCCACTGCCCATGCCCTATTTGGTACATCTTTGAGCCGGGCCATTTCAGTGTGCCCAATAAACCCATATATTTTTGAAAACTAGACACCCCAGGGTATTTCAAATGCTAGTATTTTAACTCTTTCCTTGCACCATATCTACCACCAGTCTTTGTCAAACTTTGTGGTAGTCATTTTTTTGCATTTGGTTTTCCACACACATTTTACTTCAGGTATGAATTAAAAAGTTCTCGTATATGTCACTATCACAAAACACCCCAATATGTGTTCAGCAACATCTCCTGAGTACAGCGATACCTCACATGAATGATTTTGCCTGGCTGTTTGGGGGCAAAAGGGCCACATTTGGGGCATGCGCATTTTTCAATGTTGAACTTTGGCATTTGGGGATCCACTGCCCATGCCCTATTTGGTACATCTTTGAGCCGGGCCATTTCAGTGTGCCCAACAAAACCATATATTTTTCAAAACTAGACACCACAGGGTATTTTAAATGCTGGTATTTTAACTCTTTGCATGCACACATTTTACCACCAGCATTTTTTCAAAGTTTGCAGTAGTATTTTTGTGTGTGTATTTTTTCCACACACACCTACTTTATGTATGAATTTACAGCTCCTGGTATATGCCGCTGTCACACGACACCCCATAATGTGTTCAGCAACATCTCCTGAGTGCAGTGATACCCCACATGCATGGGTGTGTCATTTTTTTGGGGAACTAAAAGGCCACATTTGGTACGTGTGCATTTTTCTAATTGGAAATTAGATGTGTGGCCATCCTTCCCCCGGTGTTAATTGGGACGTTGTTGAACCTGGCCCATTCAATTTACCCCATCAAATCATACATTTTTTAAAAGTAGACACCCCACGGGCATTTAATATGCCAGTATTTTAACTCTTTCCATGCGAGAATTGTTTTAAGCTAATATGCTAATTTTAAGACTTGCTCACAAAAATATATTTTTTATATATATATATTTTTTTTTGCCATTTTTTAAAAAATTTTTAACTTTTTTTCAACTTGAAGGTTTCCCTGATGACATCAGTGGGAAATTATTTTTACATTTTACTGGGTTTTTACTATTTTTTTCTAATTATTATTAATTTTATTTTATTTGATTAGAAAGCTGAGCTCCATTGACTTGACCTGTATTCAACCTGCAAGTAGAGCCAGAGTTCTCTAGAGGGTCTGGAGACCATCTAGCGAACTTTTTCGCCTTTATTGTTTTTTTCCCGGGCCGCCGCCATCTTGCTCACGGCGAAGATCACCGGCAGCTGCGGCTGTGACCGATCTCCGGAGCGGTCATAGTCCATCCCAAGGTAAGTGTTTGGTGTCGCTGGATGCCTCCTGATCGAGGCATTCCAGCAAAACCATTTAAGTTTAGGAG
>VKOC01000003.1:17824832-17844812 GCA_009364415.1 Spea multiplicata | reverse complement strand
TTTAACCTGTCCTGGTAAGGTTTATCTTGTAATCCATAAACCATTTTAGTAGCCCTTCTCTGAACTTTCTCCAACATATGGTCTCCAGTACTGTACACAATACTCCAATGCTCTCACTGATGGCTCAGATATAATGGGCCTAATTATAAACACAGCTCTGCGTATTAAAACGCGACTTAGTTACCTGAACCTGAGATTAAATGTGAAAAAATGGGCAAATCCTTGCATACCATTTAGGATACTTAAACTTTAAGATCAATGGTGCACTTCTGAAAATTACGCATCACGCATATTTCTCCCCCCTGCATCTCACAAATGGGACTTAGGGTGAATGCAAGTTGCATGAAATGTAATGCCCCTCAATAATTTTTTCTTTTTTATATTTTTTTAAATTAACATTTAATTTTTTGTTATTTTTTTGTTATCAGTGCAGTATGGTTAGAGGTCTTCTTAGGGACCTCTTGAACATGTTATTAATGCCAGTGATGTCACAATGACACATCCACTTTAGCTCACCTTTATTGTTTTTTTTTTAATTATTATTTTTTGTATTATTTTAGTGATTTTTTTTTTTTTTTAATCAGTAACTGTGATCTGTGCCTCATCAGAGCGATCAGATATGCCAGCAGGGTCTGGACAGACCCTGCAGGGGATATCCTGTACTCCGATGACCTTACGGGTGACAGTTTTCCGGAGTTCACGCCGGAAGCTGTACATGAGATCGGGCAGTATAAAGCCAGTGATGCTGCTCACAGTGGTGATTCCAGCCTGTCAAACGACAATCTGATCTCCGGCTGCAAGAAGGTCAGGGCATACCGGTACGTCCATAGGGGTTTCTTTTGATGCGTTTTTTGGACGTACCGGTACGTCCGTAGGGGACTGAAGGGGTTAAAACACCTCACAACTTTGTCTGTTTATTTGTTAAAAAAATGGTGGGTCCAATTAAGTAAAAGTTGAACTGCAAACTTTTACTTATGCACAGCATCTCCAGGTCAAATGCACATTCCAGTTACATATAATTATGATGGGTAACTCTATAGAAATGCCTGCATAACTGCCATACTTTGCTAGTGATTTGACCTTTGGTGAGCTACAGCATGGTGCTCAGGAGAGTCTGGAGACAGCAAAGTTAAAGCAATTTCTGAATGTATCAGTTGTTCTTAGTCCGTCAGTTCTGCAGGTGATTGGCTGATTGGAGTGAAACCGCTGCCGCTGTAATTTCTCCCTAAGGGATTATTTTTTTTTGTAAGTATATGTATATAATAGTACCACTTAAAAAGTACTTTCATATGCATTAATTGTTCAAATGGCTACCTGTGAATGTCCCTTCAATATTTCACTAGCCATTTGCATTTCCTGTAGTAAGAATCGGGCAATATAAATCTTTTTTTTTTTTTTTTTTTTTAATTTTTTTATTAACCCCATGGAGCAAATCATAATATACCAAAATACATAGATTTAGAAGCTTAATACGCGGAAAAGTTACATCAATGCACTAAAATGATAGTGCACAGGAAAAAACACTTTAGTGCGCTTAACAACACGCCGTGAACAACGTGGATATGCTAGTATCCTCGTATCTAAATCATCAATATAGCAAAGCAGTCCATACATATTAAAAGAAGTGAAGAGCCCCACCTGGAATTTTCATATTATATAATCAGAGAAAGGGAAAAAAAAAAAAAAGAAAGAAAGAAAAGAAATAGGAATGACAACCTCGGTGGTCGATATAAACATTCAAAGTTGAAGTAAACGCGAATTTGCTGTTATATATCTGAATATGCCTCAAGCCAGGGACCCCACACTGCGGTAAATTTAAGCATCTCATCTTTCAAGGTAGCAGTTATTCGCTCCATAACAATGAGGTCCCAAATCGCGGATCTTATTTCAGACGCAGTGGGTGGGTGCCCCTTCCATCTCCTCGCAATCACAAGTTTAATCGTCGCACATATGCGATGTATGAGACTGTGGTTATAAGATGACAACTCTGGTATCTTAGCGTCCATTACTAACAAAGCGATCTCAGGA
Source organism: Spea multiplicata (assembly GCA_009364415.1). Lineage (NCBI taxonomy): Eukaryota > Metazoa > Chordata > Amphibia > Anura > Pelobatidae > Spea > Spea multiplicata. Next base: position 17,842,784 of record VKOC01000003.1, on the reverse strand, counting down.
GTGCCGATAATCGTGTGTCCCAGGGCCCGGGATAGCTGATAGAAAGAGTCCCTCCACAGCGCCTGTATAGGTGCACAGGACCACCATGCATGCAGATAAGTACCCAACACTCCACAGCCCCTGAAGCACATTCCATCAGGAGATTGAGCAATGCGGGACAGACGAGTTTGCTGGGTATTGAATAATTTCAGAAAGTTGGAGTTGATTATGGGAAATGTGGAGATTAATACCTTTAGGAATGTGTTTCTATTGAGATTGTAAAAAATACACTTTCCCAGGGTGTTCTATTGCTTCACTGGATATAATGTACTGTACACACCTGCTAGAGTTGCATACAACAGATGTTACATATATTATGGGAAAATAATTTGCGTGTCATGCTTTGCGTACGGGAGGAATTATTATGGACTACTTGAAACTAAGAGGTCAGCCTCAGGCATGGGTTATGCTTAGTTACTAGATATGTGACTATTCTATTGCATTAACTCATACACAAATAAGGTTTCACTCTTAAAGTAAAGAGAAACAGAAAAGCAGTTTATATCTTATACTTTATCTTTAACTGCATAGGACTTTTTACTAACTGTAGTTAAGAAGTGCATAGTTCTTTCCACTTGTTGTACACTCACATCTTTGGTATCTGGTTTTCTATTCCTATAAAAGAGACAACATAAAGAACAATGTGACAACAAATTCACATGTAAGGCTTTTGTTTGGTAGCCTAGCCAGTTTCACAGGTGTTTGCTCTAGTGGAGGTTTTGTAATCCTATAATGCATAAATATGCTCCCATGATTTGTGCATACACAATCATCTGGCACAGGTTAACCTACTGAGCTTGTGTTTTTGGGGAGCTGGGTAAAGAACAAAAAAAATTTGCTTTCCAGGGGAGTAGCTAGAGTACTTGGCACCTAGGGCGGATCCTGTATGTGCCCCCCCCACACACACACACACACTTGAAAACCACATTACTGCTATCATTACTGAAGCAGACATTGGCAGTGGTGCAGCATAAATCCTATCACTATATACTGAACCAGACATCACAGTGGAACAGCATAACTACTATCACTATACACTGAGCCAGACATTGACGATGGTACAGGATAATAGCTATCATTATATACTGAGACTAGGGCGACCACATCAGCCATGTATTCCAAGACATATACTTTTTACATATTGCTGACCAGGCCATCTACAGTGTTGCCCTGCAGTATGGATAATGTATAGTTGACTGATTGGTTCACTTCCATCAATCTATACATCCCACATACTACAGGGCAGCACTTTACTTGTGCTGGTCATCAATATGAAAAACGTATATATGTCCTGGAAAACATGGCCGATGTAGTCACCCTGAGACATTAATGGTGGTATATAGTGATATGAGTTATGCTGTACCACCGACAACTAGATTGTAAGCTTGCAAGAACAGGGCCCTTCTCCTTTTCTGTCGGTTTGTTATGTGATTTTTAATTTTACTGACCGAACCTGCTGGTACTATATACATTAATATAATGTAATGTCTGGCTCAGTAAAAAGTGATGGGACTTATGATCTACTTTAGGGGGTAAAAATGATTACAAAAATGATAAAAAATATTGTAGGTTCTGATAAACACACATATTTGTTTAGCTATTTCTCCTTAAACGGGGGCATAGTTAAACACTAGGAATAAGATGTCCAGGTTACCTCTACAGACCTGTACAGAACACATGTTTTCATAAGAGTTAGCCTTAGCAAACACGGCTTAATGACTGAATGATCTTTCTGGTGTTTCACACTATTTCCGGTAAGGGATGTCAGATTTACAACTTTCCCTGGGTACATCCACATTGTTTTCAAATGTTTCCTGCCCAGTTTCGTTCAGTACAATTAGTTCTACAATTTGATTTTCAGTAAATAATAAAGAATCTATGAATCAGCAACATTCATAACTGTGATGGCTTGTAATTGCTTTTTGAAAGGTTTGCATGTGTTTACTTGCTGCAATTCAAGCTGTTGCGATTTTTTTTACGTCTCGTAAGATATGCGTACATTAAAAAATGTATTACAACATTTTAACTGAACTACTTAACAGAATATACCCTGAGCAGAGAAAGATGCTTGTTTGAAACATAACTGAGACATCTTTAAATCATAAAAGGCAAAGAGTTTACAAGGGCAAAGAGAGTACATTGAAAACGTTGACAGCCAGGGACTGAATACTAAACTTACACATAAACAGCACCTTATTAGCTGCCTCGTAACACTGCATGTTGCATATGACACATTCATTTTCCTTTTAAATATAACACAGTTTTTATGGAATTGAATTATTTTACAAGGAAATAGTAGTGCAATAATAAGCAGATCTTAAAAGGCTAAATTCTGTTCATGTGGGTATCACTAGTCCATTTGTGAATGGGTATTTATAACCTGCTACTACCAACTTTATACATGTTTATTTAATCATCTATTACTATTTATTATTATTAAGGAAAATACTAATTTAAAGGTACATTGGATTTATTCACTAAACCAGGCGTTAAATATTGCAACTATCTAATCTCACTATGTGTTAGGAAGGGTCAAGTCCAATGAGTTTCTCTTGTAAGAAGAGCTGCACCAATGGAATGATTTTATATCGGACTGGCTCTGTCATTTTAGCAGTGGGATTTCAATTCTTCCTCTTTATGAAAGAGGAAGAGACTGCATTTTAGACAGATTATATTTTTCAGGGGATTTTCAACCACAGAATTAGCCTTTCATCAAGGATGGAAGCAAAATGTAATATTCCAAGATTGGGAAACTCAGAGTGCCTGCTTTACAGTGTTGCTTTTGTCCAGTTAACCAATCCCTGTTGCCAACTGATGGGGAATTGTTTGGAAATCCACATGTCATGTACTGCCAAGAGCGACAGCAACTAAAACAAGAAACAAAAATATTAATTGCCCTTTTACCAATATAGTTTTTTAATATAAAAAAATAGTTATTTTTATTCATTGCTTTAACATCATTTTTTTCAATAATAGCTGTTTTGGAATGGGCCAGCTAGGAATAATATCTTTACTTTACTGCTAACTCCTGAACACCACCTAGTTCATCCATATGAATGGACAGGTCCTGCAATAACTCTATTGCTCCTGACACATGTTATACAAGGGGTCATAATGGTATTCTGACTACTTGGGGTAGATGGGAAAATGTTGTAAATTAATGTTGGCACCCAGTGGCGTCTCCAGCTTTCATATTTAAAGGGGGCACATGGGGGCCAGGGACCAAAGTAGGGGGGCAATTATAAAACGGTACATAAACACATATATATATATATATATATATATATATGTTATACGTGCATTTTAACTACATATGTACTTATCCCTTTGAAGTAAAGGCTGTGATTGAAATATGATTTCAAAATAACAGCTGAACTGACAGTTATTTTTCAATCTTTAATATTAGCCCCTGCTGCCAATAAATATATAAATATTAGCCCCTGCTGCCAATAAATATATAAATATTAGACCCTGCTGCCAATATATAGAAATATTACACCCTGCTTCCGATATATATTAATATTAGCCCCTGCTGCGGATATATACTTATGTAATACCATGCTGGCGATATACATAAAAATTATACCCTGCTCCGACATATATTAATATTAGACCCTCCTGCCAATATATATTAATATTAGCCCCTACTGATGAAATATATTAATATTAGCCCCTGCAGCCAATATATAAATATTAGCCCCTGCTGCCAATATATATATATAAATACTAGACCCTGCTGCCAATAAATATTAAAATTAGCCCCTGCTGCCTATATACCGTATACACTTTCTCTAATTTTAGCTGTGTGATTTTGCTTCTAAAGGCCACCAAACTGTGCACTCCAAATTTCTGCTTTTGTGTACCTAATTAGACCGTTATATTACCATATAAACATAAAGATAAAGAGGTATACCGTACTTTAGCGAAAACAAAAGCACTTATAATACATTTCATGAATTTAACATAAGTAGCATATACAGGATATAGTAATTTATATTTTCCAGTTATAATTTTATAAAACATCTCCCTAACCAGAAAAGCCCAAATAGTATGTGTTGGAGGTTCACATAATTTGTCCTGTAAAAGTTGAAGGCTATTAGGTTCTAGTGGTTATGTACTCATCTTGTATATACAGTACCTGTAAAAAGATATAATGTGTAATATAGATAGATAGATAGATAGATATAGTATCTGTGTAAACTTTAGGTATAAATGGATTTGGGTATGATAACATATATATAATGGTGATAACAATAACAATATTTATGTTGTCTTTCAGGAACTACTACTGCCTACAATTTGTTTTTGTTCATTCATTACTTACTGCTTCCTATCTCAATACAATGGCTCATTAATGCTTGGAGAAAGGTTACTCTGTTCATTGCATCATGATTTTCATAAAAGTCTGCCTCATGGTGACCTCCATTAACACCATTACTAGAACAAGAATATACCACAATATCTCATTGTAAGTGTGCTACCATACATTGTATAGTATACGCACCATAATTATTTAGCTGTTATCAAAATATGAACCAGTTCAATCCAGATGATATAAACTATTGTACAATTTAACAATCACCTTTTAGAATTACCAACACAGTAAGTACAACAGCTACTTGTTGAGAGAGTCCTGCTCGCAAGCTTACAATCTAGAGCAGGGGCGTCCAACATGCGGCCCGCGGGCCAAATGCGGGCCAAATGCGGCCCGCGGCACCTCCAAGTGTGGCCCGTGTGGGATCGGCAACCAGGGCAACCGGGATCATAAGAGCCCTGCTGCTTACCTGTGGGAGGGTCTTTTGTACTCCACAGAGGAGCGGAACTCAGCAGAGTTCACGTGACATCACATGACTCTGCTCCAGCCCTGCTTCCTCTGTGCTGTACAAGAGAACCGGGAGGCCGCGCCCCCCTGCTGAAGTCTGTGGGCTGCATCGAGAGAGCTGCAGTGCAGGTAAGGGGGTGGGGGAGGGTGTTTGAATGAGTATGCGTGATTGAGGGAATGGATTTGTGAATGAATGAATGAATGAATTAGTGTGTGTATGATGTGATAGCATGGATGTGTAAGTGCTGGAACCTAGGCATGATGGGACTGTGATTGCTGTTAGACAGCCAGTACATGCTGAAACCTGGCTAGCTGCCCCTTTGTGTATTGATGCTGCCAGCAGTATGGGGTCTGCACATACAGCCACCCTGTACCAGCATGTACTGGCTGACTTGGCATGATAGGAGTGTGATTGCTAGTAGCAATCATAGTCCCATCATGCCTAGGTTCCAGCATTTACTGGTTGCCTGGGTATAAAAGGAGTGTGATTGATGTTAGCAATCACACTCCTATCATGCCAAGTCATATTGTTGAATTTTTTGGTCCAATTGTGGTGTGTTACTTACTTTTAATAAAAGTGTGGTTAACACACCAAAATTGGACAAATACAATAACAATATTAATTTATATATGATTGTTGACAGCAATCACACTTCTATCATGCCCAGGCAACCAGTCCATGCTGGGTATGCCTGAGATTGCTGTTAACAATCATTATATATATATATATTAACATTGTTATTAAAGTTTTTGTACAATTTTGGTGTGTAACTTACTTTTATTAAAAGTGTGGGGTTTTTTTTATTATTTTTAAAGGTGTGGGGGGTCATTTTCCGTTTCAGCCTAGTGAACCCTGAATTTCATTTTTACTCCGGATTCCTGAAGTTGTAGTCACAAAACTTTCTAGGCCCAGAAATCAGTGAGAGGAAAAGTAAAGGTTTTGTGTCATTTACTTTATTTTAATCTGCATATTTTATTAAAGGCCATATTTTTGCACAGTGAAAAATGAGTGCAGCCCTCGCACATATACAATTCTGATGAAGTGGCCCACTGCAGAAAAAACTTGGACACCTCTGATCTAGATATACTCCTTTGTGTCTAAGATCCCTATCCCCTGATTTACTATTACGCATACTCCATGTGTTCTTAAAAAGTCTAATCCCAGATCTACGATTCCACATTTTCTATGTTTGCCTAGTTTTCAAACTCCTGTGTAGAAGCTCAGATGAGCTAGTCCATGCACATAGTGCTTTGTTGGCATGTATATTTCAAAGCTTCATGAATAATTATATATTCTTATGTGTTTGATTTTGGATTCAACCTTATCTAATATTCTCCGTTATTACTTCTTTGACTTTGACATATCTCCCTGAAAAGTAGACCACAGATTCCCTTCACTATATTTACAGACATACAAGTACAATCCTGTACCACACTCGTCTGAAGAGAATTCATCAGTTTGAGATATGCATTGAGTGAATCTCTTGTTCTATATTTAACAATGAGTTATTTCACAATTTACCATGCAACTCAATTATTATAATCATGATAATCAATATGTGTCAATATTTCAACATCATTAAATCCACTGATAGAAAGTACAACATTAAAATATCCAGCCCAAGGACTTTTTAACCTATTTCAAAATGCGAATTGTAACAAGTATCATACCCAACCTTTGCTAACACATTACAAAATTATAAAAACAGTACACTGAGACAAAAATAATGAGTCCTTTAATACATCTTGGCAGAGAAGGCAGACACCCACTGACTGAATCATACAACATTACTGCATTGCTTTTTAATTCCAGTCACTTCTAATGGTTTCTTTTTTACAGTACAAAACTCTTAAATATCTTTGGACTTTTCAGTTTTAGTACATTTTTTTGTAAAGCAAAGAGGTTGGCAACATGGCATAATAATTAAAATTTGGATCTCTTCCCATCATCTGGGCCAGCTGTTTATGGGAATTTGCGAGCAAACTACTCTCCCGTTTCCAAAACAAATAAAACCTTTGAGTCTCTCATGATGAATATTTTCTAAGGAAAGCATTCATAGCTGTTGTTGGTTTGTACGCATTCTATCTTCAGCTGTCCCATGTGACCCTCATATATTACATGCTTCTCAACAGAGTTGTGTTTCCCTGCGCAAAAGATGGCTTGGGCACAAGAAACAAAAATAAAAGCATACGTCTTTCAGCAATGTTCTTACGTTTTATTAAAAGAAAGAGAATCCACCAGTTAAATAAATATAAATACATTTATACAGATTATTATTGTGATGTGCAATGTGGGTGAACTCATTACTGCCCACAGGTAGGAAGGCATTATGGCATTAGTTGATTTAAACCCTAAAGTGAATTCACTTAAACATTCAATTATTTTGAAATTGTACTAGCAGATCCACTTCATTTTATGTGGAAAAGGTATATACTTTGCTTAATTACTCAAATACATTTTGTGTGGGTAGAGGAAGAAAACGTGCAAACAGGATCCATAGGCTAGAGATGTTTTCTTAATATGCCAATGTATAAACATGAATTTCTGTCCCCAATGCCTGTGGACAGTGCCGGACTGGGGATGACAATTTAAAACCGGTGGCCACCTAATGACGTAAGTGCCACCGACGGTATGAGATGCCACACATTATACTTTTATGCTCACTGCATAAAAAAATGTAATGTGCCTATTTCTTTAAAAATACAAAGTACACGTCATCCTTTTAATAGCCTGACATTTCTAACCCACATCATCAGATGTATTTTTGGTTCGTCATACTAACTTGCACAAGGGGAATTTTTTATTTTAGATTGAAGGAGAATTCTGGATGTCTTTAGTGTTACTGAGAAAACTGCTCATGAAAACAAATATCCCTCCTAAGAATAGACCAAGTAAACTTGGCAGAGGCAATATCATTGATGCTAACAGCGTGTGACAGGAAACAAGGCCATGTGACTTGAATGTTTTGTAACCCTAGCACTTGTGTAAGATTACAAAAGCACATTCTTCTGCAGCCATTTTTAGAGATCCGAGCTTTGAAACAAAAGGCTTCATTGAAGTTGCTTAGTGCTGACAATCTTACCACTGTTTCCTCTGTGAATAATTATGCAGAGTAGCCTCATTTCGGATGTAGCGTAAATTAGTGTCACTGTCCACTAAGCAAAAATATTTGCTTTAGATTTTAAACAGAAGGTTCTAGAAATAGAGGAAATAATAATTGAAAGTTACTATTTAACATTTTGCTACTTGGATGCATTTTAAGTGTTGTGTTGTCATGTATGGTGTCATATATATATATATATATATATATATAGTTCAGACCAACGAAATGTAAATAACAGGGAGTTTGTCTCCCTGAGCTCTTCTGGGAGTTTTGAGGGGCTAAGCTGGATCATAAGGCAATAGTAACAACTATATTCAACTCCATATTCTACAATAATGGTCAGAGGAAGCTCTATACTTCTGGGGGTCTGGAATTTGCCTGGGCCATTGCAACATCTTGATTCTTTTCCTTTTCAGCCATTGTGTTGTAGATTTGCTGGTGTACTTGGTGTGCATTGTCCTGTTGCATGACCCAGTTTTGGCCAAGCTGTAGCTGTTAGACAGATGGTATCACATTTGACTTTAGAATACTTTGGTAAAAAGACTCAATGACTGCAAGGTTTCCAGGTCCAGTGGCTGCAAAACAAGCATCACCCCGCCACCACTTTGCTTGACAGCTGGTATGAGATGGTGCTGTGAATTATGCTCAAACATCTTCACTTTGATCTTGTCTGTCCAAAGGACATTGTTCTAGAAGTCTTGTGGCTTATTCAGATGCAACTTTGCAAACCTAAGCCTTGCTGCCATGTTCTTTTTAGAGAAAAGAGGCTACCTGGATGTCTGCACGTTTCCTAAAACTGAATTTCTCTGTGTAATACACCATAACTCCCTCTAGATTGTAAACTTGTTTTTCTAATTTGCAAATTGGGTTTTTCTATAGGTTGGGTAGTGCAAGGGGTTACCAAAGCCTGCTTAAGGATGTTGGTGGTGGCAGAGAATAAAGTTTAGGGGACGTGTGGTGAATAGGTTCGGTGTTAAAGTGTAGTTCATCTGGGCCCTGTGGGAGAGTGGTAAGTGAGCCTATGGGCTGGTTTTTACCATTAACTAGGATGACTGTGTGTCCTGGATTACCTGGGACAGCCCCGCAATGGTACTCTAAGTCCTAGGTCCAGGGCAGCCTCAATCCAGAGTGAATTCTGAGAAGTCTGAGTGAAGGAGGTCTCAGCAAATCAGGAGAGACTTCTCAACTTTCCTGACTGGCTGAGAGTTCAGAAGCCTCTCCTTCACACTGAGCTGAGTATAAGCAGCAGCCAGCACCAGGTATGTGTGTGTGACTGTGTGTATGTGACTTCATTTGTGTGTTTGTGTGTGTAATGTTTGGTAATTAAAGGGTTAATTATCTAAAACTGCTCATGTCTGGCAATGATTGTATGTTCATTATAATATAAATATATTATTAAATCTGAAATCAACATGGTTCTCAAGGCTCAAAATTAATTAAAAAATGCATTTTATGTGTATGTGACGGTGTGTATATGTGAATCAGTGTGTCATCATGTCCATGCCCCCTCCTTTACATCACGGTGAGAAACGGCAAGGCAGCAGGTAGTGGTTGCTGCTCCTGTGTGTGTTTTAGGGGCCTCTGTGACAGCCACATCCAATTTAATTGTAACCTAACCAGCCAAGGTTTGTTACCTATCTCAGATACATTCCAGAATTTCAAGTGTATTTGGTGAACTTCTTGTATCTTTTAAGGCAGCGCAGTAACTGTAAATATCCACAGAAAATGAAAATGGTTAAATGTTGGCTAAAACAGACCTTTATGTAAGCTCGTTTGAGCAGGACACTTATCGCCTATTGTTTCTGTAAGTCAAATTGTTATGTTATATACTACTTGTAATGGCCCTGTCTACTAATTGTACACGGTTATGTATTATGATGTTACTATATAAAACAATAAATAATAATAATAATAAAACATAACCCTCAATAGAGTTAAGACAATTAAAAATGTAAAATACAAGCAGGCACTGTAGAATACAATGAATCTATTTCTTTTAATACAATTCAAAGATTAAGTTATTAAACATTTTAATTACAATATAGTTATCTACTATATAATACAATGAAGATTTCCATCCACAGACAATTCAGTCTGTTCGTGAAGCTTTTATCTATTCTGTCCTAGAGTTTGCCTTTTCAAGCAACAGTCTAGACGAACACAGAACTACATTTATTCTAAAAGTGTACATTCAGCTTGCCTTATCCTCAGATGACCTTACTGCCTGTAGATGTAGCGTTTCAGAACATTCATTACCAGAATGGAAAGTAGGTCTCAGAAAGTGTTGCTTTTGCATTGCACATATAATAAAATATATTACACTTATGTAGCATTTAAGAACATTTACGGGGGTACATTTTTCCTCCAGGAGGCCAATTTTTGTTGTTTTGCTATAGTCATATTTAGATGTTAACCTTATTAATAGTTGTGACTCTATTAGAAAGCCGTCTTTTTCAGGAAAATTTAAGTAATTCTTAAACATGTACCAAACCCAATAGTAAAAGTAATAAACACACTTTTCTTGAAAGTCCCCAACCATTGTATAAATTTACATAATGTATGCTATACATTGGTGTTCCCAGGACTGCACTCTGTGGTGGTGAGAACAGCGAGGTCTGTAAAGAAGATTGTTGAGCAAAGTCTGAAGATGAGGCTGAAGGCGACTTAGGACAAGAGCTCATGGAGTTGTATGTGAGCATCTGCCTACTGAGAGCAATCTCCACAATTGATTGTTGAGTGGTTTGTTCAGTGGGAGTATTGGCCAGCTATTGGCATAAGCAGTCAGCTACAACCACTGTATAAGATGCACGCTGTTTTTACACCCCAATGATCATCACATGATACCCTGTGCAACTGGTAGGTTGTGTGGCTCAACACTGATGTCTCTTCTCAAAATACAATACTCTGGATACTAATGTCTGGACCTTTTTCAATAAGTGGTTGGAAATACATCACCAGTTTCAGTGTTGCTCTTGTCCTGCTTACTGATTGGGATCTACAGCTAATTAAATCTACTACTAATCTACTACTAGTAGAAGCTAATCTACTACTAGCTACAGCTAGTTAAACGAGATAACAAACATGAATGAACAACAGGTAACAATTCCATAATTCTTGTAAAACTGATTTAATTTTTTACCAACTTTAATATAAATTAAAGTACACTTAAAATAAAGGGTTAATGGCACAGGTGAGATATTTAATCATTTTAACATAAAAGGCAGTAAACGACTATTCGATGTTACTGACAATCAGTGGGGACTCTAGAAACAATATAATGGGGGGCCACATAGGATACCACAGTCAAAACGGGGGGCATTAACAATTTTCACCATTAAATCATATTACTGGAAAAACTATACACATATACATACATAATACTTGGTCATTCAACATGGGAAGCCTGAAGCCACAATTTAGTGCGACTAATCCTTGAAATAAATATTATAGAGTAAATAACACAATACCTTATCTTTTCCACTAAATGTTTTCAGGGCCTTGAATATTTTGTCCCCTGAAGTCACTACAAATTCAGGAGGTTGTTTTATCTCTGGATAAGTAAAAATTAATTAGTTCCTACTGTAAATTAAGTGCCAGGAAACAGATAACCAAACACACACACACACAGGACAGGCTCTATCACACCAACACCCACACACACCAGGACACGCTCTGCTATACTGATAACCAAAAACACACAAACAGCAGGATACAATCTACGACACAGACATCTACACCAGGATGGATTTTCCACACTGCATTGTCGTTGGTTCCCCCTTAGTGTTTTTGCCCCTTGTGTATTAATGCCTCAGCCAGCACCTTTTTAGTATAGATTAATGTGGTGCCCCCAGACCCTTGTATGATCACCTCCAGCCAGCACTATTTGTATTAATGCCCCCAGCAAGCCCCTCCCCTTGAATTATGCGATGGCCCCATCACATATACGCATTAGATATGCATTTTAAACTACATAATAAGTATTTATCTCTTGAAATTGAAATATGATTTCAAAATAAGAGCATTTTCTTTAATATTAGGCCCTGCTGCCCATATATTATATATATACTATATATATATATATATATATTAGCCCTGCCACCGATATATATATATATAAATATTAGACCCTGATGCTGATAGCAGCTATAGATCAACACATTAACGCACAAACCTAGCTTTGCATGTATAGATTAATAGAAATTCACTTGTGAACTCCACACTGAAGGTATAGATCAAATAAACAGAATCAGACATACAAATCCTGTATTTGCAGGTATACAATAATAATGTATGGAAACATAGCATAACAGAAATGGATCTACAGAATAGCACAAAAATCCAGCTTTGCAGATACAGATCAATTGGAATTCACATAAAAACTCAGCTTTAAAGGTATAGCTAAAAACCCCTAAATTACAGGCATAGATCACAGGCTGCACACCCCAAAGCAAAACCAAATTATACACATAGGACTTGCCCCAAACAGCCCAGCACGAGTCAACTTTGTCCCAAACAGCCTGGCCTGTGCCATCTTTGTCCCATAAACACCTTGCCTGTGCTATCTTGGTCCTCATGGCTCCAACACCCTGCTTGTGCCATTTTTGCCTTTCCACAATTATACACCTGATACACACAAACACTTTTAGTCACTAATTCACACATTCACATAATTCATTCATACAATCATTTATTCTCTCATACATTCACACAAATCATTTACACATATTCATTCTGACAAATTCATTAATTCTCCCCCTCATTCAGACAATTCATCCACACATTAATTTATACTCCCCTCTTTATCACTATCTACTCCCTCTCCCTCACACATTTTCTACCCTCTGTCCCCCTTTCTATCTACCCCCTCTCCCTGCCTTATCACTTTCTTCCCCCTCTCCCTCCCTTATCACTTTCTTCCCCCTCTCCCTCCCTTATCACTTTCTAGCCCTCTCCTTCCCCTTATCACTTTATTCTCCCTCCCCTACCCACTATCTAGCCTCTTCCCCAACCACTATCTACCCTCTACCCTACCCACTATCTACCCTCTCCCCCTCCCCTACCCACTATCTACCCTACCCACCTCCTCTACCCACTATCTACCCTCTACCCCTTTGTAGTTCACTTACCTTGAAGTCCTGAGGTGGGAGTGCGAAGCCTCCGTCACCCTGCTCTGTCGCTGTGCGTGCGGCTTCACTGCTGAGTGCCGGCACCACAACAGAGGTAGAGGCCTCCGGGTCAAAAAAAACAGTGTTTCTATTCGCAGGGGTCACCCTAGGTTGGGTGGTTCCAAATTCGGTGTGGGGGGGCAACGGGGGAGCAAGGAAAAACCTAGGGGGTTCTTTGGATTATTATTAAGCAGGAGTCTTGGACGTGTTTCACTCATTCCAAGAACCCTATTGCACTTTATTTATTATGGTAAAGCTAGTGCTGTTGACCTTTAGAACAACCATTTTCTTTATTACTTTATTTGATATATTTATCTATCTTTCTGTATATGTGAACTTCTGCATTTGGATTGGATTGTTTTCATAGAAGAATACATTTTCTAGAGATGCTTCCAGGTTTATGTATTTCAAACTATCAGGAGGCCAGTTTTGCTGAAGAATTTTGTAAATCAGCTTTTTGCTTTTAAGGTAAGCTTACATTACCTCAGCTGACTTACCAAAGGAATGTATTTCTCTTTGCCAAATCATAGGTCATTTAATACAGTGCGTCTCGAAGCAAGGCTTTGTTGAAATTGTTTTGGCTACACAGTATACAGATGAGTACATTGTAAAACTATGAAATGCCGTATCTTAAAACCTAATTTTAGACTTTATTTGCTACATGTTATACTATGCAACAAGGACAATGAACTGATCAGATATATTTTACTGTTCATTTTAGCTTTCTGTTTCATAGAAATATACACTATATAGACAAAAGTATTGAGACAGACCTCTTAATTATTGAATTCGGGTGTTTTTTCAGACCACAGGGAAAAATAGGTTGTTCTGAAAATCTCAGTGAATTCAAACATAGTACTGTGATAGGATGGCACTTTTGCAATAATTCAGTTTGTGAATTGTCATCCCTTCTAGATATTCCACAGTCAACTGTAAGTGGTATCATGGAAACTGGAATGTTTTAGGAACAGCAGCAACCAAGAAGCAGAAGAACATGTAAAGGCACAGAGAGGGTTAAGGAGCATGGTACGCAAAGGAGGCACCAAATACATATTAATGTGTATGTATTTAGAATACAATGCTACAAAAGTCTGTGTTGGTATAATGGTCAGATGTCCCAATACTTTTGTCCATATAATATATTTTTTAAGCCATGTTCACATGTGAAATGTATTGCTAATGCTATAAAGAAAAAAAGTGAGAAAGATGTAAATAATTTGCAGTAAACAAGAGATACACAAAAATAATCTATAAGTGATGTCCATACCTGGGAACTCTCTGGGTTTGACCCGGAGATTGCCAGGTGAAGCTCCCCTTCTCCGGTTCTCCAGCTCAAGACCCAAATCCTGACGTCAGTGGGCAGTCCTGGCCACGTCCCGCAAGGGAAGGCTCCGGGTAGCCGGAGCCCAGAAGTATCCAGGTATGGTGATCATGTTATCATGTCAAGATAAAACAGATATGCACACCTTGTAACTAAGGTGGAAAGTCATCTCAACATATATTTCAAAATAATTCTGGTGACCAGTGCTAACTCAGAGAGACAAAGATAAAGAGAGTTCATTACATTAAATGACAACAGACATGCCAATTTTATATTTAAACCATAGAACTGAGGTGTTGAATTCAAGCTTTGAACAAAATAACACTTTTCACAGGCTGTACTTTTGAATCAAATAAAACAGTTAATTATTGTTCTCAGATTCCAAAAAATGTCATTTTTTTATTTAATGAATTCAGCGTTCCTGACTTAGAGAAACACAATCTTTGCAGACGTCTGAGTCACACATAGTGGGCATCAATAAATCTCAGTAAACAGTCATTTCTGTTTTAATCATAGTTGTAACAGTATAGTTAGCCAACAAAGAAGTTTTGTCATTTGGCTAATTTCTGAAGGAAAGCAAAGTTCAAGACTTCATGCAGATCTTGTTTAAGCATTTGAAGCTGCTTTAAATAGCAACTGTAAACTATGTTCTCTAAATCAATTGTTCATTAGTGTTTTATACTGATATTTTATCTGAATATAATCAGTTATAAGATATAGAATGTATATATATATATATATATATATATATATATATATATATATATATATTAGACTTGTACATTCATTTCTATACGAACTTTATTTTTAATGAAAATTGCCTGTTTTGTGCATTTGTACGAATCAATGAAAATGAAGGCGTCATAGTTCATCTATTCATTGCTAAGTGTAGCCAATGAAGGGGAGAGCCGTTTTGGCACCATTACAAGCTGATGCCATTTTAACTTGTTGGTAGCAGCAGCAATTTAGCAGAGTCTGAGATTAATGCTCATTGCTCACCTAAAATACTGCAAGTTAAGTAATAGTTTATTTTAGTGCAGTGTGGGGTGGATTGGAGAAGCTGTAGAGACCACTGTAGTGTAAAACAGGGAGTGCAGCCGATATTTGCCCCAGTTCCTGAGTAGAGTTTAGTTGATTAAGAAAGTTGCCCATTTATGCTACTAGCCAAACCTATAATCTGTGGACAAGTTATTTTTTTATTATCTTTCTTTCATATAATCAATTATTCTTCATTGATAAATATTGGTGACAATACATATTGGTGACAATATAAAATGTATAACGTATAATATTGGGGACAATCAGTCCTGTTCCACAGGGGTGCATGTTCCTATTATCTGCCAGTGTCTGCATATCGTCCTTACTCTGGGTAAACCTTTTTACAGCTAATACAGTACGCTGTGTGAGTTAATAAAGCGGTGGTATTTCATTCTTGATGGGATGTGAAGTACTCATAGCACAGCCCCCACTACTTTCATACTTGTTCAGAATGTTGATAGGTTTAATGTGTAAATTACTGCGTATTTCTTTTATTGATTATAGTTATTATGTTGGGTCTGTGTTTTAAGATTATTGGGACTGTAACATTTTGTATTTTCCCCCTTGTTTACATTTCTCTGTATATTCAGATTGACTCTTGACACACTTGACGTCTATGTGTTACTTTCATTAATACCTTCACCACCATTGTGTATTCGCTAAAATAATTTTATATGTCCAGTCCCAATAGCACGTTCGTATTGCTACAAGAAAGCAATGTATACTATTATATTATAAACAATTTGGGGGTTTTCGAAAGAAACACCGCATCAACATACTTATTTGTTTGAAATATGTATATGAACTATACATATTATATAATACAGAGTTTCAGTGATCTCACCTCAATTGAACCATTTTATTGCAGCACCATATTAATTACAAAATACAACTTACTTTTAAGAACAAAATGCCTACATTCAACTATGCTGTAGTTTGGAAATCTAATTACATTCATAAATCTGAAATATGTCTTCATTTTACCCAGAACAGCTTTGTTTTTGTTTTGTCATTTGCATTCATAAGATTTTAATTAGCATGCAAGTCTGAAATCTGTTACTCATTATGGTATCATTGTATTGAACTCCAAAAACCTCCCACATATTCTTTGGGTTCTTGATACATATTAAAACAAAGTTTAGTCTGAGTAACTTTTTGTTTGGGGGAATGTGTAGAATAATATAGTATGTTAACTAAATAAATTTGGTAGTTTACTAACAATATCGACTTATAACGATAGTAGGGGTATTCTTTACAAGAATATGGTGATCTTTATAGTGATCCAGTGATGCCTCTCCTTGAATGATGTCAAAAGCCACATGTGGGAATATTGTGCCACATATTGCCAAACATAAGGTGTCAGATGTCACAGGATGTCGGTCGTTATTTTGCAGCCTCCATATTTATGAGATGACTTTCAGGCTATATTGTATGTGACATTAACAATTCAGTGTTCCGTGCTCCAGGAGGTCTCCAGGTGGCAATGGCAGAGGTTGAAGAGTTCCAGACGATCATGGGTAGGTGAGTATGCATATTAAACACCAAAGTACCTGGACGTTCTGAATCAACATATATAGATTGTAATCATAATGTAATGTGGGTGACAAAGATGTAGTCTCTTTATACCAGTATATACCACATAAAGACGCATTTTAATAATAAAAGCAATGCTAGAAAAACATATTAAAAACAAGATTTCCTCCTACAGACCATCTTTTTTTCCATAAACTCATAATTATTTTTTATTTGGTAATTGTTTTTATTTGTAGATCAGAGGAACAGCAATGGGGTGAAATGTGCTCCCTCATACATACTTATTTATGGCAGCATGGGAGGAGATATATATTTATGGTAAAAATAACCTTTTTATGTATTCAATAACGTACTGTGGGCAATATATAGATGACTTATTCATTTTTGCAGGGCTGCAGATCTGGAACAATTCTTTATGTACTATTGATATTAATTTACAATTGACCGTGGTTAGAAAGTTAGAAATCCACCATAACATTTTTAGATCTGGAATTATATGTAGATCGTACAAAAATAAAAATATATTCTAAAACTTATAGGCAATCAAATGCAGACAATTCTCTTTTACACTCTTCTTGTCACCTAAAACATTTAATTAAAAATATTCCGTCTGGTAAATTATTTCACCTAAGACAAAACTGTTCACTCATTCACTCATCTTCACTCATTTCAACTACAGTGTAAAAACTTAAATAAACATCTGGCAAAAAGAGGATATAAACTGTCTAATATAAAACAAGCCTATACGAGGGCATATAGTTACATAGTTACATAGTTATATTGGCTGAAAAAAGACATGCGTCCATCAAGTTTAGCCTTTCCTATATAACCCCCCCATAGGTTTAAAAGGAATATCCGGGTGGCAGAGTGGCATATGGGGGGGTTAAAAGGCATATCTGGGAGGCAGAGTGGCATATAGGAGGTATAAGG
>VKOC01000003.1:17740747-17799790 GCA_009364415.1 Spea multiplicata | reverse complement strand
CTCGTCTCTGGATTCTGATTTGGCTTATCCTGATTACCTGCCTGACCCGGTTGGTTCCCTGACTTTCTGGTTCCTGTTTGGCCTGGCTAACTCCGCCATCTGGGGTCCTACCACACCATATCGTTACATAGATAGGAAGTGAGAAGGAGTAGATGGGGGGTAGAGGGGATGATAGGGAGGGGAAGGGGGTAGATGGGATAGAATTGGGAGGGAGAGGGAGGTAGATGGGATAGATTGGGAGGGAGAGGGAGGTAGATGGGATAGATTGGGAGGGAGAGGGAGGTAGATGGGATAGATCTACCTCCCTCTCCCTCCCAAGGAGGGGGTAGATGGGATAGATTGGGAGGGAGAGGGGGTAGATGGGATAGAGAGGGGATAGATAGGGAGGGTGAGGGGGTAGATAGGGAAGGAGAGGGGGTAGATAGGGAGGGAGAAGGGGTAGATTGGGAATAGATTGGGAGGGAGAGGGGGTAGATGGGAAGATTGGGAGGGAAGGGGGTAGATGGATAGATAGGGAGGGAGAGGGGGAAGGTGGGATAGATTGGGAGGGAGAGGAGGTATATAGGGATGGAGAGGTGGTAGATAGGGAGGGAGTAGATAGGATAGATTGGGAGGGTGAGGGGGTCGATAGGATAGATTAGGAGGGAGAGGTGTTTATGGGACAAACATGGCGTACGTTCAGCTGTTTGGGGACAAGGGTTTAATATTTATATATATATATATATTGGCTGCAGGGACTAATATTAATATATATCAGCAGCCGGGGCTAATATATATTGGCAGCAGGGGCTAATATTAATATATATTGGTAGCAGAGTCTAGTATTTATGTTCATATTGGCAGCAGGGTCTAGTATTTATATATATATCGGCAGCATGGGCTAATATTAATATATATTGGCTGCAGGGGCTAATTTTATATATATATTGGCTGCAGGGACTAATAATATATATTGGCAGTAGGGGTTAATATTATTATTTGGTACAAATTTTAAAAAAGTAAGAACAAAGTATTTGTCTCTTCAGTTTTTGTATCCTGAAATCCACCATCTTCTTATAGGCCAAGCTGCAGTTCGCAATCTTCAGCCGTCTGCTGGGAGCCCCGGCGCTCTGCCAATCTCTTTGCCGGGTAGCCGACGCTCCGCAGATCACTTTGCCAGGGGTCAGCAGTTTTAACCGGCTCTTCAGGCTTCTTTGCTGCTCCAGAGTGACCGCTGCGCTCGTGTGTACAGAGGTTTTGACATCACAATGATAAGAGCAGGTAGGAAAGATTCCAGCCACCACTCTCTGTGTTTAACCCTTCAACTGCCAGCACACTCCACATCACACATAGAAGTAGTGACTACTGGACTGATCGCTGGTTGGTTATGTTGTAGATTAGTGTTTCTGTATTGCAGACTTCGCCTCTATCCGCCGACCTCCAGGTTCGCCTGTCATTTCTCTTGTACTCTATTACTAATTAATTCGCTAAAGGGCTGCTTGTATAGAAAGTTAGGAGGGGGTTCGAGAGTCAGAAGAGGTAGATAGGAAGTGAGAAGGGGTAGATGGGATTGATTGGGGGGTAGATGGGATAGATTGGGAGGGAGAGAGGAGGTATATAGGGAGGGAGAGGTGGTAGATAGGGATAGGGGGTCGATACGATAGATTAGGAGGGAGAGGTGTTTATGGGACAAACATGGCGTATGTTCAGCTGTTTGGGGACAAGGGTTTAATATTTATATATATATATATATATTGGCTGCAGGGACTAATACTATATATAACGGCAGCAGGGTCTAATATAAATATATGTCAGCAGCAGGGTCTAATATTAATATATATCAGCAGCCGGGGCTAATATTAATATATATCGGCAGCAGGGGCTAATATATATCGGCAGCAGGAGCTAATATTAATATATATTGGCAGCAGGGTCTAGTATTTATATATATATATATTTTACTGTGAAAGACCGAAATTGGTGAATGCCGACTTTCACCGGTGAATGTCGACATATACCAAATACGTCGGTGAAAGATCGAATATTTCATTTCATGATATTACATTCGGACCCTCACCGGTGTATGTCGACAATCACAGATATGCTCTGGTGGAGGTCAAAAAGAGAGGAGACAAATAGGCGGGCAAGGCTATACACGCTGTCATTGCAAAAGGAAGTGTTCCACAAATAAATGCAGTTGCAAAAGCAAGGGACTTCTGTGTAATTCAAAATGTCACAATAGTTTCAGTTGTTGCAATAAATAAGTTTCTAATCACATAATTGAATCCTTTTATTATTAATATTATATTTTCTTTTCTTATTGAAAATGTGCTGTTTGTTTTAAGTTCTTGGTCACTCCTCTCGGAAAGAGAGGCGAAAAAGTTACGTCACCCTTGTGATATTTGATCGGCGCTGAAATACGGAGAAGAAAATAGAAATCTCCGACATTCACCATTAGTACGTGGTGAATGTCGACATTGGCCGGTGTAAGTAAGAAATAAGGGTATTTAGCAAATATTTCGGACATACACCAAGCGACTATGTGAATGTCGACATTCACCGGTGAATGTCGACATTCTCCAGATTTCGGTCTTTCACAGTAACATATATATACTATTCATTCACACAAATACCAACATCCATGTTTGTTTGCACACTTTTCAACTTGTGCATTATCTCCTCATTCTCATTTTCCTTTTTTTTCCTCTTTCCACTTCATTTGTTGATGGCAGAGGAGGCCCCTGCCGGCGACCAATAGAGTTGCTCGTATGTACCTTTAAACTCCTGGTGCCAAAGCTGCTGCGTAGTGCGTATCGCGTTAACCCTGTATAAACCCCTTCTACAAAAAAACGAAAAAAACCGAACACAAAGAATGTACACAAATATTCGCCCGAACCAAACAGAGGAACAGGGGAATATTCGTGGAATACAATTCCCCCCCCCCACGAAGATGAACACGAAGAGGAACAGGAAGAATTGACCGGCGCCCAAGTCTAAGATTAACCATTTGAGTTGCGAAGGTCAGGCTCAAAATGGAAGGCCAGACATTTCAATAATTTTCACATCCTTTGGTTTAACTACGATTCCTGGGAACAGTTTTTGGTTTAGCAAAGCCTGGACTAGCCATCTGGCACAATGGTCAAATGCCTGGTGGGCTGCTGGCTGACAGCCCCTATACTCACCTGATCTGCCACTTCAGCAGAAGTATAACTTTTCATTGTTAACTGTCTTGAGGAGTAGATACATAACACCCTATTTATACTATTTAACTTATAAAAATACTGAAGTTAATATGTTTTGTTCAAATAAATATGTGTTTTTTTTACATGTAAAGATTTAAGTATAATTTTGTAAACATGTAATGGAAATTGGTATAAAAAGGTATAAGTGATAAATTCCATGGCAAAACAGATAAAATGTTAAAAAAAAAATATATATTTTTGAAAGCTGTTAAACAGGTGTTAGCTCACAAATAAATTGCTATAAAGCGGGCATTCTCAGGGTTAGTTAAACCCTAGTGCAGAAAATAATGTAAACAAAAGGAAACCTAATGTTTAATGGCTATCCCAACTAAAATCAACAAATATAGCCAAGAGGAAAAAAATAAATATATTAAACTCTAGTACCAAGCAGTTTGATAACCAGCAGTCACTAAACTATTGGAAGTATTGTTCACAGACACCTAACCACTCTAACCTCAATATAGTCTTGACTGAGTACTGCTTTGAAGACCGAACCATTAGTGAGAGGAGAGACCGGATTTCTAAGCCCTGCCTAACTACCTAATTTCCCGGACAGCTCCATACTACATACCATCTTCTTTCTATGTCTGCATCTCTGTGGACATAATCCAGCGTGAACGTCCTCCAAAATGGTGGTGCTTTGGTGACGTCTTCCCTGATCCTCCAATTGGGGAAGAGGAAGTCACTGAAAGTGCCGCTATGTTGCCCTCAATTGACCTAAGGGTTTCTCTTCTCCCCTGAATGGAGGATTGAGGAGAGCACGTCACCAAACGCGCCGCCATATTGACTTTAGTTGGCACTTTCCGTTACGTTTCTTCTCCGAACCTCTGTAGTGTTGCCATTTTGGCAAACGCGGTGTTATGTTTGCTGAGATAAGGACGAAAAAAGAAGATACCAGATGAAGGATTGAAGATAGAGATAAGAGAAGAGAGAACATAGAAGATGAAGAAGAAGATATGGAAGAAGTTGTTAGCAGAAATGGAAGTGGTGAGCAGAGGAGGTAGGGAAACATTTAGAGAGCATGAGAGTGAACAAGAATGAAAGTATGAGAGTGAATGTGGGCACAGAGCAATTAATTTCTTTCCAGAATCAAAAATACCCCAAATTTTCATCCGAATCGAGACTGCCCCCGTGGTGTTTGCAGAAGCTCCGCCTTGTTGCGAAAGTACTACACCAGGCCAGATGCAGACGAATCCCTGAAAAAACAGGTATTAGATCTTACTCTATCATGAATTTTAGGAAATGCAGGCCTGCCGATCGTTTTAGCAAAAATAAACCAAAATTTACTGCTGGGGGTTCTATCATCATCATAAGTAAATAATTTGTATCACTTCTATTCACTTATTTTTTTTTTCTACATTGCATATATACAAACATACATACAAACATACTTATACACTTCCCATAGGGTTTCCCTGTTGTTCATTTTGCAAATTTACTGTATATTTGTCATGTATGTTGGATATTGTTCTTTCTATCAACTGAATTTTTAGCACCATTTACTACAAGAGGCCTGTTTCCTTGACAACCACAAACTTTTCCAACCTCCTGCCTTAGAGAGTTCATTTAAGGATAGATACATGCAAATCGGATTTGGGAACATATTTGCATAAAGTATTTTAGTCACAAAAACATTATCAAACTGTACGCTCACTGGCCACTTTATTAGGTACACCTGTTCAATTGCTTGTTAACACAAATAGCTAATCAGCCAATCACATGGCAGCAACTCAATGCATTTAGGCTTGTAGACGTGATCAAGACAACTTGATGAAATTTAAATGAAACATCAAAATGGGGAAGAAAGGGGATTTAAGTTACTTTGAACGTGGCATCGCTGTTGGTGCCAGATGGGCTGGTGTGAGTATTTCACAAACTGCTGATCTACAGGGATTTTCGCACACAATAATCTCTAGGGTTAACAGAGAGTGGTACAAAAAAGAGAAAATATCCATTGAGCTGCAGTTGTGTGAGTTGTGGGAGGAGGTGATGAATAAAGATGCAAGGAGCAGGTCAGTATTGGATCTTAGAGGGCGGGCTGGGAGTATTTGCTGATGAGGGAGCATAGGTAGGGGGAGTGGCGTTAGTGAGAGCTTTGTAGGATAGAGTGAGTATTTTTCATTTAATTCTGCTATGGATGTGGAGCCAGTGAAGGGACTCACAGAGAGGTGTGGCAGATGCAGAGCGTCAGGTGAGATAGATTAGTCTGACAGAGGCATTGAGGACAGACTGGAGGGGGGATAGTCGGGAGAGAGGAAGGCCGGTAAGTAGGTTATTGCAGTAGTCTAGATGGGAGATTACAAGGGAGTTGTTTTGCGGTGCTGGCAGTCAGGAATGATGGTGAGGGAGAGATATTGGTACTGTCAACAGTGATAGAAAGGTCAGGAAGGGGAATAGAGTTAGAGGTTAGGATTAGAAGGAGCTCAGTCTTAGACATATTTATCTTGAGATGGTGGGAGGCCATCCAGGAATAGATGCCAGATAGGCAGCTGCTGATCTGAGAGGGGACAGATGCAGAGAGTTTGGGGGTGGAGAGATAGATTTGTATGTCGTCAGCATATTTGAAGTCAAAGCAGTTGATAAGTTTACCAAGTGAGGAAGTGTAGATGGAGAATAGTAGAGGACCCAGGACAGAACCCTGAAGTACTCCAACAGACAGAGGCATTGAGGAGGAGGAATCACCACCAAAATATACAGAGAATGATCTGTTGGAAAGATATGAGTTAATCCAGAGATTAAGTACTGGCTCTCAGAGTGCAAGTAGAAAAAGTGTAATTAATTACCTGCAAAATAGCCTGATGTAGCTGATAGCAGGGCTGGGCAGAGAGGTGATATTAAGTAGATTCTTCTTAAGGGCCCTTATTTTGATCCAGAAAAGTTATTCTAGCACAGAGGAAAGGGGATTTGTCATACAATGTATATAAGATTTTGGCGGAGAATGCCCGAATATATAGGCCGCATTTTTTCCCGGGTGATACGAATTGCGCAACCCTGCGCTAAACCAAGATTATAGGCCACACTCCCATTTTAAAGACTTAAAGTGAGGTTGTGGCCTATAAGCTTGGTTTAGATCAGGGTTGCGCAATTCGTTTTGCCCGATGCCCAGGACATGCTTTTTTTTCTTTTTTCATCTTGCGGGCAAGAAGCAGAGTTAGGATCCAGATCCCCTGCAGCATATCCTCCTCTCCGGCAGCGGAAGTTGTCTATGTGGATCGCGCAGACGTTCACCGGCTGCGCCGATGCACGTAGACAACCTCAGCTGCTGGCACTTTCGCCGATGCTTCTCCATCATAGGAGCCCTGGCGCGGAAGTGCAGGCAGCGGAAGTTGTCTGCACGTATGGTGCACACGTCCACCGGCCCTGCTAGACACAAGGGAGTCTGGGGGCGCATTGGTAAGTCTGGGGAGTGGCGATTTCTAGGGAGCGAGTTGATTTAAGGGGGCGAAGTGGAATTCAGGAGGTGAGTGGCATTACTAGGGGCATAAAGCATGTGGGCGGGCAGAGTGCATTCTAGGGGCATAAGCACTATCTAGGGGGGCAGGTGGCATATCTGGGAGGTAGAGTGGCGTATAGGGGAGCAGAGGATTCTAAGTAAGGTGATTATATTTAACGGAGACCTTAAAATGGCTATTGGTTTTCCAAATTTCTGTTTATAAATAACATATGCTGACTAACTGCATAAAAGATACCAAAAAATGTTAAACTACATTCCTGTTTGTTAGATAAAATACTGTTTTACCATTCCACTAATGTGTATCTTTTCTTAAAAAATATTTTTTCTTTAAAATAGCACCAAACTTTTAGGGTGCGGCCTACAATCGGGTGCAGCCTATAGGAGAGCCAATACGGTATAATCTATAAAGGATGTTTTGATTTATAGGAAACGGTGGAGAGGTTAGGGGGTACTGGGGAAAAAAATTGAATGTGTATCATTTCTACATCAGTAACATGAGTTGGTTTGATTTCAGCAATTGCTAATTTAATACTGTGTAATTAAGTGTTAACTAATTTAATGCATTTCAGTCATAAGGGAAAAAAAAATAGAAAAAAAGCAATATCCAGTCATCTATAAAGGGTATGTTATCTGGGAATCAATGTCAGAAGAGTTCACTAACTAACTAACATGTGTTAAGGGGATTTTTAATTAGGACTGGCAGATCTACCTTAATCCAAGAGAGTTCTTATTTTAGTATAATCCCTAAAATCTGTGCTGTGAAGGTTTAGGGTTACTTAAGTCTTTGGACGTAACACAGTGTCTCTGATTACTGCCTGTACTCACAAAGCCTGCCCTGTATGTAAACACTGCGCACTGCTGGAGTTTGTTATGATACAGTAGCTCCATAAAATAAGCAATAATGCTATGCTAATGTTCAATTCCTTAGAACCACATGCTTTCATAAAACAGCTGCACATATTTAAATATGTTTTGCACTGCTAAGTCTACAGAAATAATGCTGATTTAGTTCTGTCACTGTAATGATATGTACTGAACACCTTCAGTTTTTATATGCATTGGGTAAACTTCCATTGTAAAAAAATAAAGCACATAAAAAATACTACATCAAGAGACTTTTGGCAGGCCTGCCTTCCAGTAAAAAGAAATTCATCTCTACAGTACTACACATCATGTTCGATGCACTGGAGGCATGGCTTGTACACATTTTTCTGAAATTCTTATAATTTTAACATTGATTTTTCATGTTTCCAAAATAATTAGATCACTTGTTCCATTGTTGGAATCTAGAATTATTATTGTAACTGTAAGAACTATAACTATTAGGACTTAACTCACTTGTTCTTACTGTAAATGTATTTTCTCAGAAATCTTTCTATTTATGTAAAGATAAAGCAGAAACAGTCATGGCTTGCAATTGCGCTACTGTAAGTCAATGCTGCTTTAATAATTGTATTCTTCTGTCTCTTTCAACATTTATTTAGGCTAAACATTTAATATAATAACAGCAAAACAATAACATTGATATATAATTATCAGACTAATAAAACCTAATGTACTGTTTGGTTAGACTGGTTGGCTTAAATATGAAACAAAATAATATGAGATGTTCTTAACTAATCACAGAGTATAAATTGCAGTATTTCTCGAATGTTAGTAGTTTATTTTTTATCATTTAAAAAAATGCAAAGTGAGCGAACAGAAGAAAAATCTAAATCAAATCAGTAATTGGTGCGACCGCAAATTGTCTTCAAAACAGCATCAATTTAAGGTACACTTGAACACATTTTTTAAGGAACTCGGTAGGTAGGTTGTTTCAAACATCTTGGAGCACTAACCATAGCTCTTCTGTGGCAGCCTCAGTTGGTTCTCTGTCTTCATGTTATCCCAGGCAGACTTGATGATGTTGAGATCATGGCTCTCAGGTTAAAGGACTCCTTGTTCTACATAATGCTGAAGATGGTTCTTAATGACTTTGCCTCTATGTTTGGGGTCATTGTTATGCTAAAGATACGAATACTCAGCATTAAAGAGTCCATAAATTCTGATAAAATGCCCCACTCCATTTGAAGAAATGTAGCCCCAAACTTATAAGGAACCTCCACCATGTTTCACTGTTGCCTACATTCATTCTTGTACCACTGTCCAGCCAACAAACTGCCTCCTGCTTAGCCAAGTATTTCAAATTTGACTCATCAGACCAGAGCACCTGCTGCAATTTTTATGCAGCCCAGGTGCTGTGTTTTTGTGAATAGTTGAATTGTTTGCATGTCAAGGTATGGCTATTTGGCTGCAAGCATGAAGACCACTTTTGGCCAGACTTCTCCAGATAGCGTAGCAGGGTCCCACTGTTTTCTGCCAATGCTGAGCTGATGGCACTGATGGACTTCAGATCAAGAAGGGAAGTAAGCATGATGTGTCTTTCATCAGCTGCACTAAGTTTCCTTAGCTGACCACTGCATCTACAGACCCCAATATTACCTGTTTCTTTGTGCTTCTTCAAAAGAGCTTGTCCACTGTCTGATTTGAAATCCCTGATTGGGAGAGACCTTGCTGATTATAAGTGTGTGTCTCTTGATTTTGGAGGGATAACTACCCCTAAAAACCAAAAAAAAACAAGCTGTGTTAGCTTTACACCATATGTAATGGGACCCATGTCTTCCAAAAAGTTACACTTTTGACTCAGTCCACCAAATATTTTCCCTTGGATTCCATTTTTTGGAATTGTCAACAGTAACTGAGGTAAGTGAGGCCTGCAGTTCTTAACATGTTATTCTGGGTTCTTTTTACCTCTTGGAGGAGGCAGAAATGAGTTTGTAATCATTTCCAGACGGATAGATTTCAATTACTTTGTTTCTCATCTGTTCTTGAATTTCTTTAGACCTTTTAGCATATTCACTTTGCAAGACAGGTTCTATTTAATTGATGTTTAGATGCAACAGGGGTGGCAGTCATCATGCCTTGGCTTGTCTAGTGAAATTGGACCCAATTATCAATTAAATTTGATTAATTAGTTTTCAGAAAAGGCCAGGTAGGGATGGGTAGCTTTTTCCTTCTATACATGGCATCATCATATAAAAACTGCATTATGTGTTAAGTTAGGTTGTCTTTGTCCAATTTTAAAGTTAGTTTGATGAACTGAAACATTTAGATTTATTGCTGCTTGGTCACCACAAATCAGTTGGGGTGAAAGACAATCACAGGGATTTGCAGGGATTATTACCGCATCTTTATTTAACAAAAGAACTACTCTGCGGGGGGGATCTTCCCTCCACTTTCCTTCACTGGCTAGAAGCTGCTGACGAAGCTGGTGGAAGGCAGAAAGTGCCGCTATGTATGATGTACATAGCTGGCCATGAAGGTCCTCTTTGCCAGCTACATATGATGTATGTAGCTCGCGCTGTATAGGTTAAAGGAGAAGTCTTATTGCAAAATAAATATTTTTTTGACCATTAATAGTGTTGTATACAGTAAATCAACTTTGCATTTGACTTTGGTCCAATAAGATTCCTTTATCTATAGAGCTGAAAGTTGTCATTGTACCCAGTTATGTGATATTGTGGGTGGCTTTCATTGATCAGACACCACACTGAGCTGGCTATATATAACACTACAAAAAAGCCCTGATTTACCAATAAAATATTTCCTTACAGCTTTGTTTCCCTACCTTTCCCTATGCTTCCCTACCTTCTCTACCTGCAAAACATGAAGTCTTGACAAACAGGACAATAACTTATTTTGTGGGCAGATTAGATGGGCCAAATGGTTCTTATCTGATGTCAAATTCTATGTTTCAATGTTTTCTTTTGTAGGGACCGCCTGAGATTGGCACTGCTAAAAAGTCTATTATTATTACTACCAGACATGTTTCCATGGATAATTTCCTCAACAAGCAGCTATTCAATATATAATTTGAAACCTTGTTTTTCATTGATATGTTTTTACATTTTCTAAGTTAAATGCATCTGCCATTAACTGTCTACATCTCACTGAATGCTTTCATTATTTAATTACCTTTAGACCTTTAGCTTTTAGTGCCCTGTTTCGGATCACTGATAAGTAAATTAACAGGAATAAGACTAATGACAAACCCTTTGGGTACTCCAATCAAACATTTAGTCCAATTGGAAACGTTGCATTAACGACAAAACTCTTATTCTGTATTTCAATCAATTATCTATCAAAGTGCACATTGACGACAGGAGATGTTGCTAAACACATATGAGGGTGTTGTTTGGCAGTGGCAGAAAAACATCTTATTGGCGATAATTGACATACCTGGCATAAACACACATAAACATGTGTAGAAAGATATATAAGATCTAAGATCATTTTCTTCTCCCAAATTATGTCTTAATGACAACGCATTCAATAACACAGAAATCTGCAGCAGGGGCCCTGTCTGATTGCTCCATGGAGTGTCAATATGCACCATATTAAATATGATACCATTGATTCCTAAGATTAAACCATGTATCTAAAATGCCTCAATAGCTCCAGAGAGCGTTCACAAGTGCAATATTGCAAGACATTTTGCCTCTCACAAGATAGCAGCGCCCATTGAAAAAATAAACAAGTTCCCAAGATGATCTCTCTGGCCCCTGCAGGTTGAATAAAGGTACTGCATTCAACCATGCAAGTTGATGGAGCCCAGTTTACTAATCACAATGTGATTGGCAAAATAAAAAAAATATTAAAAACAAAATGTAAGAAATAAAAACAGTTAAAATAAAAAAATAAAAATGTGAAAGCTTGTAAAATAATTCACCACTAATATCACCTTCAGGGGATCCATCCAGTTCCAACAAAATGCAAAAAAAAGCCATATATATATATATATATATATTATATATATATATATTTTTTATGAGCAAGTCGTAAAATTAACACTATATTTTCACAAAAATCCTCACATAGAAATTGTTAAAATACTAGAATTTGAAATATCCATGTCTAGTAGTCAAAAATATGTGATTTCATGGGGTAAATGTAACTTATCACCGCCCAAAAAACCTGCCAAACCTATGCATGGGTGGTATCACTTTACTCAGGAGATGTTGCTAAACACATATCGGGGTGTTGTTTGGTAGTGACATATACCAGGAGGTGTAAATGCATATGTTGATGTACAATATGTTAAAAATAAATGCAAACAATTACCATCACAATGTTAGTCAAAGGTTGTTAGTGGAATTAGTGCATGAAAAGGGTTAAATACCGGCATATGACAGCCTATGGTGTCTAGTTTTCAAACATATTTGGTTTGATAGGGGTTAATTGAACTGACGGACTTCAAAGTTGTCCCAAATAGGACATGGGCAGTATGACCAGAAATTTTTTTTTTGGGGGGGGGGTTATATAATGGCAATATATTGCTTGTACTTATTGCCCTATAACTTGCAAAAAAAGAACATAAAAACATTGGGTACTTCTAAACTCAGGGCAAATATTAGAATGCATTTAGCAGGTTTTTATTAGCTTTTGTAGATGAGTAAATGATTTTTCAAATAAAAGTCAGAAATAGTCTTTTTTACCAATTTTAGAAAAAAAGCCCTTCCTGTCTTGAAAAAACAATATATAACTTATGTGGGTACAGTAAAGAAGACAATTACAGCTAAACATGAGCACCTCAGAAATTGTCATTGTCATAAAGGGTTCACAAAATAAAAAACAGCACTGGCCTTAAGGGGTTAAACTTGAGGTTAACTGCAGGGGACTGCAACACCATCTAACCGTGCAATTAGCATGTAACCCACCTACTTTATTATCCCACTCACCCTAATCCTTACTATGAACCCCTACATGTACTTTTCTTTTCCACTAGCCCTTCAACATATTTCATCACCCTTTCCCCTAAACAATGCCTCCACCGTCCACATTTCTCCCTATCTCAGCTCTCATTCCATTCTCTCCTTTCTTTATACCCTCCCCATCACTAACCTCTCTCAGGTAAAGGCATCCAATCCACACAAATCACAATTCCTATTGTTATCGGTCTGGATCATACTCTTTCTGTGCTCGTCATTGTACAGAGACCCACCATCTCTTCTGCTGCTCTCCCTTACACTTCACAGGGAAGGGGTCTTGACATTCTTCTTTCACCTCATTGCACCTTTCAATGTCTGCCACCAATTCCAAATACACCCTTTCTGTCACTTTGCTGCATGGCTCTCTAACTTTCTTTCCTCAATCATCCCTATATTAATCCTAGAGGACATCAATATATCTGTTGATGACTCACCTGCTTCTTTCAAACTACTTTTGTTCTCCTCTCTCCAGCTTACAGACACTCTCCCACTACCTCTCTCATGTGTCTCCACTTCCTCCTGTCCTGAAGTTGCTACAGCTCAGTATAACCATACGGTAACCTCAGTCTTAGATATGTTTGCTGCTGTAACTGTGCGGCACCCTCCTACGCTGTCCACCTCAGCCATGGTATTCCACACTTACCTTACTCCTCCAAAGGTGTTCATGTACTACTGAGCCCCTGCGGAAGAAGGAAGAAGCTGGTTCACCTGAAGACTTAACTCATTACAAACTCATGCTCCGTTCATATACATCAGCCATATTTTATTTAATTAATCTCCAACCCTTTCTCATAACTCTAAACATCTGTTTTGTACTTTTAACATCCTACCTTGTCCCACAGCCCCTCCCTTGCCCTCCAACTTCTACTCCATCAAGGACTAAATCCTCCCCCATAGTGTTAATCATATGGCACCTCAACATCCTTCTTCGCCGCAAGCCACTCTCACCTGCTTCAGTCCAGTAACCCAGTAACCTATTTGTTGTCCTCCCAACTCATCATACGTCCCTTCAACCCTGTACCTTCACATTTCCTACATCCCCTTTCTAGTTGCCTTACCAAAAACGTAACCAGTATCTTTAATCTCTCTGTTTTCTCTGGTGTATTCCCATCTTCATTCAAACCTGCCATCATCTCTCGCACCCTAAAGAAACCTTCCCTTGATCCAACATCCCCATCAAACTACCATCCTGTTCCCTTCTCCAATTAGCATCCAAACTGAACAACTAACTAATCAATTAACACATTTCCTCTCTTAAAACTATATGCTTGACCCTTCTACAATCTGGCTTCTGTCCACAGCATTCAACTGAGGCTGCACTAAAATTATAAATGATCTCCTCTCAGCTTAAACACAAGGCCACTTTTCAGTACTTAATCTCTTGGACCTTGCTGCCGGCTTTGACATAGTTGACCACCCTTCATCCTACAAACCCCCTTTGCTCAAGGCATCTGTGAGACATGTCTCTCAAATCCTACCTCTGACCGTAATTTTAGTGTCTTATTCACTGGAACTTGCTCCTCTCCCTAGCTGGTGTTCCTCTGGACTCAGTTTCTGCATCTCTACTGTTCTCCATCTGTACCTCTGACAACTGGTATCTTCCTTTGGCGTCCAGTGCCATCTATATGCAGATTAAACCCTAAAGTATAGTTCCTGATCTTTCACCCACACTTCTAACTCGGCTAACTGACTGTCTTTCAGGAATTGCATCAGGCGTCCCATTACTTAAAACTCAACAACTCCGAGTATGAGTTTGTGGCAATCCCGCCATCCCCTCTCTGTCCAGAATTCCTGAAATATCTCTTATTGTTGACAGCTCCACTATCCATCGGACAGACCAAGTTCGCTGCCTTGGTGTCACACTTGACTTTGCTCACTTCATCATCCCTCACATCCAGTCCTCACAAAATCCTGCTGCCTTAACCTGAAGAACATCTCCCAAGTTTGCCCATTACTCACACAAGAAACAACAAAAATATTAATCAACTCCCTTGTGATATCCTGACTGGATTAGTGCAACTCCCTACTAACTGATATTTTGTATTACATGTTATACAAATATTTGAATCAGGTGATATATATTTGATATTGTTTGCACTGAAGCACACTTTGACACTTTATTCCTTATTGTTTATCTTTTGTGTCACAAAACTGCTGGTGCACTTAAAATTGGTGCTGGGTTCTTTCCATTTTTTATATGTTAACAGATACACAGCTTCAATAATGTTTTTAATTGCTAAATAACAAGATAACATGTACATAGATTTTTTTTGTTTCACATAGTGTTATTCTTTTTTTTTCTGCAGCACCATTGTTTCAGTTGCCGTAGGCACATGTACTCAAAGAATGTCATGAAAATTTGAAATACATTGTGTAATGCTATATGACAACACCATTAGGTCAAAATAATAAGGATAACAAGTTTTAAACAATGTTTCAGGTCCTGTGTTCCCATGGGTGCCAGGCTCAATTACTCACAGCAAGAGTCATTGCATCCCTGCTCTGGGTTTCGGGACACTGAGCATCCCTATGGCAGTGCGTTTGTCCAGAGAGGGCTCCTGAAGCCCTGATGGCTACTCCTGCACAGAGCAGCATGGAAGATGAAAGGCACGGACTCTCAGTACTTCCATCTCTTAAAGGAATACTGACCTTAAATAACCTACATGTGCCAAAGGGAGGGGAACTAGTCTATAGCCCTATAAATTTCCCACAAACTCTCAGGTCAGTGCTTGTTTGTTCCAGCTGTGGTATCTGCTTCCCAGAAGATGCCACTCCCTACTCCTCCTGTTTATGCTGTTCATTTGCTATCGTGACCTATCTGTTGGTGACCTATCTGTATGCTATTTGCCTCTGTGCTCTATTGGTGACTAGCTACAAACCTCTGCTTATTTACTGGACTACACTATTTGCCTCTGGCCCCTTTTGTGATTTACTAGCTACCGACACCGGCTTGCTTACTGGATTATGCGTCTTGGCGCTTGTCCCTACCCCTGCTCTGTGGCTCCACCAGTCCAACCCTTACACAATGGCAATTGTTGTCAAAGAAGGACATATTTGTCATGCATATTAAGGATACAATTATATTCATAAAAATGGATGGTCTTCAAAAGCTACTGTTTTCAAATGCTAGATGAATCTTAATGAAAGATGTAATTAAGTGAAGTAGTACATTAATTAAAGTTGTTAATATTAAAGTAACAAATAACAGAAAAACCACATAGTTACACAATAAAAGTATAGAATTCACTGCCTGAAGAGGTGGTGCTACCAAATACATTAGATGCCTTTAAAAGGGGCCTGGATGCTTTTTTTAATGAAGCAGAACACAGAGGGCTATGCATGATAGTACAGAAATTAACCCCTTAAGAACCAGGCTGGTTTTTATTTTTTGTAGCCTTTGGGACCAAACCTGTTTTAACACTTTTGCGGTGCTCGTGTTTAGATGTAATTTTCTCCTCACTCATTTAGTGTACCCACACAAGTTATATGTTGTTTTTTCAGGACAAAAATGGCTTTCTTCAGATACCATTTTTATGATCAAATTATCTAATTTCCTATAAAAAAATATGATGAAAAATTTAACACATTTTCTGAGTTTTACTTGAAAAATCTTTTACTGGCTTTTACTTTACCCCATCAAACCATATATTTTTGAAAACTAGACACCTCAAGGTATTTCAAATGCTGGTATTTTAACCTTTTCCATGCATTAATTCTACTACCACCCTTTGTCAAACGTTGTGGTAGTAATTTATTTTGTGTTTTTTAATCACAAAAATTGTGCTTCAGGTATGGAGTTACAGCTCCTGGTATACGTCACTTTCAAACAAGACCCCGATATTTGCTCAGCAACCCCCATGCATGGGTTTGTTGGGTTGTTTGGGAGGTAAAATGCCACATTTAGGAAGTGCGCATTTTTTAACTTGGAACTTTTACATCTGGTCCTTCTGCCCCATGTCCTAATAGGGCCATCTTTAAAGCCGGCTAAATAATAACACATCTTAGTTTATACATAATTCTGATAACTATTTTGGTTTAGGGGGTCCGAAAGCCTAGATTTACTCCTTGATTTTACTATGGTTGATTATAAAAGGCTGACAGGAATATTTTTTTTTCCTTGTGCTGATCGCATCTGTTAGGAGGCTTAAATAAAAGAAGTATTCAGCTTGATACATTGAATCGAAGTTGATTTGAATGTACTTATTTCTCAGGAAGCCTCTCTTTATGGATGAAACACATTAGGTTTTAAGTATTCCAACCTAATCATAGGAAAGAAGAAAATAAATCCTCAGGTGTACATGTACTGCTAGCTTTTAAGTGAAAATACGTTTTATATTTTTATCTGTATTCTTACATTTTGTATATTAAAGCAATTACGTTTGTTTCAAGTCCATGCTGTGGAAAATGGGTGTTACATATAGTGCTCCCACCTATAAGACATTGATCATAAAAAGACATTGCCCAGTTAAATGGTTTACACTGGGTGGGCCACCACAGGACACCATCTGTTTCATTTTGGTGTAAAAAGTCCTTCACTTTAAATTTAAAACGTATACCAGAGACATATATCCAAGGTAAACTACAGGCCCTAGAGCAGAAGTAATAGTAGTGCTAGATTAGAATCTTGGAAATTATTAATGTGCATTTGAAGAACAGCCCTTGTACTATAGAACATTGAACTTGAAATTGACATGAATGAATGACATCTTTCATCTTTTTTTCTCTTCCATTCTTTCCTGTCCTCTTCCATCTCCTTTGATTCCTCCTTTCCTCCATTTCCCTCTTTTCTCGTGTCTATTTCTCCTTATTTCTCTCTTCTCTCCTTTCATCTCCTCTCCTTTCTTAGCCTTTCTCTCCCTCTCATTCGTCTTTCATTTATTTTTTCTGTCTCCTTTCTTTCTAAAGAACAAAACAAGAAAACATTTATGTCTGTATGTAAATATTTGTCTTACAAATATTCTTTAGTATATTGTTTAATGTACTAAATGTAGTGTTTAAATGCAGCATGAATGAGGAAATAATATAATTCTTATAATTAACTAAATAGTAAATATTTTTGAGAAAACACACAATGTACGACCCCTTATTCCAGGAATAATCACATTATTTTTTTTTGATGTGGCTAATTTCACTTCGACTTACTTTTATGTAAATACTATTTGTCCCTTAAGTAAACAACGAAGATATCTTTGCCAGTAGGGGAGTCATTTTCCCATGAGATTTTTCTTTGTGAAGCGCCAGCTGTTAAGACGTTTGTAATGTTGAGCCTTATCTACACAATAAAACACAGCAAACATTTGTTTTCCAAACTCTGCTTTCTTCATGTAGAGGGACCTTGTATGTAATAGAACATGGACAAAACTGGGATTGAATAAATACTTTGAATCGATTCTGGATTTCTTGAACGCATTTTTTTTCCACCCAGAACTTTTTGTAAAATGCTTACCCTGTAAATATTCCTAAAAGGAGATAAGGAAAGACATATTAATGGAAGTACTCAATTTTAGAATCCCTCTTTATTGGCAGAGGTTAAGATAAAGGTCTGAAATGAGTAGCTCGAGAAAGGAAATTAGGGTAGCAAGTGTTATGATGTGGATATATGTGATATATCAAGTTTATTCCACACTTGCAGTGAAAGTTGTATAGCAGGATGAACCTTAAATAACCTTGGCCTATCTGTGCAACATTAAAGAGGGTATTACACCATTTTCCTGTTCTTCACAATATAAAGTGTTATTATGTATATGAGAAGCTAATAGACAATACGTGAAAAATACATAGTAACATTTGTAAGGTAGCATAACCAATTTAACTATGACACACGATGAGTTAATTTGGGGCAGAACTTGATAAGGCATAGTTATGTTTAGTAGATGAAATGTTCATTCATACAAGCAACTCTTGTCTTTAAAAAATCTTTTTGCATCTTATGAATGCAGTGATCTTTAAAGAAATATGATTTTAAGATTTATACCATATTCCAAATGAATATGAAAGAAACACAGAAGGACCTTAAGGACACCAGTGACACTGGGAACCTCAATAGTTTCTAATACCATCCCTCTCACACCAAGCAAAAGTATCACTAGAAAAAAAAGGAGTCATTTTTGGTAAGGGCAAAATATAAAAGTCCTTAAAAGAAAACAGTTCAAGAAAACAAAAAGAAAATATTCAGGGGGAAAAAAAGTATACGAAAATCACAAATCTACCTGGTAAATGTTACCTGCTTCTGAAACAAAATGCAGAACACAAAACAAGGCTAAAGATAAGGGCGGGCAAGACTTGAGCTAAAATTATATTATCAATTCATCTGCTAGCTCATTTTAAAAGTCTTCAGCTTATCATGAACCATGAAGGACACTGGACAAGGCATAGACAGATAATTCACTCTTAGCATGGCAAACCATCTCAGACAGAGATCTGGAAACAGTCAGAGCTGTGTTGCCACTGTAGGGAAGCCAATTGCATTGATAAATAGGAAAAGGTCAAACAGAGAGGAGGGAACTAGTCAAGGAAAGAAAAATAAGGATGCAAGACAAGATAGAGTCCAAGAGGTGAAATGTGAAGTTAGAAAAATATATCGGCTGCTTTCTCTCTGCTAGTTGAGCCAACGTGTTCATTCTGTTAGTAGTTTAATGGACCAGTGCGGGAAATGGTGGTATAAGAAGGTAGTATAGTTTTTTAATTGGACACAACAAACTAGTTATAGTACACATCCGATCATTAACCAACAAAAAGCTTTAGAATAGGTACACATTTTCTATATGCATATTGTATAGAGGCTGTTTAAGTGTTGCCAACAGACTTCAAGGTTGCCAGCCAGCATTGGGGATGCATGATCTTCACCTTGGTAAGTCCTGACATTCTTTACAAGATTGTGTGGATATGTAAAAAGTAAACCTATAGACTATACCAATAGATTTGCAGTAATTGTTTTGCAATCTGTACTTTCTAGTTTGAAAAGAGTTAATAAATTATTGAATAAAATGAGTTCTGACTGTATCCTTAATGCATGTTAATGACAAATATATTTTCATATGTCCATGACATTGCCCTCTTTATAAATATTAAAGTGTCACTGCAATATTCTTTATAAGATACACTATGTTACAAAATGCTCTCTGTAAAGCATTGTGCCTTCTTATAAAATGTCACAGTGCTCTTTTGCTTAATTCTCAGAAAGGAGATCAAAGCCAGTTGTCCTGGGCTTAATGTGCCAGTTCACACAGTGTTCTTTCTGTTCTTCACAGCACTGAGCACAGCTTATTCTGTTTACTAAGAAAAAAGGAAAAAATAATAATAACCTATGACACTTCTTAGCTCTATTTTTTTTTGTTTCTGTGCCTAAACATTACAGATTATAATTGGTTCATTCTGTTATTCCCACTAAAGGATACATATTTCTGTTTAACATGTTTCTTTTAATGTTGTGCACATTAATAGCTAGAATTGCCATGGATAACTTTACAATGTTGTGCTTAAAATAAATATATTTTTGTATTATTAATATTATTTGTCACAAGCGTCCTGATATGGACCCTTTCAGTTATATTGTCAGCAGACAGCTAAAGAAAAATCCTCCAAAAACATGGGAGGGTCTCTGTAATTTTCTCTGACATCAAACTAAGACTGTGCACACATATTAGAGATCCCCAGCACTCTTTTGATACCCAAAAGAGCATCTCTCAAGCTTTTATGGTAATGTCAAAATGCTCAGCCATCCATATTGATTGTTCTTCTCTTTGGCAATGCTGACTGAATAAAATGGAGGCTGTAGTAACTCCGCAGCCAGAGACTTGTTAATATAACAGAGTGGTGTTGGTATCAGGTTTAGTATATACTTCAAGAAATTGTCAGATCCAATACTTTTGTCAGAATGGCATCTACTAAATAAAGGTGATTTTAACTGGCAAGCCAACAAATAGATGTTCATATATTTAAGCAAACAACAATGATTTAACATAATGTCATGTTCCACCCTTCGCAGCCTGGAATACTCAAAATGTGCTGCTTATTTCCTTCTGTAACAACTAGTGGCCGCCCGTCTCTGAAGCACCCAGACCTAATCATCATGTTCAGCTGAACCCTGTTACCTGCATCAAGCCTGCCCAGCCCTTCAGTCAGGGCCTTTGCATTGAAGTTAGTGAACTGTTTTGCTCTGGCCCTGTGTACCTGATTCCTGACTTGCTATTTGGCTTCCTGAGTACCTGATCCTGACTTGTTCCTGCATTTAGCCCTGCCAAGTGGGCTTACCTGCTGTGCGCCCCATCCAGAGGGCTACCTGCCGTGCGCCCCATCCAGAGGGCTTCCTGCCAAGAGACTTACCACCTGTGCTTGTTCTTCATGCTAACATATTCAATACAGATAATATTAACGTATTCTGTCTGTAGTTTGTTTTTTTGCGCCTGTCTGTATCATTCC
This sequence comes from Spea multiplicata, assembly GCA_009364415.1. Classification (NCBI taxonomy): domain Eukaryota; kingdom Metazoa; phylum Chordata; class Amphibia; order Anura; family Pelobatidae; genus Spea; species Spea multiplicata. Next base: position 17,778,887 of record VKOC01000003.1, on the reverse strand, counting down.
CCAAGTAATTATGCATCGCGGGGTACAGACGGAACCCCTTGTATCCCCTGCACCTGGGCTCCTACCAGACCTGGTTTGTGACACTTGAAAACCTGAAAACCAAACTTGATTACCTTATGTCTTTTGGTTCATGAACTATTGGTGTACTATTTTATATATGTTATTTATGTATTTATGGATCTATAAATTACACTTTTAGTGTAAACTAGATTATAAACGAAGCTGTGTGTGAAAAGAAAGTATACCCTTTTTTAATTCTATAGTTTCTACATATTGGGACATAATAACAATAACAAAAATCAAGCCAAGATGGAGAAGCTTTCTTTTTCACGCAACAGCATGTTGGGTTTGTTGAACATTTTAATAATAGTAGCGACAATGATGATAGTAATGATAATAGTAATGCTAATAAGAATGCAGCCACGGTACTTGAATCAGGTTGGGATTTAATTAAAACAGCCCCCAAAGTTGATTGTTTTGCAATTATTATTTTTAATTTATATTATCTCTTATCTCAACTTTTGACATGTATAGAATTGTCACACTGGAACAAAAAAGGAAACCCATTTCTATTGTTTTAATGCTATTTATTGCATGGAGATATCTTAGTAAAAGCATGGCCTATTGTGCCCCTCTTATCATATATACTATTATAGTATGTAACGCTTATATTGAGTTAAGATAAACGTGTCTTTTACATTTGGAGAGAGACCAAATTGTATATTTTCTCACCCCTTATTTTTATTTATAAACTCTCATGAATACAGTTCAAATTAGAATGATTAGAGATTCTGGTTTAATTGATCAATTTACACTCATCATTTCAATAAAGAGCTACTGTTTAGCAAACTTGTATTTAAGTGTTAAGAGTGAAGTATATATAATGTATACTTCTATTTAATGAAGCTTGGGCCACAACAATATTAAAAACAAAACTCCAAACTGTTGGTAATTCTAGTTACTGACTATTAAATATTACATTGTGTTTTCCCATCTCTAGAACGTAAAGAGGCAGATTTTTTATAAAAACACAGTTTAACACTGACTTCCTGAATATCTACGCACTAAACTAATATCTATGTATTGATTACTAAAATGTGTCTGCCAGAATTGCCTTATTGCCATCTGTTCTGTGGGTATGTGCACTGTGGTTGCTGTCTTGGGATTTTCAGCATTCTTTCAGTCAGTTGATGTTGTATTGTAATGTTTGTAGTGTTTTTTTTCTTGTTATTAATTATGTATGTAAAAATCCTAAGATTGGATTTTAGATTTTTCTTAGACGCCCAATTAGGTGGGTGTTGAGGTTGCCACATTTTTTAAAGCACTGCAGAAAAATAAATGCTTAAAAATATATTCTCTGTTTTTAAAGAGGGTTCCACCTAATTTCCATTTTAGACGGTTGTGTTATTTTGGGTTAAGTTCCATCTCAAGCACCACACAGAGATAATTATTTGAGGCACTCCTAATATGATATCATCCTTACTTAATCCTCAGGGTGATTAAGACTAGCACATACTGTTATTTAGTGAAAGGAAGTATGATAAGGAGTCATTTTGTTTATCTAGTACCTGGGGCTAAGATAACAGAGGTAGAACACATACACAAGACTAATATGCAACTGTCCAAAATCATTATGCTATGTAAAATGTAAAATTGCTTTTAAACCAAGAACCAGGGCCGGACTGGCCCACCGGGATACCGGGAAATTTCCCGGTGGGCCGGAAGATCCGTGGGCTGGGCGGCCGGCAGACTTACCATGAAGACAGCCGCTGAGCGGCTGCACATGGCATTAAAGGCCTCCCTCGGCGCCAGAGCCGGGCTTGGCAGGGGGGCAATTGCCCCCCAGGCTGCCCGAAATCTAATCAAAGCGGCCGCTGGGTGCTAATGCAGCCAGCCGGCATCAGCACCCAGCAGCCGTGTGCGATGGCCGTCTAGTGATGGGAGCAGTGTGAGGGGTGAAAGCTCCGCCCCCTCGCACTGACCGTTCACCCCTCACGCTGCTCCCATCACTATGCAGCCATCAGACTGCTGGGAATGTAATCTAACCGGCCGGTGCGTGCTGATGCCGCCGGCCGGCTCTGCTTTAATGCTTTTTTTTTACTTTATATGGCAAGCCGATCCAGCTTACCATATAAACAAAAAAAAGTGTTAAAGCAGAGGGGTATAGGGTATAAGGCATTTCTGGATGCAGAGTGACATATAGGGGGTCAAAAGGCATATCAGGGGGCAGAGGGGCATATAGGAGGGTTGAGGCATATCAGGGAGGCAGAGTGGCATATAGGGGGGTATAAGGCTTTTCTGGAGGCAGAGTGCCCCATGATATGCCTTTTAACCCCCTTTATGCCACTCTGCCTCCAGAAATGCCTTATACCCCCTATATGCCACTCTGTCCCATGATATGCCCATTCTGTGCAATGTATTTAATTTATTAGGGCCTTTTAACACTTTTGCTTTCTGGCATTTTAATACAAATAATGAGATAAAAAGAATGGCACATAGTGTGACTCGGGTATGTATAAGGGGTGCGTGTGGGTATAAGAGCTTCACCGTGAGATAAACTATATGGGGCTGGTCTCCAAATTTTTCCAGGGCTGCTTTTCGGTCCCAGTTCGGCCCTGCCAAGAACACTATTTTATAATAGTAATCATGATAATATATTATTTACCTTCGACTGTATAAAACATGTTGGTTTTATAACCCCAATGAGTGATGTGCTAATTCACCTTTATTAAAAGGAAACTGTCACTATTATCACTATAATAATGAGAAGAATACTGTTTCCATTAACTTCTTTATGTAAAGCTGCTTACACTCTCACAACTCTTTAACCCTCCCAGATGCATGGGATAGGCATGCTGCGTATATAAATATAAATAGAAGTTAATAATAATAAGAATAATAATAAGAATAATGCACTGTAATCCTATCTTTTAGTTGAATGTACAATAGGCATGTAGGAGAAGTAAGGAAAATGTATGCTATTGCCATATATGTCAGTATACTTTTGGCAATCTGATATACAGATATATGACTTAAGAGAAAAAAAACGACAGATTTGATTAAAATACATTATTTGCAGTGCTTATATAGGTTCAATAAAGTTGGATAATATGCATGATAATATGATGTGTACTATATTCTTCTGGAAAATATGGGCTTTTTTAGACAAAGTTTTTTTTTGTTTGGTAACTGCATAAAATTGGAAGGATTCCAGCTTCCTATGTGGTCACACTGCCCTTGTAGACTGTAGAATTCTATTACATGATACCCTTTTTCTTTGACAACGTTAAAATAAATAAATATCTAACACCGAGTTGTTCTGCACTGCCTATTTCAATGAAAAGAATGTGTCAAGGTATTCTTAGCAAATGTCAATAGAATAGTACAACTCTTTTCTTTAAAAAGGCCAGTATCCCTGTATCAGCTGCGTGGATTTTTTCACAGCCACTAACCGTTCATTTTATATTTGTAATCTTTGCTTGAACACGTGTATGTAAATGGTACATGAGAAAATTCTGAGAATATATGACATATTCTTTAATAACATATACATATACATAGTGCTTTTCTAACAGAAAAGATAATAGTTACAAGTAACAACAAACACAACAAAAAGTGCTGCTAATCAGCTGTGTTGGTTTTCAGAAACTCTGTATATTCTGGGTTTTTTAATTCAGCCTTTCCCCAGCATGACACTATTACTTTTAAAAACTTTTTTGGCTGTCCTTTGCTCTGTGTATTATCTAATGGAAACATAAGCCTTGACCTTCGGATCTTTAATAGTGATTTCTAGCCTTACATCTATTAACAGAGGCACCCTAGAAAAATAATTGAAAGTACTTTGATCTGTCAAAGTAATAATAACAATGGTCTTTGTTGTGTTTTGCAGCTGTTTATCTGTAATTCTTACATACCTCAAGATTGTAGGTTTGCGAACAGGGCCCTCTCCACCTAATGGATCGGTTTGTTTACCCCTTGAAAATATGTATTGCAATAAACACCTCATATTGCTGTTGCTATATAAATAAAGGATAATAATAATATCTTTTATGTAACAGTCATATCTGCCACCAACAGAAATATAAATTTATACTACTGAGATTGCTATGATTGATAAACAGTTAGAGAGTCTGACGGCTTACTTTACTACCATTTGCTAGTTAGGGCCAAGATAGGTAAACTGATAACTAGGGGATCAATAGAGTGTTGAGAGCAATTTGGCTGAGTTGTATCAAGCTAGAGATCACATTATACAGAGCTATAATAATACAGAAATAAAGTATATTGCCAAACTGACAATGGTGAGGAAGTTTTTAATAGTGGATTTTGACATACTAATTGATGATGGACTTACCATAATGACCATACCTGGTCATAAGTGACCAGGTATGAGAGATATGCATCCCTTGCAAGTTAGAAGCAGCTTTGATAGCTCAACATTTAGAATTCCAGTGTAGCAGCAGATATAAAGTATTGTATGCAGGTTCAGAAAGAGGTAAGATATAAACAGGACAAGCATTTGTGAAAGCCTTGGATATCAGTACCAGGACTGGCTGGCATAAAAATCTGTTATCTGATGAGTAAGGAAAATGTGAAATTTTTGCTGCACATGCAGCTATTTTAGTCAACGAGTTGTCCAGGCAATCAGGATTCGGATATTAATGATGAACTCAAATGTCAGTGTTGCCTGTGTTGGGTATGCATCCAAGGAATATTTGATTAGTCATAGTATACTGGCTTTAGGACTGAAATGAATAAGTTGAATGGAGTAAAGGGCAAGATCAAAGCATATGTAAATATATATATATAAATAAATATACATGGACAAAAGTATTGTGATACATCAGTTAATTATTGACTTCAGGTGTTTCACAGACCCATTGCCTGTGTATACAGTGTATAAAATCAAGCACCTAGCCACGCAATCTGTATTTGCAAACATTTGTGAAAACATTTGTGAAGAGCTCAGCGAATTCCAGCATAGTAGGATGCCACCTTTGCAATAAGTCGGTTTGTGAAATTTCATCCCTGCTAGATATTGCACAGTCAACTATAATTGATATTATTGGAATGTGAAAACATTTAGGAACAGCAGCAACCCAGCCAGATTGCAGAAGACCACGTAAGTCACAAAGCGCTGATGTGAATGGTGCGTTAAAGTTGCCAACGCTCTGCTGATTCCATAGCTGAAGAGTTCCAAATGTCCACTGGCCCTGTTAAATGGGTTTGGTGGGGGAGAACTAGACTGGCCCATTCAGAACCCTAACCTCATTGAACACCTTTGGGGTAAAATTGAACAGATATTGCATGCCAGGCCTTCTCATCCAACATCACCTTACAAAAGGTCTACTATTTGAATTGGTAAAAATTCCCACAGAAAGTCTTGTGGAAATCCTTCAAAGAAGAGTGGAATCTATTATAGCTGCAAAGGAGGGTGGAGATCAGCTACATATTAATGTCTATATATTTCAAATGGTGTGTCATAAAAAACCTCTTGATGTTATGGTCAGGTGTCCCAATACCTTTGTTCATATACATTATATATTTATAATGTTTTGCTTTTGATCCATTTTTTTTGCAACAAACTTCATTGGTTTGGACAAATTTCAGTCCAGAACAAAATCAAGAGACTATAAAAAGCTAGATATACATCTGGCTCAATGCTAGACCGTTGTGTTTATGGCCCTGTTTCACATCAAAGTGAAACGTATTATCTAGATTTTGACCATTGACATTGTATTGCAAATGAGTTGGATCATCTAATGTCTGCCTATTGTCTCCAACGACAGCTCCCATGTCTCTGCTTCTCCATTTCTGCAGGTGCTCTTTATTTTTTCTCCTTCTTGTTTTTTTCTCATATATTATGTATGGGTATTTTTTAGGAAAATGCTTATCTAAAAAGTTTGTTTTTTTGTGAGAAAATTAATGTTTTGAAACATTAACAGAAAATGTGTTCCAAAGTAACTCCCTTCCTTCCCCCTACCTCACCTTTCCTAATCCATCTCCTGCAACAGCACTGTACTTATGTCCAGTTGCATTATTGCACTGGGTTACACTTATAAGGCATGTCTAGCACAATCATGGCACTTTTACCTTCTTTTACCTTAACTCTTCCTAGATCACAACCTCGTTTCAACTGGGCCCTCCTTACCTCTTGTTTCTGTAAGTACAAATCATTGTGTTGCACTGTTTACCCATTGTACTGCGGTGCATAAAATGATGGAGCTTTATAAATTAATAAATACAGTAACACAGTAATTGCACACCTCCTTCTTAATTGTAATTTTTTTTTTTATAAACACACATTTTGTTTTAAGCTTTATAAATGTTTTTTTCCATAATGGCATACTTTAACTAGCAACTATTTACTCTCATTTTTAAGTCAAAATAAACCGTGGTATTATTAGCAACTACATAGAATTGGTTTGCCTTTGGTATCCTTAATTTATAATATCATAATATACATACAGTACATACATTTTAACGTAATATCACATTAAAGACATTAATATGCCCATTTTTTATTCTATATCGGTTTTGTTCTTCCTTTGTGTAATTGACTTGGAAGAAGTGGGAAAATTATCTGGGAGCCTGGTTGAGAAATCATTATTAGCACCAGCGCCACCATCAAGAGGCTACAAACCGGTACTAGTGTACCGGGCTCAGCCACTTTGCTCTCTCACCAGAGAGAGCAGGGAGGCACCCAGCTGGGTCATGTAATGTGCACTGTATGACCCTGTGATCGTAAAGAAGGCCCCTAGCAGCAGCTTCATCCATCCCCACCCTCAGAAATACTTCTAGGCCAATACTGCGGGACTGAAGCCCGTGGGGCTAGCATGGCCAGAGTAGGCCCTGACTGGGCTCCCGAGTAGGGCCAGGCTTTTTGGTGCCAGTTTTGGTAAGCTGGGGGTTGGGTTTAGGGGAAGATTACTTAAGGGGTTGTGACACGAGTTTTAGGGACATTTTGTAGTCACCTTACATTGTGGTGTTTGTCCCTCCCTCCCTTTTTATTGGGGTATGTTGGGGTACTGCTGTCACAGCTGGGTGGGTGTGAATGCTCTGGGGTAGAGCATTTGATGGGAGGTTCCTGGTAGATGGTGCTGGGAGCCTCAGGTTTGGGCATTTTGGTGTGTTCGTCCCTGTGTGGTGGTTCCTAGTTTGCCTGGTTTATTTATTATGTTTATGTTCATTTGGTAGTCTTTGCCCTGTTAACACAACGAGGTGTTGGGCCTTCACTTAGTTAATAAATAAAATTGGCTGTGGCCTTTTCAACCCAAGTTTCAGGTGTCTGTCATTATTGGGTTAAAGTAAATTGAGTGGGGGGCCTGGCCCGGAGATCGAGGGTACTTCAGTCAGCACTTCCTCAGGCCCAACATGTTGATGTAATTTCCCAGTGCTCAAGCGTAGCGTGTGAGGACCTTGAAGGTGCAGAAGAGCTGGCAGTGGCCTACCTCCTCCTGAGCCAACAAAGGTTGTGTGTATAAGTGTAAATAAGTATGTTACTGTATGTAAGTATGTTGTTGTATGCATGCTACTGTGAGTGTGTAAGTATAATACTGTGTGCAATAGCGTACCTAGCAGGGGGCGGGGGGGGGCGGTCTGCCCCTGGTGCCGCTCGTCAAGGGGGTGCCATGGGCTAGGGTGACCACATGTCCCGGATCCCCGGCAGCCTCGTCATTTTTTTTTTTTTTTACACGGAGGAGAGAGAGGAGCACCACCAATCGCTCGTCGCCCCTCAGTCTCCTGAGGCCTCCAATTCCGTTGCGGTGCCGGCATGTCATGCTGAGCGCCGGAATATGATGTGATCTTTCGGCACTCAGCATGACATGGAGTTAGAGGTGCCGGCATAGCAGGAAGCTGCAGCAGAGCAGGAAGCAGCGGCAGAGCAGGAAGACGTCGTGCTCCCACCGCAGGACTTTTGGACGGTAAGTCCAAAACCTTTAACTACAAAAGGGGAGAGGGTAGATAGCGAGGAGGGAGGGAGAGGGTAGATAACGAGGAGGGAGGGAGGGGGTAGATAGTGAGAGGGAGGAGGGGGCGATAGTGAGAAGGGAAGGCGGAGGGGGTAGCTAGTGAGAAGGGAGGGGGTAGAATAAAAAGTCAGTAGATAGTGGAGAGGGAGGGGGTAGAAATAGTCGAGAGGGAGGGGGTAGATAGCAAGAGAAGGTGAAGTGGATGGGGTAGATAAGTGAGAAGGAGGGAGAGGGGGTAGATGTTAGAGTGGGTAGATAGTGAGAAGGGAGGGGGGTAGATAGTGAGAAGGGAGGGGGATAGATAGTAAGAAGGGAGGGGAGAGAATAAATGATTGTGTGAATTAATTATGTGAATGACAGTGTGAATTAGTGAGTGACTGTTAAAGTGTTTGTATGATAGATGTATAATTGATTTGTGGAAAGGCAAAGGTGGCACAAGCAGGGTGTTTGAGCCTTGGGGACCAAGATGACACAGGCAAGGTGTTTATGGGACAAAGATGGCACAAACTTTGTTTGGGGACAAAGTTGACTCATGCTGGGCTGTTTGGGGACAAAGATGGTAAATCCTATGTGTGTAATCTGGGTGCTGGTCAGGTTCTATGTGGGCAGTGTGGACGCCAGAGCTGGCTTTGGGTTGTGCAACCTATCATCTATGCCTGTAGTTTTATCTCTTGCTGTGTTTCCAAACATTATTATTGTGTACCTGCAAATGCGGGATTTGTATATATATGATTACTAACAGCAATCACACTCCTATCATGCCAAGTCAGCTAGTACATGCTGGAATCTGGGTATGCCTGAGCATGATAGAAGTGTGATTGCTGTTAACAATCATATATATATATATTAATATTGTAATTTTTTTGTCCTATTTTGCTGTGTTACTTACTTTAAATAAAAGTGTGAGATTTTTTTTATGGTGGGGGGTCATATTTAGTTTCGGACAGGTAAATGCTGGATTTTCGGTTTCAGTCCAGAATTTTCGTTTCGGTGCGTCCATAAGCCAGATAATGAAATGGTAGGCCTACATCACATTAATGTTTGGCTTAGTATATAGTGATGCGTTATGCTGCACTATTATCAGTGTCTGGCTCAATGTATATTGATAGAGATTACGCTGTACCACCGTCAATGTCTGCCTCAGTATATCGTTTTAGGTGTTCTGCTGTACCGCCATCAATGTCGGCCTCAATATATAGTGATAGGTGTTATGCTGTACCCCCATCAATGTTTGCCTCCGTATATAGTGATAACAGTAATGTTGTACCACCTTCAATGTCTGCGCCAGTATATAAAGATAGAAGCTATGCAGTTTTAAAATGTTTGGGGGGGTGCGACATACAGGAGCTCAGAGCCTCGTCAAAATTGGACAATGGAAGACTGGAAGAAGGTTGCCGGGTCTGATGAGTCTCGATTTCAGATGCAACATTCAGATGGCAGGGTCAGACTTTGGCATAACCAACATGAAGGCATGGATCCATCCTGCCTTGTATCAATCGTTTAGGCTGGTCGTGGTGTAATGGTATGGAGGAAATTTTCTTGGCACACTTTGAGCATCGTTTAAACGTGACAGTCTACTTGAGTATTGTTTCTGACCATGTCCATCTGTTTATGACCACATTGTACCCATCTGGCTACTTCCAGCAGCGTAATGCACCATGTCACAAAGCTCACGTCGTCTCAAACTGGTTTCTTGAACATGACAATGAGTTCACTGTACTCCAATGGCCTCCACAGTCACCAGATCGTAATCCAATAGAGCACCTTTGGAATGGACGGGAGATTTGCATCATGGATGCCACCATGTCCATACGGGACAAAATCTGGGAGGAATGTTTCCAGCACCTTGTAGAAAGTATGCCATGAAGAACGGAGGCAGTTCTGAAGGCAACCTGGTACTAGCAAGGTGTACCTAACAAATTGCCCAGTGAGTGTATATCTCAATGCTGTTGGATAGTGTGTGCATGTAAATAAGAGTATGATGCTAGCATGTGTGTGTGCATATGGTTTTTGCATGTTACCATATGGCATTAGCATGCATGTGTAAGGTATTATAGAGTTAGTATATGCTGTTATCATGTGTGTGTGTGTGGGTATCAATAAATTATGTGATTGTGAGTTTGTGTGCCAGTGCATGGTGTTGAAATGTCAGGATGAGCCTAGGATTAGAAGCTCCTGGGAGGGGGAGAGGAGGAGAAATAATTTGTATGTCAGTGTACTGTGGTACAGTTTACATTTTAGTATGCATGCATGATATAGGGGGCTTGAAGAAACACTGCAGCCAGATGCCATTAACCCTAGACTTGCCCCTGTTTCTTATAACGTATGCTTATGGGAGGATCTAAAGATGGAGCAATGGATAGATCAATGGGTGGGAGAGTGGGATGGACATGGCCCAGGGTCACGGAGCCTAGGCATTAAGCATGTGCCGGTCTCCAAGAATTCTGATGGTGGACCTGTTTAGCACTCTCATGTTTGGTATATAAACTACTTTCCACAGATATCTAAAGCACTGATGCATACTCCCTGCTGAGTTTCTTAAGCTTAATCTGTTGCCTACGGTAATTGCAAACATGTGATCACAACAAAACTTGTGTAATGACTCCTGGAGCAATGCAGTATGAGTAAGCAATTTGAACATTTGAATGTCAACATTCCAACAGAGAATTAGTATATATGTACTTTGTGGTTATTTTTAACTCATGCAAATATTCTTATTAGATCTGTGAATTTTATAAACAGCTCATGTATTTAGTCTTCTACTGTTATTATTGTGAGCCATTTGTCATGTAATGGACAATGTTTCAATGCTTCATAGGCGTCGTGTTTATTAAAGGAGTTCTTCTGCATATAATAAATACAAGATTAATAAAAAAACTATAGACAAATTACAAGTACTCCTATTCCCAGGCCCCACTCCTACTTACAGTGCGCTTTATGATGCAGAATCAATAGCACAAAACAAGCATATTTAGTGCTTTATACTGTAACAAGAGTAAACATATACAATGAACACAATTAATCATTTTAACAAAGTGGCTTACTATCTTTTAGTAAAGTTGATTAGCGTGGCATTTGCATTTGTTTTGCCTAGGTATCTTGAATAAATAGGCAAATTTCCAAATATGCCCTAAGCAGGGGCTATTTTTATCATTAAAGTAGACTTAGGGCTGTTTATATGGGCCAAAGGATTTGGCTTACAATCTTGAAGGAGCTAGGGTATATTACACAAGAAGCAAACGTGTAAGTGTTTGAGGTGGACCAGCCACATAAGTGTTTTTCATTGTAAACACCTATAAAATAAATAATATTGCTTGACATGAGCACAGTAGGAGTAAGCCTAGGTGAGGCAAAGGTTGGTGGTTGGAGGGGCATTTACCATACAGTTGATGAGCTTGCCCATAAAGTGAAAGAAGTGGATCTTGAGGGAATTTTTGCAGAACCAGAGACAAAGGGAAAGTTGGCTAAGTCATATGATGTAAGAATATGTGAAAAGGCCTAGTATAGTCTTGTGAATGTGTATACAGTTTATCTCAAGCCTGATTCTTCTCTAGCCTCCTCTAGTTCTTCAGCAAGAAGTGTATGTTATAGCACTTAGCATGTTAAAATTCAAACTCTTACGGGATTTCTATAATCACCAGGTTATACATGATTGTCCCTTGTACCCTGTCTGAAAGCTAAAATACATTTTATTATTTTCTTGTTTCTTGGTTATCTTTGAGCAAAATGGCGAAGGAAGAAGACAGAAGAAAGAAGAATAAGAAGATGCTAGAGAAGAAGCAGAGCTGTGAGACACAGAAGTGGAAGGCAGCGAGCAAGATATTCAGAGCGTGAGAGAGTAAATGACAGTGGGAGTGAATGAGCTGGAGATATTCTGAAAGTGTGCAATTTTTGTTCTTGAATATAAGCTCATATTTAGGATACTATGTAACAGCTTATGCACCTGGGCATCATAATATGAAAAACATTGCAGGGAAGGCAGATGACAAGTCACACTGAAGTATAATTGTCTAGCCTAATGACCATATGATCATAAGCCAGTTGTCAGTTGGTCCCAGCATTTACCAAGGAAAAAAAGAGCTTGCACTTGATTTTGGTGTAATATGTGCCTTTTATGTCTCCGGGATTTGTATACCTTTAAAATGATTTAAATAGTTAAAATACTTAAACATTAAAAACAATAAATAACATTATTGTATTGATTCTAAAAAAGAACATGTGTGCCTCAATCAGAATCCATTCAGTACCTGGATTTAGCTTCTTATTTAAATGTAAACAAAGATATATATTTGTTTTAGAAATATAATTGTTAAGCAACAGCTAAACAGATTACAAGCAACACATAGCAACAGCAACATTGTGTTGTGATAAAGGCCACTCACTGTGCATAGGGATATTTATAGGTGTGACAACATTTGGAAATGCAGACTTGTTTCTAATAATAATAAAAAGAAATATGACATGGGACAAACTGTGGTCTAGCTCACATGCCGCTGTGTATTTTACAATTTACTAATTTCTTAATAATTTCTTTATTATTATTCTTAATTTTAGGCTTTTGGCCCCCTTCAAACTGGTCTCCAATATATTTCAGCTCTTCCCAAGACCTGGTAAAAAAAGTCACCCATATCCAAAATAGTGCAGAAAGTAGTACTTCCCATTCTATAACTCAAGAGAAATACACAGATCCTAACAAAAGTATTCATGTAATAGTGTGATGTGCATATAATCTTTTAGTTTCCATTAGCAAAATAGTAATTACTGGTGCTATTTCAAGCCTATGTCTAAATACTGTTGCCATTCAACTGTTCTATGATATGTGGGTATGAGTTACATCCAACATGGACTATGACCTAGTGTTTGTTTTTTAGACCATATTGTACAATATGCATAAAGCACAGGTAAGCCAAACCAGTACAGCTAATAAAAACAAATATAATCTTAAACCTAGGAAGAGAAGTTTAGTAGAAGTGTTTGTTGTAGTGACATTGCCCACATATTAAAATAAACCTGTGTCTAAGAGGATTTTTAGATATGTTGTGATTTTCATGTTGTTTTCAGTGTCTGGTGTTTATATTAATCCACAAGTATGCTGCAAAATTGATATATATAATTTCTCATTTTATGGTTTGTGATACTGAAATACTGCACTGCAGAAAAATATTGTTAGTTTGTATGGTTTGTTACCAACTGGTGTCTTCATCCTGCACAAAATAGAATAAGGGGTTCAAAATGTTCATGAGATAAAGTTTTAGTAACCTGATAATTTTTTGCAGCACTTAACATGTTATAAATTGATGTCTAACAGGGTTTGTAAAACAATTTGATATGAAAATCACCTTTTCACTAGGTTACACATGATTGTTTTTGTGGGAAAAATCTGTCTTCAAAATTAATGAATCATGCTGCTACTGAATTAACAGTAAATTGTATATACTAAAAGCTGACAAATTTTACTTAATATATTTGCTTCCTTTATTTTCTAAACACTAAAGTATCAAGAAGTACCTGTTTGGCATTGCATTAAATGATAAAGTACTTTGTGACAGATATGTATTATTTGTGACAAATGCACCAAAAAAATAGGTCTCTTAATGAAAAGGTATCAAATGTAGAAATATTGTTGTTGTGTTAAAAAAAATTTACCCCAGCATCCTAAATTGTGGCATCACATTGGTACATTGTGTCTATTAAGTGCTTTCAGACACCTTTACAAATAACTCTGATCCTGTGTTGTATTTAGTTGGTACAATTGCATTATAATTTTACAATTCTAATTGATAAAATATTTTTGGACATTTCCTCAACAATAGGTGCTATAATATTTGTTATGATATCATCTAAAATAAAAACATAAAAGTGTTTTAAGCAGTGTTGTCTGTGTAATCTTGTCTGGATCCCCATTAAACTATATGGTAGTGTGAAAAGTGTTGTCAGTTTATTAGTAATGCAACATAGTAATACCCATTATGAGTTTATACAATCACAAATCTGTAGTAGTCAGATGTATCCATTTTTCCATATATTTAGCTTCAATATATTTTCAGTACATGCCATGTCCCTGTTCATAAACATCTGATTTAAATGTTCTTTGACAAAAAGTACAAATTTAGGATGCAGGATCCTCAGGCTAATACATTTTGCTTGGTGCGCAATCAAAAGATATAACGTTTGTCATTGCACAAAATGCTTGGAAGATATGGAACTGTGGCCATGTCTGATGTACTATTAATTCTATGATTGTGATGTGCATAGTCATATTGTAATTATTTTTATAGTGTCATACAATTAAGGACCGAAACTTCTCTACACATACAATTTGTATGAATCAGCATGGGTAATTCTTTACAATACACGCAATGTGATTTCATATTGACCCGATTATGATGTGCTATATGAGAAAATAATGTGACGGTAGATGTCTAAGATTTGTATTAACAGTTATATATTATTAAAGGCAATGCAGTTATCTCAGCAGGTGCTGTACTCTTTTTTTTTTTTTACCAGGTAATTAGTTTTAACCTAAAAACCTCGAAATTCATAATTAATTGAAACATAATAAACAGCATTATGACATTTCCATTTCTTAACTATATTCATCATGTTAAATTGTGGAGAAGGAAATGATCACCATGATAAAATATTTTATTAGATAAAACAACAAATACCAGCATTTTTTTAATGTAATTAGAAAGTACCCAGTGGGAATCCATTTGAGGTAAAATGCAGCATGGATTAATGTTGTTGTTGGTCAGCTAATAATGATTTGATAATGTGTTCTGTATTGCGTGTAGTGCATATCTACCCCTCTGAATAGGTCAGTGTCTTCATTTTAATAGGTAGCAAAATTCCCAGCCACCTCTGTAATGCTCTTAATTATGCTGTCATGACAACAAGCACATATGTATTAAGAAATACTCCAGTCACATGACCTGGTTTCTTTCGGCTAATTAATTTTGGTAATTATGGTGTTACACCAGCTGCTGAATGATTTGGTGGCCTTGTCAGATTAGCTGTGAATAATTATTTAGCAGTAATTTAAAAGCTCCTGCAATGCCAAACCAGTATAGAATTAACACTTAAAATATATTCTGATATACTCTTTTTTTAGAATTCAATGATCAAACATCATTTGATAAATCGTTTCATAAATGTTTTTATTTTATTGAATAATAGTATATTTGTTGTATTATCTGCATATACAGGCGTTAAGTAAACTAGAGAAACTATAAATGCCAAGATATGGTGATGGTTTCAATCATGGATTTGTATATACAGTATATAATACATATGTATTTATTTTTTGTTTGTTGTTGCAAAATAACTATTGTCATCCAACAGTTCTGGTTAAGTAAATAAAACCAATGTACCAATATTACCAATTATTTATTTACCAAACTAAACCAGTAAATTTATCATACCAGTAAATGGACTTTCCTCATAAAATCTTTGTAACAATGAGGCCATAAGTAACTTTTTGTGAGCCCTGCAGGGAAACAATAGCATATACTGTATATTAAAATTAAGAAAACAAAGTGTAAAATATAAAACATTTGTGTCACAGACAGGTTACATAATATAGTTACGTTTGGTGGACTTGTATCTACTTTCATCTTTTAAACTATAGACCTTAACAAAACAACAATTTAAAATGTAATTTTATATAAAGCAGACATCTTATTCGCCCCAAATTTAATCTGCAACATGGTAACGACCCCAAACATACACCCAAAGTCATTAAGAACTATACTATATGGACAAAAGTATTGGGGCACTTGACCAATACACCGACAGGGACCCTCAAAGTTGGAAGCATAGCACTGTCCAAAATGCCTTGGCATGCTGAAAGGGACATACAAAGACGCCAAACACCTTTGGTATAAACAGAAAAGGAGATCGTGAGCCAGGTCTTCTCATCCAACATCAGTGCCTGACCTCACAAAATGCTCTATTGGATGAATAGGAAAAAATTCAACAGAAAATCTTGTGGAAAGACTCCCCAGAAGTGTGGAAGCTGTAATAGCTGCAAAGGGAGACCAACTACATATTAATTTCTATGTATTTAGAATACAATAAAAGTCCCTGTTAGTGCAAAGGTCAGGTGTCCCAATATTTTTGTCCACATAACATAAAGAACAAGGAGTCTTGGAAGTGATGGTATGGTACACAGGGCCTTGATCTCAACATCATCAC
This sequence comes from Spea multiplicata, assembly GCA_009364415.1. Taxonomy (NCBI): domain Eukaryota; kingdom Metazoa; phylum Chordata; class Amphibia; order Anura; family Pelobatidae; genus Spea; species Spea multiplicata. The sequence continues at coordinate 17,762,721 of VKOC01000003.1, read as the reverse complement.
ATCTGTCTTGAATTACTTGAAGAGAGAGAAGCAACGGAGGCAGCCTAAATGCACAGAAGAACTGTGGTTAGTTCTTCTTGATGTTTAAAACAACCTACCTGTCGAGTTCCTTAAAAAAACGGCGTGCAAGTGTACCTAATAGAATTAATGATGTTTTGGAGGCACATAGTTGTCACACCTAATATTGATTTGATTTCTTTTGCATTTTGTTAAATGATAAAACTATTAACATAACTATTTTTAACAAAAGTTAAGGTGGGTAAAGGTGATGGAAAACCCTTCCACTTAAAATTAAGGGGGTAGTAGAAGCATTATTGAACACTCATCTACAGACACCAGACAAGCCAGAAGGCTTGTTTTTTCCTCAGAAATCTCATGGTGCTGCCACAACCACATGGGATTCTGGGTAGGCGCATGCAAATAAGGTCAACAATGATCACCTTTTGCCCCTATATCTAATGTATACATGGAACCCTTGAAAGTAATTGCCCGCTGTACAAGACAGCCTTTAGACAAAACGCGGGTAAGCGTTGCAGTAGCTAGATCACCACTCATGGACTATTTTTGAAAGCATTCTTACTTTACAGCATTTTTCACACCTACCTAAAACTGTTTTGCTATATTTGACTCCCTTCTGTTTTTACTGTTAGCTCATATGTATATTATACATTTTTATTTAATTTTTAATTAGACAATGTACATAAAAAGCAAAATGCTGCTTCAAAATGAATTAATGTGTCTATTCACTAAACACCCCCCATATCAATAACAAGAAATAATATGTCACTGGTCAGTGTTATTCAGCACACATTTTTAGAACATCAAGAGCTTTGATTCCCTTTTCCTGTTTTTCACAAAGGATACATGTTGTTAACTGTTTTTCTAGCCCGTCAAAAAAAAAAGCATTCAAGGAAGCAGACAGACAGGCAGCCTTGTGTTTTTCCCTTATTCTGCTATTTTGGAAATACAGTCCAGCCTTTTTTCAGGCTGAAATGTTGGTGAATAATTTGAGGGAAAGGGGATTTATTTTCTCAAAGCAGGATGTTCTAGAAAAAAATACATTCATTGTAATATCCTTGAATATGGCTACAGTAAATGTGATGTATGGCCATGTATGGGAAAAATACACACTGTTATTATTATCAAATTATGATACTGTACTGCATCATAACAGCCAAAAACATAATTAGCCAATTAAGTAACAACATTTCTCAAGTGTCTAGATTTGGGGATAATGCCTTTTAAGCAATAGTACAATATGACTGACTATACAACATAAAATACACAGAGAGAATATACAGGACAATTCTGTCAACTAGTGAAATCAAAACCAGCAAATCTAAAACCATGTAAGCAGTCTGGCATAACCAGAGAAAGTGATGCATCTGTTAAGAGGCAAAGTCCCCAGCTTCCCCGGAATTGCAAAGCTTGATACTGGGAGCTATGGGTACAAGGTTATGGTGTCTTTAATAGCTATAAGTCTCTATAAAATAGCTATGTGAGAAGCTTAACACTTTTAAGCCATGCGTGTATTCTATATATGAAACCTAAAAACTACAAAAATGTTTTATGGACTAGCATTATCATTTTTGCGGTTGAAAAATATGTGGCTTTGCATGACCATACCTCCTCCTTGAAGTTAGGGAGGTAAACCCATTGTCCAGTGCTATGGAATATGAAGGCGCTATATAAAACAATAAATAATATAAATAATAAAAAATACCAGAGTTGGTTTTAATTAACAACACAAAACAATAAATAATTTATAAATATTGATGAAAAATTAGGTGTTGGACTGTGCATGCATGCAGTGTGTTTTAGTTCTTGAAATACTGTTCCTAAGCGGAGGTGCAGATAGTTGTACACTTATGCTACCAGCAAAACCTCTAGTTTGTGGATAACACAAAATAATAAAAGTGACAGAAATTAGGCATTGGACTGTGTGAAAATACTAAAAATTTCAAAAACGTCTGGAGTGATTCTGGTTTGTGTAGCTCTGGGAGCAGGCGTGTATGAAAAAGTATTCAGGTGACCCCTAGTATACCACCCTAGTATACCAGTCCCAAATAGGTTGAACTCTTCTTGCTCTGAGTCAGAACTACCATGTGCCACATGCAGCAACAACAGCATCCATCATCCTGGCTCTAGTAGCACTAAAATCTTCTCCACCTGACCTAATAAGGCCCACAGAGCTACTCACAGCAGGGTCATGTCCTAGTGCCTTGGTGGGATCCAAGACAAAGAATATAAGCAATACTGTACTGTACGCAATACTATGGAAACATGGAATCAAAAAACTATTACTGCAACTGCCACTGGTGCCAACACTACTACACACGCTGCCAGCACTTTCCAGAGCAAAAGGTGGGCAGGCACTGTCAGATGGCAACGTATCTATTTTTGGTCCAGAAGAAAGTGAGGATGAAGAGAGAATTTTTACTCTTGCAGCAGTAGTGGGCCTTACACTTCCTTGTGACCAAGTGGAAAAGGATATGGTCATCAACAATATTCAGGATGACGATGGCCTGGATTTAGATCGAGGAGCCAAGAGAAGGGTAACTATGCCATGACCTCCATGCATTGGAACTGCTATAATTACCACTATCTGTAATGGAAACAAAACACTAGTGCCACTGCTACCTCGTCTGCTGCTCCTCTGTCTCCTTCCTTACTCTAGAGATCAGATCTTTTAATATTGGGTAAAATTAGTCCTGTACCAAGTGTCTGGATGTTTCAGTCTGGCAGTGCCTACCCATGCCTAATGCATAATTGCTGCTTTCTCTGTTTCCTTTCAATTGTTTGTATATTGGGGAAAAACCTGCTCTGTATCTGCTAGTGGCCGCCCAGGCCACATGCCTTACCTCTGCTGCTCCTCTACCTTTTTCCATAATCTGGGGCTATCAAGTCCTAGTTTTTTTTTTCGAGCATTGGGGGATGTGTCTGTTTGCCATTGCCTGTCCTGCCTCTACAGCTTAATCTCTTTCATTACTCTGGGGATCAACTCTTGTTCATTCTAATATCGGCTGGGGCGATTCAGTCTTTAGGCTGGATGTGCTTGTCTGCTGGTGTCTGCCCTTTGCCCTTTCCAGTGTCCTTCCTTACCCTGAGGGATCAATTCTTTCTTTTAATATTTGGGGCAACATTTAGTCCTTGCCACCTGCCCTAACTCTGTTGCTCAGTTTCCTTCCTTACCCTGGGGAATCATTTTTTCTGTATAATCCTATCTAATCTGGATTTGTCTGTCTGGAAGTGCCTGCCATGTATCTTGCCTCTGTTGCTGATGCTTGCCTCTGTCCTTCCATGCTCTGGGGGATAGATTCTTGCCCTTTTTTCTAATATTGGTGGAGAGGGGATGATTCAGTCTTGCATTGTATTGTTACATATGTCTGTCAGGTTATGCCTATCCTGTGCCTTGTCCTGCCTTTGTTGATGCTGCTGCTATGGTTCAATCTCTTTCCTTAATCCGAGGTATCAATAATTTTTTTCTTTCTAATTATAGGGGAAATTAAGTGTTCTGTGCCGGATGAGTGTATCTACCCATTGCCCTACTACTATTACTGCTGCTGCCTTACCACCTTCCTTACTCTGAGAGTTCAATTTATCAAAATGGTCCAATTGTTGGAGAAACTCAGTACCTTAGCATGCTGCTGGATATGTGTATACATTGGTGTAGTGCTGTTGTTGCTGGTAGTGAGGTCTTGCAATACAAAATCAAGTCTGTTTCTCTTCCTAAATCTTGAAATAATGCTGCTGTAAATTAAAGGTAAGTCCAGAAGGTTGCAGGGACCTCCCCTCTTGGAAATGACCCCTGAATTTCACTTCCGAATCAAAAAAGGACTTATCTATCATCCTTATCAATTGTATTTGCCTTGCACAAGTCTAACAGTTACCCAGTTAATACTGTACACTTGTTCATCTTGTCATTTAAGTTTACTGCTGTATGAGTTTATATAACATATTGATCTTGTGACAAATTATATTCTAGCCTTCCTGTAATAAGTCTCTGCAAGCCACCGGCATGGGATATGTTTGATGTTATATGTCAGTTCTTTGTGACAGTTTAGTGTCCATGACTTTCCACTATTTAATACTGTATATTAAAGTATTCTGTAAGGACTTTAATATGCATATTTCCAAACCCTCTAAAAAAAACCACTTACCTCGCCCAGAAGTTATCATATCACCAGCCAAATATTCCTTGTTTCTACATAAACTGAAATTTATTTAGTAAAGTTTAGGTTTAAGTTTTAGTTTAGTATAAGTACATCCAAGTGAATCAATGGGAGCATGTCCTCTCACTCATTCACAGCTTAAGCAGGAAAGCCCCCCATTGGAATACTTTACACATGATCATTTGGGTATAAACCCCCGGATGTAGCGCTCAGCAGAGCCAGCGTAGGAACTGACTGGAGATGAAGTACATCACATGCATTAATGTGCATTTAATTCCAGGAGTTTCCCTTTGAGGGTGTCTGGCCACTGATACCATTGTAAAGTCAACTTGGTGTTAGACAGACCAATAGATACATTTACTAAAATATATTAACAAGCGTGACTAGTTTAGTCAATGACACTTGATCAGTGTATTGTTTCATAATGATATTTCTTCTTTCAACAAGTAGAATGTTTCCAATATGAAAGGAAAGGATACTTAGCAATCTTTCAATAATAACAAAAAATAATAAATATTATGCTGAAAATAAGAGTTGGTATAGCTTTAATAAATAATAATAATAAAACTATGAATCAGGAATCATAAAGCATTACATTCTTTATCAAAATATAAAAGGCATTTCAATGGCATTGTATTTTTTTTTCTGTGAATGCATAGTAGTAGTTTCAATTGCAAAGTAAGAAAAGTTGAAAAAAATTGCTACACCCTAAAATCTATTGCCTGATGTAGCTTCTTATTGTACAGTAAAGTACATACATGGATTTTGTATCCAACTGTTTGCAAAATGTATTCCCTCCCCGTATATCACTATGTTCCATCCTTATACAAAAACAGACAATTACACAACCTGCTGCCGGAAAAAAAACATGCATGCTATCTCAAAAACATGACCATATATTTTCCAGGTGACCTTGTTATAAAAAACAGGAAAATGTTAGATAATGTTTATTTGAATGAAAATGATGTTTGCTATATCTGATTCCTTTGGGACTTGGGGAATTAAGTTATTTTATGACAGGAAATGTGAGGAAATTGTCTGCATGATGTTATGCTATTGTTTTTCCGTAGTCTAACAGCTTTATTTCCACTATTCCCTTCCTGTGGACATATTTTGAATTACAGTAACTTGTTGCACTATTGTATAAGCTCTGCACAAGGGCTAAACTGTAGGCTGTATAGTGATAAAATAAGCAGATAAGGTTATGTTTACATTATGGAAGCAAAAGATGTAAAGTGCTAGAATTATATCTGTGTATAATTATAAGTTCTTGGACACATACATACACACATGCCATTTATAAAGTCTATTCAAATGTCATAGGTTGACCTTGACTAATTTGTATTTCTAGACTTCAGTTAAGTTACTATGTTACAAAGAACCTACTACAGAGTCAACAATGGATTGTCAACTGCAATGTAGATTCCTACATTTAAAATATCTAACCAGGGCCGGCCGAAGACTTAACGCCGCCTGGGGCGAGGTTTAAAATGCCGCCCCCCCACCGACTTCGCCGACACAATTATCCCCCCCCCGGTACTTACCTTTAAAGAGTCCTGCGGCGAGTCTCCCTGCTCTGCCACGGTGCCGGCTTGTAATGCTGAGCGCTGGAAATTGACGCCACTTCCGGCGCTCAGCATTACAAGCTGGTACCGAGACCGAACAGGGAGACTCGCCGCATAGGAGAGAGAGAGGGTCGCAGAGCGGGTAAGCGAAAAAACCCACTCGGCGCCCCTCTCTCTCTCCTCCACTTCAAAACAAACAATAACAAAAAACGCTTGGGGTGGCAAAGTGCCGCCCCTTCTAAAGTGCCGCCTGGGGCAATTGCCCCAGTCGGCTCCATTGTAGGGCCGGCCCTCTATCTAACCATACATATCTGCTTACTCTAGCCTCATAAAAAGATGTTCTTGACACATCGCTGGCCTCTAGGGCAGTGGTGCTATGGGAGAAACTCTGTTGAATGCAACCATCCTACAAATATGATGCTAGGATAGGTAGTTTGATAAGCAAATTTAGCAACCAAAGATCCAAAGACCTCTTAAGAATTTTCAATGTGCCCCTCACCTGACTAAGGAGGTAATGCTTTCTTCTACCAGCATCTTTATTTCTACATTATAAGATTAGCACTTTATGTTAGGGGAACATGTTTGCACTTCTCCACCATGAAACTCTAAATGTGTAGCCTTTAATTCAACCACAGAGGTAATATATTTAACCGTAAATCTTATCCTGGGATGATCGTATGTATGCTGTCTCAAAGCTTTTGAATGTATCTGCATTGTAAAGATCCCTTTCTGTATAGGATATTTACATCTATTTTTGTATGTGTTAAGTCATTTTGACAACTGAACTATGTGTTTCAGTAGGTGGGTGAGGTTCTATCCCCTAATTAACACTGATGCAGTTATGTAGCATATTGTAAAAGGTGTATAAAGTGATAATGCCTTATGAATATTCACATCACACTATACAGAAGTGCTTGCTTTGTTTGAATTCATATTAATTATTGTAGTTGTACTAAATAATATTATGACATTTTCCAGAGAGGAAGCTGACCATTGATCAGCCTTAGTATTTCATTAACTTAATCACTACAAAGCCTAATAATTCTGGAACTGCTTATGTGGCTTCATATTATATGCATATTATATAAATTATTATAAATGTGATAATGTATTATTAATAGTAGTAAAAAAACAACAATTGTGTAGCCCATTGGTATACAGTATCTGTGTATCAGTTCAGCTTACTAAGTTCTGCTTACTGATGCAGCTTTGAAGAGTGTGGCTTTAATGTATCTTATCATGAATAATAACAATATGAAACAGTAATTTCCTGTTTAAATCCCTTAATAAATAAAAAATGGTGGTTGGATTTCTCTGTCACAATTTATCAAATAAAAATGGAAATATATACAAGCTAAATGCAATATTTGTCTTCCAAATAGCTGACCTTATTCGGTAAATGTTGACAGGTGCCTTTAAATATAAAGATTGTGACGCTTCTCTTTATGAAAATTGATTTTATTGTCAAGATGAAACAGATGAGGTCAAAGAACACAATGTTGTACTGTAAACAGTTGTATTTTTCATGGAAAATATGGCAGCTGTCAGGGATGGTTTTAATAAAACCGATCCAGTTGAGGACTGGAGGTGCCAAAATGGTACCTTAAAGGTACACATTTTTATATTTCAAATGAAAGAGCATGTACTTCCTTAAAGTAGCGGGGGAAACTGTTTATTTGATTGTTTGGTGCTTCTGTTGTCTTATTTTGTTTCAAGGGCCAAAATTAGTTTGATTTGTTCTGGTTGAGGGTGGTCCTAACCAAAGCTGATTGTTTCTCAAGGTCTTCAAACAAAACCATAAGGGCAACATTCATGGATCACTCAAAGTATGATCTATAGTCAGGCCACTTATACATATGGGAGATTGATAGCGCCCTGATCAGATCAATACACCTTAACACCTTTCCTGGAGCAATGGGCTACAAATTTTGCAGAACTTTAGGGGGCTCATGAACACACTTGTATGGTTAAGTGTTCTCATAACCATTTACCTATTATGCAATGTTCGGCTGCAGCCAGTGAAGACAGTATTCTGACAGCACTGGCCACAAACAGTGGTGCCCACAAGGCATTTGCAAATGGAAAGCCACCTTAAATTTGCACCCAGCACTGATCCCTGTCTCAATGTCTTACTCTCCTTCCACGCTGGAATGACAGATACCTAGATATTGTGATAAAACTGCCATTTGCGGTATACATTTAGGGATGTGTCCATTCATTGGACAGACGAAGTCCTAATACCCATCCATCATTGAGGAATAGTAAAAGTAAGTATTTGTATGTATACATGAAGTTGTGTGGTTAAGTATGAGCAATGACCATAAGGCATTTGAAAATCTAAGCATTCCACTAGTCTTTTTGTTAGCCCAATACAGACTGGGGCCCCATGCTGGTGTGGTTGGGTAGGCAACACTCACCTAATTAAAAAATAATCTCTGTCTGATTTAAGCGTATAATACAAAACTTGTACATGTAAAGTTTGATGTTCTAGAAGCCTATTGCCGGTGAGATATGGGTGCAGTATAAACCATTTTACAGGTTAAGTGCAATAAACAATTTCAGTTGCCTGATTAATGTTACCAATTTTTCAGCAGCTGTGGAACACAAGTTTTTCCTGTGCCCCTCTGTGATTGACAGTCCTGCTAGGTGCCAAAAAATTAACAATTCTTAGCTACTCTGTCTGCTTTACTTAAAGAAAACAAACTGTTTTACTTGAATTCGATGATCTCATAACGGAAATTCAGCTTTTCTCCGAAAGAAAGAGACTCTATTGTGATGGTAACAGAGAGTCCTTACAATCAGCTGTGAGTTTTCCTTACTTACACATGAATAACAAAAAAAATAGTGTCAGGAATTGACAGACTTCCAACAGGGCTTAAACTCAACAGGCACAAAAAGCTATTTAGTTAGCAACAAAACACCACAGACACATTTACTCTTAGGTAATGGTGACATAATTTTGAGGAATAATTCCCAGTTATCTCAGCCATTTTTTTCACTGAACGAATTTAAGACCTAAATGTGACTAGTATATTGATTTGTACATTTAACAGGGAGATGTTTTGTCTCAAGAATCGTTGTGGACAGCTAAGGGAAGAAATCTTGTTCTTAACAATAAAGGTTTGCTTGATCATTTATTTTCTTTTCTCTTACAATGAAACCACTGAGTTCATTTTACGTTATTCAATACGTTATTCTTTTTCAATGTCTTATTTTTTATTTTTTTTGTTATTGGCAATAAAGCTACATTATTCTACACTTTTAATAAAAGCTCACAAGATCGCCGTATTATTTTTTATTAAACTTAAAAGTCTTACTTTAATTAGACAACCCCCAAATTTGCATAGGCTTGGTAGATGTGGAAAAACTTGTAAGGGGCAAGCAGGATTCTGCCAAGCATAACTATATATTTAATTAAATATAATTTCTTTAAAGCTTGGTGCCTGAACTAGGAATTACACAGGGCTAGTTCAGCCCTTGTCACAAGGAAACTTTTCAGGGGTGGCCTATCATAATCTATAGTAGGGATGCATAACTGGCCGCTGTCTTTGGATATCCCAGCTCGGACACGAGCATCGAAATGTAACAACTATAAATTATCTGTTTTCAGACAAGGATACACAAAACTACTGATCTGTGTGTGTTTCCTTCAAGGATTGGAGTGGCATTGTCCTGATCTATATTAAACTTGGTGATCTCAAACGGCAACCTTTAAAATATGATTCTGCAAAGTGCTGGTAAGTTAAACCCCTAACACTGTAACCATACAGCCTTTTGAGGCTTTTTTTTAAAAAAAAGTTGTTAATTTAAATTGCACATCTTGCATCCTACTACAAGGTGGGAATGGAGAGAAGGTGAAGGCGTGGGATGGGTTTGTGCCTCTCCAGGGCTTCTTAAGACATGTTAACCTCCTTCACCATAGTGCCCAGGGTGTTGTAGATAAAGAGCACAATGACCTGCCTCCCCTCTTTCTCTAATACAAGGACCTTGGAACCATTTTTTGTTTTATTTAGCCCTTATTGTCATAATTTAATACTAGAATGTGATTTTACAAGAGCAAAACAACAGCCATGTTTTTTTTTACTGATAGGACTGCTCTTTTATGGTTCCCTTTCCAAACTCCCCCTAAGCCTAAGTGTTATTCTTATTGTGTTTGAGTTTAAATTATTTTACTGGTTTTGTTGTAACAGCGCTACCGAATCTCATGGTGCTATATAAATGTAATGTAATGGCTGGCTGTTTATCACAGAAGCTGTAGTTAGTGTGTGGTGTAGGCCTCCACAACTCTAGTCTATAACTACAATTCCCATAAAGTTCAGCCGTGCTGAACGCTGAATATAATCGTAGATTCAACAAAAGTTTGTGTTTGTACTGCAGACTTCTTGTAGCCCCCCCTCCCAAAAGCCAAATCTACAGTTACCAGCTATTATTCTTACTATTGCTGGCTCAACATAATGAGAGTTGAAAGTTAATGTTGCATTGTGTTGTGCAGTGTAGCATTTTGAGGTATTACAAATCAGAGGGTAGTAAGATGGGAGTAAAAAAGGAACATAAAGGCTTTGAACCAAAATAGGACACTTGGTAGCTTTCCAGCAGTTGTGGCAAACATTTGGCACTCAAAGTGTTGTTATTACATTTGTCATGATGTTCAGCCAACTAAATGGATGTCTGAGAATCATGAGATGTGTATTCCACAGCAGCTGCAGTGCCAATCCATAATGCTATAAAAACCTTTGTCACTGCAGTTGGACTCACTTTTCCTCTGATGCTTAACATACAGACTGGCTAAGAGTCATGGGAGTTGGCGTATTACTAACCCTAGCTGCAGTACATGTATGAAATAAATTACCTATTGACTTCAGCCTGCAAACTATGTCTCTGGTCAGGTAGGGACTCTGTGTGTATGAAGAAATAGCTACCAGAGTGATGGGGGGGAGACCAGGTCAAAGAAGAAAGGAAGAGGGGATACCAAACCACTCAGATAGCAAATGGGTGTAGAGAATTACCTAAAAGCAGTAGTGTACCTAAAGAGGGGCAACTCATCAGGGGGGTGCCGCGACGGCCGCCTAGCAGAGGCCCGCAGCATACCGCCATGGTGCCCTTACACTGTGCAAGAAAACTCTTTTCCCGCTCTGGTTCCTACTCTCCTGGGTGGGAAAAGAGTTTCCTAATACAGTGTGTGGATGCTATAGCAGTAAGCTGCGGGCCTGCGTTAGGCAGCAGTTGCTCCGTATAAACGTCTGCATGGCCACAGTGATGCTCGGCCGGCCCCTGGACCAGTGAAATCGGCAAGAGAGGTAAGGGGGGTGAAGTGAGTGTTTTGGTGTAGAAATTGGACAGGCAGAAATGGGAAAGACAGGCTGTTTAGGAGGCAGAGTTGGCACAGACAGGCTGTTTAGGAGGCAGAGGTGGCACAGACAGTCTGTTTTAGGGGCAGCGGTGGCACAGGCAAGCTATTTAAAGGGTGGTGGTGGCACGGGCAGGCTGTTTTAGGGGTAGAAGTCTACCATGTCAATGTCTGGCTTAGCATATAGTGATAGGGGTTATGCTTCACTGCTGTCAATGTCTGGCTCAGTATATAGTGATGGGAGTTATGCTCTACCATTTCTGTTCAGTAAATGTTATTTATTTAAACGTATTTAATTTATTTTTTTTCAGATTCCTGATTTTTTCCAGTTGACAGTTTACAAATTTGTTAAATACATATTCTTGTCACCTATATATTAAAACTTATGAAGCACTTTATTGCAACGCGAGAATAACAATGAAATTTTACCCGTGGCTTAGATACTTTTAGACAAATTACTAATTTGTTAATTTCTTTTAATTGTTATGTCAATGATCACTGTAAACAATTGCTGTTTGAAAATTAGCACTTTGTAAAGGGGGACTAATAATGCCCAATTCTTGGGCCAAATGTTATTTTAAAATATTTGAGGATTCTTCAATGTACTGGATTATGTAAAGATTTAAAAATAGCTTCCATTCACTTTATTAGAAGGGCTGCTTTAGGTTGTGATATACAGCAAGTTTACAAATGTGATATACTGTACAGCTTTGTGCAACTAGACAGTATTACAATACAGTTACTGTCATAGGCTTGCCTTACTCTGCACACTGTTCTGTTTCTTTTCTCTTGATGTTGAAAAGCACAGCTGTGATTGACCAACACATATACATTGTTTTCAAGCGTAAACGGAGTTCCCTGCCCCCTCATTCTGTCTCATCCAGCTTATAATTTGAATAAAGGAAACCATGGCAACCATCCATTCAAATATGTCAAATGGGCTAGTTACCATAAAATATGTAAAGAATTGCTTCATTTCAATACACAGGAAATGCACATGTTTCATCCGATATTGGCCCTCAAATTTTATCATTTAGCGTTTATTTTTGATCAAATGACTGCATATTGTGTAAGAGCTGATAAATGTAATGTCATCACTGTCAAAAACATACATTTATTTATTCAGGGACTCAAAAGGTAAATACGTAAGTATATTTACAAACACATTCTCCCTTAATATTGAAGCACTAGTTTTATATTTTTAAATAATAATAATAATAATAAATAATACAACATAGTGCAGACTTGGAATCTGTATTTAAATCAATTATTATTTATACATGGAATTTAATAGTAAAATATGCACATGATCATCCTAAGAAGATATTAAGAATTACAAAGATTTACATTATAAATAAGGCTGCATTGTTAATTTTCTCAGAAATCTATGACCTTATCCAACCTCCGGCTTTGCTGTATGAATAGACTGTGAGAGCCTCCTGTAGGCAGTAAGTATTATTACATGTAGCTAACCAAATTTTTTGTTTTTTTTATTAGCTGCTTTAGGATGATTTAAACTTGAATTAATTGGGATTTACAAGTATACAGGTGCATTTTTAATAATTATACTATATATATTATATATTAAGTATTACTTTTGGTAATATTTGGTTAAACACGTGACATGCAAAACATCTGAATGCCTACAATGCTGAGAACTTGATTTAACTTTATTAGTAAAAGTAGGGCAACATGAACAGTTCACCAGCTGATTTTTTTCATCCAGTGAGTTAGGGGCAATCAGATTTGCCCTGTTTAAAACTCCTGTTCTTCAGTTAAGAGTCTGACAAGGATCTGTTGGCGATAGGTTTCCAGTATATTCATAACGCATTCAAATTTGTATCAGGATTTGGATACTACTCGCAAAGGTTGGCAACCTGGTTATTGAAGGTTATTACCGATGTGTGTCTTCTCTTCTTCAAGTGACACAAGCCTACTGATAGCGAAGTAGCAATATCATGATTTGTGGGGATGACTGCTGACCACTTCCGCTACTGCATTTTCTTCTGCATCTTCTTCTATCTTCTCACTTCTATTCTCTCTTCTATCTTCAACCTTCAATCCTTAATCTTATTTCTTCGTCCACATACATGACATGGCTACTTCCTCTGAAATGGCAGTGCTGCGGTGACATCCTCCCTGATCCTGCTGTCATATTGCCCTTACATGAACATGTAAATGCTGCCTAAAGTCATTGTTACTCTAGGCACACTGAAAGCTATGTGTTGAATAACTTGTAAAAAAAAAAAAGGAAAAACAAGAAATTAAGACAAAAATACGGTATTGGCCCGATTATAGGCCGCACCCTCTAATCTTTAAAGTGGTGGTGCGGCCAATAATCGGGGTTTAGTGCAGGGATGTGCAATTCATATAGCCCGATGTCTGGGACATGCAGTTTTGGGCGCCGGGCAGTTTTTTTTTATTTGGCCAGGGTTAGGATTCCGGGGACCTGGATCCTCCTCTCTGGCACCTAGTGGACAACCCCGGCTGCTGCCAGCACTTGAATGCAGGGCCTAGGGGGAACATGGCAGGGCCTGGTGGGGATAGAGCAGGTCCTGGAGGACAGTACCAGGCTTGAGGAAGACATTGCAGGGGAAGGTGGGTACATGGCGGGGGCTGTTACAGACAATACAGGTCTGGGGGGCCAATGCAGGGGCTGGTTGGGATATGGTAGGGCTTGATGGATAGCAAGGGTTGGTGGGGACATGGCAGGGGCTGGTGAGGATGATATACAGCCTGGATAAGGAGCAATGGAGAGGCTGGAGGGGACATGGCAGAGACGATGTTGACATGTCAAGGGCTGGAGGGAACAATACAGGACCTGGGGAGAAAGGAGCTGGCTAGGACAATACTGGGCCTTAGAGGCACAATACAGGGGCTGGTGAGGGCATAGTAAGGGCTGGTAGGGAATTTACATGCAAGGAGTAAGTGTAAATGAATAGTTAATATATGATGAGCAACATTTCCCATATTTCAAGTTTATTGCTTATGTTTAATAGTGCTAAAATGCTATATATCACATACTTTTTTTAGGGGCTGGAGGAGACAATGTAGAGACTGGAGGGGGACAACACAAATAATGTTTCTGTTTTTCAATTTATCTCTTGCATCTTTTTTCTTCTTTCTTTATCCGCATCTCTGGAGCGAACTTCTGCCAAAATGGCAGAAGTTTAGGTGACCTTCTCTTGCCCGATCCCCCAATCAGTGGGTGGGGGTCAATGGAGGCACTGGTATTTTGGAACACATTCACCTTAGGGCAAAATGGTGACACAATGACATCCTCTCACCTGAGAGCATTTTGCTTCATGGGGAGTCGGGCCTTTTTGAATTTGACAATATTAGTTACATTTGCAATCTGTATTGATCCAAAAGCACAAGTCTAGTCTACATGAGGGTGGCAAGAGGCTGGTGTAGGTGATGTAGTGAAGGGAAGATGATTTGTAGGTATCTGTAGGTGATCTAGTGGAAAGGGAAATAATATGGGAAAGACAATGTGGAGACTGATGTAAATCAGAGCTACACAACTCCCATTCTTGAGTGCAGTGAACTGGCCACAATTGCTGGATTTCCCATTTTAAGCAAAGACAACTCAATGAAAAATGTACTAAACATTAGAAATGTGCAATTGGATTTGTACATAATTTGTGGTAAATTCGGCGATTTGTACAAAGCAATGAAAACTCCCTAAAATGATTATTATTTATTGTTTTTTATATAGTGCCATCAAATTCCGTAGCGCTGTGCAATGGGTGGACAGGACAAAACAAGTAGTATGTAACATAATGATTTGACTTACATAGACAACAGGTGAGGAGGGCCCTACTCAAACTTCTTTGAGCTTACAATCTAATAGGTTCCATCACTCTCTCACAGTCTTATTCTCATTCACTCATGCTCTCTAAATGTTTCCCTGCCTTCTCTGTCAATCACTTCCGCCTTTTGCTTACCACTTCCGCCGACCACTTCCACTGCTGCATCTTCTTCCCCATCATCTTCTCCCTTCACTCCTCTCTTCTCATCGCTTTTCAATCTGCTTTCTATCTTTTATTTTTGTCCGCACTCACACAGACATAACTCGACGGGAACTTCTGCCACAATGGCAGTGCTTACGATAATGTCCTCTCTTCGATCCTCCAAAACTACTTAAAAAAGATCTTCCTGAAGTTGGAACTATTGAGTGCCTAGAGCCAAAAGTGCTGTCATTTTGCCCTCATTAGAACAATATAGAGGGACGTCTGGTGACGTTCTCTCCTCCATCCTCCAATTTTGGTGGATGTTCCCACCTGGTTATGTCCATGTGGATGCAGATGAAAAGCAAGACAGAAAATAAAATGTGGAAGATGCGGAAGCAGAAATGATTGGGAAACAGCGAGCACAAGAGAGTGAACAAGAGAATTTCATTTATGAATTGAAAACGCCTGTAAATTTTCAGCCGAACCAAATGAGCGGGGGCTAAACTCATTGCCGAAAACAAATGGGCCAAAAAGGAACTAAAAAAAATAGTCTGAATTGTTTCCTGGCCCATCTGCACGTGTCTACTAAATATGTATGTCCTTTTTTTATACCCCTGATTTTCATAGGGTTTATTAAAAGTTATATTTTAGTTTAGTAATAGGAAAGATGAAAGATTGGAAAGGTGGAAAGATAACTAGAAAGGGGAGAGATTATGAATACGAGGAGAGATAGGGAGAAATGGGAGAGATATTAAGAAGGAGAAGAGATGGGGATAAAGGAGAGTGATAAACAGAAAGTAGAGAGATGAAGAGAAATGGGAGAGATAGAGAGAAAAGAAAAGAAGATGGAGAGAGATAAATAGAAAATGTGTTCCTGAATTCAAAATGCCCCCACATTTTTGGCTGAATCAAATAGACAGCGAAGAAAATTCGTTGCCTGAAAACGAAGGGGTCAAAAACGAACCAAAGGCATTCATGGTAAGAATGTATGAATAATATGAAACAAACATCCAGAGGCATTTTTAATTTAATTTATTAATAGCTAGAACAGTCTGAAGTCTTTGGGAGTTTATTTATATATTAAATTCCAATCTAGTTCTCTGTTGTTATCAGAACACAATGTTCGTTAGCTTCAGTACAGAAATGGTACAAATCACTGCATGAAAGCATTCAGTTCCTGTTGATGGGTATAAAAGTATCTCCCTGAAAATCACTGTAGTGATTGACACTTAGAACCTAAAACCTAAAATCAGACACTAAGTGTACTAATTTTAACATTTTACTTAATCTTTATAATCCATTCTTTGCAGTCAAAAGATGTTATGTTTAGGTTTATTTTTTTCCAGTGCTGCACAAAAAGTGTTCTCCACAGAACACTGTATGTCACTAGTAAAGTATATAGACATAAAACACCATGCCTTAAATAGTTAATTGATAGGCTTAAACTATAAGTAGTAACTATAAGTCACCCAATAAATTAATTCTGCTTTTGAAAATTAGTTAATATACCCTACATTGGAGATTTCAGAGAAACCTACTGCAAGTATATGAAGCAGACAATTAAACATTGAATGCTTTCTTAAATAATCACTGGCACATACTTGAACTATTGAAATATAAAAAATATAGCTACTAAACATACGGGGGAGCATGAGACACAGAACTGAAAACTGAATTTGGAAACAAGCAAAAAGTCAATAAGCCAAAAAAGTTAGGCTTACTTATTTGTAAGTGATAGCACTTCTTCTAAACCAGTAAAACACTAACTACATGTGAAGCCTTACTTTTGTGTCCTGTCAGTGGAATACAATGGTAAACGACATCACTGCCAGTAGGACCGAACTGGCACCCTGGAGTGTGTATGTGTGCATGTATGAGAAGGAGTGTGTGTTAGCATGAGTATATGTGTAAGTGTGTGTTAGAACGAATGTGTATGTGTTAGCTTGTGCATGTGTGTTATCATCAGTGTGTAAGTGTGAGAGTGGCCAGTAGGCACCAGACCACTGAGAATTTGTATGATGTGCCAGAGTACAGTTCATTATTCACTTAAGTGCATATTACCTTGCCCCCTATATTTAGCTGTCCTTTAACAACAATGCCACTATATGCCACAGTTTTCCCTGTATGTAAACCAACCTGGGTAAGTGGGTCATCATCCCATCAAGTTCTGTACTACTGTATTCTATCGTCTTTTGAGAAACAACACAATGGGCCTATTCACTTCATAAGAAGTTTATTAGTTAAGTAAAGGGTTTACTCAAATTACCTGACTCGACAGAGGTCACATAACCTTGCATGCTAGCAATTCTCACATACATTTAAATGTGAGTTGTTTACAAGAGCATGTGTGCTAATGTAAGGGTGCATTTACAGGAAAGTATATGCACGTTTAATTAAATCTCTTATGCCCTCTCCTTAAACTCACAAAATGTGCTAGCCACCACTACTGCAATGAAAAAACTCCCACAAATGTGTGCTCATTTAGCCAACAGAGCATTTGTTAGGGCAGGCACTGATTTTGGATGTGAAGGCCTGGTTTGCAATCACTGTTCCAATTCATCACAAAGGTGTCCCATAGGGTTAAGGTCAATGCTCTGTGTAGTACACTCAAGATTCTCCATACCAAACTCATCGTAATACTTTGTGGAACTTTCTTCATGAACAAGGGCACAATCATGCTGGAACAGCAAAGGGCCATCCCCAAACTGATGACACATAGTTTGAAGCATACAGTTGTCTAAAATGACTTTGTAAACATCAGACCATTATCCCTCCTCTAGCCGATTTCCAGATAGTGAAGACATCACGTTTCCACTGCAGCAAAGTCTAGTAGCGCTGTGCTTTAAACCATTCCAGCCAGCGCATGGCATTGCGCAAAGTTATCATCGGCTTGTGTGCAACTGCTTAGCCGTGGTAACCCATTTCAAAAAGTACCCGGTGCATAGTGTGTGTGTGTGTGTGTGCTGATGATGATGCTTCCAGAGTCAATTTGTAACTCCTTAATAAGTGATGCTATAGGGAACAAGTTATTTTTACACATTACATGCTTCAGCACAACCCTGCACTGTGAGTGTTCATGGTCTACAGCTTCGTGGCTGAGCTATCATTACTCCTAGATGCTTTCTCTCCGTAATAATAGCATTAACAGTGGACCAGGACAGATAAAGAAGGGCAGAAATTTCACAAACTGACATGACAATGCTACATTTAAATTCATTGCTTGATTTTATATACATGTTAGCAATGGGTGTGACCGCTCCGTGGTCAAGTTATTATGCTCACATGCCCATTGTAGGTGGTTTCAGCAGTGGACAGGGGTCAGCATGGGCTGGTCTGCAGCTAAGCAGCCCCATACACAACAAACGGTAATCCGCTGTGTGTTCTGAGACTTTTTTCAGCAATTTAGCTACAGTAGCTGGTCTGTTAGATTTGACCACACAGGTCAGCCTTCGCGCCCCATATGCATCAATGAGCATTGGCCACCCATGACTGTGTCGCTAGTTCACCTCTTTTCCTTCCTTGGACCACTTTTGATAGTTACTTACCACTACAGACTAGGAACACCCCACAAGAACTGCAGTTTTGAAGGTGCTTTGGCCCAGTTGTCTAGCCATCACAATTTGGCTCTTGCTCAGATCCTTACTCTTGCCTATTTTTCTTACTTCTCACACATCAACTTTGAGGATGAAACGTTCACTTGCTACCTCAAATATCCCACCCATTGACAGCTGTTACAATAACAAGATAATCAGTGTTATTCACTTCACCTGTCAGCGGTCATAATGTTATACTGTACAAATATACTTACTGGTGGGACATTGTGATGATTTTGTCCTAATTATCACACTGTGTCATATAAGTCCTATACTGCTGTATTACATATTGTATAACCAAATTGCTGTGAATGTACAACTAAATACATAGCAACAACTGCTTGTTTATATTTATAAACATGGGAACATGCATACCCAAAAGGGTGAAACCAGCTCAGCCAAGACTGGACAGCAAAGTGGGAATTTTGTGTATGCCTATTTTTCTTAAGGAATCTCTTCAGGTTCTTCCCAAGCATGAAGGTGAGCCACTTTGCTCACTGTGCCAATAGGGATACCATCCATGAAGGCCAAAGAGAGACTGAAATAAAAATATGTCTCTGATGGGCTATTCATTCTTGGCTGAGCTAAAGTCACTCTGGTACGATTAACACATTTGTTTATCATGTTACTTAATAATGCCCTGTGTACTAGATTAATATACTTATATTTTTTGACAAGGCCTAGAGCTAAAAATATTTTTTAAATGCACTTTGTTTTTTTCCTATTATATATGTAAAGAAATATTTAAACAAAACACAACTGCACAAGAAAAGCTTGGTGAGTTAGGTTGCATGATATGCAGAAATGGAGCTGTATATGATTTTTTTTGGTAACAGTGTATTTAATTTTCTGTGAATTGTTATGTGCCTGAAGTAATCTGTTGCGTTCCAAGAAAACATTATTAATGGAAATTTCTCTGAACGGTCCACAGGGAAAACATGAGTCTTCAGGCAATTAGAGTCCTCAAGTACTTTTTGCCATACTGCAGAGTTTAGGGAGATTAGGACACTGCTGAAATAGAATGAATCCCGGTAAGAGTGGTATGTAACTATGAGTGAAATTGTGTTATTTTGCACAGTAGTTGATCTGCAGAAAACACAAAATTCTTACTAAATTCTTAAAATAATAAATAGACTATATCGTAAAAAAATTGATTTGTAAAAACCATTGAATTAGACATTAAATAAATCAGAAAGCTCTGTATATCAACTGAATTAGATAGATTTGTCAGTTGCTGTTCTATTACTGCTATAAAAACATCACTTACGTTTTTAGATTATAAGAGGAGTCATACTCATTTGATGCATTGTATTGCTATGAGTTTACTGAAACAAGGTCTTGTATCCAGCTGGGAATCATGAAGTTGTTTACAGATCTGTGTGGCACTTGTAGTCCTAGATCAGTGCACGTGATAGCATTGTTTACATTGTTCTTGCCAAGCTAAAGGACATCTGTCAGAACGCCAGAGTGTTCTGCGGAAAACCTTTTGCTGCTGTAAATTGAGTCAGTGATGATGGTGTTTAACCTAAGTATACCACTGCCTCGGGTATTTTGACATTTAGTTAGTGTCTTTGCAAAGTCCCCATTAGGAACAGGAAAAATTTTCTTTAATAAATAAGCTCATAGCAAAACGGCTCAATACTTACATTTTTACCAATGATTTAATGTAAATATTTTATATATCTGTAAGTATATCATTCATTATGAATCATGATGACACAAACTATCACAACATTATTAAAAAATGCAACTGAGGCAAACAGAATAAGGGAAATTCATTTAAATGATACACATACTATTTATAGTTAAAACCTTTTATAGCTAAGCTACTTGAACCTTTTCATAGAACCCTATTGTCAATTGGTCTAATGGCTACCATGGCTTATCTTGATCGGAGACCTCAGTGGTGTCTGGTCAGTTTCTTAAATATGCAATCAACCAGCAGGCCCTTATGGTTTAGCCTAAGTGATGTCTCCAGTATGCATTTTGTTGTTAAGTAACTTGTGGTGGCACCCCATACCAGCCATGTGCCCCAGGCACCCAAATGGCTTACCTATATAATAGAAAATGTCCTTGCCACAAGAAAGAACTTTCTATTACATTTTGCTCTGCATGATGGCTGATTACACTATAATCTAGATATTTTTTTCCTTCAAACCATCATCATTTGCACAGCACCTTTTACCTGCTTTACCTTCAATCTGTTTCTAACAAAATAAACTGCTTAGCTCTTTGACTTGGTTCTTCTTCTTGGCTTTCATAGTCTAGCCTATGTTTTATTACTAACCTTGGATTTGGTTTAGGTTGTCCAAGTAGATTTCACCACTTGACTGCATGCGATCCCATAACTTACCTCATTTATTGTTAATGCAAGACAATATAACTTACAATTCAAGCAGAGCACATCATATAAAAAATAGTAAACAATATACAATTCAGTCTAAAATAATAAGTCAAAATCAAAGGCTGTTGGTATTAAGACCATGGACCCCAAATGGAAGATAAACACACAGAAAATACTGGATGAACATGTAATGGTTTCTAAGGTAACAAAACTGATCCAAAATCATGTGGGACAGATGTACTTAGTTCTGCTGCAGGGTGTACTATGTTGTCACATGGAATTTTGTTTCTGTACTATTTGCCTGTCAAAAGGATTATTTTATACACAAATAAACTTAGACCCAGTCCTGTGATGAGTCATTCACAATTGACTAGTGACTTGAGGATAATATTTTAGTTTCAAAAATATCCCACTAACTAGAATTACAGTAACTTTATTTATTATTACAATGTCTCATGCATATTGGCTACACAATATGTAAAAGTGAAATGAGTGGCAGAACTAGTATACTAAGGGCCCAGGTGCAAGAAATGTATCTCCCCTTCTCTTCATCCATGCACAGTGGGAGGGATGGAAAAATATTTCAAAAATAGCCCTCTAATGTTAAAGGAGGATAGTGGAGTCTTTCTATGCACCCTTTGGGTATTAGGAGGTTGTACAGTAATAAATATCCATCACTTGGAACTCAAAGAGTCCACAACCTATAGGAAAAAAAAGATCTCTTTACCTTTTTAGGATCGTCCAACATTTTCAAATTATTCCCTTTCCTTCTCATCTTCAGTCCAGGGAAAGGAGTCATCCATAAAATAAAGGATAAAAAAAAGAGAAAAATAATAACATTATTTATATCAGCACCCACATTACTTGGAAGATGCATTACATCCTCCATTCACTTTTCTGGGCCTTATTCAAATCTATGGACCTTAGACTTGTGCATTTGTATGAATTGGAAATGTACTGAATGTTTGGTCTTTTTTGGGTCTGATCACTAAAGCTATAC
>VKOC01000003.1:17712833-17740647 GCA_009364415.1 Spea multiplicata | reverse complement strand
CGCAAGTGGGCTTATCTGCCGTGTGCCCCGCAAGTGGGCTTATCTGCCGTGTGCCCCGCAAGTGGGCTTATCTGCCGTGTGCCCCGCATATATATATTGTTGTACCATCGTATCTAATACAACTCTTAATCTGCATCTCCTGATCTGTTGTCTGTGGTTCTTTCCGACGCCTGTCTGTACCGACCCCAAGCCATCATGCATCGTGAGGTACAGACAGAGCCCCTCGTATCCCCTGCACCTGGGCTCCTACTAGACCTGCTCCCCCGGTTCATGACAGTAATGTAGTTAAATTGAAAGTAGAAGTTATTTACCTACAGAGGGATTTAGACAAGATAGAACACTGGACATTTGTATGACAGATGCATTTCATGATAAGAACATGCAATTTCCTAATAATTTATTAAGTGGATGTTTATTGGTAAAATCATCTTAGAACACTTATTACACATAGGCTTTGTGTAATTTTTAAACCAAGTAGCTATTTAGCTGTGAAACCTGCAGCACCCCAGCTGGCCAGGCTTAGGTGGTACAGATGCTCTAGAAGGCAGTCTAGATGGAGAAATATTTATGGTGCTCCAAAGAGAGGGACATTTTAATTTCTTCAGCTAAAGCGTGGTCTTAAATATAACATGCAAGATATTTGTCTGTGCTAGTAATAGTAATTTGTCATTTTTTCCATTGATGTAAACATATTATATAACTATCCAAACTATTTTTGGATAGGGCCTCCTTCATCTTTAAGTATATAATTGAACAACTTGTGGTATAATGTCATTTAGCCAGTGGTTCACATCTGGTTTTGTGTTGAAAAAAAAATATTTGTCCACATTAAGCCAACATTTTCCTTTAAATGAATGAAACACATTAAACATTAAACAGCAAGCTGTTCCTAGAAATAAAGATGTTAATTTTTCTATTTATGTGTTGACATGTAGTTTTATTTTTTTCAGTCGATGAACTCTTACTTTCAAAACTATTCACAGCGGTTCCCCTACTTACATCTCCTCACTCCAAATACACTCTCTCAGCTCATCAGATGAGTATTTCTAGTACTCATGCATGTGTACAAGATTTCTCAAGGACTGCCCCACTATGCTGAAATGCCCTTGGCAGGCTTATCCTACTCCCCCCCCAAGACCCCCCAAGACCTAATTCTTTAGGGATGCCTATGAACTTCTTTCCTCCCACCTACGTTTAGCTAATATCTCCTGTCCAACAATATTATTATTTTTTAACCAGTGTGACTGGTCCATCCCAAAAGTGGCACTTTTGTCTCTTGTGTAATACACCCTAACTGTAATTTTGATTCAGCACGGCCCTCTTTACCTCTTGTTTCTGTAAGTCAAATTGTTATGTTGTGCACTACCTGTAACATTCTGAATCTTTTTTAAAAAAAAACATTTTCTAAGAAACAGAATATCAACAATAATCTTCTTAACTATATTGGTTGCCTCTATTTAGGTTTGTGATATAAGCTTAACAGAATATATGTATAATAACTTAACACTTCCCTGATGTTCTTTGCCACTATGAAAATGAGTGCCTAAAAACTATTATAATGACATAGAACCCCATGTATTAAGTAGCAGTGGGTGCTTCTGTGTGCAGCGCTACCCACTGGTTCCTGGTGCAGGGGGCTGTAGTCCACAGAATTTAATAAGCACTCAGTGTTGTAGTAGTGTTGAAAAATAGATTTCTAAGAATATTAAGTCACATGTACAACATTTATGCTTCTTACAGACACATATTTGGCATTTTTTCAGCCAGAATGAGATAGGATGCCACCTTTGCAATAAATCCCTGCTAGATATTCCACTGTCAACTGTAAGTGCTTTTATTGGAAAGTAGAAGTGTTTAGGAACAACAAAAGACCACAAAAAGTCACAGAGCAGGGTCACCAAGTGCTGTGGTGCATGGTGCCTAAAGGTCCCAACTGTTCTCTTTATTCTATAGCTGAAGAGGTCCAAACTTCCAGTGGCATTAGTCTCAGCACAAAAAAGTGCAGCGTGAGCTTCATGGAATGGATTTCCAGGACCGAGAAGCTTGTCTGCATTGGATTGAGTTGTGTAAAGCACGACGCCATAGGACGCCATAGGACTCTTGAGCAGCTGGAACATGTTCTGTGGATGAATCACGTTTCTCTGTTTGCCAGTCTGATGGGAGAGCCTGGCTTTGGCGGATGCCAGGAAAACGTTACCTGTCTAGATGCATTGTGTCAACTGTAAAGTTTGTGTAACGTTTGCTACAGGAGGGATAATGGTATGGGGCTGTTTTTCAGGGGTGAGTGGTATAATGGTCAGGTGTTAAAATACTTTTGCCCAAATATTTATCATAATAGACATTTTACATGCATATTGGTTTGCACAGTGATATATACAGTATATATATATATATATATATATATATACACCCAAACTACTTTCTTGCATTTAATAAATAATTAATACCAACCAAACTTATCCTAAAAACAGTTAACAATGAAAGGTACTGTTGTAATGTATAGAGGGATAGAGTGACCAGACTATGAGTCTCTGGCAGACTATTTAAAATACATTCTGGCCTCTTGAACAGAAATAATTAGTCATTCTCCTTTGTTTACATATACATTAAACAGTGTAGCACAGTTAGGCACTCTGCCTAGGAGTGAGGGGATCCCCATACCTTGGGGATGTCTTGTAGACACTACGTCTCCAATCAAACCTCATTATGACGCTAGTTTGTTGAATAAAAATATATGTTTGCGGTTGTACTTGTAGGTCCTCTACAAAGATATCCTTTCCAAATGTAACTTAATATGCTCTGCTTCCAAGATGAATACATTCTTAAAGTTTACCTGAAGTGAACCAATGTTTGCAATAAAAAGTCACTTTGTTACTGCTTGAAATAAACGCATAATTCACATTACCTGCCTTTCATTCACTAGTAATGCAGTCCAGCTTTCAGTATATGTTTTAGTTTTTGTTGGTTTCTTTGTTTACAGTAAGATACATTATGCACAGATCCAAAAATAAAAATAAAATAATTTCATGGTTTAGGGTTGACTTCAGAACAGCATTCCTAGTGTTCAAAACTGACCTAATGTAAATAATTTAAAAATAAAAAATAGATTGATATACAAATAATAAGTCACGAAACTACACTAAAGTAACCTTTATTGCATTATTTTTTTCATAACAGCACCTACGCAAAATAAACATGACATTTTAATCTATAATCTTTTGGTAAAATCCTTGTAGGTTTTGCTGAGAATATCCAATGCACAGGACTCATACCGCTCTGCTCAAGAAATTTGGAGGGAGCTAATAAAGTAAAGCTTGGTTTGTGTACACTCTGTAGGCCTGATCAATAAATCAGTTCCATTAGGAGGGTGGCTCTAAAGGTGTCCCCTATCTGGCCAGACATAGACAAGTGCACTGCTGCACCCAGTCATGTGGTGCTAGTGGAGTTCATTAAAAAAAGAAAATATACCACACAGCTCCAAGCTTTCAGAGTTGGCCTGATTTGTGGTGTCCCTGTGTTACTTGGCATTGTTGATCCTCTGGTTTTGACCTATGGTCTTGGACTTTGACCATGATCCTGTTTCCTCCATTGATACATTTGTGTTGCTTCTTAGGAGTTTTGACCTAGCTTGGATTTATCTGTTATTTGATGTTAGTCTGGCCTTTGATTGTCAATTGATTATAGTGGTTATCCTTTTTTTTTGGCTTACTGTAGACAATGTTTGATCTCAGCTATCTATACCCTGATATTGCATCTACTCTCCTCCATGGTGCCTGTTGCTGTCAATTTAACGTGTGCTTCCACTGTCGCCTGCCCGTTCCTGTCACGGAATGGTGTTTCTATTTTTAATGAGTGAGAATGAAGTACCTTTGTTTGTAAAAGATAAGCAAGGTTCAGAGTTACTGTGTCAAGATTTCAGTAAAGCTGTTGACACTGTTGAAGACTGTAATCTCTGAGTTTAAATCCCAGTATTCTTGAATGGATTAGGCTAAGGACAGACAACAGAGGGTTGTAGTCAATGGAGTATATTTGGAGCAAAGTCTTATTACCTGTCGAGTATCTGTACTTGGACCCATTCACTTTATTATATTTATTAGTGATATTGCAGAAGGTATTGATGGTAAGGTATATCTTTTTTGCTGATGACACAAAGATTTGCAACAGGGTTGGTGTTCCTGGATGGATAAGACAAATGGCAACTGATTTAGCTAAACTAGAAAAATAGAGCTGTGGCAACTGGTATTTAATTTTGATAAGTGCAAGATAATGCACATGGGGCATAAAAACCCAAGGGCAGAGTATAGAATATTTGACACTGTCCCAACCGCTGCATCTGAGGACAAAAAGGGTAATTATTTCAGAGGGCTTAACGGTAGGTTGACAATACAACGGAGCAGCAGGAAATGCTAGCAGAATGCTTTGTTGCATAGGGAGAGGTATTAGCAGTAGAAAGAGGGAAGTGCTCATGTGCATATGAGAAATTGCTATGACGATGATCACAACCTTACTTTGCAAAATATATCCACCATATGAATATATCCACTGTTTTTTTTAAATTATTATTTCTCTTTATTCGCATAACACATCCATCATATGAATACATACATCATTCTTTATTTGTAAAACAGGAAGTGTGTCATGGGTGGGGCTTTAGGGGTGTTCCTGGATATGAATACATTCACCAAACTGAATGGACCTCTACCCACTACTGGAATATAGCAATTTGTATCTGCAGTAAAATCTCTTAATCTCTATACCCATCCTTTATTTCTCTATCATCTAAATACCCTTCCCTTAGCATGATGCCCTTCATATAATATACAGCAATAATTTAATCAATTCATAAAATGTATCACAGTGGTGTAACAAGAAACCACCCAAGAATTGCCCAGAAGCCCCCTAATTTCAGATGCCCTACAGTGACGTCTTTGCACACAAACAGCTTGTCTGTGCCAGGCTTGTTTTAACACATTTGCTCCTCAAAACTTGCTAGTGGCCCTAAACAACCTGCTTATTTCATTGTTGCTAAACAGCTTGTCAATTCCCCCAAACAGCCTGCCTTTGCCACCTTTTCCCCCAAAACATTTACACATCCATGCTAACACAGAAAGAAATTCATGTTAAGACACACACGAATACATAGATTCTCATTCTAACATACATTTATACATACCGTATATTCCGGCGTATAAGACGACTTTTTAACCCCCAAAAATCTTCTTAAAAGTGGGGGGTCGTCTTATACGCCGGGTACTTACCAAGCCGGAGGTTCCCACGAAGCCACCAATCTCTCTAATCACTACACGCCGGCTACTGATGCCGAGCGCAGGGATGCCGTCATGTCCCGGCGCCCGGCATCAATTGCCGGCGCGTAGTGATGAGGGAGCAGGGAAGCCCGAGGTCTGGCACTTCAGACCTCGGCTTCCCGGCTCTCTAATTACTACGCGCCGGCTATTGATGCCGAGCGCAGGGATGCCGTCATGTCCCGGCGCCCGGCATCAATTGCCGGCGCGTAGTGATTAGAGAGCAGGGAAGCCCCAGGTCTGAAGTGCCAGACCTCGGGCTCCCACAACTGGATGGAAGACAGAAGATAAGGTAAGAGATGGGGAGAAAGGGAGAAAGGGGGGAGAAATACAAACTGGTGTATATATATACATACACACATATATATATTATATATGTGTGTGTGTGTGTAAGGGCAGTGCATGTATGTCAGCAAATCAACCAGCAAATCACCGGTAAGGTACATTGCTTGCCGTGATTGGCTGGTTGTTGTACGCTGGATAGAGGGGTAGTCTTATACGGCGAGTATAGTCCAAACTCTATATTTGGACTGTAAAAGTTGGGGGTCGTCTTATACGCCCAGTCGTCTTATACGCCGGAATATACGGTATTTCCTTCCAGTTGCTAGCTCACCACTCCCTATTGCACCCCCTTACCTAACCCACAACTTTCTCTTTGGCGCTTGCATACTGTGTGAGCAGCCTCATGTTTACCACAAGGTAAGTGGTAATGCCGGATATGATGTCATATCTAGTTTGACACTGATCAGCATATGTGCAGTGGGAGTAATTATATGTGTGACCACGGCCATCAATGCCGCTGCAGGGGCAAAATCTTGCACCCACAGCTTCAATGGCAGTCGCAGGTATAGCTACACATATACTTAGATGGCTAATCTCAAAACCGGCCACAGGGATGGCGACCTACCAGGAAATAGTCTTGTAGGCTATTCTGGCCCTGTGTGTGTCGTAAGGACTACATGTGAATTGCAATAAAAGGCGGTCCTGTTTATTAAGTGCTTTCTATGGCTTGAGATGCATAGGACATTTGTTTTCTTGTCTTTGCTCTCACCCTGTTTAAGTATTTTGCTCAATAAACCGGATTACTTTTTTGCACTTGTTGTGTAGTCCTTATAATACAGATTTACTGGATTTCTTAGCCTGCACGATTATTCCGGTATCCCAGTCTCTATAGTGTCCTCTGCACCTGGAAGGAGGAGAGGCAGTGAAATTTGCTCCCCCTTACAGATTGGTGTCCTTAGTTTCTGCATATGGTAGGGTTTGCTCTTGCTGGGTTCAGTTTACTCACTGTAGCACACATGCCCTTGCATATTAACAATCACAGATTCACCATTCAGCAAGTTGTTTACATGGGCATGCAAGTGAGTTATTGGTCATTAAGGGGTTAAAGATCACAAAAGTCTGTCGGTCTCTCTTACGCTACTCCCAAAACTACTACTAAAAAGCTACCCCAAGGCATTACTTTTTTCGGGATTGATTTGTATCTGCAAATCTATCTGCATTATTCTGGCCTCTCGGGTTCACTTCTGCAAAAGAGTAGAGCCATGGGGACAACCCCTGGCTTCCTATAAAACAATCACATCACATTCAAAATCCTCTTTTCCATCCTTTAAGGCTTTTTTATCTTATAAACAAAACAGACTAAGGGAACATGTTTTCATTAGTAATACAGTACTTCACAAAGCCTGATTTAATATGCACTCCTGTAAATTGTGCTTACCTTCTTTACATATATCTGTTTGTCTACTGCAACTACTTACACTGTAAGCTATTTGTTGAAGGAACCTCCTTTTTATTATGTATTTATACTTATTGTACTGACTTCTGTATTCTATCATTGCACTTATTGGACCTCACCTTTATTATATTTCGATTGCAATTATTGTTTGAAACACATCTGTTAGCGCTTTAGAACTAAAATATACATATAGGTTCTGTGTCCTGCACTACTGTATTTATAAAAACTATAAGCTATAAAGTGTCATTATTACCAGCTTTTGTATTAAGTTTAATTGTAATGTTCAAATGTGGTAATTTTGTTAATTTACTGTATACAAACTATGTTTAGCAACTACTGACTCCTAGCCAGCCAGTATGTCTATTTTTGCTGTTAAAAAAAAAGAAAAGAAAAGAACCCCCCACCACCACATTTTTGTATCAAACAGATGTCTGGAGGCGGTTAAAATGTGTAAATATGCAAATTATGAGTTATCTAGGAAAAATGCCAGTGATTACATCCTACCATAACTTATGGGAGAAATCATGAATTAGTCACATTCAGATTTAAAAACAGCATAGAATGAGACCTGAATTTCACGTAAAATACATATATTTGGTTGGATGCATTACTAATGCATTAAAAAAATCAACTTTTACATTTATTTTAAATTAATGTATAATGTAAAATACCGCTTTCTCACATCCAAGCACATTATTTTATCTTCTGGGTGAAATAACGTACACATTTCTACTATTTATTTGCTACAAAAAGATTTGAACAGATATATTATTTTGTACACAGCTACAACCACTGTAATGTTGCATACCCTCAACATTTCAAACTGCGACAACAAAGTGGTGCAGGGTCAGAGGCATGACCACCTGCTTTACCAAGAGCCACCTCATTGTGGGGCAGCTTCCTGGGACTGTGGGACAGAGCCGAAAACTGTGACTGTTCAATGTAAAATGTGACTGCTGTGAGTTATGATGTAGTGTATATTAGTAGCTGTTTTGATTCTGTGTTAAAGTGTAAATTTAGTATATTAATCAAAAGATAAGATAATCAATGTGCAGGAAAAATATGATACCATGTAACACAACTACATTTGTTTGTTGACTGATGACCAGTGGCGTCGCTACAGGGGGGCAAGGGGAAATTGCCCCCCCCTAGGTTATTCCTTGCCCCCCGTTGCCCCCCAGCCGAATTTTGAACCACATGTCCCACCCACGGTAGGGTGACCACACGTCCTGGATTCCCCCGGATAGTCCCGGTATGGGGCTACATGTCCCGCGTACTGGGCAGTTTCAATCCGGGACAATGCAGATTGAGAGCTCTCATTAGACGTGGATAACCGCCAAACTTGCTTCACCCACCTCAATGAATGGGGCTGGCATTGCCCATGAAGGTTATTGAGCCGTGCTGGCCAGCTGACTCAATTCTATTTCGGATAGACGGGGGTGGCATTTAAAGATTCAAAATTGAATAGTGCCAGCGCGGCTCAATGAGCTTTGGGGGCGGTGCCAGCCCAGTTCAGTGAGGTGGGTGGAGCAAGTTTGGCAGCAGGAACCCAGCAGAGTGCGTGTCTTCAGTCAGGTAAGTTGACAAACTGGGGGCATGGTTGGCAGTGGGAGGCTGGGACAATGATGGCTATGGGAAACTACTGAGAAACTCTGTCCCCAGTTTCCTATAGGCATCTTTGTCACTAAATAGCTTCCCATAGTGCCATTTTTAGTGACAAAGATGCCTATGGGAAACTGGGGGCAAAGGCAAACTCTGCCCCCAGTTTACCATAGACATCTTTGTCACTAAATAACAACCCATAATCCTTTATGTCTCTATATGCTAGAAAAATGCAAGAACTCAATTATGCAACCAATTATGCAAGATAATGTAGAATAAAGCTATTAACAGAAAACCATGTTGAATCTATTGCCTTGTTTTGTTGTGTTGTTGAGCTCTAAATAATAAGTGGTGGGGTGATGGAGCACCAGCTATGTGATGGTAGTAACAGTGTTTAATGACAAAAATTGCTATGGGAAACTGGGGACAAAGATGACTACAGGAAGCTGTTTAGGGACAAAGATGGGTAATATAATTTGGGTTGGCTTTGGGGCGTGTAGCCTGTGATCTATGCCTGTACTTTAGGGGTTTTATCTATACCTTTAGTGCCATGTTTGTATGTGAATTGCAACTGATCTATACTCACAAAGCTGGGTTTTTGTGTTATTCTGTAGATTCATATATGCTGTGCTATGTTTCCATACATTATTTATGTATACCTGCAAATGCTGGGTTTACCTGCATTTGCAGGATCATTACCTGCAGTGCGATTTCCATGTATTTATTTGATCTATACCCTCAGTGCTGAGTTTACGTGTGATTTTCAGTTGATCTATACCTGCAATGCTATGTTTCCATTCATCATAATTGTATACCTGCTGTTACACCTACCTGTCCGGCCGGGGTCCCAACGGTGTTCCTCGCTCACGTCCCCCTCGCGTACTGACGTGCGTCCGACACGCACACGAGGGGGCGTGCGCATCGAGCAGGCACGCCTCCCAGCCACTGACAGCTCTGATCGGGCTGCCGCAGCATATCGGCGGCGATCTGAGAGACGATCCGCCGCTATATGCTCGCGGCTCCCGACCAGTGCCTCTTCTGCCTGTGTGGCGCTTCCGCGTTGCTCGCGGCGGCAACACAGGCAGAGAGGACTATTATTGCGCCGGTCGCGATGACGTCATCTTACCTGATCTCCCGCCATTGGTCCTATTTAAGCTTCCTGGTCCTAGGTTTCCTTGCCCGTTCAACGAGTCCATGTAATTGTTCTCAGGGTGTTTATTTCTCTTGTGCCTTTTGATTGATATTTTCGTGTACCAGACCTCGGCTTTGTTCTTCTGACCTTGATCCTGCGCTGCCCGTCCCGACCTCGGCTATTGTTATTTGACTACGTTCCTGTGCTGCCTGCCCCGACCTCGGCTATCGTTTTTGACTACCCTCCTGTGCGGCCTGTCCCGATCCCGGCTTGTTTATCGGATTCTCGCCATTCCTGCATTGTGGGTCCATTACCTGTGATACCTGATCCGACGTAACACCTGCAGGATTTGTATGTCTGATTCTGTTTATTTGATCTATACCCTCAATGCTGAGTTTACAAGTGAATTTCAATTATATCTATACATGGAAATCTGGGCTTGTGTGTTAATATGTTATAGGCATCAGGGTCTAATAATAATAATGTATATCAGCAGCAGGGGCTAAATATTATATATATGTTCAGCAGGGTCAAATATATATATCTATATATATATCTATATCTGCAGCAAAGTCTAATATTAAAGAAACTGCCAGTTCAGCTGTTATTTTGAAATCATATTTCAATTTCAAGTGATAAATACTTATGTAGTTAAAAATGAATGTCTAATCCATATATGTGATGGAGCCATTACATAAATCTATAATAAAGGGAGGGGCTCGCTGGGGGCATAAATACAAATAGTGCTGGCTGGAGGCAATCATAGGGTGTGGGGGCACCACATTAATCTATACTAAAAGGGTGCTGGCTGAGGCATCAATACGCAAGGGGCAAAAACACTAAGGGTGGTGGGTATCAACGACAATGCAGTGTGGAAATTCTATCCTGATGTAGATGCCTGTGTCATAGATTGTGTCCTGCTATTTGGTTATCAGTGTAGCAGAGCCTGTCTTGGTGTGTGCATGGGTGTCAGTGTGACAGAGCCTGTCCTGGTGTGTGTTTGGGTGACATTGTGGCAGTGCCTGTCCTGATGTGTGGGTTTAGGTGTTGGTGTGGCAGAGCCTGCCTGGTGTGTGTGTTTAGGTGTTGGTGTGGCAGAGCCTTTTCTGGTACATGTGTTTGGATGTTGGTGTGGCCGAGCCTGTCCTGGTGTGTGTGTGTTTGGTGTTGGTGTGGCAGGCTGTCTGGTGGTTGTGTTTGGGTGTAGTGTTGCAGAGGCCTGTCCTGGTGTGGTGTGTTTAGGTGTTGGTGTGGCAGAGCCCTTTTCTGGTACGTGTGTTTGGATGTTGGCGGTGGCCGAGCCTTGTCCTGGTGTGTGTGTTTGGGTGTTGGTGGTTGGCAGGCCTGTCCTGGTGTTGTGGTGTTTTGGGTGTCAGTGTGGTAGAGCCTGTCCTGGTGTATGTGTCTGGATGTCGGGTGTGGCAGAGCCTTGTCCTGGTGTGTGTGTTTGGGTATCAGTGTGGCAGAGCCTGTCCTGGTGTGTGTGTTTAGGTGTTGGTGTGAGGCAGAGCCTTTTCTGGTACGTGTGTTTGGAATGTTGTGTGGCCAGCTTGTCATGGTGTGGTGTGTTTGGGTGGTGTGGCAGGCCCTGTCCTGGTGTGTGTGTGTGTTTGGGTGTCAGTGTGGTATAGCCTGTCTTGGTGTATGTGTCTGGATGTCGGTGTGTGTTTGGTCATCTGTTTCTTGGCACTTAATTTACAGTAGGAACTATTTCATTTTTCCCTATCCAGAGATAAAACGCCCTCCTGAATTTGTAGTGACAAAACTTTCAAGGCCGAGAAATCATTTAGTGGAAAAGTTAAGGTATTGTGTTATTTACTCTATATTGTTTATTTCAAGGATTAGTCGCACTAAATTGTGGCTTCAGGCTTCCCATGTTCAATGACCAAGTATTATGTTAGTCCAATAACAAAAGTATAGTTCCATAGCACATTACTTTTGGGAATATATATATATTTTTTTTTTTGCTCAGTGGTATGATTTAATGGTGGAAATTATTAATGCCCCCCAACTTTTGACTGTGGAAACTTATGTGACCCCCCCCCTATTCTATATTCTATATTGTTTCACTGCTGGAGAGAACCTTGTGGGTTGCACAAGTTAGGTATGATTTCATACACCCCCAATGATAAAACATTATGATCTGTACCTCATTTACATTGTGTGGAAGAATCCAAATACATTTCTTTAAAAGTTTGGTTACAATACAAATTTATGTGGTAGGCATGCTTAATGTATGTTAAATCATGTTAATCTGGATTGGATTAATATTGTGATATAGACAATGGCAGTTATAGAATTAAATTAATGGTCATATGGAAAACAATTTTGGAAAAATTAACTTTATATTTTGTTTTAAGAAGCACCTTAACATTTGCCCAAAGCAAGAATGACTTTTAATAGTAAATTGTTAATTCAATGTGCAGTGTAGCACTCATACATGCTAATGATTTATTAATATTTAATGCTAAGGCACTCATTTTAAATGAAACAGAGTTATAGTATAGTAAAATAAAGCTGTTCAATCTTGAAGGAACTCAAAGCTGAGTTGCTTGCAAAACAGAAAGTAGAACAAACTCCTTTTGTTCTTGTCCTTTATGAAATTATACTTATGGGTCTTTCTAAATAATGCAATAGCAGATAGTGGCATTCCACAAAGTTAATTACAGTTAACGTACTGTAAAAAAATGTCTGATTCCTATAAAATGTCTCTGTGGTATTCACAGCAATTGATGAAGATGTTCTGAAAATGATTCTTAAAATTGTACTGGGATATGTTTGAATGTGCAACAACTCAATTAAACATGAAGTTGAAATAATGTGGTAGTGGTATGAGGAGTTCCCAAGAGATTTGCTTATAGTCATTTAAAAATGTTGTTTCTTTTTTTTTGCTGGAAAAACCTAATTTGTATGAATGACAAATTTAACACGAATTGACAAATTTAACACATTTTGCACAATTTGTCCAATTTGAAACAAAAACGTAGAAAGCTCTGAGTATTTGTTTTACATGTGTATGTTCATCTGTGTATTATAGGTGTTTTAGTGTATTTTTTTATCTTTACCTTTGTAATTCAAGCCTGACACTGAAGGTGTTAAAATGTCATTTATGAGTGAGAAGATGAAAAAAATGTGGACGGACCCAAATGGTCTGTCAATGTTACATGTCCTTTCTTTACTAATTTCTTTTCATCCTTTCATCCACCTATCAAGGGGTGAAACGAGCGAGTAAGGTAAGGGAGTGATTATGTACTGTATATATGTTAGAGTAAGAGTGTGTCTGAACATGTGTATGTGTATAAGTTTGTGTAAACGTGAGTGGATGCGCGTGTAAATATGTCTGCCAGTGCACGAGAGACTGAAAATGAAATGTAGTGTTCGTCAAAGATGTTGGTCTGATGCATGGGAGAAAAATGGTGGAGCTTCCAGGCAATACTCTACCTCGACTGGAGATGAAAGGACATCTCTCCAATTTTAGATGAATCAATACTAACACATCACAATGCAGCTTTGCTTCAGGGAGGGAACTGGTAGTATTAGCCACCCGCAGCAACTGCTAAAGCATAGGGCGTAGTGAGGCTTCAGTCTTCTCAGAGAGCACAACTAGTTCCCAAAGATTGGTGGGGCAAACATCCAATGCACCATCCTACCCTAAAACACTTTAAAGGTTATGCATTTAAGGGGCATGTCAAATGTGACACGACTGCTTGGTCAGCTTATCGATGCTGCTTCCTTCTCCATGATTAAGGAGGAACCCTTCAGGCAGCTGCTAGAGGCCCTTGTTCCCCACTGCCGTCTCCCCTTTTCGCACCACCTTTAGCAGGACTGTAATGCCCTCTAATCTTTACCAGTCTTGTGTTTCAAAGTCAAAGGATGAGCTGTCCAAGACAGCTCGACAAATCATCCACTTCCCTTCTGTAATATGAAGTGCCGCTGGTACGCCCCATGCCTTTCTTTCAATTACATCATATTGGTAACTGCCCAAATATTTGTGCCCGTGTTCTTTTCGGGTGACTATTCATGTACGTTCTTCTTATTTGTTTTTCTTTATGTTTCAAGAAGGGACTAATACGGGATTAAAGTGCCAGGTCCTTAAAAGGGACTCTATTGGTTGCCAGCAGGGAGCTTCTCTGGCATCAACTAATGAAGGGCAGCTGCATATTTTTACCGCATTTATCCCATATAAATAATATAATGTCATATTCCAGCGCTCAGCATTACATGCCAGCACCACAACCGAGCTAGATGCCTCGCAGAGGAGACGGAGGGGCGCTGAGCGGTTGCTGAAAACTTCATGAGTGACCGCTCGGTGCCTCTCACTCCTCCGCATCAATAAAAAAAAAAGCGTTTCGATTAGGCTGCACGGGACCCGGGCAATGCTGGACATGTTGTCACCTTGCACACCCATGTGGTCCAGCTCCCACACCCCAAAGGGCGGCCCTGATCACCCTCATTCACACTTTCATGCTCTTTTACACTCCCTTGCACTATATAGTAAATATGTAGCATAACAAATTAAAAGTAGGGATGCACTTGAAATTCAAGAAACACTTGACCGAAACTGAAAATGACCCCCCCTTTAAAAAGAAAGACACCATGTATATGAAATATTATATATAGCCAAGTCAGCCGGGACATGCTGGAATCTGGGTCAATTACGCAATGCACATGTAAGCAGCAGCAATTGCCCTCTGCCCCAGCCCGCCCCTGGATTTTCAGCAGCTTTTATTTTGGCATTTTGCAGATAATGCCATTTTCGCCGATATGTTTCGGCCACCGATATTTTGATGCATCCCTAATTAGAAGTAAAGCCCACAAAACACTGTTTTTGGTGATACAGGATCTGCAAAGTGTCCGACTTAAGACAATGTATAGAGTACAAAATAAAACTAAAATACATTGTGCCTTAGAGCTTTACATCTGTGCCAAGAAACAAAAGTTAAAAATAATTGTATTTTTACAAAAGTACTGCCAATGTTTTTGCTTAACACAAAAGCGATCGATCTAACAGTGCCACTGTTACTCAGCAACAGCCAAGTTCGTGGAACACATACTGATTATAAGGTTGTAGCACACAGTGTCTCTCTGAAGACATGCTTGTTGTTTCACCCAGAGGAATACATTTTCTTATTTACATCCATAGTTGATTATAGTATTCTCCATCCATTGAAGGGGTTATCATTTGCTCTCTATACTCATAATTGTGGCCAAAATCCATTGTCAATGAATTTCAATTAGGTTTTCATTTTCCAGAGACTGTTGGATATGTGTACTATCACATGGGTGTAATTCTTGGATCCGTTCAAATAGCTTTAAAGACCAAGATCTCCTAATGTAGTCAGTAATGTAATTCTGTCAGAGGCATTAGGCATTAGTACATTAACACATTTTATTCAAGTAGTGTATGTTTTTTTAACGAGTATTGTGTAAATGATAAATAGAAGTGGTTCTCATAATGTATTATCATTATTTTGTTCCAAGGGTCATTACTGTGGGTACAACCATCTTATGAGGCCACAATGTAATTCTTAGCCATGTTCTTGTAGATACCAATGAGGTCATATTGCAGCTGCCAACTATGCAGCTACTTGTAGATGGCTTTCCTTTTCTTAGTCCCTGGCCTTATCTTATACCTAGCTTAGCCTTATGCCTATCCCATGCTTGCTTAAACACCTTCACAGTATTTACACCTACCACTCAGTAATATTTCCTGATGTTACTTTTAAACCTTTGCTCCTCCAGCTAAAGACTACATCCTCTTGTTGTAGCAATATTTCTTCTTTTAAATTAACTCTCTTCATCTATCATGTTGACTCCCTTTAAGGTATATGTTAAGATTCTTTAACCTTTCCTGGTAAGTTTGATCCTGTAATCCAGGAACCATTTTAGTAGCCCTTCTATAAACTTTCTCTAACATATCTATATCCTTCTGGAGATACGGTCTACAGTACTGTACACTCCAAGTGAGGTCTCACCACTGCTCCGTACAACGGCATGAGCACTTCTCTCTTTCTGCTGCTAATACCTCTCCCTATATAACCAAGCACTCTGCTAGCATTTCCTGGTGCTCTATTGCATTGTCTACCTATAAATCCTCTGAAAAATTACCCCTAATTCCCTTTCCTCCTATGTTGAGGTTAGGACAGTATCAAATATTCTATACTCTGTCTGCCCTTGAGTTTTTATGTCCTAGGTGCATTCTTTTACATGTATTCACATTAAATGTCAGTAGCCACAGCTCTAACCATTTTTGCAGTTTACCTAAATAATTTGCCATTTGGCTTATCCCTCCAGGAACATCAACCCTGTTGCAAATCCTTGGGTCATCAGCAAAAAAAAAAAGAGGATTCGGGTATTGACCTGGAGAACCAGAAAATAGGTGCTTCTCCGGTCAAACCCGGAGATTTCCCAGGTATGTATTTAGTAAAGCAAACAAAACTAGCACCAACTAACTTGCATCTGTGAGTTACAGGATGTGAGAGCACCCAATCATTCACTAGAAGTTAAGTTTTAAACAATAATATCCACTATTAACAATAAAGGTTAATGTTAAGTCTAGCATTTGGCTCTCAAAATGTAATTTCTTGGGCAATTAATGAGATATTTGGGTGTGAATTGGACAACAAGGTCTCAATTGTTTCTTTCACTGAGTTTTTGTGACTGAGTTATGTAGCTTATTCCATCCTTTAGTGCAGCTGCCTGTTGGATACACACAGCCTTACACTGTGAACGTACGGGAGTGTAGTGTGCAGCAGGTGTATCTAGCAGGCAGGTGCACACATGTCAATTATCCACCTCTGGCATTAAATTTCCATGCCCAATTTTAATCCCCAGTCTCTTCCTTATGTTTCCTAAAACCTTACTATTTCACTCTTGCTTTTTTCTATTTAGTAAAAAACACTGATAAACAACCCTTGGTACATCTTCAAACCATTTTGAATGTGTATGCAAATAATCATGCCAGCTATTTGATTATAGCTATAGAGTGATAAGGCATGCTATTTAAATATAGAAGTACTATTATAATATGTTTCCAGAGAAATGAGAAGTTCCTGTTCCTGAGAAATATATTGACTGTATTAATATTTGCTTTTCTAAAAGGGTGGCTGTCTATTGTTTAAACTAACATATTATATTTATAGTGATCCACCATACTAGATTTTTAATAATATTAAAAAAAAATTAGAATGGAGAAGAGATGTATTTCATTATGGTTTTGGTATTTTGCAATTGTCAAGACCTACCTATACCTTTGCAGCACCTGCTGAATGCTGGGGAAGATTTTCTTACCAGTTTGTAGTCTCTCGACTGCCAGCGACTGCTATCCTAAAACGAGGCTCCTGCAATGAGCATCCCCCTTGGTCTGGGAGCAGATAATGTCCTGGTGGTACAACAATGCTCCCTTAAAGGCCAGTTTCAGGTTGACTTTGCATGCGTGGATGAAAAGCTCTCTTAAAGAGTTTTAGCATTCACATGGTCCAGTCCTGATTATTCCAGCTCTGGTTGCCTGAAGCATCTGGGTTCTTGAAGAGTCTGCTTTAATTAAGTTTGCTCTATCCTACTTGAATAAAAATCGATCTAGTGTCAGAACCAGAGACGGAGTGTAGTGCAGGATCAGGTGACCAAAAGGCTTTAATGAACAAGGTAATTTAAACACACAGTTCAAATAAATGGAACAACAGTACCATAGTCCAGTAAACAATTCCAAGGTCAAAGGCCGACAGCGTAGTTTCACAAAAACTAAGTCACAGTTCAAAAATAGGGGTCAATGGCAAGTAGAGGAATCCAAGAAAGGGTAGCCTCACGGTCAAAAACCAGAAAGTCAGGTAGCAGGAAGTAGGGTATCCATAAGGAACACAGCTCAACTAGCAAGCAATCAGTGTAGGAATTACACTTTATAGTGTCTCTGATTGGAGTTCCCTCCCTTGCACACCTGGTCTCCTCCTTTGCACACCTGGTCCCCTTCATTGCACACCTGGTCTTCTCTCCTGGGTATGGTAATTGGTATAGGAGAGATAGGCAGGCTCCTCCCCCTCCCGTCCTCATTGGCCTCTCCTTCCTGTACATCTCCGGCCTCCGGGGCATAGCCACGCCCCCGCCACAAGGAAAACGCGTGCTTTAGCCAAGCGCAGTACGCGGCTAATTTGAGGCCAGGGATATGGCCTACCCAGCAGATGGGCGATCGAGCCATGAGGCAACCGACACCCGGGACCAGTCCCCCACGACGACTCCAGCGGCGAGGTAGGTGCAGGACCCCGGTCCTGACATCTAGCCATATTAATCCAAGAGAAAAATCATCAGTTAAAGTTGATATCTTTTTTGGGGCTAAATGCGAATTGTTCATGAGGGCCTCCGGTATAAACTTTTGTGAGTTTTAGCTGAAAAGTTTCCAGGAATTCTACGAATGCAAATTTCCATTTCCAAGATGTGGACAAAGATAGAGAGAAGATGAAAGAAAGAAGATAGAAGGTGAAAGAGAGAAGATAGAGGGTGAAAGAGAGAAGATAGAAGACGAAGAACAAGAGCAAGAAGATGCAGAAGTGGTCGGCAGAAGTGGTCGGCAGAAGCGGATGTGGTCGGAAGAGAAGGTAGGGAAACATATAGAGAGTGTGAGGAAGAGAGTGAACCAGAATGAGAGTGTCAGTGAAAGGGCCCAAATTTTTCAGATGAAAATTCTGAGCTTTTTCCTTTTTCTCTGCTTTGTATGGGGGGGGTCTGGTATAGTTTTAGTGATCAGACCCAAAAAAGGCCAAACATTTGGTACATTTCCAATTCATACGAATGCACAAGTCTAATGTCCATAGATTTGAATAAGGCCCAGAAAAGTGAATGGAGGATGTAATGCATCTTCCAAGTAATGTGGGTGCTGATATAAATAATGTTATTATTTTTCTCTTTTTTTTATCCTTTATTTTATGGATGACTCCTTTCCCTGGACTGAAGATGAGAAGGAAAGGGCATCATTTGAAAATGTTGGACAATCCTGAAAAGGTAAAGAGATCTTTTTTTTCCTATAGGTTGTGGACCCTTTGGGTTCCACAGGTGATGGATATTGATTACTGTACAACCTCCTAATACCCAAAGGGTGCATAGAAAGACCCCACTATCCTCCCTTAGCATTAGAGGGCTATTTTTTAAATATTTTTCCATCCCTCCCACTGTGCATGGATGAAGAGAAGGGGAGATACATTTCTTTCACCTGGGCCCTTAGTACACTAGTTCTGCTACTGATTTCACTGTTACATATTGTGCAGCCAATATGCATGAGACATTGTAATAATAAATAAAGTTACTGTAATTCTAGTTAGTGGGATATTTTTGAAACTAAAATATTATCCTCAAGTCACTAGTCAATTGTAAATGACTCATCACAGGACTGAGTCTAAGTTTATTTGAGTATAAAATAATCCTTTTGACAGGCAAATAGTACAGAAACAAAATTCCATGTGACAACATAGTACACCCTGCAGCAGAACCAAGTACATCTGTCCCACATGATTTCGGATCAGTTTTGTTACCTTAGAAACCATTACATGTTTTCTGCGTATTTATCTTCCATTTGGGGTCCATGGTCTTAATACCAACAGCCATGGTTTTTGACTTATTATTTTAGACAGAATTGTATATTGTTTACTATTTCATTTTTATATGATGTGCTCTTCTTGAATTGTAAGTTATATTGTCTTGCATTAACAATAAATGAGGTAAATGATGGGATTGCATGCAGTCAAGTGGTGAAATCTACTTGGACAACCCAAACCAAATCCAAGGTTAGTAATAAAACATAGGCTAGACTATGAAAGCCAAGAAGAAGAACCAAGTCAAAGAGCTAAGCAGTTTATTTTGTTTGAAACAGATTGAGGGTAAAGCAGGTAAAAGGTGCTGTGCAAATGATGACGGTTTGAAAGAAAAAATATCTAGATTATAGTGTAATCAGCCATCATGCAGAGCAAAATGTAATAGAAAGTTCTTTCTTGTGGCAAGGACATTTTCTATTATATAGGTAAGCCATTTGGGTACCTGGGGCACATGGCTGGTATGGGGTGCCACCACAAGTTACTTAACAACAAAATGCATACTGGAGACATCATTCACTTAGGCTAAACCATAAGGGCCTGCTGGTTGAATGCATATTTAAGAAACTGACAAGACACCACTGAGGTCTCCAATCAAGATAAGCCATGGTAGCCATTAGACCAATTGACAATAGGGTTCTATGAAAAGGTTCAAGTAGCTTAGCTATAAACGGTTTTAACTATAAATAGTATGTGTATCATTTAAATGAATTTTCCTTATTCTGTTTGCCTCAGTTGCATTTTTTAATAATGTTGTGATAGTTTGTGTCATCATGACTCTGGATATTTCTCTTTATATTGATCCGGATGAAGAATTAATGAATGATATACTTACAGATATATAACATATTTAACATATAAATCATAATTTTAAAAAAAAAATGTAAAATGTATTGTCATGCTAGTTTTTTTGCTATGAGCAAATTATTTATTAAAGAAAAAAATATTTTCCGTGTTCACATAAATGGGGACTTTGCAAAGACACTAACTAAATGTCAAAATACCCGAGGCAGTGGTATACTTAGGTTAAACACCATCATCACTGACTCAATTTACAGCAGCAAAAGGTTTTCCGCAGAATACTCTGGCGTTCTGACAGATGTCCTTTAGCTTGGCAAGAACAATGTAAACAATGCTATCACGTGAACTGATCTAGGACTACAAGTGCCACACAGATCTGTAAACAACTTCATGATTCCCAGCTGGATACAAGTCCTTGTTTCAGTAAACTCATAGCAATACAATGCATCAAATGAGTATGACTCCTCTTATAATCTAAAAACTTAAGTGATGTTTTTATAGCAGTGATAGAACAGCAACTGACAAATCTATCTAATTCAGTTGATATACAGAGCTTTCTGATTTATTTAATGTCTAATTCAATGGTTTTTACAAATCAATTTTTTTACGATATAGTCTATTTATTATTTTAAGAATTTAGTAAGAATTTTGTGTTTTCTGCAGATCAACTACTGTGCAAAATAACACAATTTCACTCATAGTTACATACCACTCTTACCGGGATTCATTCTATTTCAGCAGTGTCCTAATCTCCCTAAACTCTGCAGTATGGCAAAAAGTACTTGAGGACTCTAATTGCCTGAAGACTCATGTTTTCCCTGTGGACCGTTCAGAGAAATTTCCATTAATAATGTTTTCTTGGAACGCAACAGATTACTTCAGGCACATAACAATTCACAGAAAATTAAATACACTGTTACCAAAAAAAATCATATACAGCTCCATTTCTGCATATCATGCAACCTAACTCACCAAGCTTTTCTTGTGCAGTTGTGTTTTGTTTAAATATTTCTTTACATATATAATAGGAAAAAAACAAAGTGCATTTAAAAAATATTTTTAGCTCTAGGCCTTGTCAAAAAATATAAGTATATTAATCTAGTACACAGGGCATTATTAAGTAACATGATAAACAAATGTGTTAATCGTACCAGAGTGACTTTAGCTCAGCCAAGAATGAATAGCCCATCAGAGACATATTTTTATTTCAGTCTCTCTTTGGCCTTCATGGATGGTATCCCTATTGGCACAGTGAGCAAAGTGGCTCACCTTCATGCTTGGGAAGAACCTGAAGAGATTCCTTAAGAAAAATAGGCAAACAAAAAATTCCCACTTTGCTGTCCAGTCTTGGCTGAGCTGGTTTCACCCTTTTGGGTATGCATGTTCCTATGTTTATAAATATAAACAAGCAGTTGTCGCTATGTATTTAGTTGTACATTCACAGCAACTTGGTTATACAATATGTAATACAGCAGTATAGGACTTATATGACACAGTGTGATAATTAGGACAAAATCATCACAA
This sequence comes from Spea multiplicata, assembly GCA_009364415.1. Classification (NCBI taxonomy): domain Eukaryota; kingdom Metazoa; phylum Chordata; class Amphibia; order Anura; family Pelobatidae; genus Spea; species Spea multiplicata. The sequence continues at coordinate 17,718,972 of VKOC01000003.1, read as the reverse complement.
TGTCCCACCTTTAGAAAAATTATATCAGTTAAGAGAACTCATATTTGATAAGAAAAAGTAAGTATATTTGTACAGTATACACCGATCAGCCATAACATTATGACCACTGACATGTGAAGTGAATAACACTGATTATCTTGTTATTGTAACAGCTGTCAATCGGTGGGATATTTGAGGTAGCAAGTGAATGTTTCATCTTCAAAGGTGATGTGTGAGAAGCAAGAAAAATAGGCAAGAGTAAGGATCTGAGCAAGAGCCAAATTGTAATGGCTAGACAACTGGGCCAAAGCACCTTCAAAACTGCAGTTCTTGTGGGGTGTTCCCAGTCTGTAGTGGTAAGTAAGTAATCAAAAGTGGTCCAAGGAAGGAAAAGAGGTGAACCCTCCCTTACATTAGCACACATGCTCTTGTAAACAATTCACATTTAAATGTATGTGAGAATTGCTAGCATGTAAGGTTATGTGACCTCTGTCGAGTCAGGTAATTTGAGTAAACCCTTTACTTAACTAATAAACTTCTTATGAAGTGAATAGGCCCATTGTGTTGTTTCTCAAAAGACGATAGAATATAGTAGTACAGAACTTGATGGGATGATGACCCACTTACCCAGGTTGGTTTACATACAGGGAAAACTGTGGCATATAGTGGCATTGTTGTTAAAGGACAGCTAAATATAGGGGGCAAGGTAATATGCAATTAAGTGAATAATGAACTGAACTCTGGCACATCATACAAATTCTCAGTGGTCTGATGCCTACTGGCCACTCTCACACTTACACACTGACGATAACACACATGCACAAGCTAACACATACACATTCGTTCTAACACACACTTACACATATACTCATGCTAACACACACTCCTTCTCATACACGCACACATACACACTCCAGGGTGCCAGTTCTGTCCTACTGGCAGTGATGTCGTTTACCATTGTATTCCACTGACAGGACAGAAAAGTAAGGCTTCACATGTAGTTAGTGTTTTACTGGTTTAGAACAAGTGCTATCACTTACAAATAAGTAAGCCTAACTTTTTTGGCTTATTGACTTTTTGCTTGTTTCCAAATTCAGTTTTCAGTTCTGTGTCTCATGCTCCCCCGTATGTTTAGTAGCTATATTTTTTATATTTCAATAGTTCAAGTATGTGCCAGTGATGTAAACTATAAATCTCCTTAAATTCTTCATTCTTGAAGAGGGAATTATAATCAAAGGTTCTTATTTAAGAAAGCATTCAGTGTTTAATTGTCTGCTTCATATACTTGCAGTAGGTTTCTCTGAAATCTCCAATGTAGGGTATATTAACTAATTTTCAAAAGCAGAATTAATTTATTGGGTGACTTATAGTTACTACTTATAGTTTAAGCCTATCAATTAACTATTTAAGGCATGGTGTTTATGTCTATATACTTTACTAGTGACTTACAGTGTTCTGTGGAGAACACTTTTTGTGCAGCACTGGAAAAAAATAAACCTAAACATAACATCTTTTGACTGCAAAGAATGGATTATATAGATTAAGTAAGATGTTAAAATTAGTACACTTAGTGTCTGATTTTAGGTTTTAGGTTCTAAGTGTCAATCACTACAGTGATTTTCAGGGAGATACTTTTATACCAATCAACAGGAACTGAATGCTTTCATGCAGTGATTTGTACCATTTCTGTACTGAAGCTAACGAACATTGTGTTCTGATAACAGAACTAGATTGGAATTTAATATATAAATAAACTCCCAAAGACTTCAGACTGTTCTAGCTATTAATAAATTAAATTAAAAATGCCTCTGGATGTTTGTTTCATATTATTCATACATTCTTACCATGAATGCCTTTGGTTCGTTTTTGACCCCTTCGTTTTCAGGCAACGAATTTTCTTCGCTGTCTATTTGATTCAGCCAAAAATGTGGGGGCATTTTGAATTCAGGAACACATTTTCTATTTATCTCTCTCCATCTTCTTTTCTTTTCTCTCTATCTCTCCCATTTCTCTTCATCTCTCTACTTTCTGTTTATCACTCTCCTTTATCCCCATCTCTTCTCCTTCTTATTATCTCTCCCATTTCTCCCTATCTCTCCTCGTATTCATAATCAATTAAAATCAGGGGTATAAAAAAGGACATACATATTTAGTAGACACGTGCAGATGGGCCAGGAAACAATTCAGACTAATTTTTTTAGTTCGTTTTTGGCCCATTTGTTTTCGGGCAATGAGTTTCGCCCCTGCTCATTTGGTTCGGCTGTAAATTTACAGGCGTTTTCAATTCATGAATGAAATTCACTGTCTAACACTCTCGTTCACTCTCTTGTGCTCGCTGTTTCCCAATCATTTCTGCTTCCGCATCTTCATCTTCCACATTTTATTTTCTGTCTTGCTCTTCATCTGCATCCACATGGACATAACCAGGTGGGAACATCCACCAAAATTGGAGGATGGAGGAGAGAACGTCACCAGACGTCCCTCTATATTGTTCTAATGAGGGCAAAATGACAGCACCTTTGTTGAGCAAATAGGCTCTAGGCACTCAAGAGTTCCATCTTCAGGAAGATTTATTAAGACAAAAAACAACGTTTTAACCTCACAATGAGGTCTTTTTTAAGTAGTTTTGGAGGATCGAAGAGAGGACATTATCACAAGCACTGCCATTGTGGCAGAAGTTCCCGTCGAGTTATGTCTGTGTGAGTGCGGACAAAAATAAAAGATAGAAAGCAGATTGAAAAGCGACGAGAAGAGAGGAGTGAAGGGAGAAGATGATGGGGAAGAAGATGCAGCAGTGGAAGTGGTCGGTGGAAGTGGTAAGCAAAAGGCGGAAGTGGTTGACAGAGAAGGCAGGGAAACATTTAGAGAGCATGAGTGAATGAGAATAAGACTGTGAGAGAGTGATGGAACCTATTAGATTGTAAGCTCAAAGAAGTATGAGTAGGGCCCCCCTCACCTGTTGTCTTTGTAAGTCAAGTCATTATGTTACATACTACTTGTTTTGTCCTGTCCACCCATTGCACAGCGCTACGGAATTTGATGGCACTATATAAAAACCAATAAATAATAATAATTTTAGGGAGTTTTCATTGCTTTGTACAAATCGCCGAATTTACCACAAATTATGTACAATTTACCAATTGCACATTTCTAATGTTTAGTACATTTTTCATTGAGTTTTCTTTGCTTAAAATGGGAAATCCAGTAATTGTGGCCGGTTCACTGCACTCAAGAATGGGAGTTGTGTAGCTCTGATTTACAGTCTCCACATTGTCTTTCCCATATTATTTCCCTTTCCACTAGATCACCTACAGATACCTACAAATCGTCTTCCCTTCACTACATCACCTACACCAGCCTCTTGCCACCCTCATGTAGACTAGACTTGTGCTTTTGGATTAATACGGATTGCAAACGTAACTAATATTGTCAAATTCAAAAAGGCCCGACTCCGCATGAAGCAAAATGCTCTCAGGTGAGAGGATGTCATTGTGTCACCATTTTGCCCTAAGGTGAATGTGTTCCAAAATACCAGTGCTTCCATTGACAAGAGAAGGTCACCTAAACTTCTGCCATTTTGGCAGAAGTTGGCTCCAGAGATGCGGATAAAGAAAGAAGAAAAAAGATGCAAGAGATAAATTGAAAAACAGAAACATTATTTGTGTTGTCCCCCTCCAGTCTCTACATTGTCTCCTCCAGACCCTAAAAAAAAAGTATATGATATATAGCATTTTAGTACTATTAAACATAAGCAATAGACTTGAAATATGGGAAATGTTGCTCATCATATATTAACTATTCATTTACACTTACTCCTTGCATGTAAATTCCCTACCAGCCCTTACCATGCCCTCACCAGCCCTTGTATTGTGCCTCTAAGGCCCAGTATTGTCCCCGCCAGCTCCTTTCTCCCCAGGTCCTGTATTGTTCCCTCCAGCCCCTGCCACATGGCAACATTGTCTCTGCCATGTCCCCTCCAGCCTCTCTATTGCTCCTGTCCAGGCTGTATATCATCCTCACCAGCCCCTGCCATGTCCCCACCAACCCTTGCTATCCATCAAGCCCATACCATGTCCCAACCAGCCCCTGCATTGGTCCCCAGACCTGTATTGTTTGTAACAGCCCCCGCCATGTACCCACCTTCCTCTGCAATGTCTTCCTCAAGCCTGGTACTGTCCTCCAGGACCTGCCCTATCCTCACCAGGCCCTGCCATGTTCCCCTGAGGCCCTGCATTCAAGTGCTGGCAGCAGCCGGGGTTGTCCACTGGGTGCCAGAGAGGAGGATCCAGGTCCCCTGAATCCTAACCCTGCTGCTTTCCCACAGCAGGGCCAAATAAAAAAAAACCGCCCGGCGCCCGAAACTGCATGTCCCGGACATCGGCTATATGAATTGCACATCCCTGCACTAAACCCCAATTATAGGCCGCACCACCACTTTAAAGATTAGAGGGTGCGGCCTATAATCGGGCCAATACTGTATTTTTTTCCTTAATTTCTTGTTTTTCCTTTTTTTTTTTACAAGTTATTCCACACATAGCTTTCAGTGTGCCTAGAGTAACAATGACTTTAGGCAGCATTTACATGTTCATGTAAGGGCAATATGACAGCAGGATCAGGGAGGATGTCACCGCAGCACTGCCATTTCAGCGGAAGTAGCCATGTCATGTATGTGGACGAAGAAATAAGATTAAGGATTGAAGGTTGAAGATAGAAGAGAGAATAAAAGGGAGAAGATAGAAGAAGATGCAGATGCAGATGCAGAAGAAAATGCAGTAGCGGAAGTGGTCAGCAGTCATCCCCACAAATCATGATACTGCTACTTCGCTATCAGTAGGCTTTTGTCACTTGAAGAAGAGAAGACACACATCGGTAATAACCTTCAATAACCAGGTTGCCAACCTTTGCGAGTACTATCCAAATCCTGATACAAATTTGAATGCGTTATGAATATACTGGAAACCTATCGCCAACAGATCCTTGTCAGACTCTTAACTGAAGAACAGGAGTCTTAAACAGGGCAAATCTGATTGCCCCTAACTCACTGGATGAAAAAAATCAACAGATGGTGAACTGTTCATGTTGCCCTACTTTTACTTTTTAAGTTAAATCAAGTTCTCAGCATTATAGGCATTCAGATGTTTTGCATGGTCACGTGTTTAACCAAATATTACCAAAAGTAATACTTAATATATAATATATAGTAGTAATTATTAAAAATACCCTTATACTTGTAAATCCCAATTTAATTCAAGTGTAAAAAATCCTAAAAGCAGCTAATAAAAAACAAAATTTGGTTAGCTACATGTAATAATACTTACTGCCTACAGGAGGCTCTCACAGTCTATTCATACAGCAAAGCCGGAGGTTGGATAAGGTCATAGATTTCTGAGAAAATTAACAATGCAGCCTTATTTATAATGTAAATCTTTGTAATTCTTAATATCTTCTTAGGATGATCATGTGCATATTTTACTATTAAATTCCATGTATAAATAATAATTGATTTAAATACAGATTCCAAGTCTGCACTATGTTGTATTATTATTATTATTATTATTTTTAAAATATAACTAGTGCTTCAATATTAAGGGAGAATGTGTTTGTAAATATACTTACGTATTTACCTTTTGAGTCCCTGAATAAATAAATGTATGTTTTTGACAGTGATGACATTACATTTATCAGCTCTTACACAATATGCAGTCATTTGATCAAAAATAAACGCTAAATGATAAAATTTGAGGGCCAATATCGGATGAAACATGTGCATTTCCTGTGTATTGAAATGAAGCAATTCTTTACATATTTTATGGTAACTAGCCCATTTGACATATTTGAATGGATGGTTGCCATGGTTTCCTTTATTCAAATTATAAGCTGGATGAGACAGAATGAGGGGGCAGGGAACTCCGTTTACGCTTGAAAACAATGTATATGTGTTGGTCAATCACAGCTGTGCTTTTCAACATCAAGAGAAAAGAAACAGAACAGTGTGCAGAGTAAGGCAAGCCTATGACAGTAACTGTATTGTAATACTGTCTAGTTGCACAAAGCTATACAGTATATATCACATTTGTAAACTTGCTGTATATCACAACCTAAAGCAGCCCTTCTAATAAAGTGAATGGAAGCTATTTTTGAATCTTTACATAATCCAGTA
>VKOC01000003.1:17611771-17676655 GCA_009364415.1 Spea multiplicata | reverse complement strand
CAGTCGCGACCCCTGCGACCCCGGTAGTTCCGCCACTGTATTCAGTCTATTTACTAAAATATTTTGTGTACGTCTCTCTGCTGTTATATTGGGATATTAACCGCCCCAACATCACAGTACAGCGTTTCTTCTTCACTTTGTAACTGAGGCTGAATAATGGAGCACAATAGATGACTTCAGGCCCACTGTGTGAATCAGTAAACTAGTAACTATGGGCAGGTGTTACTAGTAAAATTACAAAGAGAAGGAAGGAGACAGTAAAGATAAGGTGTGTGAGAGTCCGGTCACTCTGCACTTGGACTTCGCTTGGGGAACAGCAGACTGTAGAATGACACGGACTATGGTGGGAAGGATTAGATATCTACTAAAGGGAATAAAGCTTCACTTAAATGGACTTGGCCTACGTTTAAAAAGAAAAGGAAAACACATAGGTGTATATATATTACTTCAATACATATTAATTTTTAATTCACATTAACTTAATCATACCTAATTCCGCTGGCAGCATCCCTTTAATTATATACCCTCTACATTAGATATAGAAAGGTAGGTTACAAATTGCCAATAGAAGGCATACCATTAATGCCTATATTTTTTTTTTTTTAAACTGTTCATTCAAGAAGGCGGCACTTAAAAGAAGCGAACATTCTTTTTCAACAAGTTACAAAAGTATGTTAGTACAGAAATACAAAGAGTACAAATGTATCAAAAGAGGAACAGGCGGTACATATTGGACATTCACGGTGTACATACATGCACTAATTGAACAGAACGTGGACAGAATATGTTATGGACAGCAGTAGACATATGAAGCAATATCCGCGCTATCACATCGAACTGTCGCGGGAATACAACGAAAGTTATCTTCTTGCCATTTTTTTTTTTTTGTGAAAAAACCAAAAACAAATCCTAAAGAAAAATAAGTGAAACAGGGCGATGAATTAAGTGAAGCAATTAATAACCATATAAAGCTTGTCACTATTCCATCGCAAGTATGTGTCTTCTATCCATTAAGGCAACCTGACAGTGTAGGTAGGAGTAATACTGATAGGATGTTGTAATTGTAACAGTAAAACAAAAATAAAGAAACAAACTGTGACCAAGATGAAGGTAGATCAAGATACATGTATCATCCAGCTCTAAAATGAATCTCACTTAGTATCCTAGATAAGTGAATGATTAGAAATTCGTCCAACGGTAAGCATCTTACTAAGAGCAGTGACCAGAGGGAGTATTATGGTTAACATAAGGAGGTGATTTGTTGGTGTAGTCTAGGGGAAAGTGTGTTGATGTAGGGTTCCCAAAAGCCAAAGAATGTTTCTCCCTGCTTCTCCTTATCTTGTAAGACTAAGGTCCATTCCAATAGCAGAGTTTTTGTGACTTTGTTTTTCCAATATGCAAGGGAAGGAATGTTAGCATTTAGCCAATGGTCCAGAATAGATTTGATTGTTATTAGTATCAAGTGATCCAGTAAGTTGATTTTATATTTTACCTTAATGTGAAGTGCATCATATAATCCCATCAAAGATTCAGCGAGTAAATAGAGCGAGTGTGCCGAGTTGCTGAATAGTGACCTGCGGGCATTACGCCATGCCCTAATCGTTGTCATTTTCAAGTGGTTAGTGTGACATGGAATAGGTATGTCTCTTGTGGGTGCATGGAGAAGGTAACACAAACTCCACTCTGGGCAAAAAATCTGATCCCTTCTCCAGTCCATATAAATGTCAGAATGAGAAATCCAGTCTCTTGCAAATCTAAGAAGACATGCTATATTATATAATTTAATATTGGGAAGGTTTAATTAATGCCTATTAAGGAACAGATTCTGCTCAATAACCCTGGTTAGGGCACTTAACCTTATGTTTCATGTCCTGCCCCAGGCTTAGTACACAACCTCAGCAAACCTATGTTTTCACTTATGATCATTTAATCATAGATGTAAACGAGCTTTAAAATAAAAGATGATTATCACCTGTTTGATTGCCTGATGAAGTTTTTCCAGATTGATTTCTTTGGCTTCTTTAAGCAAAGTTTCTTCATCCATCTTTAACATGGACACCCGATACTGACAAAGCTCAACAACCACCACATCTGGCTGGACCTCCTGAATGGTCTGGAAAATTACAGTTCCACAAAATTAAATGAAAAATCTAGGAGAATACAGTTTTTTTAAACAACAAAGGGAAATTACAGCAATACAATAGTCCCTTTATTTGCTTCTGCCCTGAAAAGCACCTGTGGATTTAAGAAGTGCTTGCGCGTAATACCTACATTCACGAGAAGCAATAAAACAGTGGGGGGGCATTGTGACTCTCCACAAGACACCCAAAACAGTTTCTTGTATTACCTTAACAACATCCTGCTTGCTGCTGTCACTGAAATGCGCAGTGCCTACTATGTACACCCTGCTGCCATCCTCAGTGGTAAGTTCAGTCACAGTTTCAGGGAGGGAGGGCTGTTTCTGCCTTTTCTTCATTTTCATCTCCCAAAGAATTCTAAAAGCATCTGCATCGGCTGAATTGAGGAACAAAAAAAGCCCAACATTGGAACCAAAATGTGTTAAATGTAAGGTCAATTAATCAAAACGAAACAAAGGTCTGGTGTTTTTGATGGCAGATTAAGAACCATTTGCCCCTTCTAGTCTGCCCATTATTCCTGACCCAAACCTTAATCAGTCTTTGGTCTCATCTTGGATTCAAGGTCACTTAATGCCAATTCTATGCATTAAATTCCCTGGCTGTCCAACTTATCTACCATCCTGAAGCTGCTGGGGTATTATGATAGTTTCCAAAAGCCTGAGGCTTCACATTCTTAAAAGAATCCATAAATAATTTGCAATTATGTGAATTTGATCAGGACCTAAGCAGTAGAATCTGCCCCACAACTTGCCTTGGTCAACATCCACAGAGTTTGTGATCACTGCACCGCTAATGCTCTGTTTAGCAGGTAACAACATAGAGATAGCACCACAGTGACGAAAGCTTTATCTATCTTGTATACATCATATTCCACATACCATAGACCGATTCCTGTGGCAGTCACATTTTTCTATTCAGACCCCATTCTTAGAGGGGTATTATCATGAAAGAACACCGCATACTAGTTGAACAGGCCCCAAGTATACAGTGTTGTTGTCAAGCATGCATATATTGGCCAAAACAGAATGGCTATCCCACCGCCCTGATATCCAGACTGGCGCAAGACCAGTTTATTTATTTTGAATATTGCGCTTTTACAATATTGCACTATTATTGTTGTCACTTTTCCTTCCAAGTACATGCGCCCCGCGTTGTGCTGATCGGTATTTCAAACATCCAGAGGAGCGTTTTCTGGGCAGTACATTAGGAACGTAATATTTTTTCAGTTGTTTTCTAACCCACGTGGGATTGTTTTTTTCATTTTATATTATTGACTACTTACAGATATTGTGAGGCGAGTCTGAAGAGTCAGGTGGCCCATCATCAGAAGCTTCAGTGGAAGGCATTGGTTTTGCTTAAACATGTGAATATAAATTAAAACACCATTTACTAAATGAGAGACAAAATCATGAAAAACCAGCACATTAAAAACAAAATCACCTGTCAAATTAGTGCTTCTTTAATGTCTTGATGGGAAACCAGGGGCTTGTCCTTTTAAATAAAATAAATAATGGATTTGAGAACATTGAAAATCCAGCCATCACATTATTTGCAATTTAACAAGGGTTGAATTATCCCAATTCTATTTGTCAAAGGAATCTAGCTAGTTATAAATTCCTGTAAGGGATAAATGAGTAGTATGTCTGAAAGTGTCATTAATTAACACAAATAAGATGCCTATTTCTCCGAAGGATGCTTCCAAAAAGCAACTGATTTTTCCATATCAATGTTGGGGATTTGATGTGTTCTGCTAAATATTGGTAACTATTTGTTTGTTCTTTCTGGACCTTATTTGCATGTAGCCAACTGGTCAGATGAGGACACCTCCTATTAACACATTTAAAATAATACCGGGTCTATCCCACCCGATAGCCTTTCTTTATAGAGGTGGCGTGCTACGCATTTTATTCTGGTAAAGTGTTATTGAAGGGACAATGACTGCAGTGCATGCATACCGCCTGGCGTTGGCTCTCCTGCATTACAAAAATGACATCCTGTATTACCAACCTAACAAGTCCTGAGTAAGCACAAAAGCACACAGCCAATCAGATGGTACGTACAAACTCCCGATCAGCTGCCCAACACATCCTGCTACAGAAACATGTACAGATATTATATTGGAACACAATGTGAACTATTCACCGCTCATTAAACCTGTAACATTAACATGCCTGAAACCTACAGAAAGTTTTGACATAGAAATGTCATCACGACTTAGATTTCTTTAATTTGCTGAAAACATTTCTTATAAGAGAATACAAACACAATCACTGTAGGAGTAAAAGAGCCATTAGAATATTGTTCCTCCTGTTAAATATCTTGGACTCAACAACCAAGACAGTCTGGGCAGTGGTTGTTTTAGGTTTACAATTGCCCTAAGGTGCAAATAGCCCAACAAATAACATGGTGGACTGAAATATAATTATTTGCCTATACATTATACCGGGTCAGCCATGCTCTTACTGCAGCAGAAGATCACTAGGCATGGACATTCATTACCTATAGTGACGCTTAGGAGTTGAAACCACAACTTTTCTGCAAACTCACCTGTCAACATTCCCTTTAGTGAATAAACCCTAAAATTCAGGTTTGCTTAGAACATTAGTTGCCACGGTGATAAGACCATTTTCAAAATGTTGCACCAAGTTTTCTATTTATAATAGGGCAACCAGCTGGCAGTGTCCTTAATTCTGGACATTCAAGGAAAACTTCATCTGGTCAACATCTTGAGAAAAAAAATCATAGTTTCGCCACTTATTTTCTTCTCAATATGGAACAAGCATTTCAATGTATTTCATGGGAGAGGGATCTTTAGCTCTGAGGACCTGCAGACAAGCTGTGCTGTAACAGTGACCGAAAACACAGGACATGATGTCACAGCTTGATGTCCATCGAGGCTACAGCATGTTAGGACAGGGACAGGCGTTCTATCTTACTAGACCACCAATACCCCTTGCACCACTTCAACCGTAACCTTGAGTTAAAGTTACACTTTCCCACATAACAGTTAAAAAGACAGTCTAGCGTCCCTGAGTCTTCTAGAGAAACAATATACATGAAAGCACTTTAACACGCACTCTATATATCTCACGTACCTTTGCTAGATGCCGCAGATCCCTGCTTTTTCTGTGTTTTGCACCACTCATTGGTGTCAAGAAAGCGTTCCCATTGAAACCAATCAAAGCACTTTCTGCACATGGTCTCTTAGATCCCCTCCGAACCCATACCAATTTATACATTAAATTATATACATATATAAGCTAGAGTGTCCTTTTAACAGATTCTTGTCGGTTGTCGGCCCTTTTTACCTGGCCTACCCAACCCACCAACTAAAGCAGCCGAAATACGTATCCAGCTCCCTGGTAAATCACATGCATATTTTCAACACAATAGGGCAGCCCTACTTCATCTGACATCAGAAAATCCACACCATACATTTTCAAAACAAGTCTATTTTAAGGATCTAATTGTGAAACAAATAAAAGTGGCTACATACACAATGGAGTGTTTCGCTTTAAACCCCCGAACACAGACATGTCACAACAACTCGCTAACTCTGCAACATACATCCAGGTGCACCATATGTCTCGGGCACTCGATCTGTAATTAGCGTATTTTGGGTAGAAATATAGAAATTTACCTTGATCTGCTGTAAATTAGCTTTAGCTACTTACAGTTAACACATTAATTGGTACAATAATATTATATTAAATGTACTAATACTTTGCACAGACAATGTTTGATTGTAATAAGTATCATCATCATAATTATTATCATCTGGATTGGAAACCTTTAAGGTTGAGTCTGTAGAGGGGTAAATGCCTGCTGGATTTGGCCTGGGCAAGATTTAACTAGAAATCTACAGATGCCCACTAATCCAGAAGTGTACAGAAGCAGAACACTGCGCACGTGTAATTATTCTATAGCAAAGAACTCACTGGATCCAGTCACAAGACTGAAGACAAAATGCTGATCACAGTTGGAATATATATATCTGGCTGCTCTTAGTATCCCCGTGCCCGGAAAAGACGCTCAGCTGGAACTACAGCACATTCACGGTACAACATGCTCCACTAGTCATCTCTCAGGAGGGGAACCTAGAGAGGCAGTGGCAAAGATCTTCGGGAATTGTAGTTTTAGCGCCAGGAGGAAGCGCAGCTTGTTCCAGCGAGTAACGAGGTCCCTGACACCAACAGCGAGGACTTCAACTCCCAGAGTACCCCGCGGCGCAGACTCAGCTGCCTAACTACTCACCAGTCAGAGTCGGCTCTGTCAGCGGAACTTGCGGCCAATTAGAGCTCAGAGTGTAAAACTTGGGTAGTGGAGTAACTAGGCGGAGAGAAAGAGACACGTCACTGCTGTGTGACGTTACATGGGCTGCGGTTGTTCATTTTTTTCTTCTTTTGTCTTACTTTTTTATTGTCCGTACTGCGGGCTGTTATAGAGGAAGACCGGAATAGCTTGTAACCACATGTGTTTGTTAATGTAAATGTGTTTTAAGCGCGTTATATAGCTCTTCTTCTTAACCCTGCTGGGTGTAAACTGAATATTTTCTCTACAGGGTAACGGATAGTAGTACTATTTCAGAAAGAATAGAATACCAGTTCTTTTAAATGTGTTCAGAGGAAAAAAACCACTGATTTAGCCTAGTAATAGAGGCCAAGCCCAGGAGTGGTAGCTGTGGGTCTGTTTAAATAGCTTGTTGGATAGGCCCTGAGGTGTAATTTTGCCGTGTACCATAAAATAATCTAAATAAAATGACGAGACATGAGATAGGTTGTGCTGATAATCAGTAGTATGGGTGCATAATATGCTTGTTTGAGGGGCAAGTCAGAGACAGATTAGGTTGGCTCCTCCAGTGGCTACCCATTATAATAATTTCGTTTAACATACTCTTGTAGATACACTTCATCACTAGCAGCTTACAGGAATCAGCGGTTTGTACAATAAACCGCAGGTTTTACACTATGCATCATGAAGGGCTGAGCTGGCCCTGCATAATGCATATTTGAAGCAAGGGCACGTGCCCACGCAACATTGCAGTTTAAGCTAATTTGTGGCTCTCTGCAACACCATGGAGATGTCTATATATACATCCAGATCTATAAAGATCAGGACAGTGACACAAGTTTCATAATTTGGCTCTGTACGCTAACATAATGGATATGAAAAAAGCTTTTTTTTATATTGAATTGCAAACTTTCAGCTTTAATTCAAGGGATTAAGAAAAATATTGTATAAACCATTAAGCATTAAAGCAATTTTCATGTATAGTCTCCCCATTTTCAGGGGCTTAAATGTAACATAATCATAAGCCCTTGAGTGATTTTAAGCCGGCTTCAAGGGTTGAACCCGGCTTAAAATCACTCAAGGAAGCCGGAGGTCTGTTAAAGACCTCCGATACCGCTCCCTTGCGAGCCTGCTCCTCCAGCGGCGGACACTAGTGTCCGTCTCTGGAGGGGTGCCGGCAAGTTGGCACCCCCCTGATGAGCGGCACCCGGTGCGGACCGCCCCCCGCTAGGTACGCTACTGGGATACATGACTTGGTTTTGGTGGTAAAAGGGTTAGAATTCACTGTCTGCCCTAGACAGGAAACAATGATAAATATCCCCCTTAATGCCACCCACGTTTAATTATGATATAACTAATATCATAATGCTGCCACCACCAAGACAATTCATCAATGGAATGCCTTGGTCACCAAAGAAAGTTAGACTAAAAGCTCACAAAATATGCTTTAACACAATATCTTTGTGATTTCAAATTAAACATAAATTGTTCTAATTAGGTTATGCAAGTCTTAAACCAGACAAAGGCAGACAGACCTTCAAAAAGGAATATTTATTGTAAATAAAACAACAAGTATTTAACTTTCAAGAAAAATCTGCCAACTTTCAAGAAAAATCTCAAAACCTTCTTCAGAGAAGCATACCATCTCAAAGGCTAGAACTTACCTGTAACTAACACAACCCCACACTACCTCTACCACACTACCTTATGTTTCTCCTCACCCACTCCCTCTTGATTGTAAGCATGCAAGCAGTGCCTTCTCTACCTAATGTATCTGTTTGTCTGAGTCATTCACTTCTAGTCTTGTCATATACCCTGAATATACAGTTTGAAAAACAAAATACACCCTCTTTGAATTGTATGGCCACCACCATTTTAACCATGGGCATGAGGTACTTTTCCATATGCTACTTCTCTGTGTGCCAAGCTTCTTAATTATTGCCCTGATAGTGGAAATTGGCATTTGCAATCCTTTTGCTATTTCTTATAGCCCTTTCCATTTGGTGAAGCATTTTGAAACACATCACAGTTCTATTCCTTGGTCTTACCCATTGGCCATTGTGTTACCTAATATTTATTACCTAAACAGGAAATCATAGTTGAAAAATGTCTTGTTCCTAGTCACCCAAGTGTACCAAAAATGTAAAATATGAATGGAAATATACTTTAAATATATGAATTCATCTATGAAATTTTTGGATAAATATGTGTTGTGTTAGCAATTGTTTGATTTCCATAGGAGAAGAGTATTTTGTGTAGTTTTTTGAAGAAAACATCAAAGGGTTAAAGGATTAAACAACAAAGACAAATTTTCATAGAAGAGAAAGGCAGGTCTTTTATTAAAGGGAGTTTAGGACCCAGTAGACACCAAGAAAGAGTGGAGAGAGGCAGAGACAAAATGCTGTAAGAAAGTATTTTGGTCCCAGAAAACTTTTAGGGCTGTACCCATTCGCCTCACCTGGAGCTAGATCCCTGCTTTTTAATCCCGCTCCCGCTGATTTGTGGTCCAATCCTGCCCGCTCCCACAATGTGTGTGTCAAATCCCGCCCGCTCCGGCCACATATGTGGTTAAATCCGCCCGCTCCCGCCACGTATGTGGTCAATCACGCCCACCTCCTTACCTGGGAAGTGATGTCACAGCATGTGACTCCGCTGTGTTCCTGTGAGGGAGCGGGAGGTCAGACACTGTGAGGGAGCAGCGTGAAGGCAGCTTTTGCGAGACTGCGCGGGATTACCAGGACCCGCAGGGTTACAGTGTCTGACCTCCCGCTCCCGCCCGCAACACCAGCAAGACCGCCCGCGCCAGCAAGTTTTTTGCAGGACCCGCATGCCAATGCAGTCCTCTACCTGCAGCCACTAAATAAGAAGTGAGGCCTTATTAGGGAGGTTGTATAACAGCAGATCTCAGAAGTTACCTGGGCTGTGAAGCTGCATGGTTTTTGGAAATCCCATTTGTTTGTAAGGTTGCCATGGAAACAAGAACCTCACACTGTAAAATGTTCAGATGCAGCATAGCAGTGTCACATAAAGCAGTCACAGTGAAATGAACGTATTCCCTGCCTGCTCTGCTTTTATATAGGCTCTCTTCATTCCTAGTCTGCTTTTTTTTTCTTCTTCGAAAGATGCAGCACGGCCATTGGACATTGAGTTTTGTGAGTTCAGGGATTTGGAATATGATATTGTCAATAATGTGTTCATTATACAATATATTAAAGTAAAAGGAAGTGTCTGAGTTGCATTTAGTTTTGTAGCTTTTCCCCGATACATAAAAGGTGTTTTTAATTTGATCATCTGTTGTCTACATAGTATGCAGATGTATGGTAGTCAATCGCTTATGTTTTGGATCAACAACAATTAACAGATATGGGAAAGGCTGAACTTGATGGATGCATGTCATTTTTCTGCATATGTAACTATGTAACTATGTTAATGGTAAGAGCAGTTAGATTATAGAATGACCTACTCTGGTCCATGAGTGGTTAGATTATAGAATGACCTACAGCTGTCCATGAGTGGTGATCTGGCTATTGTACCTCTTCCTGAGTTTTGTCTAAAGGCTGTCTTGTACAGCGGGCAATTACTTTCAAGGAATCCATGTATAAAGTGGATATAGAGGCAAAGGTGATAATTGTTAACCTTGTTTGCATGTGCCTACCCAGAATCCCTTGTGGTTGTGAAAGCACCATGAGATTTCTGAGGGTAAAACAAGCCTTCTGGCTTGTCTGGTGTGTGTAGATGAGTGTTTAATAATACTTCTACTACTACTCTTTTTTGTAAATTGATACACGGTAATCTTCGTGGTGAAATCTCAGAATAATACTAATAATGTTACTACCATTTCAGATTTTAAGAAATTAATTTTACCCACATCACTGAAGAGGTTTTTTAAAAAAAAATTATTAGATACACCCTAATTTTTACACAATCATTGGTTTTACATTTGTACACTGTGAATTGAAACTTGTCCTTCTTGCACTATATTCCCATGCATATTTTCAGGAATTAAAATATATTTTGTACAATATAAAACCTGCCCTTCATACAGTGTATTTGTGCTTTGTAGTATATCTTTTTTCTCAATGCCTGTGTTCATGTACCTAGATGTTAATGTATCTAGAGGTCTCTTCAAACTAAATTGGGAAAATATTCCCAGAATGATTTCATCTGTTAATTTACCAAGATATCATAGGGAAAAGACAACATGAATGATACAGTGCTCGGAATAAGCAATTTGCCTGTACCATGCACCAGATGTTTTTAAAGAGTTAAAATGTGAGAAGCCAATCTCATCAGCTCATCTCTTAACCAAGGATGTCCAATACGCTTGAAGGTTCAAGGACAGAGAAGTGATATTCTTGATTTATGTTTTGACATATTGATTTCTAAATTGAATGAGCTTCAGTAAGTTCCACACACTGAGTTAATTTGTTTCTGCCTTCTACTGTCTGTGCAGCAGGCCATGTAAGGAAAATTATTTTTTTTCAACTGAATAGCAGCTAAGGCATCAGTGGGATAATGGAGCCCACCAATTTGTGATCAAGAATATACAAAATGTGTGCATGAAATGTTTAGTGTGGTGTCTGCACATACACAATCTTGTATTCCCAGGTTGTTGAATGTGTACCAGTACTCCTAAATAATAGTTTAATATCGCATTAACTATGATATAACACAATATGATTATAAATTACATTGTTTTGTTAGTTTGCATCTTTAATGCACACCAAACCCATTGCACACATATACACGCATCAGCCATAACATTTTGACCAGATACGTATGGATTTTTATATTTTTCAAAGAAACCTGTTTCTACAGAACTGAAAATGTGTATAACAGGCATAGATCCTTATGATATGCTTATAAATATTAAATGAAATTTGTTATAAATTGAGAAACATGACCATTTATTTTCCTCTGTTCAAAAACAATATTTAGACAAGCTTCAAGAAAACCCTCATAACAAAACTCAAAGAATCCTGCAAAAGCAATGAGGCAATGAAAGTAGAATGCACCTTTGTGGTGTTTATTGCGGACTAAAAACTGAATAGTGGTACATCAAATTTTTCAATCTAAATATACACACACATATATCCACTCTGCTACATGATGAGATTAGAGCACAGAGAAGCAAATCAGTCCAATGTGCTGTAGCCCACTCAGTGACATTTATTGTTTAGCCATAGGTGATTTATTGCCTGTATTGGAAGCTCATGAGGAGGTCCAGGCTGTAAAAAAAAAATCCAAAAGACGAAAGACCATGACAGAGCAGGTACTGCTGAAGCATTATGCTGCAGTTGGGAATGACTTTCGGGAGCCACAGAACAGCAGGAGAAGCTCCTGTGTTACAGCCATTTCCTTGTCAAGCAACTCTCCCAATGTGTGGATGCTCCCTGCATGTTCGGAGGAAGACGGAGAGGGTCAGCAAGCCTCACCACCTCAGAGTGCGTCAAGAAGTATACAGCCAGACTATTGCAGCTTGGAGCAAATTCTCGTGAGACCCACAGCACATCCCAAGCAAAAAAATAAATGGAAAGACAGCAGCATGGCTCTGTTGAAGGTGCTGCTCATGGCTTTCAGTTTCATTTTTTGGGTTGCTGGGTTGGTTATGCTTACAGTTGGCATCTGGGCAAAGATATCATTACAGGATTATTTGGTGCTGTCCACCAATAATTACCCAAACACCCCACTCATTCTGTTGGGCAGTGGAGCCGTGGTGCTACTGTGGGGCTTTCTGGGCTGTATTAGTGCTGCAGCAGAGAAGAGGCGTCTGTTACGTACCTACGGGTTCTTCCAGCTAGCAGTGCTGTTGGCTGGACTGGCTGCAGGTCTCTCTGGCTTGTTCTACCGCAGGTAATGCCTTAACCTTACACCCTCCATACAAATTCTACTCTGCTCCAACTGCAGTGAAGATAGCAATGCTGTAAGTGACATTTTTTGTGTAGCAACAGACCCTTGTTTTAATTACTGCTGGGGAAACATCATATTACATATTATAGTAACAATAACAAACTAATTAGAATTTGCAGGGTAGGTATGAGGATGTTTTACTTTATTCAAAATCTTTGCACATATTAACAAATCTTATATATAAAATGTTAAAAAAAAGTGGAAAACCAATAAAATGGTCCAATCAGCAGGAATATTTAATTGGCTGCAATCACTTTTTTTACACATAATCCCCATAGTGTTTATTACATGTTTATATTCATTATAGAAACTCTCCAGGTTTGGTTAGGAGTCTTTGGGTAAAGCTTTGCTCTCCCCAGGTCAGTTTCTCCTTTCTCTGGACAGGGAGTGTTTGGTCAAGCTCATTCCCTTACCATGTTTCTGGCGGCACCCTTTACCGCTGCTTCCTGCTGACTTCCCTCCCAGTTAGGGCTGTCTGGAGCTAGCCCCACCCATATGTGCAGCTAGCCTTTTCCCCACATACAACTAGCCCTGGCCCTTCTGGAAGCTACCTCAAGTAATTGCTATAAAAAAATAAAACGAAACATTTTCTGTAGGGTAATAGAGCCACCAATCACTCACACAATTGTCAGGGCTCTCCTAGTCCTATAGCAGCCTGGCATAGTTTTATTGTTTTTGCAAAGCTTCCATTGTACAAGAACCACTGTTAGAGGGCAAATACTGTTTAGAAGAGTGATCAATTAGCCGCAGCAAAATACATTCTAATCACTGCCTATGTGGCTTAGTGTGGGTGCTGGTGTCCTTGGTTATAAAAATGAATAAATTAAAGAGCTCCATGCAGAGATCACAGTGTATAACATATCATACCTGCCAATGACTCAATGATTAAATAAAAACCAAAAAAAAAATTAAACTAAAAAAGACAAATATTTACAAACAAGACTATATAAATTTATGTAAAGAGACATTATTTTTAAGTTTGAGAATTGGCTGCATCCTCTATAACCATCAGCTACCTTAACCGTCATTGGAGTCATAACCTGCAAAGGTAGGGCACAAATTTTGTAATTCTAACAAGCCTGCAAAAAAATGGATGACTAATAACAACCCACTCTTGAAACTTTGTTTATTGTTACCTCTTTACCTTGTCATCTCTAATACTTCTTACTGTTATCTTTGGATGTGATTTACCTTCCCTACATACCGTATTTCCCCACGTATAAGACGCACCCCTATTTTTGGGGGCCAAAATTAAAAAAAAATATATTACATAAAGTTATTGTTCTGGCTGCCTGTGCATATGAGTGTGATTGATGTTGGCTGCTAGCAACTGTTAGCAATCGCACTCCTATCATGCTCAGGCAGGCAGTACATGCACATCACTTTCACATCACTACACACGGATCCATGCTAACATACATACATACATTTACTCCCCAACCTTACCTGAACTGCAGATCTTCTGCTGCCACTCTCCGACTTCCTTGGGGGCCGCTGTTTCCCCTCTGTCTTGCTCGACGGGGCTGCACAGGAACTGAGCGGAGTCATGTGATGCGATGTGCATTCATGTGACTCCACCGGGTTCCTGTGCAGCCGCGGCAGATGAAGGTAAGCAGCAGTTAGTAAAAAAAAAATAATATATATACATATCTACCACCACTGTATAAGACGCACCCAATTTTTTGGACCCAAATGTGCGCCTTATACATGGGGAAATACGGTATATTGTACTTCACAATTTATCTCCACTTTAATTACGAACCCACACACATTGTGTTACTTTTGTTATATGCATGTTTTATAACAGGGACATTGCTGAAGGCTTTGAAAGTGGTTTACAAAATGCAGTTGCATCCTATTCAGAAGATGAGGAGAAGGCAGATGCTCTGGATGCCATTCAGCGAGCCCTGCACTGTTGTGGAGTCCACAGTTACCAGGACTGGCTGGAATCACCCTGGTCTATAGAGCAGCAGACATGGTACCATCCTGAACACATCAATGGTTCGGTGCCCAGCAGCTGTTGTGTGGTGCGCAGGGGATGTCACAACAGCCCACTGCTCAAAGGTGCACCAGGTATCCACTGGAATGGCTGTTTTAAGAAAGTCTGTGACTTTGTGAGTGACAACATGTTCTACATTGCTACTGGAGCCCTAGGGCTGGCTCTTCTTCAGGTGGTAGGCATCATATTATCATGTCTGTTGGCCACTAAGATTCCTCAGAGGATGCCAGACACAGTTCCAATGTGACCCATGAGTTAGTAGGAGTTGTTTTTGAAAAGCAACATTCATCTGGCTGCTATGGTAACCACCAGTTTTATCATTTTTTTATTTTATTGCTGCTTTAAACAAAGCGTCCTTAGATTTGTGGTCTGAAAACTGTTATTCTATATAAAGTAAATTGCTTTTTGTGCATGTTTATGTGTTTTGAGTTTCCAGCCTTATGGTACCTCTTTTGTGTTTGACATTTTTAATCTAATTGAACAGTGTGAAGTTAATCTTTTGCCAAGTTGTGTAACATCAGTTCAATTCTAGATTACATTATATTGTAGACCCAACATTTTTGTTATTTAAAATTACACTGTGAAAGTACTTGTATTAGACTCAATTAAAGAAATATGCATATATTCAAGAAATGCAACTTTCGTTTTATTAGTATAGCATCATGGTTTTATTTAACTATATGAGGATAATAGTACGCTCTTTTGACTTGGTGTCACAGTTTCGGACAGCACAAATAAGAAGTAGGACATGTCAGAAAACTTTAACACATGATAGCTGAGTGAGACACATCAGGTGTTTTTGCATGCAGGTATATAGAGAGTCATCAGAATCCCCTCAATGTGTGCTACACACACACGCATATTTTCTTTATATTCACCATGGTTATTAAACTAGAAATGTACAGTATTTTGAAAGAAATTTGAAAACATTTAAAAAGTTATGTTAACCTGTTGGAAGTACCTGGATTTCTGCATATAATGGTCATTAACCTCTTCAGGACTAGGGTTATTTTACAATGTTTGGTCTCTATTTTGGCTTGAGCACCTGATTGGAAGAGTACTCGAAGTAATACAACACTTGCTTTCTGATCAGAGCCAGCACAGGCTTGTGTGCCTGATCACTGGACATGTATAGTTTTTAAATGTGAAACCGTGAAAAAAGGATTTCCCACTTTTTTTTGGATTTTTTTCATACTAAATGATGGCGTTCACCATCACTGCTATCCGTCTTGGAAAATTTGTAGCACCAGCTGCATGATTCAGATTTATCACAAAAATGGAACTCAGGAACTCAATAAATTGCCATATGACTTTAGGGGTTCCGTCCACCCCAATGCTTTGAAAGCTGGCCATTTTTTTTAAAAATCTTGTTAGTACATGGCGAAGAAGTTCTGACCATTAAAGGTCAACAAAGTCAAACATTTCTTTCAGGGTGACAACTCTCTTGGCTGATATTGAAAAATAATCATATAATTTCAAAATGAGACTTTTCACATAACAATTTAAGACATCTGATGCTTTTTTAGCTGTATTATGAAGTATATTAGCTGGGCAGCCAGTTGGCAATATACAGTCATTTACAGCATGAGGATTCTGGTACACACATTATGCTTACCAAAGTTCACACTTGCATTGTCCACAGATAGGCCATTTGTTTTAATAACATTAAAACAAATGCAGCAGCACTTTGAAACCTTCATAAAAATCCAAGAAACTTCTCACCACACCTTTGGAGGGCTTAAAGTAACGCAGAACTAAGGAGAAAAGTTTGTTTTTTTCTGTGTTTAGATGCATCTGATGCAACAATTAAATAAGCATAGCTGTTTTTCAAATCATTAAAAATCAGTGTCATATCAGTGCCATATTTACATCCACACAGGTAAACAGTTCCATGTTATATCCAAACAGCTTATCAGTGCCAACCTGGTCCCCAAACAGGTCCAAAACAGCTAAATGGTGCCATGTTGCTTCTCAAACAGCTAAATGATGCCATCTTTACACCCACACAGCTAAACTGTGCCATCTTGGTCCCCAGTGTCATCTTGGTCCCCAAACAGCTAAACAGTGTCATGTTTGTCCCAAGCTTCCCAGTGTCACCTTTGTCACTAAACAGCTTCCCATGGTCATCTTTGTCCCCAGTTTCCCATAGCCATCTTTGTCACTAAATAGTTACCCATAGTCCCATGTTTAGTGACAAAGATTCCTTTGGGGAAACTGGGGACAAAGATGACCATGGGAAGCTGTTTACTTCAATCCGGGATTCTGGGGACAGAATCCCGGATTGAAGTTGCCCAGGACGTAGGACATGAAGTCCCATTGCAGGACTGTCCCGGGGAATCTGGGACATGTGGTCACCCTAGTGGACAGGGGTCAGCATGGGCACCCTGACTGGTCTGTTGCGAGCTACTGTAGCTCAAATTGGTGAAAAAATGAATGCTGGTTTTGATACAGGGTGGAAAAGTAAAATGTTCGTACGCCAAGCTAGTTCCAAATAGGTGCGAGCATACAGCAAATACAGTGCATTGGCTGTACAGTGTATACAAAAACTGTCTGCGCTTCTCACCCTAATAAAGTTGGTAATACAATATGTGTTCAGCAACATCTCCTGAGCACAGTGATATCGCACATGCATGTGTTTGTTAGGTATGCATTTTTCAAATTGGAATTTTGACATGTTAAAAGTTCTGCCCACATATCCTATTTGGGATATCTTTGAACCCAGCCAATTTAATTTGCCCCATCAAATCATACATTTTCTTAAAGTAGGAACCTTATGATCATTTAAAATGCCAATATTTTAGCTCTTTCCATGCAACAACTTTTGTAAAGATACAACGCTATTTGTAGGAATTGCTCATAAAAAACCTTTAGATATACATATTTTGACTTTTTTGGGTGACAGTGGGGAATTATATTTACAAGTTACCAATCCCCCCCCCCCTATTTTACTAACCACTAATCTGATTAGTGAGCAGCGCTGTACAATGGGTAGAATAACATCAAGTTAGTTGGGGATCCAGTGCATAGAAATATCAAAATGAGAATCCGATCCAAATTTCCTTAATTGTAATATTCAGAAAAAACAGATGTATAGTAATAGCCTCTTAGAGCTTTTCTGACAATTTATTTGCTGTTGTTTTTTTCTTGGTTTTTATATATAAACATAAGAGGCTAGACATTTCTACCATGTTGTTTCCCGTTAAACTGTGTCATATTACATTAAGAGAGATTGTACACCATATGTATAACATAAAAAATAATTATTATGTATTTTTATAAAGTAAAAAAAAGATAGACAAGCCTTTTCCCCAAAATAATAATGCACTCAATAAGTCACAAGCAATTCATATGAAATTAGTTTATTGATAGTGCTATTTATTTTTCATCAGAGCATTTGAAAATAGTCAAGTATACAATTTGAAAAGTACAGTAACTATATGGAGTTTAATGGTCTTAGATAACAGAACCAATCAACATAGAGGACATTCATTTGGAATGTAGCTTTATATCACTAATGCAACCTAGTATACAAAATCAATTACATTTTTTGTGCACTATTGAGAAGTTTTTTCCTCATTCTACTCTCTTGAGAAGTGTTTTAACAGTAGCACCTACGTGTACATAATTCTAAGTAAACACAGGAATGTTTGATCAATTTACTACAATGATAATATTTTTTTATGGTTATTTAGTAATATTTATTGCTGCAATTTTTTCAGATGCTTAGTGTACAATGCTAAAATGATTCTAGCAGAAAACATTATAGCTGGTTTGTGGCAAATAAAAATATGAATTTTAAAATGAAAAACGATTATCATTATAAAATACAATACAAAAATAAACTCTACATTTGTTCTCCGATTCTGCTTAACATGTGCTTTTAAATTGGTCCATGTAAAACACAAACATGACAGGATAATATCTTTCCTACCGGAAAAGCAAGTAGATTGCACAGCAATTCTTTGCATGTCCATCTTGCAGCAATGAAGGTGACATCAGTATGCATTTAATCATAACTACATATTTCTTTATGTAATTAGATAACATGTCATGGCCCGTGTTTTAAAATATAAATGGACTATAGCTAAATCTCAAAATATTTTCAGCAAAAATAGCATTTTGTTTTATAATAAATATATATAATATTAATGTCATGTTATTCACTGTAAGATCAATATACTAGTTGACTTATATGTGTTACCAGTTTAAGAAGCCACTTTTCCATTTTCTCCCCTTAAATATAGCATTCTAATGTAGGGCCAATGTTTACTCAATATATATATATATATTTTAAATATTAAAAGGTTCTTACAAATAACCAGTTTCATATTACAGCATGTATGATCACTTAGCAATATACTGTAGTCCTTATTTAGTTGTCATAACTGATGTGTTAGTAGTCATACTTGGGACAGTAAATCCAGAACTCAACACTTATTCTTGTCCTATTGAGTGGCAGACACTTGTCTCCCTTTGACTACTTTAGGCTTTTTTGACCTACTTGTGCTCTTCTATGGTGTTAGCTTGCCAGTGCACCATGAACCTGTGTTCCTTTTGGCACTTAGGTCCCGTGGTCACTCAGTTCTCGTGCCTGTGTTCGTGCCTGTGTTTCTGCTATATTGTGCTGCCTGAGGGTGATTAGCCTTATCATGCACTTCAATTTGTACTTTGACGCTCATTGCTAGAGTGTTACTGCTGCTGCCTGAGTGGTTTCCTATATATAATAGCAGCTAAATCCCTGATCATTGAGAAAGTTCATCCTATCTGCAGCCTGTGTTGGATAAAATCTGACTGGAGTTCTATAGGTTCCAACATGCACCTACTGAACGGTATGATTAGCCTAAAAGACTTATCTATGAACTGCTTCAGACTATAATTACCTTGGCTTGTTGGCCATCTGTAGGATTTCACTCTGTAATAGAACTGTTCACTTGGGTTTGCTATACACCCTGTGGTAAACTGGCTGCAATCTGCTCTGATGTTTGTCTCATGATAAAGTTCACTCTATCCATCTCATCACTTGCAAAGCACGTTGCTTTGATTTTCTGGTCCCCTGTTGCTAAATTAATAGACCTCACCTGCTTTTGCAATGGGCCACCTCCCCCATGCACCCTAACCACCACCATTGACATGGTGTTCTCCCACTTTTGTATAACCTCCTAGTTCGTTAACACTGTCTTATCTCTGTATGACCACAACATCCTTACATTCATCCTCTTTTACCAAAAAAACCTAAATCTCTGAGATCTTAACCATCTAAAGCTAAGATATCTGTCTCTCTCTCTCTCTACCTCCTCTTTCCCTAATGTTGCCACATTTTACACAAAATGTGGCATTCTACACAAAATGTGGCATTCTACACAGACCCATCACCTCCAAAGACATCTACGTACCGCTCAGCATCCTGAGGACTTGTATACTACATACTCGTGCTCTGTTTCTATCCCTCTGTACTCCATCGCTCCAAACAAACTTACTTTGTTTTGTTAATCTCCTCTTTCTCTCACAACCATAAACATCCGTTTCCCCCTTTTTTCTCAACATCTTTTGATTCAGCATTACAGAGAGTATAAATACCATATGGACACGGCAAACAAGCAACCCCCATTCCCTATAGCGCAGCAGGTTATACTCTACAATTTATGAAGTTATACAAAAATAAACAAAAACAACATCATAAAGTAAAATCAATAGTTAATGCCACTATTCAGCCATTTAGGCTGTGACTGGCACAGAGAGAAGATACCCTCCTATTGCTTGCCCCCCTCCAACATAATGTGGAAGAGGCCAGGAGCCCGCCTAGAGAAAGTAAGTTACCCCTGGACTGGATTCTGTAGACGGTACCACTTTGAATGAAGAAAGACCTATCTTATTTGGTCCTGCTGAGCCTCATCTAAGGTGTTTGTGAATAACTTCCAAGTGTTGTAATTTTCCCCCAAGTATTCTTATTATTGTGTAGGGTCTCAGTCTATTCTAGTAACATATAAAGCCTGAGTTTGGTGCGTAAAAGGGAATTGCATAAAAAGCAATTGGAAAACTAGCATATATATATAACACTGCCAATGAGACCGTCCGATGGTAGATTATTGGACGTAGAGTCATATCAAGAGGATTCACTCCCAACTGAGACAGAACAGCCCTCAAGATTTGCTTGCATACAAATCCATCGATGAGATGGAGACAGAGATATCTTTCCTTAAAATCAGGGAAACTATAAATGTATTGTGTCCCCTATCAATTCAATGCACCTTTCCTGCCAGATGTAGAACCTTTTATCTGGAATGGCATGCTGGAATTCCACATTATTATTAAAAGGCATAAAAAGGGAGGCCCCTGCAGACAGGAAAAGTCTGATCTGAGTCCATGCCGAGACTGTTGAAAAAACAAGGGATTTGTTCTGCAGTGGGAAAGGATAGAGGAGTCAGAGGCAAGTGAAAGATAAGTAAAGTGAGAACCCCCAATCCCTGTCCCAATCCGTGTATCTGTTAGTGAACTCTCCAGTCTTTTGAAATTATCAGTAAGCTAGGAATTTTGTAATGCTTCACACTGGGGAGATTTAAGTCCCCATTAGACTGTAGCTGGGTCAGCTTATATTTTTATCCTTCCAGATAAAATGGGTGAAAGCTCTTTGCATCTTATGGCGGTCTCCCCTTGAAATCATAAGGGCAACACTTAGCTTTTGAGGGAACAGCAAATTCATTCTCCCTCTAAAATTCAGAGGGATGCTGCGCAACGGCACCAGGTCCGCCACCAGGCTGGAAATCGCTGGGAAAATAATACACAAATACATTATTTAATATGTAATGAGCCATTTTAAGGGCCGGGCCTTCCATCCTGCTTGTGGGCTTGTTCTCTGACAGCCATAAAGCATATGACTTCTCTAGATTTATTTATAGCCCCAATATTTTGGACCATATTAACAGTGTCACCCACAAAAAAACAGCATATTGTCAGCAAATTCTGCTACCTTAAGTGCCACTCTGTTTATCGATATGCCCCTAAATTGCCCCAAGAGCAAGAAGAGCCTCAAGAAGGGGTCCAAGGCTATATTGAACAGTAAGGGGGAGAGGAGACAGTCCTGCCTATTACCCCTAGCCAGATCAAACAAAGCAGATCTATGATTATTTGTTGTAATAAAATACTTCAACCTCACCAAAACCCTGCCTATGAAGCGACCGGAACAAATATTGCAACGCCACACATGCCTTTTTAAGCATCACAATTTAATAGCATACTTGGCACAGTGGTACATACCTTGCCTTCTGTGTTCCCACAATAATATGTCTTGCACTCCCGGCTAGGTTTGCCACCTTTCTTGCAAAAAAGTCATGCTAATTTGCATAATGAATTATGCATGTGTTACATCACAGAAACATAATGTGCACCTACCCCCCCCAATATTTCCTGTCACAGAAACACAATGTGCACCTACCCCCCCCCAATATTTCCTGTCACAGAAATATAATGTGCACCTACCTTAGTTTACTTTTATCAGTGCAGGCGGGGCTAGGGACATAAGGCTTTTTCCTCCGAGTCCACAGGCAGCGAGCTTGCACAGGCCGGCCGGTCTGCGGATGCTCCCAGAGTCCAGAGCGCTGGGGGAAGTGACGTCATGAAATTAAACATAACTTCCCCCCAGCACTCAGCCTCTGCCAATCACTCCGTCTCCAGGAGGGGGAGCGCTCTAATGGGCGCTCCCCCTCCTGCCAATCACCGGCTGTGCCGGTGAAATACCGTCCAGGTGGCAACCCTACTCCTGGCTGAATAGCGGTTGCATATGAAGGCCTTATGGACTTGGGTGATAATCAAGGCCAGGGTCACCTTTAAGCTATATGCTAAAATTCACCTGGGAAACATCTCCCAAATCAGCCCTTTCCCCGCATAAAAGACAACCAAAATACTCATCCATTCTGTTGTGATATACCGCCTGGATTAACCCTAATCTCTATTGTTATATACAAATACTCTCCTAACCACCTTCTTCATTCCTCCCATGACTAGCCTCTTCTAGCATTATCGCCTTTTCCCACATGCTTATTTAGGATTTCACATGGGCTGTACCATTTTTATGGAATTCCTTATTCTGTTCTGTCAGACATTTTAATGTTAAAGGCTCACTAGAGCTAAACTACCTATTCTGAACATAAAACCTTTCCTCCTAATATCTTCAACCAGCCAATCGACCATGCCTACCTGCAAAATCAACACTGTTCTCCATACTGCCCTCACTACAATCAACTCATTCTCACCCAAGCAGTCATCTCCTACATATCACTTCCCCCTCAAACATCAAAGGGTTTGTAAAGTTGTAAAAGCCACATTCTGTGCCAGTATGTTTTAATGTTTGTCATTTTAATTTGTCCTTGTTAATTATTTTTACTGTACCCTATTGTAACAGCATTAGAGAAACTGCTGGTGCTAGTTAAATGCAAGTGAATGATGTATAGTTATCTGAAATCTACAATTATATGTCAGTTTTCTAAGAGGAACATCAGAAATTGATGCAAGGGAACATAGTCTGGCTCTTACCTATCTTTATCCACTAAACAGAAAGTGCAGAAAGTAGTTCCAGCTGAAGGGTGAGAATAGATAGATATGGTAGGACTTGATAACAATGGGATAATATAGGTCTAAAAATTAAGCATTATTTCAGAAATATATGCAAAGTTATGTTGGCTGTAATAATTGGGGAACATCTGGCACATTTCCAGGTATGACCATATATGTTAAAGATATATCTAGTGATTAATTACATAAATTAAGACAATGTACTTAAAAAATCCACTTGACATTAAAATATTTTCTTGAGGGGATTTTAAAATATATAATATGTTCATAATTGCAGCATCACAGCAAAAACAGAATAAAAGTTATGGGCAGATGGTATTTAGTCTGTACAAGGATTGGTGTGCTCATTCTGCAAAAAACTACATATTGTATTAAGAAAAATACCCAATCTATGAATCTTGAATTTGATACAATGTACAATGTGAACAGTCTAGTCTTATGGCCACTCTACTGAAACTGCTGCTTTCGAAGATATCCATTATTAAGGACATGCATATGAGTGATAAACACACGATTTGATGATGGCGTAAGTATTTTGTTCATCTATATCATGTTGGCTCAAAAATAATTTCTGATACATCAGATGAACTGGTATCTGAATAGCATTTTTAAAGTAGTTGGAATGAAAAAACAGTGGCTGTTGTAGTGAAGATCATTCAGCCTGCTTAAAACCTAGAATTCTGTTCGGAATCTGCCCGAGTTTTCTGTTGCTCTATCTAACATAACTTTATTTAACTTGTGCTTTACATTGCAATCTATACTAATTAATTGTTACATTGTCCTGACAGTAGTGACTTGAGTTGTGCACTATAATTGCAGACAGCATATTTAGCAAATAATTTAACTCCCCATGCTCATGCAATGATTAGCACAGCAGTGTGATGTCTCTAGAAATCTGCAGAGGTTATAACGGACCTTGGTTCCTCATAAGGGGCTAACATTACTTTCTTTGGCGGTATTACAGAAATTATATCTCCAGGATCAGGGGAGGAAGACTCTCTGTCTATTAGATTAGTAACATGCTCTTCTCGATCTTCATATAAAGTGCTAATATGGAGTAATGGGTGTGTGGGATTGCGATTAAAGACAGTCATTGGTTCAGGCTTTAACTGACTAAGAGTTACATTGGATGTTGCAGCTGTTGAACCTGACATATAATTATGACTGCAGGTTAGGAATGTCCCGGAGACAGATACATCTCTACAGCTCTCGGATAAAGGGTGATTTTCTTTCTCTGGATCCTTTGTTGGTTTGGAGGTATCTATAAAGGAAACAGTGGCAAAAAAAACAACCATTGAGCTTTGCAATCATTCATTAAGTAGAATAAAGTCACTCATCCAGAAACTCAGCTAAGCAATACATTACTTCAAATCTCTGTGTTATGAATTATCCCAAAAAACTGCATGTTTTCAGACATGACAGGAAAGTGGTAAGTAATGAAATATGTATTATACCACTTCCTGATCTACAAAGCAAGAATGATTTCCTTGTTCATTGTAATGAATATGTTTAACATAACAAAAAACACCTAAAGTAGGGTGTTTCATTGTGTTTTAATTAGTTCTAGAGATATCAATCTGATAACAATATCATAAAATCTCTGAAAACAGCATCTTCTTGTATGTGAGCAGTAGCATACCTAACGTGTGTTATGCTGTAGTTTATGTTGAATGTTTGTGAATGAATGTTTGTGTATGTGTGATAGCATGGATGTGTAAGTGGGGGGATAGCATGGCATAGGGAGGCTATAATCACACTCCTATTATGCCCATGTTCCAGCATGTACTGGCTGCCTGGGCATGATAAGAGTGTGATTAGCAATTATATATCTATATATATTTAATATTGTTGATTTTTTGTCCAATTTTGGTGTGTTAACCACACTTTGATTAAAAGTAACACACCAGAATTCAATAACAATATTAATATATATATATATAATTGCTAACAGCAATCACACTTCTATCATGCCCAGGCAACCAGTACATGCTGGAACCTGGGCATGATAGGGGTTGGATTGCTGTTAGTAATCACACTTCTACCATGCCAAGTCATCTAGTACTCATTGCTGTTAACAATTGTTTTGTCTAATTTTGATGTGTTACTGTGTTTTTGTTTTTTTTTAAAGGTTGGAGGGTCAATTTCGGTTTTGGCCAAGTGAATGCAGAATTTTCGATTTCGGGCCAGAATTTTCATTTTGGTGCATCCCTGCTATATACTAAGCCAGAGACTGAAGTGGTAGGCCTACACTACATCAATGTTTGGCTTAGTATTTAGTGATAGGGGGTTATGCTGCATTATTGTCAATGTCTGGCCCAATGTATAGTGATAGGGATTAAGCTGTACCACCGTCAAAGTGTGCCTCAGTATATAGTGATAGGGGTTATGCTGTACCACTGTCAATGTGTGCCTTGGTATATAGTGATAGGTGTTATGCTGTTACCACCGTCAGTGCGTGACCCTCCAGTATATAGTGATAGGTGTTATGCTGACCACCGTCATGTTGCCCCAGATATAGTGATAGGTGTTATTCTGTACCACTGCCAGTGCGTGCCTCAGTATATAGTGATGGGTGTTATACTGTACCACTGTCAATGTTTGCCTCATTATATAATGATAACAGTTATCCTATATCACTGCCAATGTTTGCCTCAGTAACATATAGTATGTTTGCCTCAGTTATGCTGTACCATCGTCAATGTTTGCCTCAGTAAATAACAACAGTTATGCTGTACCCCCTTCAATGTCTGCCTCAGTATATAATGATAACAGTTATGCTGTACCTCTGTCAAAGTTTGCAAAACAAAGCTATGCAGTTTCAAAGTGTGTGTGCCACATACAGGATCTGCCCCAGGTGCCAAATACTCTAGGTACACCCCTGTTTGTGAGACATAGATTATAATTTCCATCCAAAAATGTTTTCCCAACAAATGTGAGTGTCAAGTTGTCTTGTATATACAGTATGTTTTCTACACAAGGATTCAGGTTTTCATTTAAATGTCTTAAGTAGTTGTTGACTGTTAATGTGATGTAATGGCCTTTACATTTATTTTGTTTTCTAATATTTGTCAAATATATTTCTATGGAAAATTTTCCATAATGCTTTTTAGTTGTTAACACTTTAACAAAAAACAGATATTTGGGCTCCTTCAAGTAATTTTAATTCATACTAGTGTGGAGTAAAATAAAAAGGGAGTGGGGAATGAGAAATGGGGAAACAGATGGATAACCCTCTTGTATACTTCATTACTAAAACACATCAAAATAACACCCTTGGGCTTAATTTAGGAGGCATTGCGATGTGCTGTTCATATTATCAATAATCATGCTCTTTCCTGTCTGATGACTATGAGGACATTTTCACAATGTCTTACCTTTCAGATGAGATGACGCATTCATATGTTTCTCTTGATTTAGAAATCCACTTTCATGGCTGTCAGACAAGGCAATGGGAGCAGTATCGATTATTTCTGAATTAGATTTTTTGTTGCCCAGAACATATGGGTGGATATCCAGTGAGAATTGACGAGCATGTTTTTTGTCATTGTTGTGGTTAGTGATGGTACTTGTGTCAATTTTTTGAGGCAATATCTGTGAAGAGGATTTGGAAGATGCTTCTAAGAGAGGGGCTATTAAGCTGTCTGTTGCGGTTTTCCGTCTCACTGGTTTAAGCTTGTCAGGTTTGCTGTTTTCAACCTTCATTATGGCCAATTGTTCTTTAAAGGGTTGAGGGAGAGGGTTGCTGCTTGGAATCCACTTCATTTTCTTCCTCGGCCTTTTTATAACAATCTGTTCATTGACATCTATGTCAGCTGGATCAGCACTGGGGTCTACTGTCTGCATTCCTGAATCACGCATTGTGGGTGTGGCATCATAATTAGACTGGGCCAATGCTGCAAGCAGTTGCCGAACAACATTGTCGTACATCAGGTCACTCTCATTCGTAATAAAATCCAGGCGGTTTAGAGACTTGATGTGGTCACGGTTTTCATTACAAAACAGAGCAAGAATATTTATATCGCAGAACTGTGATTTTTGCCACTGTTTCTTAGTTTTTATGCCAACTTTGTTTAGCTTGTCAAAAATGAAGTTGGACTTGCGTACAATGAAAAGATGAATTAAATTGATGAGAATGATTAAGTTCATAAAACTAAGAAGGAAAATATCCACTGCAGCAATGATTCTCTGGAGTTGAACAGATGGCAACTTGCAGTTCATTCTTATAAATAGTTTTGAGTTGCCGGTTTTATGGTGGGGCTCCCCCAGGGCACATGTAAACTCATTCTGTTTTTGGGTTGCATAATAGATGCTTAAATAAGTAATTGGGATAATGCTTAAAAATATAATGAGCAAATGTCGTGCCAAGTACAATTTGGCTAAAAAGTTGCTTCGTCCTCTTCTTTCTAGGTATTTTTCAAAGAGATTCTGTTCAGGGCTTTTTTCTTTCTCTGCATTCTCTATGATCTCCCTCTTCTCTCTTTCCGTGATGCCTGGTCCTTTTGATTGGATTTGTTTTTCAATTTTGGGGGCTCGTCCCTCTGCAGCTCGATGGTAACAGTTATCGATTTCTTGAAGCAGAAAATTCAACTCTGAAGTTAGCCTTGTTGAGGCGAGAAACTCCCAACCCAAAGCTGGAATATACATTATCCCTGCAAATGCCAGTAGAGCATAGGGAAGAAACTTATGCTCAAACAATGAAGGCCATTGACTGGTGTTCACTCCTGGTAGGGCATCTTTAAGCTCTGTCCAGCAAAATCCTCTGGCATACAAGGCTTGATCGCGGGTGAAGTTGTCTGGTGTATAGCAATATATAGGCTCCTCTGCATAACAGAGAAAAAAGTCACTGCTGTGGTTTAGCCTACAAATGAAACTCTGAAAAATAAATATATTTAAAATTATAGAATTTTTAAATCGTGGTATATCATATATAAGAATTATGCCCCTACAAAATGTAGTATTTTTGCAGCACATATAATCTCCAAAACTTAAAGCATATTGCCTAGAAACATTAGTGGCATTCCAAATTACATATCTACAGATAATTATTTAAATGTTTCATTTTCCCACCATAAAATGTATATTAAGCGTCTGTTGTAGTATATCCAAAGGGCATTCATTTATTTATCACATCACTAATTTTAACTAAGGCTAATTGATGCTTTCACTAACGGCCAAGATGCTGCAGAGATTTCCAAACCTACCTTAGTCAGCTACATACTCTGAACTTGGTATGTATTTATCCACACCACAGTGCATGCCATTCCCAAAAGGCACACCCAATCCTAGTGATCACCTTCAGTCCGAGAGATCCAAAGTTGCAGTGCAACTTAGTGTCCATGAGGATGCATGAGATCACAAGGAGTCTTAATATGAACACAGACCTTTAAAGCACACATTTGTTGGTATACTAGATCACTAGATCACTTATTTCCATGTATTTGTTTTACTTGTATATCAGGACCTCTGACTTATAAGTGTCCTATTTAGTGTCCATTTCTCAGACCTAAAAAGGGAACAGAATACTTGTACAGCAGAAATCAAGCTAATATTTGTTTGTTGTTTTTTTTTTTAATCAACGCGCCAGGACTTATCTTAATAGTCCTACATATTAATGACAAGAACAGGCTGTTGAAAAGAAATATTGGCATTTTATTAATAAGTTCATACAAATACAGTGAGTATGATTGTAAATAATGGTAATTTATCTTAATAGGAAGTAGGTGTCATGAGGAACATATCCATTACCTATTCAGTGGAGTAGCTAAATGACTTCCTTTGCACATTAAAACATGTGTATGATCATCTAATATGAGGGTCATCTCCTGTGGTAGCCACTGATGGATGTTTTTGATATTACAGAAAAATATTAAATCTGCAATATAAAGTAGTATATAAAACGACAATTTTTTTTTCTCTTTTATGTTTTGCTTTATCCCAGTAAAAACTGTCAGTACAACAAGAAGGATTCCTTTATCTATAATGAAATCTCCTCGACTTAACACTCACTTTTTTAATGTTTTTTCTCATAACATGATGAGCAATGACAAATAATAAATTGTGTTCCAACAACAATGCCCTATATACATACTGTACATACATTAAGTTATGTCAACAGGCTAAAAGATTTAATACTTTTGTGCTACACAACAAAAATGGCCATTTACCCAATATCTAATTGTGTCTTTGTACAGATGGTTCAGCATTAAATTTATAATCTGTACATGAAAAAAAAATGTCACAAAGGAATATGTAGCTTCAAACAATAATGCACACAATAGAAATCTACCATCTGTTAGAAATGCTTCTGGAGGTAAAATAATGTATTTGGCTTGTTAAAATGCTATTTGTGGCTCTCACAAGGTAGCTGCAAAGAGCTTCTAACATGTTTAGAAAAACATTTCATTTTAATCATTGTTAATTGCAGAAGCAACACATAATGGGCACTCTAATCAAGATTTCTGTTATGAGTATTGGTTTTAAAAATATAGAATTTTGGTTTTCAAGCAATTACAGTTTTCATGTAATACAATGTGTGACAACTGAATTAGCTTTTTTGCTCAATAAAAGGTTAATGGTTATTTCGTATTGTTTCTCAGGAATTAGATAAAATAATTAAAACTTTGATAATGAATAATTCACCTAGAAACTAAAGTTTGATTTATAGGCAGCTTTGAATTTGTTTGCAACAAAGTTGTAGCTATGTTGTTGCATTATGGATATATAATAAAAAATACAGGATTAAAAATATAACTAATTACGTTGCTCTTTTATATGAGTCCCTGACCATTTCACCTCTACGGAACTTTTGTGAAATACACAATTTAAATGCAAAATAAATGCAGCTATGTAGCCAGTATTACAAAAGGATTGTGAACAATGACTTAAAGTGGATATTACCAGCCACTTCATCGACCAGTAAACAGATGGGCACGTTAAATCAAAGCAATTTCCCCTATTCCATCTTTTCCAGTTATACGTGCCATTTCCTGCCCACAGTCACGATTCTGCCTTCATGTCTGATCTTTCTTCTCTCCCTGTTTAGCCTAGCCATTAATGCCCCGTCTCTTCTTCTCTGTTTGGCCTCTCATCCACCAATGACCAATTAGTTAATCCATTCACCCATACATTTTTTGTATCTTCTTCTAAAAAATAAAATATGCTGGCAGTGAATGACTGTATACGCCTATCTTTAGTGGGGCATTGGAACACCAAGAAGAAACACTTACATGCATACTTAGATTTCGTTAAGGGACCTCACCCTTAAGAAAGTACCTTTATAAATGCAGCTGGCAACTGGGTCTAGTCAAGAACTGGGGAACCACGGCTCTCCATCCATGATTGCACAGCAGCTCCTGTTACCCAAAGCCAGCCATAGCCCTGGTGTGAATATATAGAAAAAAACACTAAAAAATGGGGTTCTGCTTTTTGGTTCAGTCAACATTGAGTTTAATAGAATTTGACAGTATAAGGGAAAATAGACAGAACTCAGCTTTGAGTATGACGTTTGTACACAGTGACATTTGAGTTGACTTATCCTTTAGTGAACAGACTCCCATGAAGCATACACGTGTTCAGAAGACACCTGCTTTGCATTAAATACCCGGCTTAAATTCTGAAATCTTGTTTATATACATGTTCAAATTCTACATTGAAATAAATCTACACTGCTATTGAGAGAATAATAAAAACACCAATATAAAAAATACATGTACATGACTCTCATGATATAATTACTAAAACATAAATAATATATGGCCTATGCAGAGGAAATGGCGTAAGTGTGTGTGTCTGTTATAAAGCATAACCAGTAGGCTCTGTTGAGTGTTTTCCCTCTGTCACTGGTGCATTATTAATAGATTGCTGCATTGTACTGCAGCAGAGCTCTAGTTTGCAAAATACAGCAGAAGCTGAAAGTGCTAAAGATGCCATTTCATGCAGAACATTAATCTGCATGTTTCGACCCAAATAAGCACCCCAATAATAGACTTTATCAGGTCAGCATTCACCAATCAGCAATAACATTATGACCACTGACAGGTGAAGGGAATAACACTGATAATCTTGTTATAATGGCACCTGTCAGTGGGTGGAATATTTTAGGCAGCAAGAAAACATTTTGTCCTCAAAGTTAATTTGTTAGATGTTGGCAAGCAAAACAATATTTGGCTTTAACAAGGGCCAAACTGTGATGGATAGACAAATAGGCAAGAGCGTCTCCAAAACTGCAGTTCTGGTGGGCTGCTCCCAGTCTTCAGTGGTCAGTACCTATGAAAAGTGGTCCAAGGAAGGAAAAGCGGTGAACTAGGGACAGGGTCGTGGCCGGCCAATGCTCATTGATGCACGTGGAGGGGGGCAAAGGCTGTAACAATGTTATGGCTGATGGATGTATAGGGATGTATACAGCTCTGCAATAAGACTTGTACACCAAAAGAGTGACATTCTTTGTTACATGCTTCCATGATGTCACCTCGTCCTGTTCAGTGGTCAGTGCCACAAACTAGGTTGCAAGCGCTAACCAATTTCTGCACTAGTATGCAAATAACACTGTATTGTGCTTGCCCTAACACATTCAAGGGGTGGAGTGGTTGTATGCCTTTTTCTATGTTTCCATGTGCTCCATATACATATTTTTGAAAAATGTAGAACAGTTTTAATTTTTAAATGATTAGTGTATAATTATTTAAAAAATGCAAGATATGCAACTTGCCAGCAGGTGGATCACACTGAACCAATTAGATGCTTACCCGATACCACGTGCCAAACTTGGTAACAAAAAAAGTAGTAGTAAGATAAACAAAACCCTTGTCAAAACGTGGACTTAAAAAAAAATACATTAGCTTTGCTAATTATAATTATTTACGTTTGGTGGGTACTAAAGCTTGTGCAGGTATTTCTTACCATGATACCTACATGCCGAACAATAAAACTTAAGATGTTGCAAAATTTATGTTTTGTAACACCGTTTAACACTTTCTTTACTGAAGTGTTATTGGCCCAAAACCCTGAGACTTTTTCCATCATTTCTATGCAATGTGTACACACACAAATTATACATTGTTTTTTCTAGGATATGTAGCTTTCTTTTGATACCATTTTAGATGTATAGAGCAACGATTGGCATGAATAATACATTAAAATAATATAAATATTAACATATTTTACTTTGACAATGGCCCCCAAACTTGACCAACTTGACCAAAATACCACAAAATATATTAATATTGTCTTGAATCTATAAAAAAACCCAACATGCATAGGTTTTTTTTTTTTGAAGTTATGGGGCACAAAATGGATCATACCTATATTCTCTTTTGCTAACATGACATTTTCAAGTCCAGCAGCTAAAACTACCCCCACCACCAATCATGGCAAAGGGAGCCCTTATGTTAATGTCTGTTGCTTTTTTCACCAATGTAATTGTAGAGAAACACATCAAAGTATCCAGATTACAGAAATACCCCACATGCATAGGTTTTTTAAAATATTTTTTAAATCTATAGGGCATACTACATGACATGTTCATTTCGTTGCAGAACAGCGCACAGATTAAGCAAGGTAGGCACACAGAAAATAAAGGGTTAAATCATAATACACTATGTAAACACAGTTTAGATGGATAAAAGGGGCATCATCTTCATTGAGATCGCGAGGCATCCATTCATAAAGGACGTCTTGCTTGAGAGGCACACAACTTCCAACATGGGGGAGCATGAATGATTATGTTTTTTGCTACTTTGTTTATTTTTACTTTTCTAAAGCTGCTGGTTGGTCTCTGGCCGATCAGCAGCACTCACAATAGATGAATGGAGCGTCGCATTCATTGAGAATGCAAGGCATTCATAAAAAACCACTCATTGTGTGCGGTCCCATTGCCAGATGATTATAGCGTCTTTAGCATGTGGACTGGTCAGTATTATATTTTTGCATAACACCAGACCCATAGCTTAATAATCAGTGCCCAGATTCCAGGTCCATGTATAAAAATTGTAAATCTTCAAATCTGTGCTTATTATGACAATCATTTTTTTACAATAATATTTTCAAAGTTAATAAAGAAAATCCATATGTATTTTGACACATACTCAGGCTGAACTGAATGGATTGTTTTGTTAGAAAGCCATTTTCTTTATTGAGACTTGATATCAGATATGTTCATATCATCCGATAGAGCACTTAATGATGTAGTTTCAAAGAAATTATGCAATATTAGAATCTTTTAAAACAAATGGTTAAATCCATTGAAATAAACTTTACTTTCCTAAACTAAAACTTCTTCATAATCTTTACTTTTGTAAAATACTAAAATATTCACTTCCAATAGATGGTAGGTTTAACCCCTTGACTGCTAACGACGGCATGGTGCGGTCGCTAGCAGTCCCAGTCAGGTGCTAACGACGGCACCATGCCGTCGCTAGCACTATCTTACCTTGATGGGGGTCTGTGGTATACTGCTTGTAAAAAAAGAATAAAAAATATTAAGTAAAAAAAATAAAAATGTACAAAAAAAGTAAAAAAAATGATTTGGGGGTCTCTAAAGGCAGATAAATAAAGATCAAAATTGCCTAGAGACCCCCAAATTAAATTATCTAAACATAAACTGGTTTAACTTTAAAAAAAAAAAAGTTTAAGTATTCTAGCTAAATGATCACTGTGGTAGCCAATGTTACCACAGTGATCATATAGCTATAAAAAGTCACATTCCCTTTTTAAAAATGGCCGATACTAAATTTTAACCCCATGATCCCTTTGATCATGGGGTTAAATAATGATGAACTGCAAATATTATTAAAATCAGCCATTTAGCCTGTAGTACATAAGTTAACCATGTCATCCCTGGAGCCCCTTGCATTTTTACTGCAAAACTTATTTTTGCTGTAAAAGTGATTTTTTTTCTCCCTTTACGATCATTTCTTTGGGATTGTAAGGGGAAAGAATGGTGTGTGCTTCTGTGAGTGAATGTATGGAAAGTATGGTGTGTGCTTCTGCGAGTGAATGGAGATATGAAAAGCGTGTGAATGGTCAGTAATTAGGGTTGTAGCCTTGACGTGGCATTACTGCTCACGTAAGAAGTTAAATTATGGCATAAAAAGTACATATTTTCATAAACTACACCCCTCGGCCCTCGGTGTTTCTAGTACAAAACTGGTGTGCACAAGACACAAATGAACATGTCGCTATGATTAGAAAAAACATATTTTCTAGCCAAAGCGACATATTCCGTCATTATTTGTGAACTCAACTTTTGTCCTAGAAATACATGTAACCCCCCATTTGAAGCTCCAAGGGGTGTAGTTTCTTGAAATGTGTACTTTATGTACCCTAATTTAACTTCCCAGATGTCTAGACCACTTTAACTTCAGATATGGCAGATTGGAGAATCTTGTTAAAAAATTGTCTTAAAACATTTAGGGGTGATGCCTGCATTTAGACAGCTCTAGGCAGCTGGGAAGTTAAATTATGGTACATAAAGTATATATTTTCAGAAACTACACCCCTTGGCGCATCAAATGAGGGGCTGCATGTGTTTCTAGGACAAACCTGGAGTGCGCAAGACATAAATGAACTTGTCGCTTTTAATTTTATTTTTTTTATTTTTATTAGTGTGATATTCACTTATTTGTTGTGCACGGCAGATTTGTGATACAAATACAAATAAGACCTCATTTGCTGCGGCTGGGGGTGTAGTTTCTAAAAATATATAGTTTTTGTGGCATATTTTAACATCCCGGGCAGCTAGAGCTGTTTAATAGACGGCGGCCATGCATTAAATTTAAAGATGTCTTTTGTGATAGTCTAATAAATGTAACTTTTAGCAATAAAATATTAGCAAAACACAGTCTACTGTTCTCAATGTCTGTTTATTTTAGACCGGTTACCTACTACAAATATTTAGCAACACAGCTTTTGATATTAGGGTTTAGAAAAATAACATTACAAACTAGTTTTTATTGAGTTGGAAGTGAAAAATTACACTTTTTTTCCCATTTTTGGCTGTATTTTGCAAACCTAATGAGACATACACATATAAAAATGGTATATTTGGAATCTGCAGGGTGTGCTGAAAAAAACAATATATGGTTTGTATAGTTTATTCCCAAGAAATTGACTTTGAAACACGTTTAAACGTGAGATGCACCAAAATGCCGAAAACCAGCTTAGCACCAGGGTGGGAAATGGCTTAGCAGCCAATGGGTTAATTGGAACACATCAACCCGCCCCCTGACGAAGCTCATTGCAGCGAAACGTACGTTGGGGTTGGTACGTTTGGACTTGGCACCATTCATTACCAGGCTTTTTGCTGTTTTCAGCCTTGTTTCTAAGTTGTTAGTAATTTTTGAGCACTGATGCACCATTGCTGTATGTTATTTCATTTGTTCCTTTTTACTTTATCACTGTGGTCATCCTTGTGTTTCTTATTTGTGCCTTTATATACATACTTATTGCCATCCTAGTTCCTGTAGTCTTGTGCCTCTGTTCATATGTACCTTCCTATATGTGTCTTGGTGCAGAGATGCTTTTTTATTATATATATATATATATATTTATATGTATTTAAATCATATTGTTTAATAAAGATTTACTTATATACCCTTTTTTTCTTACGTGCTCTCCTAGCAATAGGTTTTGGTGTTTATATATGTACAATGCACGTACCTCTACCATTATTGGTAGTTTGTTCGTTTTTGGTGATTAAGTGTATGCAAAAGAAAGGCACCCAATGGATTTGACCTTGAACTAGTTATGTTATCTCAGAATAACTAACAAAAATACAAAGTCAAAATGACAATGATAGACATTAAACTATAGCTTGTAGCATGCTAGGCATTTCATTGTTTACCTAAATATATTAATTAGAACTGCATGCCTTACAATATAATACCAAAACATTTTTGTTGTAGAACGACAATAACAGCAAAAACACATAATAATAATCTATAATGCCAGTAACAGAACGCATGACACAGAAGATTATATAAAGGCCAGTTATGAAAAGCAGTAAAATTGGAGCAACCAGCCAGGGCATTTTATTGGTTGCTTTAGTAACAGAATATTTTTTTATCACTTATCACCTAGCACCTGAATTACTGTATTCTTTATACATATACCATTGTGCTCTGCTGCAAACACCAGAGCACAATACCTAATGCTACATTTATGGTACTCCCCTTAATGTGTTATGGGGTATTAAGAGACATTACTATTAGTTTTAAACCAACATAATTTTCTAGCAGTTTATAGACAAGCTTTTTTGTTTTATGATTTTACATTTATACCATCGATCTGCTTTTACATATTAGGTTGTGCTGTGATCTGTACATCGCAGATCTATTAGACAGGTATGTTTCTGCAGTCATATGACCAGAACTGCATCTTCTTTATCCATTAAACCAATAGCCAAAGCTGTCCATTGCATATATTATTTAAATATGAAGCTCAAAATAGGATAAAACTCATTATTATCATTATTATCCCAGTACTCCTCTCCCTTGAGATTATATATATATATATATATATATATAATATATATATATATAATATATATACACCATACAGAAACAATATGTAAGCCTACTTCAAGTTTGTCCTATTCTAAGAGTATGAGGGCTTGGAGATTTAGTGCCTCTTCTGGAAGGCTTATATAACTAAAACACATTGCTTGTTTCATTTTTCCGGGTACCAGATGCTGTGTGTGTTGTAGAAACAGCATTATATAATCACAAATACAATCTAATATAAATCTGCAGTGAACACTCAGCACAGTGACTATTTGAAAGGCAGCTGCCAAAACTTCACTCTGTTCAAAGTGCAAACAGACTTAGATGAAATATGTAAGAACACATTGTTAGAATACCCTATATTTTTATAGGTTATACCATATTCATTGTGATGGACCAAGTTAGATCTTCCAACTGGGTTGGCCCTTTATAACACATGTGAAGTCCTTGGCTAGTTAATATACCAACTGTATATTGTGCTTTCTAAAGACAAGTTGCGAAATATTTTCATAATATTGTTTTGGAAGAGCCAGCAAATGTTTTTTTTGTGTTTTTTTTTTATTTTGAGAAATAGATGTTATTAATAGATCTTTCTCATTTCTGGCAGTTAAGTTGAAATAGATATTCAGGACAGTGGTTTAATTTACCAGATTCACATGCTGTGTATTGCGACAGGAAATGTAAATTCTCATGGGCCTCATTTCGGCGATTCAATGGAAGATGTGGCAGTGGCTTTGAGAAGCTTTGCTGGAACATTATTAAATGCATCACTATAAGACTAGTCAGTATAGCATCATTGTCATCTTTTTAGTATGAGCAGGGAATGTTTTCTGCCAAACTACTATTTGTGCACCTGGCAACTGTCACAGATTGCTAGGAAAGGCCCCTGTGCAAGGATCATACTGTCTAGGTTTTAATCTCATTACTTATTTTGAAAGGCAAGATTATTAGAGTAATACGTGTCATCTTTCAAAAAAAAACAGGACATTTACTATGATTTATATTAAAAAATACCTATTCACCAATGATTACCATTTACATAACAGTGCTTTAAAGACCAGCCCAGATGGAATTGTAATTAGAACTTTATTTTTGGACTATTTGTCAGATTTTGCATCAGATGCATGTTTTAATCTACATGACAAAGGCTATAGGCCAGCATCAAGCAGTGAGTTTAGCTATAGAACTCCATAGTCCATTGCGATCATGATCCAATGCAAGCAAAATACACCAGAGGCCTCTACTTCTACATTGAGGTATTTTTGGTATATTGCCACCGGCTGAAATCTAATGTTAGAACTATAAATCACATAATTATTGAGGAGCTGCAACTGTACGTATACTAATACATACATTATGAAAACAGGCAACACTCACCGGCAAAGTTCTTTGTGAAAACCAAGGTGACGAGTAGTATGGGAATGAGTACAGT
The DNA here is from genome assembly GCA_009364415.1 of Spea multiplicata. Lineage (NCBI taxonomy): Eukaryota > Metazoa > Chordata > Amphibia > Anura > Pelobatidae > Spea > Spea multiplicata. The sequence continues at coordinate 17,638,822 of VKOC01000003.1, read as the reverse complement.
GCCAATGATAACCACACGATCAAAGGGTAGCTCCAGCTTTAGCTGAACCATAAGAGCTGCCAGAGACCCCATTTTATCATCCTGCTGCCCAGGAAGGATCAGTTCCTTCAGTTTTTCTCCAGCCAACAAAGCAGTAGCCATATCGGGGTGGTTATCAATAATATGTTGCATAAGCGTTTGAGATTCCTGTTGGGCACTCCTCTCCCCTGCTTTTATGTGTTGTATTATCAGAGATTAATGGAGTAGAAGCAGATTGCTCCTGACAGAAGTCAAGCTTGCAGAGGCTGGGACACAGGACCACGACATGTAAAAAATAAAACAAGGACATAAGTCAATTCAAACACAGCAATGCCATTCCCACCCTGGGTAACACTGACCTTGATCAACCCTGCTTATTCAATGCAGGGACAGGTATGCATGCATTCAAGGTACAAAGAGAATACTTCAAATGAAATATCCCATGCACAATTAAATAACCTTATTTTATCATGCAAAACATTTACATTTTACATACTAACAAAAACATCAAAAGAAACATCTGCAGTAAACTGCATCCCTACACAAGAAATACAACCGGTATATTAGCTGCAAGCAGATGTGTATATATATATATATATATTTACCTGGTGTGTGTTCCCCGAGTTCCAATAAGGTGATGGATAAGACAGCTGCCATCTACAGATTTAAGGCAGCTTGAAAACTTACATTTCATGTCATAGCCAGCCAGGAAATCTTTAAATCAGGCTGAATGAAGCGAGATTGTCATTCGACGAGAAACCTAGCTGGAATGTTCTATGAGTACCGGTCTGCAACCTCTATTAATCACAATAAAACACACAGAGGACACAGTGTCTGTTAAATTATTGGAAGCAAGAGAGAATTCAGTCGCGATCCTTATGAGCAGAAGAAAAAATACATCAGTAACTGCAGGCTCCAGAAAGGAGGCGGGTTCTATGACTGTGGTTTAGCTTTGCAAGCTGTAATGCTTCATGCAATGATCTGTGCTCGGTGTAACTCTTCCTCATAGAAACAGCATCAGATAGGCTATTCCATTCACGTTGTGCCTGGTTATTTTAGTGAACGCCTTATGTTAACTGCAAATTGTGCATTGGGTGGTGTATTCTAAAAAACCCTGTTATGCCCTAGCTTGAGTAATTTTGAGTCTACTACATATACATATATATATATAATAAATCTGATTTTAAGACTGTCCGAGGTCAATGTACATATCAATTTAATTTTAAAATAAGTAATGATAGTTAGACTTGGGCGCCGGCCAACTCTTTGTTTACATTCTTTGTGTTATTTTTTTGTAGAAGGGGTTAATACGGGGTTAATGCGATACGCACTACGCAGCAGCTTTGGCGCCAGGATTTTAAAGGTCCGTACGAGCAACACTATTGGTCGCTAGTAGGGGCCTCCTCTGCTATCAACCAATGAAAGGCAAGTGCACTTCATTGGTTGATGACAGACAAGCCCTCTGGTGGCGACCAATAGAGTCTCTTGGAGCGGGGAGGCCATGGTCTCCCCAGGCCAAATTCTGCCGTAAGAAGTTAAAGGCCCCTGCAGGCTACCAATAGAGTTGTTGCACGGCCCTTTAACTCCTGACTGGGAACTTGGCCTGTCTCCCCGCTACAAGAGTTAAAGTTCTTTAACTCCTGGCGGCGAACCTACAGATTTCCGCTCCTGTTATCTATGCAGCATCACAAGGGTAATAAGGATGGATAAGGTAGGCTAGATGGGGAAGGGACCAGGGTGATTAGTAAACAAAGATTCTTTGTGTGTGTGTGTCTTCGTGTACGTTTTGCCACGACCATGTTCGTATGTTCGATATTCTGGCTGAATAACAAAAACGCACCCTTCGTGTTCGTTTTCATGTTCGCCCAAATACAAATGCACAAGTCTAATGATAATCATATGCTATTCTTGATAGCAGGTTACACATAATACCTTTACTGATTTGTCCCAGGTTGGTCCAAATTCTTCCCACAGGGCCAGTCCAAATTAGGCCTGTACACTCCTGGAGGCAGGGGTTACATGCCAGTAACTTTACTTTCACCAGTTATACTTTTATTCAAAGACAGAACATACATATGACATCTACAGCATAACCAAGTATTTACAGACATACCATGTAAAGTAAAAAATAAAATACTTGTACTGTAAGTACTGAACTAACACACCACTGAATGAACAATCATACACAGAGACAAAACACAATAAATAGAGGTAACAGCAACCAAGGCGAAAAGCAATAACGAGTTCCAGGGGTGCAAAAAGAGCAAGTGATGAGATGGGGTGGTAGACAGCGGAGGCTGCCCAGAGGGGGGCAATTGCTCCCGGGCCAGTCAGAAACTCTTCACAAAGGGCCCTTCGGCATCAGACTGGTCCTTTGTAAACAACTTTAGACCAGCCCTGGGAGACAGGAACGTATCATGATGTTACATGACCCAGCGGTTAAATCAAGGCTGCTTGAGTGCCAGAAAGAAAGCTGCGGATGAGGGAAGGGACTTACTCTGCAAGTGTGCAGTATATATATAATTGTGTGTGTTAGCATGAATGTGTATGTGTGAGCATGGTTTTGTATGGATGTGTATGTGGAAGTGTTTGTGTTACCATGAATGTACAAGTGTGTGTTATTGAGTATGTGTAAGTGCATGTTAGTGAATGCATGCCTGTATATGTTTGTGTTAATGTGAAATTGGGCAGTGTCTGTAACCTAGGCACTAGTTCACAGGTTACAGTTAGTTATTGGATAGACCTGCGGTATTCACAGCCACGTAATAACAGGCAGCTTAGCCCTTATTAGGGACATAATCTATTTAATCGAGGACTGCAGAGGATTTCCTTGGTGAGTCTTGTCCTGTATAGGTTTCACTAAGGGGAGATGTTCTGCATTACTTTGAACTAATGTACAGAGGCATTGATAGCTTGGTGTTGGTTATCAAGAAAAGACCCTTCTTTTAACTAGAAGTTATAATGTTTGTAAGGAAACATTAACTGGTGTCTTGGCACACGTCACGTCAGTTGGCATAGGATTATGCAAAAGGTCATTCTTTAGTGCTATAGCTCTAATGGATGACCATATAAAAGTGCTCCAATTACTCCAGTCCTCGTTGCTTGGTTATACCAGCTCCCCGGTAGTAGTGCCTTGTTGATCCCACTGTTCCCCTTTGCCCATCTTCAGCTCATTATTCATTTTGTTTCTGCTTGCCTACGGGTTTTGACATCTGGACTGTCTCTTGGCCATGTTATCTGCAGCCAGCCTTGACCAGGGCCTGCCTAACATTACCAAATCTGTCGCTGTGTCCAAAAGTAAGGCTCCTGTGTCCCATCAAACTGTGTTTCTTGGTGGTTTGGCTTCTCATTTGATTATACCTGTCTCTTTACAGTGGGGCCAAGAGAAGAACTGTTTTTATGCCATCATATACTCTGGAGATAGCAGTTGTTTTCTGGATGCCACATTGGTAAAGAACTGCAACATCCCATTACAGATAAAGAAATTAACTTTGATAATACAACTTGTCGATAAGAGACCAATTAAAGTTTTGCTAATGCTTGTCTGTGATGAAAAATATACTGAAAAAATAACATTTGACTTAGTCCTGTCTCCCTTATTTCTACTTATATTAGGACTCTCTTGTTTACATAAACTCAATCCAGCCATCCACCTCTCTACCTGTTGCCAGTATTTTCTTGGTAGAAAAGAATGATGGGGGCTTGCTACCCTGTGTGTTCTACATATTACTTAAGAAAGTAACTGTTAAAAACCGGTAGACGTTACCACTAATACCTGAGCTGATGGATGATTTGAAAGGTGCAGGTAACTTGCGTGACGCTTACAATCTAGTATGTGTTTGAAGGCAAGATGAGTGGAAAACAGCATTTCGTTCTTGTTATGGACATTATAAATATACTGTCATGCCATATGGTCTTTTCAATGCTCCATCTACATTTCAACATTTTTAAACAAAATCTCTTGAGACATGTTGGATATATTAGTTATAATCTACTTAGATTATATCTTTATCTATTATCCCTCCTTGGGGAAACTGGTTCTCACCAAATTATGTGACCATCATCTTTATGCAAAGATTGGAATGTGTGTTTTAGAAACAACCTTGGTTTTATATTTCAGATACAGCTTGTTCCCCGGCAACATCCAAATAGATCCTAAGAAGGTGGACGCCAGTCTCCAAAGGCCTGTTCCGACTACAGTATATAAAAAGATTCAACAATCCCTGGGTTTTCCAACAATGTTTCTTCAAAACAGCACAATTGCTAACAGCCCTTACTGATAAATATCTTTCTTTCCAGTGGACTCCAGAAGCCCAACAAGTGTTCCCTATATTGAAACAATGCTTTACAACAGCTCCAGGCCTAGTTATCCCTGATTCACAATACACATTTATCCTAGAGGTTGACACCTTTAAGACTGCAGTAGGAGCTGTCCTATCACAGAAGTAGAAAAAAAAGATGCCTTAGAAGACCATAAACTTCTAGCCATCAAGATGGCCTTGGAAGTGTGGCATCACCTTCTTGGGAGCATTGGACACCCAGTGCACATCCAGTGCACTCCAGAAACCTTTTATGCCGGCCATAATTGACTTGGAATATCTCAAGCCCGCCTAATGCTTATATCCCTTTCAAGCACAATGGGCTCTATTCTTTATACAATTTCAGTTACATGTTACCTATTGTAAAGGGTCCAAAAAAAGTAAACAGCAGCTGTTCTTCAACCCAGGGTCCTAAATCATCTACATGACTTTACCACAGCTGGTCATAGGGGCATCAAAAAGACCCTAGATCTTATTAGCCACCCTTTTTGGTGGCCCAATCATTGCCGTGTGCAGGCATGTGACATTTTTGCCAATAATAAGACCTTACATCAGAGACTAATGGGCCTCCTTCAGCCTCTGCCCATACCATCTCGTTCTTGATATTGAGGATATCAATTTAAACTTCATTGTAAGAATACCAGGTGGTCCAGACTCATGAAAATAGCACATTTCAGATGAGACTGCAGTTATTTGTCAAAGACATACCGTATTTCCAACTCCATACTATACCGATAGAGGGTGCAGTTCACATCGCAATTCTGGAAGACGTTTTAACAAGGCTTGAGGATTCAACATTCTCTGTCTTCTGCTTTCTGTCCACAAACAAAATGCACAAACCAAACCTTAGAACAGCATCTTAGATTTTATTATTTCAAATCTACAAGTTGACACTTTCTACACTAACTATGGATATCATTCCACCACTGTCACTGGCCTTCGAATTAATTGCCGTGTTCCTTCCACTACTAAATGATTGCGACTATTATTTACACTACTACAGAACTTTCTTGCATGCCCAATCTCCATACAAGAAATCGGCTGATACAGTCTGTTCCTGCTTTGGTGATCCACCTTAACTGATTTCACTGACAACTGAAGGTAGCTAAATATGATTTATGGTGTCCAAGGGTGATTAATGAGCTTGTCATAGCCAAGAACATTATGGAGAATAGCACAGGGCTCCATGATGCAACAGTGGAGATAATTTTTTTAACATGTGATAAAGCAGCCTGACCAATAGACACAGGGAATGCACACGGATTGCCATTAATGGAAGCCTTGTGTATTCGTGAGTACTTGGAGGCAGGGGCGTACCTAGAGTATTTTGGCACCCGGGTCGCATACTGTGAGGGACTTTAAAATGTAAAGACATTTACAAAAAAACAATGTTTCACAAACTTATGAATAAATTAAATAAGTTTAACACCTTAATGACAAGACTGTTTCTTATTTGTATTACACTTTGGGACAAAGCTGTTCTAACATTTTTACAGTGTAGCTGTAATTTTCTTTCATTTAGTGCAACCACACACATTACATATTGTTTGTTTCAAGACAAGCAGGGTTTACGTTAGATACCATTATTTTTATCATATCATCTAATTTACTATAAAAAATGGTGATTTCTTTTTTTAACAAAATTACCTTTTCCCACTTTTATTTGAAAAAATATTTTACTCATCTGCAAAAACTACTGAAAAACCCTACTAAATAGATTCCACTATTTGTCTTAAGTTAAAAAAAACATTTGGTATTTTTATTCTTTTTTCTGTATGTTATAGGGCAATAATTACAAGTAGTGTTTTGCTATCTGAAAACCATTTTTTCCCGATCTGGTCATTCTGCCCCATGTGGTATTTGGGACATCTTTGAATTCGGCCAATGCAATTTACCCCATCAAACCATATATTTTTTAAAACTGGACACCCCAGGGTATTTCAAATGCTAGTGTTTTAACTCTTTTCATGCACTAATTCTATCATCTACCTTTGTGGTATTCATTTTTTGTTTTTCTCCACACAAATTGTACTTCAGGTATGAATTTACCACTCCTAGTATACATCACGGTCAAACACCAATATGTGTTCAGCAACATTTCCTAAGCACAGTGATAGCCCACATGCATGGGTTTCTTGGGTTGTTTGGGGACTAAAAGGCCACATTTGAGAGGTATGTATTTTTTAAATTTTGACATATGGAAAATTCTGCCCACATATCCTATTTAATAGTAAAAGAGTATTCTAACTAACACACTGTATTTTAAAATTTTTAGTATCTATTATGCAGTTAGTCAACATATGTTACATATAAACAGAAAACCAATAGCCATTTTAATGCACGTTACTTATAGATATGCCTCTCTGCTCCACCAGATATGCTGCCACTCTGCCCCCCAAATATGCTGCCACTCTGCCCCCCGAGATATGCTGCCACTCTGCCGCCCGAGATATGCTGCCACTCTGTCCCCGAGATATAATGCCACTCTGCTCCCTAGATATGCACTCTCCCTAGACTTACCAATGCCAGCGGAGGACATCTGCGCGATATGCGTAGACAACTTCCGGTGCTGGCACTTCCGCCGTGGGAAGTCCCAGCAAGGGGTATTGTTAAAGCACATCAAGCAGACGTGCCAGGCAGCGGAGGTTGTAGATATGCCTCTCTGCTCCACCAGATATGCTGCCACTCTGTCCCCCCAAATATATGCTGCCACTCTGCCCCCTCCAGATATGCTGCCACTCTGCTCCCTAGATATGCACTCCCCCTAGACTTACCAATGCAGACTCCCGGGTGTCTAGCGAGGCCGGCATTTTTTTTTGGGGGGGCTTTCCTCCCATGATTCATGGCTAGCCTCACTTGTGAGGCTTCTGCAGATGCTGCAAAGCTGCTGATTGCGGCAAAAAGGATGCAGGTATTTGAAAGCAGCCCGTGCATGTACTTTGTCACGAAGCAATGCATTGGTCGTGAAGTTGTTAAATAAATAATATTTACTGGACTGATATGGTACAGAATAATCCCCATCACTATACACTGAACCACACATTGACAGTAGTGCAGCATAACCCCTATCACTATATACTAAGCCAGAAATTGACATGGTAGGCCCTGCCTCTAAAAGAGCCTGCCTGTGCCATCTTTGCACCCCAAACAGCTACCTGTGCCACCTCTGCCCCCATAAAAAGCATGCCTGTGCCACCTTTACCCCCTACTGTCTGTGCCACCTCTAACCTCTCTAAACAGTCTGCCTGTGGCACTTCTGCTCCCCTAAACATCTCTGCCCCACCTAAACAGCCTGCCCGTGACACTTCAACCTCTAAACACTCACTTACTCCCGCACCCCTTACCTATCTTGCAGTTTTTACTGGTCCAGGGGCCGATGGCCGCCTCATGCAGTCCAATGGCCGCCTAACGCGGGCCTGCAAAGACATCTGCTCGGCTGGCCCCTGGCCCACCAAACTGTACCTCCCCTTTAGATATGCCACTGCTTGGAGGTTGTGTTGTTACAGACACATCCTGTAAACACTACAGATCTGAATTCAGGTCAAGTGCATCAGTACATTACACAGAGCATTCACTGATTTAATTAAAGGCATTACCACACCATGAGACTCACATAGAGATTTATTATTAATGTTTCCATTATAAGAGGCACTCTTTCTCAGTGGATTAATATTAATTACTAAGCATTAATGAATGATTAATTCATATTTATTGCAGATTAAGCATGACTGATGCTAAATCATAAACAAAGGGATTATTATCAAGGTATCATGGGAAGTTCATAGTAAGATATGTGACATTCATGTATTTCATCATATGCAAATGTTTTAGTGTGAACTTTATCAGCTGTATACAAAAGTATGTTGGGGACTCATTTTGGCTTACATCTGTGTTTTCTCAGCCTTATAAATTAAAAAATTTAGAAACATCACTTTTAATCATTTAATCATTTTTAAGAGTAAAACATGTGTAATGGCACTTTGAAATTTCAAAATGTTGTTTCAGTTATGTTTAGCCAGTACCAATTGTTATGTAACAAAAAAGCATGTTAAAATTGCTTGTGCTGTTTTAATGTGATTAATAAAAGTATAAAATACAAATGACAGATCTGCTAAGGTGTATTGGCTTAGGTTACTAGAGAGTTCAATTAATGTTGACACAATATGTGGAAAGAATGACCTCCAGTGGTCACTCGATAAAATGACATCAGATTATATTTATATATAGTGACGCTGTAAGATAGGAGAGAGGATAGTTAAATCTGGGTGTCATCAGCAGTGGGGGGTCCACAGTGTCAAAAGCAGCAGAAAGGTCCGGTAGGATTAGCATTTAGCAGTGAGTAGGTCATTAGTAACTTTTGTAAGGGCTGTCTCAGTAGAATGTTGAGAAAGGAATATAGATTGAAGGGGATCAGGTTAGGAGTAGGAGTTAGGAAATGTTCTGTGATAAAACTCTATTTCTTCTACCGTTACTGCTTTCATAACCCTTATCCTCTCAGGTCTCATAATGTAAAATATGAAAGCAGACTGGTAGGTAGATGAACTTTTGTTCTGAAGAAAAAAAACGCACAAAACAATAAACACAACAGGTTTGGAAAGCAGGCAAATATCCTATAACCATCTGCAATGAAGGACGTTCGTTTGGTGTAAGCAATTATTTCAAGAAGTTTGGAAGTGATAGGAAGCAGAGAGATGGGACATTAGTCGGACAGATCAGTTGGGTCCAAAGAGAGCTTTTCAAGATGGGAGTTACAGTAGCATGCTTGAAGGAGGATGGGACAGATCCAGTAGAGAGTGAAAGGTTGAACAACAACAAGGACAGATATTTTTTTAACATAAGACTTAGTGTAGGCACAAGAGTAAATTAAAGAGACTGAGTAAGGAGAGAAGGGATCAGATCAAGGGGACGTGGTTGGACAAGAGGAAAGAAAAATTGGTTTGATGTAGAAGAGGAAAAAGTGTTCAGTATATAAGAGGGTGTGGAGTAAAAGAGAGGGAGGCTGAGGAAATAGTTCCCATCTGATTTTTTACTATTCAATTTTACTATTGAAGTTTGTGGCAAAGTCAGAAGCATTTAGTTTAGTGGAAGGGGCAAAGAAGGGAATTAAGGGCACTAAACAGACATTTAGCGTTATAAGACAGGGAGGAGTTAAAGGAGGTGAAGTAGGTTTCTTTAGCAATGGTGAGAGCAGAGTAGTAGAAACGCAGCATGACTTTCCAATTAACCTATACACTGATTGGCCACATTATTAGGTACACCTTGCTAGTATCGGGTTGGACCTCCTTTTGCCTTCGATTTTGGTGGCAATACTCCACAGGGATTTTGGTTCATTTGGACATGATGGCATCACACAGTTGCTGCAGATTTATCAGTTGCACATCCATGATGTGAATCTTCCACCACATCCCAAAGGTGCTCTATTGGCTGTGACTGAACTGGTGACTGTGGAGGCCATTGGAGTACAATGAACTCATTGTCATGTTCAAGAAACCAGTTTGAGGTGATGTGTTTTGTGGCATGGTGCATTATCCTGTTGGAAGTAGCCATCAGAAGATGGGTACACTGTGGCTATAAAGGGATGGACATGGTCAGCAACAATACTCAGGTAGGCTGTCATGTTTAAACAATGCTCAATTGGTACTAAGAGGCATAAAGAGTGCCAAGAATGTCCACTACACCATTGCACTACCACCAGCCTGAACGGTTCAGACCATTTCATCCACACTATTGCCGCTCACTGGATATTTTCTCTTTTTCGGACCATTCTCTGTAAACCCCAGAGATGGTTATGCATGAAAATCCCAGATCAGCAGTTTCTGAAATACTCAGACCAGCCTGTCTGGCACCAACAACCATGCCTGGTTCAAAGTCACTGAAATTCCCTTTTCTCCCCCATTCTGATGCTCGGTTTGAACTTCAGCAAGTTGTCTTGACAATGTCTACATGCCTAAATGCATTGAGTTGCTGCCATGTGATTGGCTGATTAGCTATTTGTGATAACAAGCAATTGAACAGGTGTACCAAATAAAGTGGCCAGTGAGTGTATATTCCTAACAGTTCTTCTCATTATTTCTTGAGGAAGAAGGCAGAAAAGCTGTCATTAAAAGTCTTGTGTTCCAGGGCCAGGTACTGCATTTCTGAAACACCTGAAATTGATGGCTAGGAGGTAGAGTGGGGGTCAATTCTCTTGGGTTGACATGTGTGACATGGGTTAAAAAGAGGTTACCCTTCTCAGAGGAAGGAAAGCATTATCTACCTGGAACTCAGGTAATCTTGAAATCCCTAGCAATGTATATAAATGAGTGGAAACAAATTTAAAAAAAGTTTTAAACAGTTTTCCAGACCCTGATCATTCCCTTGCAGATGTACACAATGGAACGCCATGTCTCCCCCTGGAGGGGGCAATGGGGGGTTAAAAAGATATCTACTTATATTAATAGGGAGTTTGGATTTACCCTCTCTCCATACCTGGGGGACTTCATCCAAACGGGGGAACCTTTAAGCCCCCCAGGTATGGGAACGAGGTCCATCCAAACTCCCCTTTAGTGCCACAAATGTGGAAAGAGAAAATCACTATCCACCCCCTGCATTTGTAATGTTCTTCCAATGAATATTCAGACTCCACTGTCAACCTGTTTTCAGCTGGTCACAGTATTTACTTGACAGTGATTTGCACTTACATTTATATGTCTGCCTGCTTGGTATAATCTTCCACTACACTCCAGTAAAATTAGAGTAATCAATCTAGGTAACTTTAAATAACTTCAATGGCTGCTAAGACTTAAGACAACAATTAAATGGAAAAAAAGAAAAATGTGTAAATATATGCAACAAATTATCATACATTTACACACTAATTAAATAATTGTAAACCAACAAAAATTGCAACAGAGACTTCCAGTTGTAACTATCTCCTTCTTTTATTCAGTTACAATTGTTTTTTATTTCCTCACAGCTAAAACTATAAGGCCATTTTTCATTACTCTTGGACTTCTCTGCAGCCTTTGACACAGTTGACTACTCCCTTCTTCTACAAACCCTTCGTGCTCATGGCTTCCTTTATTCAGCCCTTTCCTGGTTCAAATCCTATCTTTCTGACCGTACTTTTAGTGTCTTCTTCACTGGAACTTGTTCCTCTCCTTACCACTATCTATTGGTATTCATCAGGGATCAGTTCTTGGGCCTCTACTCTTCTCCAACGACTCCTCTTCACTTGGACGACTCTTCTTTTTGTTTCCAATACCACCTATATGCAGATGACAATCTCTTCTAACCCGCTTCACCAACTGTCTTTCTTGAATTGGATGAATCATGGATGACATTGTATTACCTGAGGCTCAACATCTCCAATAGTTTATGGTAATCCAGCCATCTGCTTTTTCCACAATTCCTGACATCTCTATCACTGTTAACAACTCCACTATCCAAACGACACACCAAGTCAGCTGCCTTTCCTCATCTGCCGCTCCTCTGTGACAATCACTCCACTGGCTCCCAATACCCGTCAAATGAAAACTGCTGACCCTGACCTACAGAACGCTCTCCCCCATATATCTCTACACTCCTATACAAATACATCCTTAACCACCCTCTTCACTCCTCTCATGGCCTTCATCTATCTTCTACCATCATTACCTCTTCTCACTCCTGCATCCAGGATTTCATCCATGCTGTACCCCTTCTCTGAAATTCCCCATTCAGTCAGATTTTCTCCCTCATATTCAAATTTAAAAAGCTCTCTGAAAACCCACCTCTTTCGAGAAGCAAATAACCTTTTCTCATAACACTCTCAGCCAGCATCCTGTCTAAGCCATCTGAAACACCAACTACTTTGACAGCTCATCCTGACTCGACCAATTCATTCTACCAATACTATTGGGAACAGAATAGGGAAGGCACAGCTTGAGGTTCCTGCATTCCAAAGGGTCATTTAACATTTTTTAACTCCTAACTACCTAATCCCTCTGAGCAGAAGATGGGCATGGGCATACTTGGGGTCTACACATCCCACCCCAAATAATAATGGAGAAAAAGGGGGCAATCGTTGCTCAAAACAACTTCATTGGTTAATAGGGGGATCTCTATTTTTTCAAATGTACTGATGTTTGGGACAAGAGCTTACAAGTCCTCTTGATGTGCTCTGAAAACTAGATGTTATGTTTGCCATCAATACTGTATCATTACCAATTTTTTTTTGAAAGTTGTACCAAAAAGAAATAAATTAAAAGCCCTGAAATCCCTTTGCCCTACCACTACATGTAAAAAGTGTACCCTCCACCGTTCATTAACCCAAACCCCTTAAGCCAGAAGTATTAATAATACTTACCCTATAGGGTACTATGTGACTACAACATAAAAAAATATGGGGTATATCTGTGCTCCTATGAAAATAAAGAAAACTAACAGCCCCTGGATGATCCTGCATTAGAAAGAGAGAGGGGTCATCTAAGGTACCATCTTTTCCTAATACCATATTTGCTTGAATATAAGACGAGGTTTGTACAGAGCAAATGCTCTGAAAAATACCCCTTGTCTTATTTGCGAGGTCGTTTTATAACGGACCTCAAATAGAGATCTGACTATAAGACTAAGATCCAGATCCCCCGCAGAGCTGCAGGGGACCTGCATCCTCCTTTGGCAGCCAGGGAACCTCCCTTGTTGCCGGCACTTCTGCGGACGTTATATGCGCGCATCACATAGACATTCACCGGCTGCCAAAAAGGAGGACCCCCCCAAAGCTCTGCAGGGGACCTGGATTCACCTCTCTGGCAGACGGTGGATGTCTGCACGATACACTCAGACAACCTCCATTGCTATCCGACACTTCTGCCGGGGCTTCTATGACAGAGCACCAGTGACCTTCCGGTGCTCAGTCATCGCGCAAAAATCCACTGGCTGCTCCCACTAGACACCAGGGAGTTTGGAGCATGGGGGACAAGTCCAGGGATGCATTGGTAAGTCAGGGGGCATATAAGGCATATCAGGGGGCAGAGTGGCATATAGGGGGGTATAAAGCATATCGGGGGGCATAAGGCATATCTGGGGGGCAGAAGTAGCAATCCATGAGGCAGATGTGATGTGACATGGGACCTTTACTGCATGGGCCCAGTAAAGCGATCTGTCAAAATTCCAAGTTAGAAAACTGAAAATGTGCATTTTTCCATTTTTACTCCACAATGTCTGAGAAACATTAAATATCCATGAATGTGGGGTATTGCTGTACTAAGGGGGTGTTGCTGAACACAAGACCTTATGTGTTCTTTCACATATCCACTCAGAATGTTTTTTTTATTTGTTAAACTAACTTTGGAAGACGCTGCATTGGACATGTCCTACCCATGCATATGGAGGGTGTTTCTCAATACAAATTATAAGTTGTTTCTGTAATTTCATGCACCCAGGGAAATAAATGTAGTCAAATAATGTGGATAGAATGGGTTTGTTAAAAATGAAAAAAATGAATTTTTACTGCAATGTTTAAGATTGGCGGTAAAATGGTTAAATCCAGTGTTAAACGTCTCTAGTAAAATTCTTTCCTTCTATACATTTGTTTAGCAGTTTTTTCTTTTCTGGCCGCAACTCCCAGCATACATTTTTAAAAATTATTGTGTAAGAAGCCTGTCCTGGTGTGTGTTTGGGTGTCGTTGTGGTAGAGTCTGTTCTGATGTGTGTGTGTCTGAGTGACGGTGTGGCAGAGCCTGACCTGTGTGTGTGTGGGTGTGGCAGAGCCTGGCCTGAGTGACGGTGTGGCAGAGCCTGGCTGAGTGATGGTGTGGATAAAAGAGTCCTGGCCTGGGGTGTGTGTGTTTTGGGTATTGTTTGTGTGACAGGAGTGGACGTAAGCTGGGTGTCATGTGGGCGAGCCTGGCCTGGTGTGTGGTGGGTATCGTTGTGGACAGAGGCTGTCCCGGGTGTGGGTGTGGCAGAGCCTGTCCTGGTGTGGGTGCCTGGGTGTCATAGCCTTGCCTGGTGTGTGTGTTTGGGCGTCTGTGTGGCAGGGCCTGTTCGGGTGTATGTATTTGGTTATGTTTCCTGGCAATTTACTTGCTGTAGGAATAAATTGAACTATTTAATTTTTACTTATCCAGAGATAAATCGTGCTCCAGAATTCGTAGTCACTTGAGACAAAACATTGTAGGCCTAGAAATCAGTGAGAGGAAAAGTTAAGCTTTTGTGTTCTTTACTCTGTTTCAATCTGCATATTTTATTAAAAAGTATTAGTGGTACTAAATTGTGTCTTCAGGCATCCCGTGTATGATGACATTTTGTTTTAGTGTACAGATGTACTCCCAATCTCATCACATCAGATTCTGTCCTATATTACCTGCTTAACACTCATGTCATCTTTAGCCATTACATCCGGATGCCGAGGAGATTCTATTTTATTCATTTCCATAAAAAGAATTAAAATCCTCAGCACCAGGCCCTGCTCTGCCCAAAAGATTCTAAGAAGTATTTTTGTTTTTTAACAAAATGTGAGAAATAACGTTATATATATATATATAGATATCATACATTCATTTCATAAACACATACCAATTACACTGCATAGTTTGCAGAAAACATGCTTATAAAAAAGTTTTTTTTTACCATTTTTCCAATTTTCATTTTAAAAATCTGGTCACCTACCATAAGGTGGTTTCCATGGAGGCACTAAGGCCCTAGCTAGTTTTCCGATTGCGTTAAATGTTACTATAGCTTTAGGGGGGTTTGCGTTCTGACTAAACTTCGCGTTCACCGTTTTTAAAGAACTGCTCCTATGCGTTTAATCAAATGCATATGTTGAGCAAACGCCAAAGAAATATTCCGTCCGTATTATCCCGCTCAATCCAATATATGTCACTTCCACGGGAGGTTCAATGCCGTAAACCATTGAGTGCTGTTATATTAGACGATACGCACAGATGGCGCTTGAAGCAGAACACTGAAAAGCACAAGCTATAATATTCATAAGAGAACGAAAGCTCGTGAACTCCAAAAAACGGCATACGTGCGCGAACTTAGCAAGCGTTTGCGTGCCCGCTTTATTCGAATGCATCAAACAAGGTGAGCATTGACAGTCATTGAGTCTGAAAGACCGATTTTCTGCTGGTTCCCTAATTAACGATTTATTGCTGCGTGCATTGCGGACTGAACGCCTTGGCGAGAACGCGCTACTGGATTCGCACGCGCCTGAAGTAGCCGCGCGCGTGCCCGACGTTTCTGCTGTAGAGCCGGGGTCGGAGTTCGTGGGTAAATCCAAGATGGCTGCCGGCGCGCCCCGGACCCCCCACCGCCTCTGACACTGGTGGCTGTGTGTATGTATGTGTGTGACAGCGGCAGGAGGAGGCGGGACCCCGTTATCAGTACCTCGGGCTATCCTTAACCTCCTGCTCGGAGCTTGTGCTCACGGCGACCCCTCCTCTGCGCGTAGATGAGGTTTGCCACAATCCTGGGAATCCGCATGAAGCCCGGAAGCAACAACAAAGAGGTAAATAAATGACATGGTATTCTGACTAGCCCAGCGCCACTCAATTTATCCACCCATAGCAACAGCCATGACGAGCAGCGGCGGCTCTATGTACTATATCAAGTCAGACGACGGACGCTCTCCCATGTCGCCGTCACACAAGCCTACTCCGGGGAGGAATAACACAGCAACTTTTCCTGAGCCTTGGCCCCACTGCCCCACGAAGCATTAACCTCCTCTCGCTCAGAGAAGCCGTATCCTGAGGACCTGACACACCAACAGGTCTGCGGGAGTCCCAGGGGCAGCTCCGCTCTGAGGGAGGAGGGGTTAACCTCTTGCCTGCCAGAGGCGTGTTAAGCACAGGCCCATCTAGCAGTAGGGATAACGAAACATCTCGATATGTAACACACCTGAAAGTTAGTCCGATTTTGTCCTTTCCCGCGACTGTTTATTTGTCCGGATGTCTGTCCGATGTAAATATGTACTCTATCTTAATAGTTCAGATTTGGATTTATATATGTGCTAATAAACAGGGGAATATGCATATTTCATTGCTGGATTTTAGAGATAGGGCGTAAGTAACTTTATTGTGTACACACTTATTCCCCCCCGAATTGCTACTCTGTGATTGGTCAGTCGAAGGGGAAAGGCCATGATTTCATCATTCTTCGGTGTACATTATCACTTTATGTTGCTGCTTTGAATTGCTCTCCAAACACTTCTCCATATTGCAGCAGTGTGTTTGGAAACCATTTCCCTCTCATTTTGTGTGCAGCCATTGTTTATACTTGGCATGATAATTGTACTTTCGTTATAGGAAGTGCATTTCTATCTATATGGATTTTATTTGGATTGCATGAATAATAATAATAATGCCTTTTTTAGGTCTAGAATGCTAAAATGTATTATTAGTGCTGGCTTAGAAACCAGTATGGTAAATTAGGCAGTGGCACAATGTAAGCTTAAATAAACAAATATTTATACTAGAGCATTATATTTTGAATCGGTAAGAAACAAACACCTTTCCTTCCTACTTGATTTTGGGAAAACTTTCATCCAGGTGGATTCACACATCGGGAAGCATAAATACCAAGGGCTACCTTTGAGTCTTAAATGTAATGCTCGACGGTTCTGGTATATTCCTTGCAAGCCTTGAACGATTACAGTTGTGTACGTTAATATTCCATTCTTGTTAGATCTCACCTTTCTGTGCAAGGTGGGCTGAAATAATGTGACGGAGATCAAGGGTGATCTGTTGTCCTTACGTGTTTTCTAGCTAGCAGTCTGTATACGTATAAAGCATATGTTTCTTTGAACACAAAGGATCTGGTTAACGAGAAACTAGAAGAAATTACTCTTTGTGCCTCCCCCACCTCCCTGTGACTATATAGTCGTCTGACATCAGCTCTTTGTAGGCTCATTCAAATTACGTTAAAGACAAAACTCTATGGTTTAGACCTTTAAGTCACTTGGCAGCAATGGGGTTAAAGCTTTAAACTTCCATCAAATATTTGTCTTAAAAATGCAAAGGCTTGTGAGGACCCGATGTGCCTAGAGGTAATAAAACATTTTTGGGGGGTATCTAAACTAGAATGTTACGATTTTGTACAAGAACCAATTTCCCTTTTGACAGTGCATTAAATTAGTCCCAGAATGTACTAATGTAAGTACAGTACTCTTTATGAATAAATAATCTGAGTGCAGTGAAAATATGCTGCGTAATACTGGCAAAGGCCTTAAAACAATTGCAACTGGGGTAGCTGTTGAACAGTGAAAAAATGTACCCTTAGTTACTTGGTTTGGCAGTACCCCATAACTTTGTTTCCTGAGTATGTGACATACTTTAAAACCAAATAGTTTGTTCCAAGTTGAACTGTTGAAGAATATGGTTTTCATGCACGTGTGTGAATTACGTATCGGCAAACGCTGCCCTATTATAAAGGTGCTATTAGATTGTGTCCATAAAATATTGGAACATTATTGGACATTTCTGTCTTAAATTATAGTGGTTAGCAGATTTTTTATTTATTTTTTTTCAGTGGACTCTGATGTAGCCACAGCCATATACTGGTAGCCAGACATATATCCATACTGTCTGTGACACATACTTACATGCGTACACATACTGACCCCAACATAAAAATACCCACTCATAAATTGGATCATCGTGGGTTATGCCAAGACTTTTCTAGCTTCAAATGAGACACAAACAAAACACTTGAAAGATACTTATACCATTTTTTTTCAAAAGTAGAGAATCACCTGATTGAGAAGGGTATTGCGAGAAATTATTGGCCCCTTGCCAGAAGGGTGACGAACAATCATCCCTGCAGCTTTGTCCCAAGGCTTTTTATCCGCAGAACCAAAATTACATTAATCATCTTTAACTGGAAACTATTATGTTCATCAGTCAGATTGTGTATTTTCCAGCTGACAAAATGAAATGGAACATTTACACATTTTATATATTACTACTCTTGTCCCACCGGGCCCATCAGGCTCACATCTATACATTCACGCTGCTTCCCGGCCCCCAGCTCCTTGGGTGGGTACTGCTGGCTCATGTGTGATTTCCATATTGTTGGTGAATGCCCTGACTGCAGAGGCTGCTCAAACCTCTTAGGGTCACCCGTTCAGATGCCGGCCGAGGTCATCTCAGCCCATTATCCTTCCAAATTCACTACTTTAATATTTATTCATCATTGGTAAGGCTACTCAGGACAGGGCTTGACAAATTTTTTTTAAATCTAGGAGCCAGCTAAAAAGGTTAGGAGTCAGGATTTTTTTTGCCCCTACACTCACACTTTGCCCAGCACTCACAGTCTCACACGTTACCCTAGCCCTCACTTTGCCCCAGCACTTTGCCCTGCACTTACACTTTGCCCCAGCACTTTGCCCACACTAAAAACAGTTCATACTTTTAGTTACCATTAATCCATGCCCCCACTTTCCCATAGGCATCTTTGCCACTAAATAGCTTCCCATAGTCCCATGTTTAGTGACAAAGATGCCTATTGGAAAATGGGGACAGAATTTGCCTTTGCCCCCAGTCTCCCATAGCCATCTTTGTCCCAGCCTCCCACTGCCAAGCATGCCCCCAGTTACTTAAACTTACCTGACCCCGATGTGCACTCTGTTGGATTCCAGCTGTCAAACATCTGTGCGATGCAGACAACCCCGCTGCTGCTGCCGGTGGCTCCACCCACCCTCCTCACTGAACAGGGCTGGCACCATCCGATACGTGTAGCTGACGTTCTCTTGGGTTCCTTATAAAAGGGTCTGAGTGGTGGGGTTCATCATACGTTGTCCGTATGCGCATCAAACATCTCATAATTGATGCGCATATGAACAACGTACAATAATTGTCTTTTTTTCTTTTGAGATCCTGACATCTCTCTGAAGTTTTGCATACCACAATCGTTGCTCCACATACTACAATTATAGGTATTATCTACTCATTTTGTATGGTTACACTTATTGGGTGTGAAAAGCGCAGTCACCTGGTGTTTATTGTATATTAGAGGGGGCATTGACATAAATTATGGTCAAGTGTGTAACAGAGTATTAACTGGAATAACGTGTGTCAAGACAAGGGACACAGACCTTCCATGATACCAGATAAAGGGCATCATGATCATCTAATGTGTTAAGCAGTGTAGCGGGAAGGCAGCTTGACTTCATAGCATAAAATAACAGGATACTAGAGAACCAAATGCAAACCTGCCCCTAAAACCCATCTGAATGCGGCAAAGGCTATAAGTTTTCATGTGAAAATCCGATGTAGGCGAGCATGCATGGGTGTAGAACTGGACATGACCACGCTAAAAGAGATTCAAGCCAGACTGGAGGATTATATAAGTGCTTTACTTTCTTTGCATTAAAATAATACATGTGCAAATTAGTTTAACAATACTGTTTTTCCCCCTTTTAGTAAATCTAATATAAAACAGGCCAACTACACTGGGCTTTATGTTTACAATCAGTGGATGATCTGCTGCCAGCTGTTGCATTCATTGACATTCTGGACATGAGGACAGTCACTGGTTTGATAATAAATGCTACACTAAGGTATACATATTTATTTTTCTTGTTTAAAATATGTTTTTTATGTTTTACAGTTAGCGTTCAAATTTATATTTTATTTTTTGTATTTAAGCAGCAACAAACCCCTACATTTTATTTATTCAACATGGTTTACTGCATTGTTTGCAAATTGGTGACATGCAGTGAAGCATTAGTTCATACCCCCCCAAGCAATCAGAATAATTGTTTTGAGGATTTTTAGTTGAAAGCAAGGGACTATTTTACATCAAAGAAATTTAGATCTGTGGCAAAAGATGGCAAATTTAGCTTATCCAATTAGTTGCCTGCCCTGATGTTAGGTCCATTCTCTGCCCTTGTGTAGACTGTAAGGACCTATCAACAGTGATATAGTGCAACACAAATCTCATCCAGGTCTGCCGATTTAAAACGTTATCTTTATTTCACAGTTTCAAATAAAAGTGAAGAGAAAAAATGGGCAGCAAAAGAAGAAAAAACTAAATACACCTTGTGGAATCACGTATGTAACAATGGAGATCCAGCCTGAAACAAAATATTACTGAGCTTAGAACAGATATTTTGTGAGCAAATACTGCAAATCAGATCAGATTAATCATGAATAATAACAGTAAATCAGTAAATAGATGAATGCATATACATAGAAGTGTAGAAAAACATAAATGATTCTTAAACTCATCACAGTAAACCAAAAGGATGATATTTTTTTAAATGATCTAACTTATAAACTTTTAGAGCAAGGCTTATCTGTTTTTTGTTTTTTTTTTTATACAAATTTGTTTAACTTGTGTGTTTGCATGTCTCACAAGGGTTTGTCCTACATTTCTAGATACTGTTTATAGGTTAATTGTGTGGATAATGCTTTCTGGTTTTTTTAAAATTTATTTTATTTGGAGTCTTTATTCAAAGTTCACATTTTATTAGAAAATGGAAAAAGATGGTTGCATAAGTATTTGGGACATTTACTTAAGATAACATTATCAACTTAGACTAAATACTCTCTTGGGCTAATATAGCTATATACATTTTCTGGCTATATATATTTGCTGATATCCAATTGATCATCGATATAGAGGGTTTTTTTATTCTACAAAATGTGAAGATATTTATATTAAACATTCCCATACATTGCACACTATATTGTGTGACAAGTGCTGAGTCAAACAGTTTCATGGAAAAAAGTTGATCATAATATTAATCATCCAAAATAAACTGTTTAAGATCCACGCTAACTGCATATGGGTCATACGGCATACAAGGAGATTTCATATCCAATGTAAGAAATTAACTCAGTTTGTCATTTAATGAACCAATGCTAAATTATTATGAGATGCTTTAGAAAGGATGCCTATACCTTGAATTGCTGTATCTTGATGGAATGCAATAGGGAAATTTTAGGCAGTTCATCTGTTTGTTTAGTAATATCAATCATTAGTAACTGAAAATTATATATATATATATATCGGTCCAGACATCATTTATGGTCTGTATTAAAAGATAGGAGCAAAAAATATTTAATTTGCCCTAAACTTCTTGTTCTCATTCTGTAAATTGCTTTCTGTTTAGTATAATATACTGCCCCTACATTAAATTAAAATTTACAATTTAATGTGTTGTGCTTTATCTTCCTTTTTCTGGGTTTACTGTGATTATTGGTCATTAATTTAGACTTTTATATATTATCTTTGGTAGAAACTGCATTATATTTTAATGTCTTTATGTTCTTATATTTATATGATCAACATAATTTACTTTTAGGTATGATTTGCAGTGCTTACATAAAATCTTTATTTTCCTTATGCTTTTTTTATCATATTTATTTTTACTTTTACATTGTTATGGGTCAGATCTCCATTGTTAACCCAAGTGATTTTAGTTTTTCCCTTTAACTTTGTACCTTAAAATCTTCTGCAACCTAGATGTGCATCCCCCACAAAAGGCTTCAGGTAGAAGCCCTCTGAGTGTCTCTGCACAGCCACGATTTGGCGGAATGCTTCTTTAGATTTAGTTTTTTTTTCCCCTTTGTTATTCTTTTTGGCTTTATTTAAATTGAACCATGCATGGTACTCAAAGTGAATTGAGATGAGGATCTACTTACTTATGATGTGATTATTTTCAGATATACTACTTGTGGAACTCGCTATGACATGCAGGGGTGGACAGTTTTATGCTGCATTTAGGAACCAGAAGAAAAAAAATACATGCTGGATTAAACTTCAGCTGGTTGTTTAGGATTTTTGTGGCAGACGTTGCCCTAGTTTATACATACTTTTAAATGGACCTAATAAATCTTTAGTATCTTTATTTTTGAACCAAACGTTGTTCTTTGTTGTGGTCAGGTTTTCTTTCAGTTACCAGAACGATGAACCATTCTTTAGAAAACTCCATTCCATATGAAGACTATTTGAGGATGAAAGCCCAGACAATACCACCTCATCGTATGAAGGAATTTTTAGACTCCCTCAATGGGAAGGGTACAGAAGAATTGCAGCAGTTTGTACATTCTCCAATATCTGTGTATCAGCAGAGGAACCATTATTTTTATATGGACAGTACTGACGTGGCAGGTTCTTTGTTAGAGCTAGCTAGGCCCATTGCATCACCTTTGCAACATGCTACTGTCAGTCCTGGTGTTACCCTTGAGCAACATCACATTCCTGTGCACCATGTACAATTAAGACAAGGACACCATATGGATGTGCAGACAAGCCAGTCAAGTAAAGCCTTGGAGCATCAGGTGGAGGGCCAACCTGTCACCGAAGGACAGAGCTCTAGCATTGCTGGTACTTCTAACTCACACGATAGAAGGTCTTGCTCATCAGGATTATCACAGCCAGTGAAAAAAAGAAAGTTTGACTTGCCAATTGAGGACGGTTACTCTATTAACCATTCATCTTTACAGAATAATTCTGCAGTGCTTGCTCTGCCTGTTCAGAACCAGCAACAAACTTACATTCCTCTTCGCCAAGAGCTGCTAACCGTGGATAGTAGTCAGTTGTATGGATTAGTGCCTGCAAGTACATCAACAGCTGGGCAACTACCAAATGTAGAGTCGTGGGCAATATTTTCTGCCCATGCTACTTGTCCAGAGTCTCAGACAATTATGCACACATCTGTTCCTCAGGACAGCAGTGGTGGTGTACACATGGGGGAGATTCCATTGAGTACAAGCAGTATAAAATTAGAGGAAAGTAAAGAGAGCTTTGAAGCAAAAAAGAATATATCTGAAAAATCTGTGCATGCTCCAGGTACCTCTGGATACCCAATGCAATTAATCAACATGAATGGGAATATTCAAATTCCATTGTCTGTACAAAGTGGTGGAAGAGTCTATCAGCCATCCAAATATTGGGATCAACAAGTACAGGTAAGTCCAAACATGTTATTTATGTATGTCTTTTATCTGGTAATTGTTACAGATAGTGTTACATATTGATGGAAATAAATGAATGTGTCCCCTCTTAAGGCTTCTTTGCAAATAAACATTTAAAACTTTTTTTTAGAGGTACATTTATATACATTTTTTAGAGGTAGATTGGATTTAACATTTATACAATTGTCTTTTTTTATTATTATTCCTGTGCAAGTTTTTTTGTAGTGTTTAACATACGAATACAAAGTACAGTTTTCTGAACTTTCTGTCCTAATGTTCTCACAGTGTGGTGACTAGAAGTCCTTTTTATATTTTATAGCAAACTCAGAGCAAGGTCTTGCCTGCTATTTCTAAAATGTTTTATAGAAATGAAATGTCTTCTAAATCATTTCTAAATTTCTAAATATAGCATTTTTCACTGGTGCTGAATATTTTATATGCTGCTTATAAACCTATAGGGTTGACTGTGGAGCCTTTTTTAATTGTTCCTGCTCGTTGCAGTATGTCTTTAGTATTATGTTGACACACAAGATCAGCAAGCTAAATTAAGAACTACTTGTAGCTAAATGTCTTTGTTTTTCCAGTCTCAAGGCTTACAGTGTTCTCCATCTGAGACCCACCTACGATTGCAAAATAATGCTGATTTTCCTTGCACACTTAAGCCAGATGAAGGAGCTTTATTTTGGAAGACCTGGGCACAGATTAAAAACGCGGAAACTCAGAAAGAGGTTGAAAACAAGCTGCTGCGACCTGGAAGTATGAATCTGGTTATGTTAGATAAATCTTACTCTCCCATATCTGGATGCGTGTGTGTGTGTATGTATATATATATGAGGCTTCATATCAATTTAGTATTAATCCTACATTATTCCTGATCTAAAATGTTTTTTTGTTTTGGTGATATACAGCTTAATGTTTATATTGGCTTTGGTTACAGGTAGAAGACCAATCATTTATAAGGAGGATGTTCTATCTGTGCCAATAGCAGAGTTAAACTATGGATTGTGCCTAATGACCAAAGAAGCCAGAAAGCATGATGGTTCCCCCTACGATGCCGACATGTTGTATTATCTATTTCTTTGTATGCAAAAGGTAAATATATCTCTCGTTCAGCCGATTCAGAACAAAGCTGTTCAACCACTTTTTATATTTCATCTTGTTTATCTTAGTGTGCATGATATGTTTTGTCATTTATTGTCAAAACTTTACTTGACTGCATATCAAGGAGGATCATGAACATTCGGTGGTGTGATTCTTGATGTCTGTGGGCTTTGTAACCATGAGAATGCCATTTTCACAGTGTTGTATAGTGCAACTTTTTGTGCTAGCACATTTGCTGATAATATAAAATGCTGCTGTTTAATTTGGCTTTTCCTTTTATGTGCACCTGCTACACCACACAAAGCACTACATTATCCTTGAGTTTTGGAACTCAATGTAGATACTAATTTATAGCTACCTTATGACTCATCTTGTACCACAAGCTATACAAGAGAAGCATTGTTGCTGTGCTTGGCCTATTGTGGAGTACGTAGAAATTGTAAACATAATTGATGTTTCAGGGATAGAAAAAACTATTTCAAAAAGCCCAAGTAAAATTGTGGGCATTGTTTGACTATGATTATTATAAGTTTCTTGCAAAAATGTTCTAGTAATGTAACAAGACAAGAAGCATTTTTTGAAATATAAATTTTTTATCTACATTGTATATACTGCTTTGTTTAACTCCATTTGTACTTTTGGTTTCTACCAGCAGTAGCTGAAATGTATCCCTTTAAATTCCAGCCTTTTAAGAAACTCCTTTCAGTAATGCCCCGGTCATATTAGTAGGATAAGAACATTACTGGCTATGTTTTCCTATATTACTAATTTGTTTTATCATGCATCCTTGCAACCCTATTCAACGGTTCTAGAAAATCTTACACGAGCTGATCTATAGATAAGCTTAATGTCAGGAAAAAGTTATTTAGAAGTTAGGAGTCAGACAGACAAATCTAGGCACCATCTCTATATTTTGAGGAGCCAGAAAGAAATACAGCCTTATAGATCAATATAAAATGGCACAGATGTTAACAGCTTGATCTAAAAATCATGGCTACCTTTTTTTCATGGTGACTATTGATCTCTTTATAAATCATTATTTGGATCCCCTGTCCTGGTACTGAATTATCAGGTATTGTACAATTGACCAGGACTGCTGACGGAAAAGTCTGATGTTTAACCCCTTGATGACAATTGCCGGTCCGGGCACGTCACGGAAAATCAAGTCGTTTACGACAATTGACATGCCAGGACCGGCACGTCTTTAAACGGGTGCAGAAAGCGATCTACTTTTGCTTTCTGCGCCCAAACGGCGTTGCTGTAATGCCTCGACCTCGAGGCATTTAGCAACACCACGATCGGCACCATACATTGTATGGCGGCAGACGCCCGTTTTAAAAGCGTTTAGGAGGCGATCAACGATCACCTCCTAAACTTAAATGGTGTCGCTGGAATGCCTCGATCAGGCGACACCAAACACTTACCTCAGGATGGACTGTGACCGCTCCGGAAAGTGGTCACAGCCGCCGGTGATCTTCACCATCAGCAAGATGGCGGTCCGGGAAAAAAAACAAGACGAAAAAGTTCGCTAGATGGTCTCCAGACCCTCTAGAGAACTCTGACTCCACTTGCAAGTTGAATACTGGTACTGCATTCAACCATGCAAGTCAATGGAGCCCAGCTTAATCGCAGATTAGTAAAAATAAATTAAAAATAATATAAAATTAATAATTAGAAAAATTGTAAAAACCCAGTAAAATAAAATAATTTCTGATGTCACTATCAGGGGAACCTTCGTTGAAAAACACTTTCACCTTTATGTTTTAATTTGCCCCCAAACAGCCAGGTAAAATCATTCATGTGAGGTATCGCTGTACTAGGAGATGTTGCTGAACACATATTGGGGTGTTTTGATAGTGACATATATGAGAACTTTAATCTGTTCTGAAGTAAATGTAGACAAAACTAATGCAAAAATGACTACCACAAAGTTTGACAAGACTGGTGGTGATAGTGGTGCATGGAAGATTTAAAATACTAGCATTTGAAATAATACCCACACAATCTAGTTTTCCAAAATATATGACTTGATGGGGTAAATTGCATTGTCCGACTTCAAATATACCTGAAATGGCACATGGGGGGAAGAATTGCCAGATTTGGAAAAAATGGCTTTGAAATAGCAAAACGCTACCTGTACTTATTGCCCCATAATGGGTAGAAAAAAAACAAAAAAACATAAACACATTAGGTATTTCTAAACTCAGGACAAATAGTAGAATCTATTTAGCAGGTTTTTTTTTATTACCTTTTATAGATGAGTAAAAGATTTTTCAACTAAAAGTTTTCTACATTTTTCACCATAGTTTATACTTTTTTAAATGGTAAATAATATGATACAATCAAAACAATTTCATCTAAAGAAAGCCCTTCTTGTCCTGAAAAAAACAATATCTAATGTGTGTGGGTTCAGTAAACTAAACATGATGAGTGCTTAGCTTTAAAATAACGTTTAAATAGTGGCTATAAGAAAACATGTAAACTATGTTTTTAGGTTAAATGTAAGAAACTGTCTATGTTAAAATAATGTTGGGTTATTTTTTTTCTTTTTCTTTTCTCAGCACATGTTTAATAACAACCGTATTGATAATGTCTTTGCTGATCTTTACTATTCTAAATTTCTGGAGAAGCTTCATGAAGTCCTTAAAGGCTGGTGCCCACGTGTAAATCCCTTTGGTAAGGCTTTCTGATTTTTTTTTTATAATTTTTTTTTGTAGTTTGAAATGTTAGCA
>VKOC01000003.1:17600857-17611671 GCA_009364415.1 Spea multiplicata | reverse complement strand
AATACTCATCCATTCTGTTGTGATATACCGCCTGGATTAACCCTAATCTCTATTGTTATATACAAATACTCTCCTAACCACCTTCTTCATTCCTCCCATGACTAGCCTCTTCTAGCATTATCGCCTTTTCCCACATGCTTATTTAGGATTTCACATGGGCTGTACCATTTTTATGGAATTCCTTATTCTGTTCTGTCAGACATTTTAATGTTAAAGGCTCACTAGAGCTAAACTACCTATTCTGAACATAAAACCTTTCCTCCTAATATCTTCAACCAGCCAATCGACCATGCCTACCTGCAAAATCAACACTGTTCTCCATACTGCCCTCACTACAATCAACTCATTCTCACCCAAGCAGTCATCTCCTACATATCACTTCCCCCTCAAACATCAAAGGGTTTGTAAAGTTGTAAAAGCCACATTCTGTGCCAGTATGTTTTAATGTTTGTCATTTTAATTTGTCCTTGTTAATTATTTTTACTGTACCCTATTGTAACAGCATTAGAGAAACTGCTGGTGCTAGTTAAATGCAAGTGAATGATGTATAGTTATCTGAAATCTACAATTATATGTCAGTTTTCTAAGAGGAACATCAGAAATTGATGCAAGGGAACATAGTCTGGCTCTTACCTATCTTTATCCACTAAACAGAAAGTGCAGAAAGTAGTTCCAGCTGAAGGGTGAGAATAGATAGATATGGTAGGACTTGATAACAATGGGATAATATAGGTCTAAAAATTAAGCATTATTTCAGAAATATATGCAAAGTTATGTTGGCTGTAATAATTGGGGAACATCTGGCACATTTCCAGGTATGACCATATATGTTAAAGATATATCTAGTGATTAATTACATAAATTAAGACAATGTACTTAAAAAATCCACTTGACATTAAAATATTTTCTTGAGGGGATTTTAAAATATATAATATGTTCATAATTGCAGCATCACAGCAAAAACAGAATAAAAGTTATGGGCAGATGGTATTTAGTCTGTACAAGGATTGGTGTGCTCATTCTGCAAAAAACTACATATTGTATTAAGAAAAATACCCAATCTATGAATCTTGAATTTGATACAATGTACAATGTGAACAGTCTAGTCTTATGGCCACTCTACTGAAACTGCTGCTTTCGAAGATATCCATTATTAAGGACATGCATATGAGTGATAAACACACGATTTGATGATGGCGTAAGTATTTTGTTCATCTATATCATGTTGGCTCAAAAATAATTTCTGATACATCAGATGAACTGGTATCTGAATAGCATTTTTAAAGTAGTTGGAATGAAAAAACAGTGGCTGTTGTAGTGAAGATCATTCAGCCTGCTTAAAACCTAGAATTCTGTTCGGAATCTGCCCGAGTTTTCTGTTGCTCTATCTAACATAACTTTATTTAACTTGTGCTTTACATTGCAATCTATACTAATTAATTGTTACATTGTCCTGACAGTAGTGACTTGAGTTGTGCACTATAATGGCAGACAGCATATTTAGCAAATAATTTAACTCCCCATGCTCATGCAATGATTAGCACAGCAGTGTGATGTCTCTAGAAATCTGCAGAGGTTATAACGGACCTTGGTTCCTCATAAGGGGCTAACATTACTTTCTTTGGCGGTATTACAGAAATTATATCTCCAGGATCAGGGGAGGAAGACTCTCTGTCTATTAGATTAGTAACATGCTCTTCTCGATCTTCATATAAAGTGCTAATATGGAGTAATGGGTGTGTGGGATTGCGATTAAAGACAGTCATTGGTTCAGGCTTTAACTGACTAAGAGTTACATTGGATGTTGCAGCTGTTGAACCTGACATATAATTATGACTGCAGGTTAGGAATGTCCCGGAGACAGATACATCTCTACAGCTCTCGGATAAAGGGTGATTTTCTTTCTCTGGATCCTTTGTTGGTTTGGAGGTATCTATAAAGGAAACAGTGGCAAAAAAAACAACCATTGAGCTTTGCAATCATTCATTAAGTAGAATAAAGTCACTCATCCAGAAACTCAGCTAAGCAATACATTACTTCAAATCTCTGTGTTATGAATTATCCCAAAAAACTGCATGTTTTCAGACATGACAGGAAAGTGGTAAGTAATGAAATATGTATTATACCACTTCCTGATCTACAAAGCAAGAATGATTTCCTTGTTCATTGTAATGAATATGTTTAACATAACAAAAAACACCTAAAGTAGGGTGTTTCATTGTGTTTTAATTAGTTCTAGAGATATCAATCTGATAACAATATCATAAAATCTCTGAAAACAGCATCTTCTTGTATGTGAGCAGTAGCATACCTAACGGGGGGGTCATGAGTTGCTGGTCATCAGGGGGTGCCACCACACCGGCTTAAAGCCAATCAAGAGAGCGGGAGGTCTGTTAATGCAGACCTCCGATCCTGCTCCTTAGCGATGTGCGCGGCAACTGATGCTGTGCGTCGGAATTTGATGTCATATCGCGGCGCACAACACTGAAGCCACGTCCATCGCCTTTCGCGCTCACTGCACCGGAAGGACACAGAAGAAGAAGAGCCAACAGGAAGAAAGAAGAGGAAAAAGTGACAGTGACAGAGGAAAGGTATGAGTGGATTAGTAAGTGTAAGAGTGTGTTATGCTGTAGTTTATGTTGAATGTTTGTGAATGAATGTTTGTGTATGTGTGATAGCATGGATGTGTAAGTGGGGGGATAGCATGGCATAGGGAGGCTATAATCACACTCCTATTATGCCCATGTTCCAGCATGTACTGGCTGCCTGGGCATGATAAGAGTGTGATTAGCAATTATATATCTATATATATTTAATATTGTTGATTTTTTGTCCAATTTTGGTGTGTTAACCACACTTTGATTAAAAGTAACACACCAGAATTCAATAACAATATTAATATATATATATATAATTGCTAACAGCAATCACACTTCTATCATGCCCAGGCAACCAGTACATGCTGGAACCTGGGCATGATAGGGGTTGGATTGCTGTTAGTAATCACACTTCTACCATGCCAAGTCATCTAGTACTCATTGCTGTTAACAATTGTTTTGTCTAATTTTGATGTGTTACTGTGTTTTTGTTTTTTTTTAAAGGTTGGAGGGTCAATTTCGGTTTTGGCCAAGTGAATGCAGAATTTTCGATTTCGGGCCAGAATTTTCATTTTGGTGCATCCCTGCTATATACTAAGCCAGAGACTGAAGTGGTAGGCCTACACTACATCAATGTTTGGCTTAGTATTTAGTGATAGGGGGTTATGCTGCATTATTGTCAATGTCTGGCCCAATGTATAGTGATAGGGATTAAGCTGTACCACCGTCAAAGTGTGCCTCAGTATATAGTGATAGGGGTTATGCTGTACCACTGTCAATGTGTGCCTTGGTATATAGTGATAATGTGTGTCCTTGGTATTATAGTGATAGGGTTTATGCTGTACCACCGTCGTGCCTCAGTATATAGTGATAGGTGTTATGCTGTACCACTGCCAGTGCGTGCCTCAGTATATAGTGATGGGTGTTATACTGTACCACTGTCAATGTTTGCCTCGTTATATAATGATAACAGTTATCCTATATCACTGCCAATGTTTGCCTCAGTAACATATAGTATGTTTGCCTCAGTTATGCTGTACCATCGTCAATGTTTGCCTCAGTAAATAACAACAGTTATGCTGTACCCCCTTCAATGTCTGCCTCAGTATATAATGATAACAGTTATGCTGTACCTCTGTCAATGTTTGCAAAACAAAGCTATGCAGTTTCAAAGTGTGTGTGCCACATACAGGATCTGCCCCAGGTGCCAAATACTCTAGGTACACCCCTGTTTGTGAGACATAGATTATAATTTCCATCCAAAAATGTTTTCCCAACAAATGTGAGTGTCAAGTTGTCTTGTATATACAGTATGTTTTCTACACAAGGATTCAGGTTTTCATTTAAATGTCTTAAGTAGTTGTTGACTGTTAATGTGATGTAATGGCCTTTACATTTATTTTGTTTTCTAATATTTGTCAAATATATTTCTATGGAAAATTTTCCATAATGTTTTTTAGTTGTTAACACTTTAATAAAAAACAGATATTTGGGCTCCTTCAAGTAATTTTAATTCATACTAGTGTGGAGTAAAATAAAAAGGGAGTGGGGAATGAGAAATGGGGAAACAGATGGATAACCCTCTTGTATACTTCATTACTAAAACACATCAAAATAACACCCTTGGGCTTAATTTAGGAGGCATTGCGATGTGCTGTTCATATTATCAATAATCATGCTCTTTCCTGTCTGATGACTATGAGGACATTTTCACAATGTCTTACCTTTCAGATGAGATGACGCATTCATATGTTTCTCTTGATTTAGAAATCCACTTTCATGGCTGTCAGACAAGGCAATGGGAGCAGTATCGATTATTTCTGAATTAGATTTTTTGTTGCCCAGAACATATGGGTGGATATCCAGTGAGAATTGACGAGCATGTTTTTTGTCATTGTTGTGGTTAGTGATGGTACTTGTGTCAATTTTTTGAGGCAATATCTGTGAAGAGGATTTGGAAGATGCTTCTAAGAGAGGGGCTATTAAGCTGTCTGTTGCGGTTTTCCGTCTCACTGGTTTAAGCTTGTCAGGTTTGCTGTTTTCAACCTTCATTATGGCCAATTGTTCTTTAAAGGGTTGAGGGAGAGGGTTGCTGCTTGGAATCCACTTCATTTTCTTCCTCGGCCTTTTTATAACAATCTGTTCATTGACATCTATGTCAGCTGGATCAGCACTGGGGTCTACTGTCTGCATTCCTGAATCACGCATTGTGGGTGTGGCATCATAATTAGACTGGGCCAATGCTGCAAGCAGTTGCCGAACAACATTGTCGTACATCAGGTCACTCTCATTCGTAATAAAATCCAGGCGGTTTAGAGACTTGATGTGGTCACGGTTTTCATTACAAAACAGAGCAAGAATATTTATATCGCAGAACTGTGATTTTTGCCACTGTTTCTTAGTTTTTATGCCAACTTTGTTTAGCTTGTCAAAAATGAAGTTGGACTTGCGTACAATGAAAAGATGAATTAAATTGATGAGAATGATTAAGTTCATAAAACTAAGAAGGAAAATATCCACTGCAGCAATGATTCTCTGGAGTTGAACAGATGGCAACTTGCAGTTCATTCTTATAAATAGTTTTGAGTTGCCGGTTTTATGGTGGGGCTCCCCCAGGGCACATGTAAACTCATTCTGTTTTTGGGTTGCATAATAGATGCTTAAATAAGTAATTGGGATAATGCTTAAAAATATAATGAGCAAATGTCGTGCCAAGTACAATTTGGCTAAAAAGTTGCTTCGTCCTCTTCTTTCTAGGTATTTTTCAAAGAGATTCTGTTCAGGGCTTTTTTCTTTCTCTGCATTCTCTATGATCTCCCTCTTCTCTCTTTCCGTGATGCCTGGTCCTTTTGATTGGATTTGTTTTTCAATTTTGGGGGCTCGTCCCTCTGCAGCTCGATGGTAACAGTTATCGATTTCTTGAAGCAGAAAATTCAACTCTGAAGTTAGCCTTGTTGAGGCGAGAAACTCCCAACCCAAAGCTGGAATATACATTATCCCTGCAAATGCCAGTAGAGCATAGGGAAGAAACTTATGCTCAAACAATGAAGGCCATTGACTGGTGTTCACTCCTGGTAGGGCATCTTTAAGCTCTGTCCAGCAAAATCCTCTGGCATACAAGGCTTGATCGCGGGTGAAGTTGTCTGGTGTATAGCAATATATAGGCTCCTCTGCATAACAGAGAAAAAAGTCACTGCTGTGGTTTAGCCTACAAATGAAACTCTGAAAAATAAATATATTTAAAATTATAGAATTTTTAAATCGTGGTATATCATATATAAGAATTATGCCCCTACAAAATGTAGTATTTTTGCAGCACATATAATCTCCAAAACTTAAAGCATATTGCCTAGAAACATTAGTGGTATTCCAAATTACATATCTACAGATAATTATTTAAATGTTTCATTTTCCCACCATAAAATGTATATTAAGCATCTGTTGTAGTATATCCAAAGGGCATTCATTTATTTATCACATCACTAATTTTAACTAAGGCTAATTGATGCTTTCACTAACGGCCAAGATGCTGCAGAGATTTCCAAACCTACCTTAGTCAGCTACATACTCTGAACTTGGTATGTATTTATCCACACCACAGTGCATGCCATTCCCAAAAGGCACACCCAATCCTAGTGATTACCTTCAGTCCGAGAGATCCAAAGTTGCAGTGCAACTTAGTGTCCATGAGGATGCATGAGATCACAAGGAGTCTTAATATGAACACAGACCTTTAAAGCACACATTTGTTGGTATACTAGATCACTAGATCACTTATTTCCATGTATTTGTTTTACTTGTATATCAGGACCTCTGACTTATAAGTGTCCTATTTAGTGTCCATTTCTCAGACCTAAAAAGGGAACAGAATACTTGTACAGCAGAAATCAAGCTAATATTTGTTTGTTGTTTTTTTTTTAATCAACGTGCCAGGACTTATCTTAATAGTCCTACATATTAATGACAAGAACAGGCTGTTGAAAAGAAATATTGGCATTTTATTAATAAGTTCATACAAATACAGTGAGTATGATTGTAAATAATGGTAATTTATCTTAATAGGAAGTAGGTGTCATGAGGAACATATCCATTACCTATTCAGTGGAGTAGCTAAATGACTTCCT
The DNA here is from genome assembly GCA_009364415.1 of Spea multiplicata. NCBI lineage: Eukaryota > Metazoa > Chordata > Amphibia > Anura > Pelobatidae > Spea > Spea multiplicata. The sequence continues at coordinate 17,604,950 of VKOC01000003.1, read as the reverse complement.
TTGCACATTAAAACATGTGTATGATCATCTAATATGAGGGTCATCTCCTGTGGTAGCCACTGATGGATGTTTTTGATATTACAGAAAAATATTAAATCTGCAATATAAAGTAGTATATAAAACGACAATTTTTTTTTCTCTTTTATGTTTTGCTTTATCCCAGTAAAAACTGTCAGTACAACAAGAAGGATTCCTTTATCTATAATGAAATCTCCTCGACTTAACACTCACTTTTTTAATGTTTTTTCTCATAACATGATGAGCAATGACAAATAATAAATTGTGTTCCAACAACAATGCCCTATATACATACTGTACATACATTAAGTTATGTCAACAGGCTAAAAGATTTAATACTTTTGTGCTACACAACAAAAATGGCCATTTACCCAATATCTAATTGTGTCTTTGTACAGATGGTTCAGCATTAAATTTATAATCTGTACATGAAAAAAAAATGTCACAAAGGAATATGTAGCTTCAAACAATAATGCACACAATAGAAATCTACCATCTGTTAGAAATGCTTCTGGAGGTAAAATAATGTATTTGGCTTGTTAAAATGCTATTTGTGGCTCTCACAAGGTAGCTGCAAAGAGCTTCTAACATGTTTAGAAAAACATTTCATTTTAATCATTGTTAATTGCAGAAGCAACACATAATGGGCACTCTAATCAAGATTTCTGTTATGAGTATTGGTTTTAAAAATATAGAATTTTGGTTTTCAAGCAATTACAGTTTTCATGTAATACAATGTGTGACAACTGAATTAGCTTTTTTGCTCAATAAAAGGTTAATGGTTATTTCGTATTGTTTCTCAGGAATTAGATAAAATAATTAAAACTTTGATAATGAATAATTCACCTAGAAACTAAAGTTTGATTTATAGGCAGCTTTGAATTTGTTTGCAACAAAGTTGTAGCTATGTTGTTGCATTATGGATATATAATAAAAAATACAGGATTAAAAATATAACTAATTACGTTGCTCTTTTATATGAGTCCCTGACCATTTCACCTCTACGGAACTTTTGTGAAATACACAATTTAAATGCAAAATAAATGCAGCTATGTAGCCAGTATTACAAAAGGATTGTGAACAATGACTTAAAGTGGATATTACCAGCCACTTCATCGACCAGTAAACAGATGGGCACGTTAAATCAAAGCAATTTCCCCTATTCCATCTTTTCCAGTTATACGTGCCATTTCCTGCCCACAGTCACGATTCTGCCTTCATGTCTGATCTTTCTTCTCTCCCTGTTTAGCCTAGCCATTAATGCCCCGTCTCTTCTTCTCTGTTTGGCCTCTCATCCACCAATGACCAATTAGTTAATCCATTCACCCATACATTTTTTGTATCTTCTTCTAAAAAATAAAATATGCTGGCAGTGAATGACTGTATACGCCTATCTTTAGTGGGGCATTGGAACACCAAGAAGAAACACTTACATGCATACTTAGATTTCGTTAAGGGACCTCACCCTTAAGAAAGTACCTTTATAAATGCAGCTGGCAACTGGGTCTAGTCAAGAACTGGGGAACCACGGCTCTCCATCCATGATTGCACAGCAGCTCCTGTTACCCAAAGCCAGCCATAGCCCTGGTGTGAATATATAGAAAAAAACACTAAAAAATGGGGTTCTGCTTTTTGGTTCAGTCAACATTGAGTTTAATAGAATTTGACAGTATAAGGGAAAATAGACAGAACTCAGCTTTGAGTATGACGTTTGTACACAGTGACATTTGAGTTGACTTATCCTTTAGTGAACAGACTCCCATGAAGCATACACGTGTTCAGAAGACACCTGCTTTGCATTAAATACCCGGCTTAAATTCTGAAATCTTGTTTATATACATGTTCAAATTCTACATTGAAATAAATCTACACTGCTATTGAGAGAATAATAAAAACACCAATATAAAAAATACATGTACATGACTCTCATGATATAATTACTAAAACATAAATAATATATGGCCTATGCAGAGGAAATGGCGTAAGTGTGTGTGTCTGTTATAAAGCATAACCAGTAGGCTCTGTTGAGTGTTTTCCCTCTGTCACTGGTGCATTATTAATAGATTGCTGCATTGTACTGCAGCAGAGCTCTAGTTTGCAAAATACAGCAGAAGCTGAAAGTGCTAAAGATGCCATTTCATGCAGAACATTAATCTGCATGTTTCGACCCAAATAAGCACCCCAATAATAGACTTTATCAGGTCAGCATTCACCAATCAGCAATAACATTATGACCACTGACAGGTGAAGGGAATAACACTGATAATCTTGTTATAATGGCACCTGTCAGTGGGTGGAATATTTTAGGCAGCAAGAAAACATTTTGTCCTCAAAGTTAATTTGTTAGATGTTGGCAAGCAAAACAATATTTGGCTTTAACAAGGGCCAAACTGTGATGGATAGACAAATAGGCAAGAGCGTCTCCAAAACTGCAGTTCTGGTGGGCTGCTCCCAGTCTTCAGTGGTCAGTACCTATGAAAAGTGGTCCAAGGAAGGAAAAGCGGTGAACTAGGGACAGGGTCGTGGCCGGCCAATGCTCATTGATGCACGTGGAGGGGGGCAAAGGCTGTAACAATGTTATGGCTGATGGATGTATAGGGATGTATACAGCTCTGCAATAAGACTTGTACACCAAAAGAGTGACATTCTTTGTTACATGCTTCCATGATGTCACCTCGTCCTGTTCAGTGGTCAGTGCCACAAACTAGGTTGCAAGCGCTAACCAATTTCTGCACTAGTATGCAAATAACACTGTATTGTGCTTGCCCTAACACATTCAAGGGGTGGAGTGGTTGTATGCCTTTTTCTATGTTTCCATGTGCTCCATATACATATTTTTGAAAAATGTAGAACAGTTTTAATTTTTAAATGATTAGTGTATAATTATTTAAAAAATGCAAGATATGCAACTTGCCAGCAGGTGGATCACACTGAACCAATTAGATGCTTACCCGATACCACGTGCCAAACTTGGTAACAAAAAAAGTAGTAGTAAGATAAACAAAACCCTTGTCAAAACGTGGACTTAAAAAAAAATACATTAGCTTTGCTAATTATAATTATTTACGTTTGGTGGGTACTAAAGCTTGTGCAGGTATTTCTTACCATGATACCTACATGCCGAACAATAAAACTTAAGATGTTGCAAAATTTATGTTTTGTAACACCGTTTAACACTTTCTTTACTGAAGTGTTATTCGGCACAAAACCCTGAGACTTTTTCCATCATTTCTATGCAATGTGTACACACACAAATTATACATTGTTTTTTCTAGGATATGTAGCTTTCTTTTGATACCATTTTAGATGTATAGAGCAACGATTGGCATGAATAATACATTAAAATAATATAATATAACATATTTTACTTTGACAATGGCCCCCAAACTTGACCAACTTGACCAAAATACCACAAAATATATTAATATTGTCTTGAATCTATAAAAAAACCCAACATGCATAGGTTTTTTTTTTTTGAAGTTATGGGGCACAAAATGGATCATACCTATATTCTCTTTTGCTAACATGACATTTTCAAGTCCAGCAGCTAAAACTACCCCCCACCACCAATCATGGCAAAGGGAGCCCTTATGTTAATGTCTGTTGCTTTTTTCACCAATGTAATTGTAGAGAAACACATCAAAGTATCCAGATTACAGAAATACCCCACATGCATAGGTTTTTTAAAATATTTTTTAAATCTATAGGGCATACTACATGACATGTTCATTTCGTTGCAGAACAGCGCACAGATTAAGCAAGGTAGGCACACAGAAAATAAAGGGTTAAATCATAATACACTATGTAAACACAGTTTAGATGGATAAAAGGGGCATCATCTTCATTGAGATCGCGAGGCATCCATTCATAAAGGACGTCTTGCTTGAGAGGCACACAACTTCCAACATGGGGGAGCATGAATGATTATGTTTTTTGCTACTTTGTTTATTTTTACTTTTCTAAAGCTGCTGGTTGGTCTCTGGCCGATCAGCAGCACTCACAATAGATGAATGGAGCGTCGCATTCATTGAGAATGCAAGGCATTCATAAAAAACCACTCATTGTGTGCGGTCCC
>VKOC01000003.1:17590716-17600757 GCA_009364415.1 Spea multiplicata | reverse complement strand
TGGCTGTATTTTGCAAACCCAATGAGACGTACACAAATAAAAATGGTATATTTGGAATCTGCAGGGTGTGCTGAAAAAAACAATATATGGTTTGTATAGTTTATTCCCAAGAAATTGACTTTGAAACACGTTTAAACGTGAGATGCACCAAAATGCCGAAAACCAGCTTAGCACCAGGGTGGGAAATGGCTTAGCAGCCAATGGGTTAATTGGAACACATCAACCCGCCCCCTGACGAAGCTCATTGCAGCGAAACGTACGTTGGGGTTGGTACGTTTGGACTTGGCACCATTCATTACCAGGCTTTTTGCTGTTTTCAGCCTTGTTTCTAAGTTGTTAGTAATTTTTGAGCACTGATGCACCATTGCTGTATGTTATTTCATTTGTTCCTTTTTACTTTATCACTGTGGTCATCCTTGTGTTTCTTATTTGTGCCTTTATATACATACTTATTGCCATCCTAGTTCCTGTAGTCTTGTGCCTCTGTTCATATGTACCTTCCTATATGTGTCTTGGTGCAGAGATGCTTTTTTATTATATATATATATATATATTTATATGTATTTAAATCATATTGTTTAATAAAGATTTACTTATATACCCTTTTTTTCTTACGTGCTCTCCTAGCAATAGGTTTTGGTGTTTATATATGTACAATGCACGTACCTCTACCATTATTGGTAGTTTGTTCGTTTTTGGTGATTAAGTGTATGCAAAAGAAAGGCACCCAATGGATTTGACCTTGAACTAGTTATGTTATCTCAGAATAACTAACAAAAATACAAAGTCAAAATGACAATGATAGACATTAAACTATAGCTTGTAGCATGCTAGGCATTTCATTGTTTACCTAAATATATTAATTAGAACTGCATGCCTTACAATATAATACCAAAACATTTTTGTTGTAGAACAACAATAACAGCAAAAACACATAATAATAATCTATAATGCCAGTAACAGAACGCATGACACAGAAGATTATATAAAGGCCAGTTATGAAAAGCAGTAAAATTGGAGCAACCAGCCAGGGCATTTTATTGGTTGCTTTAGTAACAGAATATTTTTTTATCACTTATCACCTAGCACCTGAATTACTGTATTCTTTATACATATACCATTGTGCTCTGCTGCAAACACCAGAGCACAATACCTAATGCTACATTTATGGTACTCCCCTTAATGTGTTATGGGGTATTAAGAGACATTACTATTAGTTTTAAACCAACATAATTTTCTAGCAGTTTATAGACAAGCTTTTTTGTTTTATGATTTTACATTTATACCATCGATCTGCTTTTACATATTAGGTTGTGCTGTGATCTGTACATCGCAGATCTATTAGACAGGTATGTTTCTGCAGTCATATGACCAGAACTGCATCTTCTTTATCCATTAAACCAATAGCCAAAGCTGTCCATTGCATATATTATTTAAATATGAAGCTCAAAATAGGATAAAACTCATTATTATCATTATTATCCCAGTACTCCTCTCCCTTGAGATTATATATATATATATAAATATAAATATATATATATAATACTATATATATACACCATACAGAAACAATATGTAAGCCTACTTCAAGTTTGTCCTATTCTAAGAGTATGAGGGCTTGGAGATTTAGTGCCTCTTCTGGAAGGCTTATATAACTAAAACACATTGCTTGTTTCATTTTTCCGGGTACCAGATGCTGTGTGTGTTGTAGAAACAGCATTATATAATCACAAATACAATCTAATATAAATCTGCAGTGAACACTCAGCACAGTGACTATTTGAAAGGCAGCTGCCAAAACTTCACTCTGTTCAAAGTGCAAACAGACTTAGATGAAATATGTAAGAACACATTGTTAGAATACCCTATATTTTTATAGGTTATACCATATTCATTGTGATGGACCAAGTTAGATCTTCCAACTGGGTTGGCCCTTTATAACACATGTGAAGTCCTTGGCTAGTTAATATACCAACTGTATATTGTGCTTTCTAAAGACAAGTTGCGAAATATTTTCATAATATTGTTTTGGAAGAGCCAGCAAATGTTTTTTTTGTGTTTTTTTTTTATTTTGAGAAATAGATGTTATTAATAGATCTTTCTCATTTCTGGCAGTTAAGTTGAAATAGATATTCAGGACAGTGGTTTAATTTACCAGATTCACATGCTGTGTATTGCGACAGGAAATGTAAATTCTCATGGGCCTCATTTCGGCGATTCAATGGAAGATGTGGCAGTGGCTTTGAGAAGCTTTGCTGGAACATTATTAAATGCATCACTATAAGACTAGTCAGTATAGCATCATTGTCATCTTTTTAGTATGAGCAGGGAATGTTTTCTGCCAAACTACTATTTGTGCACCTGGCAACTGTCACAGATTGCTAGGAAAGGCCCCTGTGCAAGGATCATACTGTCTAGGTTTTAATCTCGTTACTTATTTTGAAAGGCAAGATTATTAGAGTAATACGTGTCATCTTTCAAAAAAAAACAGGACATTTACTATGATTTATATTAAAAAATACCTATTCACCAATGATTACCATTTACATAACAGTGCTTTAAAGACCAGCCCAGATGGAATTGTAATTAGAACTTTATTTTTGGACTATTTGTCAGATTTTGCATCAGATGCATGTTTTAATCTACATGACAAAGGCTATAGGCCAGCATCAAGCTGTGAGTTTAGCTATAGAACTCCATAGTCCATTGCGATCATGATCCAATGCAAGCAAAATACACCAGAGGCCTCTACTTCTACATTGAGGTATTTTTGGTATATTGCCACCGGCTGAAATCTAATGTTAGAACTATAAATCACATAATTATTGAGGAGCTGCAACTGTACGTATACTAATACATACATTATGAAAACAGGCAACACTCACCGGCAAAGTTCTTTGTGAAAACCAAGGTGACGAGTAGTATGGGAATGAGTACAGTGCCAATGATAACTACACGATCAAAGGGTAGCTCCAGCTTTAGCTGAACCATAAGAGCTGCCAGAGACCCCATTTTATCATCCTGCTGCCCAGGAAGGATCAGTTCCTTCAGTTTTTCTCCAGCCAACAAAGCAGTAGCCATATCGGGGTGGTTATCAATAATATGTTGCATAAGCGTTTGAGATTCCTGTTGGGCACTCCTCTCCCCTGCTTTTATGTGTTGTATTATCAGAGATTAATGGAGTAGAAGCAGATTGCTCCTGACAGAAGTCAAGCTTGCAGAGGCTGGGACACAGGACCACGACATGTAAAAAATAAAACAAGGACATAAGTCAATTCAAACACAGCAATGCCATTCCCACCCTGGGTAACACTGACCTTGATCAACCCTGCTTATTCAATGCAGGGACAGGTATGCATGCATTCAAGGTACAAAGAGAATACTTCAAATGAAATATCCCATGCACAATTAAATAACCTTATTTTATCATGCAAAACATTTACATTTTACATACTAACAAAAACATCAAAAGAAACATCTGCAGTAAACTGCATCCCTACACAAGAAATACAACCGGTATATTAGCTGCAAGCAGATGTGTATATATATATATATATATTTACCTGGTGTGTGTTCCCCGAGTTCCAATAAGGTGATGGATAAGACAGCTGCCATCTACAGATTTAAGGCAGCTTGAAAACTTACATTTCATGTCATAGCCAGCCAGGAAATCTTTAAATCAGGCTGAATGAAGCGAGATTGTCATTCGACGAGAAACCTAGCTGGAATGTTCTATGAGTACCGGTCTGCAACCTCTATTAATCACAATAAAACACACAGAGGACACAGTGTCTGTTAAATTATTGGAAGCAAGAGAGAATTCAGTCGCGATCCTTATGAGCAGAAGAAAAAATACATCAGTAACTGCAGGCTCCAGAAAGGAGGCGGGTTCTATGACTGTGGTTTAGCTTTGCAAGCTGTAATGCTTCATGCAATGATCTGTGCTCGGTGTAACTCTTCCTCATAGAAACAGCATCAGATAGGCTATTCCATTCACGTTGTGCCTGGTTATTTTAGTGAACGCCTTATGTTAACTGCAAATTGTGCATTGGGTGGTGTATTCTAAAAAACCCTGTTATGCCCTAGCTTGAGTAATTTTGAGTCTACTACATATACATATATATATATAATAAATCTGATTTTAAGACTGTCCGAGGTCAATGTACATATCAATTTAATTTTAAAATAAGTAATGATAGTTAGACTTGGGCGCCGGCCAACTCTTTGTTTACATTCTTTGTGTTATTTTTTTGTAGAAGGGGTTAATACGGGGTTAATGCGATACGCACTACGCAGCAGCTTTGGCGCCAGGATTTTAAAGGTCCGTACGAGCAACACTATTGGTCGCTAGTAGGGGCCTCCTCTGCTATCAACCAATGAAAGGCAAGTGCACTTCATTGGTTGATGACAGACAAGCCCTCTGGTGGCGACCAATAGAGTCTCTTGGAGCGGGGAGGCCATGGTCTCCCCAGGCCAAATTCTGCCGTAAGAAGTTAAAGGCCCCTGCAGGCTACCAATAGAGTTGTTGCACGGCCCTTTAACTCCTGACTGGGAACTTGGCCTGTCTCCCCGCTACAAGAGTTAAAGTTCTTTAACTCCTGGCGGCGAACCTACAGATTTCCGCTCCTGTTATCTATGCAGCATCACAAGGGTAATAAGGATGGATAAGGTAGGCTAGATGGGGAAGGGACCAGGGTGATTAGTAAACAAAGATTCTTTGTGTGTGTGTGTCTTCGTGTACGTTTTGCCACGACCATGTTCGTATGTTCGATATTCTGGCTGAATAACAAAAACGCACCCTTCGTGTTCGTTTTCATGTTCGCCCAAATACAAATGCACAAGTCTAATGATAATCATATGCTATTCTTGATAGCAGGTTACACATAATACCTTTACTGATTTGTCCCAGGTTGGTCCAAATTCTTCCCACAGGGCCAGTCCAAATTAGGCCTGTACACTCCTGGAGGCAGGGGTTACATGCCAGTAACTTTAATTTCACCAGTTATACTTTTATTCAAAGACAGAACATACATATGACATCTACAGCATAACCAAGTATTTACAGGCATACCATGTAAAGTAAAAAATAAAATACTTGTACTGTAAGTACTGAACTAACACACCACTGAATGAACAATCATACACAGAGACAAAACACAATAAATAGAGGTAACAGCAACCAAGGCGAAAAGCAATAACGAGTTCCAGGGGTGCAAAAAGAGCAAGTGATGAGATGGGGTGGTAGACAGCGGAGGCTGCCCAGAGGGGGGCAATTGCTCCCGGGCCAGTCAGAAACTCTTCACAAAGGGCCCTTCGGCATCAGACTGGTCCTTTGTAAACAACTTTAGACCAGCCCTGGGAGACAGGAACGTATCATGATGTTACATGACCCAGCGGTTAAATCAAGGCTGCTTGAGTGCCAGAAAGAAAGCTGCGGATGAGGGAAGGGACTTACTCTGCAAGTGTGCAGTATATATATAATTGTGTGTGTTAGCATGAATGTGTATGTGTGAGCATGGTTTTGTATGGATGTGTATGTGGAAGTGTTTGTGTTACCATGAATGTACAAGTGTGTGTTATTGAGTATGTGTAAGTGCATGTTAGTGAATGCATGCCTGTATATGTTTGTGTTAATGTGAAATTGGGCAGTGTCTGTAACCTAGGCACTAGTTCACAGGTTACAGTTAGTTATTGGATAGACCTGCGGTATTCACAGCCACGTAATAACAGGCAGCTTAGCCCTTATTAGGGACATAATCTATTTAATCGAGGACTGCAGAGGATTTCCTTGGTGAGTCTTGTCCTGTATAGGTTTCACTAAGGGGAGATGTTCTGTATTACTTTGAACTAATGTACAGAGGCATTGATAGCTTGGTGTTGGTTATCAAGAAAAGACCCTTCTTTTAACTAGAAGTTATAATGTTTGTAAGGAAACATTAACTGGTGTCTTGGCACACGTCACGTCAGTTGGCATAGGATTATGCAAAAGGTCATTCTTTAGTGCTATAGCTCTAATGGATGACCATATAAAAGTGCTCCAATTACTCCAGTCCTCGTTGCTTGGTTATACCAGCTCCCCGGTAGTAGTGCCTTGTTGATCCCACTGTTCCCCTTTGCCCATCTTCAGCTCATTATTCATTTTGTTTCTGCTTGCCTACGGGTTTTGACATCTGGACTGTCTCTTGGCCATGTTATCTGCAGCCAGCCTTGACCAGGGCCTGCCTAACATTACCAAATCTGTCGCTGTCCTTGACCTTTTAGACCATCTAACTATCCTTTTGCCTATTGCCCTGGGGCCATGCTCTGATTTCCTAAGACAGGGTCAACATTCTATACAAGAATATGTAACAGAATTTTTCAGCATTGATACATATATGGCCTGGAATGAACCGGCTCTGTTATAACAATTTCGTCTGGACTATTCCAAATTATTGAAAGATGAACTTGCCAGGGTAGGGGTCCCAAATGCCTGTTCTGCCTGCTCCTCGACCTGTCCCTCCTCCTGCTGTTGAACCAAACCAAAATGATACTATGCAAATAGGATTGGTACAGCATCTCTCTCTGCATCAAAAAAGGCCTGATGAGGTCAAGCAGGACACATGATCAGAGACTCCACTGAACACCCACCAGTGTCCAAAAGTAAGGCTCCTGTGTCCCATCAAACTGTGTTTCTTGGTGGTTTGGCTTCTCATTTGATTATACCTGTCTCTTTACAGTGGGGCCAAGAGAAGAACTGTTTTTATGCCATCATATACTCTGGAGATAGCAGTTGTTTTCTGGATGCCACATTGGTAAAGAACTGCAACATCCCATTACAGATAAAGAAATTAACTTTGATAATACAACTTGTCGATAAGAGACCAATTAAAGTTTTGCTAATGCTTGTCTGTGATGAAAAATATACTGAAAAAATAACATTTGACTTAGTCCTGTCTCCCTTATTTCTACTTATATTAGGACTCTCTTGTTTACATAAACTCAATCCAGCCATCCACCTCTCTACCTGTTGCCAGTATTTTCTTGGTAGAAAAGAATGATGGGGGCTTGCTACCCTGTGTGTTCTACATATTACTTAAGAAAGTAACTGTTAAAAACCGGTAGACGTTACCACTAATACCTGAGCTGATGGATGATTTGAAAGGTGCAGGTAACTTGCGTGACGCTTACAATCTAGTATGTGTTTGAAGGCAAGATGAGTGGAAAACAGCATTTCGTTCTTGTTATGGACATTATGAATATACTGTCATGCCATATGGTCTTTTCAATGCTCCATCTACATTTCAACATTTTTAAACAAAATCTCTTGAGACATGTTGGATATATTAGTTATAATCTACTTAGATTATATCTTTATCTATTATCCCTCCTTGGGGAAACTGGTTCTCACCAAATTATGTGACCATCATCTTTATGCAAAGATTGGAATGTGTGTTTTAGAAACAACCTTGGTTTTATATTTCAGATACAGCTTGTTCCCCGGCAACATCCAAATAGATCCTAAGAAGGTGGACGCCAGTCTCCAAAGGCCTGTTCCGACTACAGTATATAAAAAGATTCAACAATCCCTGGGTTTTCCAACAATGTTTCTTCAAAACAGCACAATTGCTAACAGCCCTTACTGATAAATATCTTTCTTTCCAGTGGACTCCAGAAGCCCAACAAGTGTTCCCTATATTGAAACAATGCTTTACAACAGCTCCAGGCCTAGTTATCCCTGATTCACAATACACATTTATCCTAGAGGTTGACACCTTTAAGACTGCAGTAGGAGCTGTCCTATCACAGAAGTAGAAAAAAAAGATGCCTTAGAAGACCATAAACTTCTAGCCATCAAGATGGCCTTGGAAGTGTGGCATCACCTTCTTGGGAGCATTGGACACCCAGTGCACATCCAGTGCACTCCAGAAACCTTTTATGCCGGCCATAATTGACTTGGAATATCTCAAGCCCGCCTAATGCTTATATCCCTTTCAAGCACAATGGGCTCTATTCTTTATACAATTTCAGTTACATGTTACCTATTGTAAAGGGTCCAAAAAAAGTAAACAGCAGCTGTTCTTCAACCCAGGGTCCTAAATCATCTACATGACTTTACCACAGCTGGTCATAGGGGCATCAAAAAGACCCTAGATCTTATTAGCCACCCTTTTTGGTGGCCCAATCATTGCCGTGTGCAGGCATGTGACATTTTTGCCAATAATAAGACCTTACATCAGAGACTAATGGGCCTCCTTCAGCCTCTGCCCATACCATCTCGTTCTTGATATTGAGGATATCAATTTAAACTTCATTGTAAGAATACCAGGTGGTCCAGACTCATGAAAATAGCACATTTCAGATGAGACTGCAGTTATTTGTCAAAGACATACCGTATTTCCAACTCCATACTATACCGATAGAGGGTGCAGTTCACATCGCAATTCTGGAAGACGTTTTAACAAGGCTTGAGGATTCAACATTCTCTGTCTTCTGCTTTCTGTCCACAAACAAAATGCACAAACCAAACCTTAGAACAGCATCTTAGATTTTATTATTTCAAATCTACAAGTTGACACTTTCTACACTAACTATGGATATCATTCCACCACTGTCACTGGCCTTCGAATTAATTGCCGTGTTCCTTCCACTACTAAATGATTGCGACTATTATTTACACTACTACAGAACTTTCTTGCATGCCCAATCTCCATACAAGAAATCGGCTGATACAGTCTGTTCCTGCTTTGGTGATCCACCTTAACTGATTTCACTGACAACTGAAGGTAGCTAAATATGATTTATGGTGTCCAAGGGTGATTAATGAGCTTGTCATAGCCAAGAACATTATGGAGAATAGCACAGGGCTCCATGATGCAACAGTGGAGATAATTTTTTTAACATGTGATAAAGCAGCCTGACCAATAGACACAGGGAATGTACACGGATTGCCATTAATGGAAGCCTTGTGTATTCGTGAGTACTTGGAGGCAGGGGCGTACCTAGAGTATTTTGGCACCCGGGTCGCATACTGTGAGGGACTTTAAAATGTAAAGACATTTACAAAAAAACAATGTTTCACAAACTTATGAATAAATTAAATAAGTTTAACACCTTAATGACAAGACTGTTTCTTATTTGTATTACACTTTGGGACAAAGCTGTTCTAACATTTTTACAGTGTAGCTGTAATTTTCTTTCATTTAGTGCAACCACACACATTACATATTGTTTGTTTCAAGACAAGCAGGGTTTACGTTAGATACCATTATTTTTATCATATCATCTAATTTACTATAAAAAATGGTGATTTCTTTTTTTAACAAAATTACCTTTTCCCACTTTTATTTGAAAAAATATTTTACTCATCTGCAAAAACTACTGAAAAACCCTACTAAATAGATTCCACTATTTGTCTTAAGTTAAAAAAAACATTTGGTATTTTTATTCTTTTTTCTGTATGTTATAGGGCAATAATTACAAGTAGTGTTTTGCTATCTGAAAACCATTTTTTCCCGATCTGGTCATTCTGCCCCATGTGGTATTTGGGACATCTTTGAATTCGGCCAATGCAATTTACCCCATCAAACCATATATTTTTTAAAACTGGACACCCCAGGGTATTTCAAATGCTAGTGTTTTAACTCTTTTCATGCACTAATTCTATCATCTACCTTTGTGGTATTCATTTTTTGTTTTTCTCCACACAAATTGTACTTCAGGTATGAATTTACCACTCCTAGTATACATCACGGTCAAACACCAATATGTGTTCAGCAACATTTCCTAAGCACAGTGATAGCCCACATGCATGGGTTTCTTGGGTTGTTTGGGGACTAAAAGGCCACATTTGAGAGGTATGTATTTTTTAAATTTTGACATATGGAAAATTCTGCCCACATATCCTATTTAATAGTAAAAGAGTATTCTAACTAACACACTGTATTTTAAAATTTTTAGTATCTATTATGCAGTTAGTCAACATATGTTACATATAAACAGAAAACCAATAGCCATTTTAATGCACGTTACTTATAGATATGCCTCTCTGCTCCACCAGATATG
>VKOC01000003.1:17565541-17590616 GCA_009364415.1 Spea multiplicata | reverse complement strand
CAGCTTTATTTTAGAACTCCCAGCAACACTGGAAATAGGCATTTATTGACAGCTGCGTAGGTGTTTAGAACTCTGTACGTCACGATGACTCGGCACATGCATGTGACACTGGTGTTTATGTTTACTGTGTACGGGGCACGCGGATGGCCTCGAGCTTGAGGCGCGCCTGTCATTTGTTGCTAGGCGCAGCAGGGTTTGCTCCGCGAGGGGCGACACGCGGGACCCCGGAGAGGAGAAGCTCGTGGATGTATCCTGTCCTAGCGGGAGCTTTCGCCATAATGAAGCGCGGGGTGCTCTCTGTCGCGTCTCCGGGCTCCCGCTTCCACGCTTTGACGCTCGATAACTTAGCTCTGCGCTCGCTTCCCGTGGAGCCAGGAGACGGGACTGAGGAGGAGGCTACCAGGTCGCGACAGGTTTCCGGAGCCTGTTTCTCACGTGTCCGACCCACCCCAGTCGTAAACCCGAAGGTGGTGGCGCTGTCCCGGCCAGCATTAGCTCTGCTGGGCCTGCAACTCGGAGAAGAGGATGAGAAGGAGGCGGCCGAGTACTTTAGCGGCAACCGGCTGCTCCCGGGCGCCGAGCCTGCAGCTCACTGCTACTGCGGCCACCAGTTCGGCAGTTTCGCCGGCCAGCTTGGAGATGGGGCGGCCATGTATCTAGGGGAGGTCCTGGCTCCCAGCGGGGAGCGCTGGGAGATCCAGCTGAAAGGAGCCGGTCTCACACCCTACTCCAGGCAAGTCATCGGGGTCGGTATCCGCTGCAAATGTGAGACACGGGAAACCGCGCATTACAGGCACATGAACCTGCAAATCTGATAGGTCTATGCAAAACAACTGTTTCTAGGCCCAAATGTATAGACACAATGTCACTAGACAGCCTTCTCCCCCCAATCACAAAGGTGAAGCAGGCTTTTAGTCGCCATGGCGACCTGGTACATAGGGTTTGTGAGTCCAACCCGATTTGTATAGCGTAGGACTAGTGTGCTACCACACACATCATTGCCATCTCATTGACGATTTTGTTAAAGTGTTAAAATGTTTCACAGGAATAAAAGAAAAAATACTAAATATTTTGGCACCAAAATGGCTCTAACGTATTAAATAAAACCTTTTGCTTTTTTGCTGTAGTTGACTATACTATATGCACTCAGTAGCGCACAGGCAACTTTATGCCTGATATAACATCGATCAGTATATCCATTGTAGTGTCTCATTATAATAAAGTTCGAGACACTATCCCGATTTTCACTTTGACATTGTATTAGTTATATCTTCAATTTTGTGTATTATATTCATATTTCAACACACTACAGCTAGGGCCTGAAATTTGCTGTCTGTTACAGGGGATATGTATGAAGGTAGTACGTTTACCTTTAGTCTGTGGGTGGAACTGCAGCCATAATTTAAAGTTTTTTGCGTTTACGGCAAGAATTGCAAGTCGTATACAGCCGTGTTAGCCTGGATATATTTGTCAAGATTAATGATGTTCTAGAGTTCACTCAGGGCCTGTTTTATGCATAGCCTAATAATCGCCTGTTGGGAACAAGGTCACTCAGAAAACATTGCTTAAAATTGGTTGTGTATTCAAAACACTTTTACGGTTGAAAGTAAAAATAAAGGAGAAAATGTGGCGTGTCGGGTGTATTAAATACGGCGTGAAAGTGTAAAAAGAACTAGCACATATGAGTTAACCTAGAATCCAGGGCCGGTAGCCTGCTGTACAAATATTACAATATATTTATATATTATAGTGAAACAAGGCATGCATCATATAGATCAATAAAACTCGGATGGTAACAAGATTTAAACGTTCTCATCTTGTATATATCACACTGTATGCCCCCCAAACACCTTTGGGATGAACTGGAATTAAGGTTTGCGAGCCAGGCCTTCTCGTCCAACATCATTGCCTAACCTCACAGATGCTATACTGGATGAATAGCCAAAATTCCAACAAACGCTGCAAAAGTGAACCTACTACATATTAATATCTATGTATTTAGAATGTGCTGTCATAAAAGTCCCTGTTGGCTGTCCACATAGTGTGTGTGTATGTATACAGTTTTGGTAAGCGACACCCTTTGCTAAAGAGCTCAGTGACTTTAATTGTGACACTTTCATAGGATGCTTTTGCCATAAGAAAGTTCTACCCCAGTCCACTGTGCTATAATTGTAAAATGGAAGCATGTAGAAGTAACGGCTTAGTCACAAAGTAAGAGACCACGCACACTCACAGAGCTGGCTGTCAAGTGTTAAAGTGTCTGGCATGTAAAAATATCCCGTCTTCCGTAACATCACTTGCTACACAGTTCCAAGCTGCCTCGTAGAAGCAACATCCGCACAAGCACTGTACCTTTTGGACCTTCATGAAATTGATTTCAACCTGAATAGCTATATGCACAATGCCAAGAATCTGGCGGTGGCAGACAGCCATTGTATTATGGCGCAGTGGAAACGTGTTCACTGGAGTAACGAATCACGTTTCACTGGAAGTCTGATGGACAAATCCAAGTTTGGCAGATGCCAGGAGAACGATACCTACTAGAATACATCTGCTCTTAACCATGTTGAACAACTTTTGCAATGAGTTGAAATGCTTATTGCAAGCCATACCCGTGGTTTTGGACTGGGATGTCCAACAAGCTCATGTACCTTTTGTATATTACTAAATCTTAAGGAGAAAAAATAAAGTGATGATTTAGATAGCATGATATTTTTGAATACATATTAATTGTGAATCTGCACAAACTGGAACTAAAGAACCAATTCATATCCAATTTCCACCGATTTTGAAAACTCGTAGCACTGCTGGCTATTATGTTAAATAATTCTTCGCTCAAGTAACATTTTCCCTCGTAATTTTCAGCACTTATCCCATGATGCACAAGCAGGTACTGATGGGATGTTTATCATAGAAAATAAAAAAAAAAGTCTTAATGGTTTGTTTTTATGTCATTAAGCCTTTAGTGAAAATTATAAAGTGACAGACCTGTTGAGATTTAATTGCTTAAGGTACTAGATAATTTCATTAATGTTTTGTGGAACAGCAGTTTTAACTAGAAGCTATATTGGAGCCTTTATATTTCTGCTTGTCTTCTTCTTTTGTCAGTATTTTCTCATGGTCTGCTATCACATTGTTCTAACAATACATATTTGATAACATCAATATAGCAATAATTGCTGTGCACACATTTTTTTGTTTTTTAAGAATGTTTTAACTTTTTTTCACGTTTCCATAAATGTTCTCCTTTCACAGGCAAGCAGATGGTAGGAAGGTTTTGCGATCAAGTATAAGGGAATTTCTCTGTAGCGAAGCCATGCATCATTTGGGAATTCCGACCACACGAGCAGGATCCTGTGTGACCTCGGATTCTTCAGTCATCAGAGATATCTACTATGATGGAAACCCAAAGAATGAAAAATGCACTGTAGTTTTACGCATCGCTCCAACGTTTCTCAGGTCATTCTAATTTTTAACTAGAGTTTTTTCCAGTCGTAATTCAGGAATTTTTCCATAAGGTGGAATTAAACTAATGTGCTTACTTTACATGGGAATTTTGCGTAGATCTTATATGAAGGCCTATTTCATCGAACAACGTTAAAATACCTTAAATCATCTACTTTTTTTTTAATATTTGATATCCTTTTTTTAAGTTCATCTAATCAAAACACTAGCTTGCAAATATTTTTTTTAGATAGAAAAGCATTTAAATATTTTTATGTGTAGTTTGTGATTTTGTATTTTTTACGTGCATACGGGTTTTGATAAGAATGATTACATTTTTTTCTTAAATAGGTTTGGATCATTTGAAATTTTTAAGACAACTGATGAGTACACGGGTCGAAGTGGGCCTAGTGTCGGTAGAAATGACATTCGAGTCCAAATGCTTGATTATGTGATTGGCACCTTTTATCCAGACATTCAGCTTAAATATGAAGGTAATAAGGTTGACAGAAATGCAGCTTTCTTCAGAGAGGTAAGATCCTTTGCTTTTAATGGAGCAAATATGAATGTAACATGACATTCTGTTTCAAGTACTAGCACATTTGGAGAACAGGGAAACATTTGCAATATTTTGTTCCGTTTCTATTCTGCAACTGTTATTACTTGAGGAGTATGTGGTTTGTATATTGCCATATGTCTAATAATGTCTGCATGTTAAATTTTATCAGTTAAAATGGTAATTCATTTTCTTATCTGCAAGGTTAAAAAACAAAACAAAAACTGTACCTATAAACTGCTTTTTTTCAAACACAATTTATTTTCACACAATTGACCAAACAAGTGAATAGTCAAAAATATTTTCTAGTGTGTGTAAGTTACGTAAGAAGAATGTGTATTGTCACGGAGCTGGCTAGTCCGAGCGACTACCTCCGCTGTCTTGTGCTCCCTTAGCCTGGGACAACACACTTTCCCCGGTTCCCCAGTCACTCGCCGAGACTCAGTGTAGGGGAAAACCAAACGAAGACTGATTTATTTTAGACACACAGAGCTGGATATATCCATCAAAACACACATTAACATAAAACAAGATATTGGGACATAAACCGCCCCCTTAATCTGCCTCCCAGAGACAACAGGGGCAGTTACGGGATTAACAATACAATAGGTGGGGGAGACTGATTTATACATTAAACATCAAAGAATGGTGGTCACTCCCTGGTGGCAGATCCTGGCTGTCTGCTGGAGATAATCCCCTCAGCTAGTGATGAGAAGATACTGCTGGGGGTAGCCACAGAAGTCTTTACAAACCCAGGGCCCATAGTCAATAGGGAGGAGGCTGGCAGTCAGGCTTCTCCAGTGGCCCCAGTGATGGAGGCTTCCGTCACATGTATCAGGCACTAATGATTGTATGATATATTAAGCTTCAATGTTAATTCTCATCCAGATAACAAAAAAAACTGCAAGACTTGTTGCTGAATGGCAGTGTGTTGGATTTTGCCATGGAGTGCTAAATACAGATAACATGAGCATTGTTGGACTTACTATTGATTATGGACCTTTTGGATTTATGGACAGGTGAGTATAGCGTTAGTTAACCCAAATATGCATGTTATTGTCTTTCAATGTCTATAAATTGGTTACTGTTGTAAGAGAAATAACTTAAATATGTGACATTTCCCATTAAAATAACATGCATTTCTGGCTCCTATATATTATTTATATGTATACCACGGGCGGCACCTCCTTCTAATTTCTGTGACAAGTGCAATAAGTAAAGCATGAAATGTTCTCTATCCCTATAGTTAATGCAATGAAACAAGTTTTGTTGCAAAGTGATGCAGATTTGAGACAGTGACGCACACACCCCAGAAGTGGTAGAGAGTTTAGTGGGGGGAATAGGGAATATGGCCTTGATCTTCAATCAAAGACAGGACTAAGGACTGGTTAAGATTTGAACAGCCAGACTAGATGGACGGGATGACATCCAGTAATAACCATATTCTGTGTTTTCTGCTAAATGAAATTTGTAATGTCTTCACAACCTGTTCATTCTATAGATAGCTTTCTCTGTGTTACAGATATGACCCAGAGCATATTTGCAATGGGTCTGATAACATGGGACGGTATGCATACAACAAGCAACCAGAAATCTGTAAGTGGAATTTGGGGAAACTTGCAGAAGCACTTGTTCCAGAGCTGCCATTGGACATAAGCCAGATTATCCTGGATGAAGAATATGATGCAGAATTTCAAAGATGGTACATGCAAAAAATGAGAAAAAAGCTTGGTCTGATGCAGCTAGAGCTTGAAGAAGACAGCAGATTAGTCTCAGATTTTCTAGAAACTATGAATCTTACAGGTATGATTTGATAATATTCTTTTACCTTTAAACTTACTATATGTGTCTGACAGTTTTTGCTGCTCCAACTTTGGATGTAAAACATTATTTGTGCCTCTGTTTCCAGTATGATCAAGTTTTGGATGTCTTACTGGTTTGGTTCTGGTTCATAGACCTAAATTTGACACCTGTGAGATACCCACGAGTCTTTGGAAACCTCCTTGACTACTCAAAATAAATAAATAAAAATAGCCTAAATTGTATAATGTCAAACTTAGAAAGATGGTAAACCTGCTATCCCTGAAATCTATGAATTTGAAATTAGTCCACAAAACAAAGCTGATTTTATATTTAATTCCAGGAAAATGGTCACAGATGTTAATACAAACAATAATGGTTAAATGGTACTAAACAGCGATCAAACACAGAAAACTATACTGTACTAAAGTGAAATTATCTGTATGAATCTCCAAATGTTAAAGTCCTCTGTCAACCGGGATTCCCATAGATTCCCCTTTTTATAGGAATTACTGCCCCAAAATTTGAATATTAATTGAGTATTACTAGTAAAAAGCAATTTACATGTAAACTATTTTTTCATATTTAATAAAAAAACTATGATTGAGATGATGTTTGCCAACCTGCCCCCTAGTTACGCACAGTGCTGAGGAGGATTTGGATCTTAGTCTTTTAGTCAAACCTCTACTTCTGGTCAGATTATAAAATAACCTGATAATTTGCCCTGAAAAAAAACTTGTCTTATATTCGACCAAATACGGTACCGTTCTTTGTCTCTTGGAGGCCACCCATTTGAGAGAAATGGTTGGTAGCCCAGACAGTTTACAACACAGCCTGACTGCAAACTGTGGCCTGATAGTTTAAAATGTCATTTGGTTACCTTATACTTAAAGAACTGTTGGTTGATTGTGTCCCTATCTACCTATGAGATAGCCCATTCTTATTTAACCCCTTGACTGCTAACGACGGCACCATGCCGTCGCTAGCACTATCTTACCTTGATGGAGGTCTGTGGACCCCCATCACCACCTACCCCGGCGATCTGCCCCTCATACTGAAGGGCATCACCGGGGCCACCTGATCCGGCCGGTGATGTCTCGCGCGCTGACATCACCGCGCAACTTTATTTACAACTGACAATTGTCAGTTAAAGCGGTATGGGGGCATGCTGCTTAGATGCCTGTATCTCAGGCATCTACGCAGCTACAGACCCCCAACATATACCGTTGGAAAGGTAATCGCCTCACCTATCCTAAAAAAATGATTTGGGGGTCTCTAAAGGCAGATGAATAAAGATCAAAATTGCCCATAGACCCCCAAATTAAATTATTTAAACATTAACTAGCTTAACGTTAAAAAAAAAAGTTTAAGTATTCTAGCTAAATGATCACTGTGGTAGCCAATGTTACCACAGTGATCATATAGCTATGAAAAGTCAGATTCCCTTTATAAAAATGGCCGATACAAAATTTTAACCCCATGATCCCTTTGATCATGGGGTTAAATTTAGCCAATGGTAAAGGGAAGAAATTTTTGAAATCCTGATGACCTGTAAATATTAGTAAAAATCAGCCGCTTAGCCTGAAAGGTACGTGAGTAACCATCTCGTCGCTGGAGCGCCTTGCAATTTTACTGCAAAACTTATTTTTGCTGTAAAAGTGATTTTTTTTTTCTCTCCCTTTACGATCATTTCTTTGGGATTGTAAGGGGAAAGAATGGTGTGTGTGCTTCTGTGAGTGAATGTACAGATAGTATGGTGTGTGCTTCTGCGAGTGAATGGAGATATGAAAGGTGTGTGAATGGTCAGTAATTAGGGTTGAAGCCTTGATGTGGCATTACTGCTCGCGCAAGAAGTTAAATTATGGCACAAAAAGTACACATTTGCAGAAACTACACCCCTTGGCGCATCAAATGAGGGGCTGCATGTGTCTCTAGGACAAACCTGGAGTGCGCAAGACACAAATGAACATGTCGCTATGGTTAGAAAAAACATATTTTCTAGCCAAAGCGACATATTCCGTCATTATTTGTGCACTCAACTTTTGTCCTAGAAATACATGTAACCCCTCATTTGAAGCTCCAAGGGGTGTAGTTTCTTGAAATGTGTACTTTATGTACCCTAATTTAACTTCCCAGATGTCTAGACCACTTTAAGTTCAGATATGGCAGATTTCAGAATCTGGTTAAAAATTGTCTTAAAACATTTAGGGGTGATGCCTGCAATTAGACAGCTCTAGACAGCTGGAAAGTTAAATTATGGTACAAAAAGTATACATTTGCAGAAACTACACCCCTTGGCGCATCAAATGAGGGGCTGCATGTGTTTCTAGGACAAACCTGGAGTGCGCAAGACATAAATGAACTTGTCGCTTTTAATTTTATTTTTTTTAATTTATTTTTAGTGTGATATTCACTTATTTTCTTGTGCAAGTCAGATTTGTGATACAAATACAAGTGAGACCTCATTTGCTGCGGCTGGGGGTGTAGTTTCTAAAAATATATAGTTTTGTTGGCATATTTTAACATCCCGGGCAGCTAGAGCTGTTTAATTGATGGCACCCGTACATTAAATTTAAAGATGTCTTTTGTGATAGTCTAGTAAATTGAACTTTTAGCAATAAAATATTAGAAAAACACAGTCTACTGTTCTCAATGTCTGTTTATTTTAGACCGGTTACCTACTACAAATATTTAGCAACACAGTTTTTGATATTAGAGTTTAGAAAAATAAAATTACAATCTAGTTTTTATTGAGTGGGAAGTGAAAAAATACACCTTTTTCCCATTTTTGGCTTTATTTTGCAAACCTAATGAGACATACACATATAAAAATGGTATATTTGGAATCTGCTGGGTGTGCTGAAAAAAACAATATATGGTTTGTATAGTTTATTCCCAAGAAATGTACTTCTAAATGCGTTTAAACGAAAGGTGCGCCAAAATGCAAAAAAACAGCTTAGCACCCAGGTGGGAAATGGCTTAGCAGCCAAGGGGTTAATAAGGGTAACTGGTAGCCTTTGAAGATACTGTGCATGGATGCTCATGATACTTCACTTTATTACAGGGCTCAACAAACCCAGTTGCTAGGTCGCCATTACAACAAGAAACCATTTCCTTGCGCCAAGGGTTTTGCAGGACAAGGGGGTAAAAACGGACCAGGGCTACCATTGTGAATTCGTCACCCTATGCTTTCCTGCTGGGGCGCAGTGAAGAGGGACCTGTGAGGCGCCCAGCGGGGTCACGTAACCCTGCTGGGTGCCTCACTCCATTCACAATGGCAGAAGATTGGCAACGAAGTGGCAGGTCGCTACTAGGTTAGGGGTGGAAGTGTAGCTATGTATGTATGTATGTGTATACTGTAGCAGTGCCAGATTCTGTCTGTGTGTATATCTATATAGTGCTGGAGTCGGTATGTATATTGTATTGTAGTGACTGATTCTGTCTGTATGTGTACATAGTGTTAGTGTGTTTTTATGTATGTATGGTGTCAGCCTGTGTGTGTGTTGTTGGATAGTATGTGCATGTGTATAAGAGTGTAGGGTTGGTGTTTATGGTGTTGTGCATGTTACATACTTATGTAATGCCATACTATATGTCAGCATAGTGTTTGCATTAGTGTATGGTGTTAGTATGTGTGTACATAAGTGTAGAATGTTAGCGTGCCTGTTACTATAAGGTGTTTGTGTGTGTGTGTGTAAGAATAATAGTTAAGCATATAAGTCTTTATGTTGTAAATGACCCCTTGTCATGAAGGGGTTAACTGAAGTACCGTACAAAGTGGTAAAGCACCGAAGAAAGGTGTGTTTCGTGTTGTACTGCCTCAACAAACATCCATTAACTGCAGACTAGGGGGTAATATGAAAATAAAAACATAATTGGGGAAGAAGAAAAAAGCTGCCTCCTACTTCCAAGACCCCTGCTTTATTATGTGGTCTGGCCATTTTTCTAGATAAGGTATATTCTGCCATAGAAGTTAAGAAAAAGTCATTTTCTGGTATACAAGCAAGTAAATTAAAGACAGTTTTTATATTCTTTTAGGAGCTGATTTTACCAATACTTTCCGTGTACTTAGCAAATTTGCTGGTAATGACGTTAACATTGAGGATTTCATGGAGATCGTAACGGCACAATGTGCTTCCATAGAAGAGTTGAAGGTTACCTACAGACCCAAAATGGATCCTAGGTATGTGGGGTTTTTTTTGTTTTTTTTTTTAGAGGAATTGCTTAATAGTATATACATTATGTATACTAAAGCAGCATTCACTAGGATGTGGGGACCGACATAGAAGAATGTTTTATGTTTTATTTTTTATTCTAGACAGCTTTCGATGATGTTGATGTTGGCACAGAGTAACCCCCAGTTATTTGCATTAATTGGGACAAAAGCCAATATAACCAAAGAGCTTGAATGTATAGAGCGCTACAACAAACTACAAGAGTCCAGTGAAGACCACCTGCTGAGCAATAATAGGGCAATTTGGAAAGAATGGCTTCAGAAGTACAGGTTTGTAATCTGTCACTCATTCCCTGCAGTACTAATTGGGAAATAATCTTCTATTTGGTATGAGAATGCATTTCTCAAACAATCCTTGGTTACTGGAGGGTCTGGGTGTTGTATTAGCAGTTCACCATTGGTGGCAGGGTCAATACAAAAAAAGATAAATCCAGGAGAATGAGCCATCTAAGCCTCAGGACACAAATGAACCATTTAAGAGGTCTGGGCTTTGGAGTATTCAGACACTTTTCAAGCTATGTAAACTACCCTCTGTCAATTCATGGCAAGCCCCTGCCTGAATCCCCTGAAATGTTTTATTTGAAGTAGACCATGGCACATTATCCTGCTGAAAGAGGCCAATGCCACCAGGGAATACCTTGTCCATGAAAAGGGAATACGTTACTACAGGGGTCATAGTGATCACAACAGAGCCCGGGGCCCAGTGGACAGCATGGGTACCCCGACTGGACTGTGACTGCGCAGCCACATATACAAGAAACTGAGATTCAGTGTATGTTCTCACACCTTTCTATCAGAACGGGCCAGCCTTCGCCCCTACATGTATCAGTGCATGGACCGCTTTTGATAGGTAATGACCCTGCACACCTGGAACACGCCACAAGAGCTGCAGTCTTGTAGATGCCCTGACGTGTAGCCATCACAATCTGGCCCTGTCAAGGTTGCTAAGATCCTTTAAACATTTCTGTCCATAACTCACTAATCTCTGGGAATTCCCACCAAATATGAAGATATGTTCCTGGCATTTTTTAAGAACAAATCGTTTGTCCAATTTATTTCTGGATTTCTTCTCAGTTATCAGTGTAGCAATACCGACTGAAACCTTAAAAGAAACCATTGACACTACTGATTCTTACTAGAATCAAGTTGTTCTCCTTCACGCAGTCCCTCACTCCAGTTTAATTCACAAATTAAAATAGATGAATGAATATGTTAAGGTAGTCTATAGCGTGTATTTTCTTGCTTGCTTTATCGCTTAATATTAAAGCCTAACTGACTTTCTTTAAAGAAAAGTGCAAAGTCATATGATTTTGGTCCATTTGTTTTGTGCATGCTTTTGTTTTCCACTTGCTTACAGATGTCCTAATAACACGATGAATTCTGAGCAAGACAACACTGTTCTTCTCCTGTACTCTGTCAGGGCATTCTTAAAAGAAACTGTTTGGCAATCAAATGTGATCTTGCGATATATCCCCTTGATGAAACTTTTTCTTTGAGCCTTGTACTTATTAACGTTAATGTGACTTAAGTCTGAGAATTAAAACTTCTCTGTGTTTTCAGCGTTCGGCTGGAAAAAGAGCAAGCAACAGCAGCCGATAGTGATGCTTTTCTTGCTGAGCGTGTGAAATTAATGAACTCAAACAATCCTGCATTCATCCTGAGAAATTATATTGCCCAGAATGCCATTGAGGCTGCTGAAAAGGGAGACTTCAGCGAGGTAAAGTATTTCCAGTGCGATATAGTGATTTACATGCACGCCTATTCCTGTTGAACAAGACTGACTGTTTTTGTAAGTGCATCTGCTTGGAGTGTCTCCAGATCCCCTAGTCATGTCCCAGCAATAACAGACATGCAAATGTAAGCGCTTCAGTCATTGTCTCCAGCTCCTGCTGTCCTGATAAGCCTGGCATTGGGTTGTAGCCCACACAAGCTCGCCAGCTCTAGTAGGACGGATCCTGAGTTTTTACAACTAGCATAACTAGAAACCTAATCAGTTTAAGCAATCACAGTTCTAGTGCTGGCACGAGAAACATTGCCTTTTCATAACATCTACGGCCTCACCTTTATCCTTATCTCAGCTTTTTTTTTTAAACCATGCTTTCGAATGCCTTTTCTTTCGACAATTAAGTCTGGTTTTGCTCAAATCACCAATTACAAATCTGATAGGTATTAAGGTGTTATTATTTAATGTTATTTAATACTACTACAAAGGCTGTGTATTCAAGCTATATATCCACACTGGAGATTATATAATATATGTGTGCATGTTAATATATGCATAACATGGATAATTTCCTAAAACATTGACTGTAAATTGATACAAATGTCATCCACTTCAGCGATGCCCTTATTTTCCACTTTGTTTATGTTCACAATAGCTGCTTCCCATCTCCTGGCAGACAGCATTATTATTATTTATTATTATTATCTTTTATTAATATAGCGCCAGCAATTTACGCAGCGCTTAATACACTACATATATTCAAAGGGTATGACACAAAGCCAATTGACAGACTAAGACAAACTGATACATTAGGTGGAGCATCAGTGCATGTTTGCCCAACATTCTGCCAATGCACAGATTGAATGCTACAGTCACCCTTGGTACATGCTAACAATGTAAAATTGCTTTCAGATAATGTAAGAGTTCACCACCAGCTATTCCCTGTTATAGGAAGTTGTACTTTGGACAGTAGATGGCTTATGTGTTCTCTAAACATATTTCCTAGGTGATACAGGTATTACGAATGTTGGAAAAACCATATCAAGAAGAGGACTTCTGTCAAGAGATTCCTGATGAACCAGAAGAAGCAGGGAGCATGGTTGGTGCTGCTGCTGCCTGCAATTCCTCAAAAAAGTCTAGGCTTCCTTATAGTAGCAAGCCTCCAGCTTGGGCTACAGAGCTCTGTGTTACATGATCTTCATAATTCCTTGTTGTTCTTCCTCCACTGCTAGAGAACATGAATGTTCTTTTGGTAGTGAGAAGATCAACAAGCACCCAACTAGTACAGTGTTGGTTGCTAAACATACTTTTGGATACATCCATCTGGTCACAGTGTCAGACTACTATGGCAATAGTTAACTTGGCTTCTGGATCAAAATGCATGACAGTATCCACTTTTGTGCACATGAAGGAAGAAATATAAATTCAGAAATCTGACGTATTTTGTCCTGATGGCAACCTTATTGTACTTACAGAAGTATATTAATACGCACAACTGAGCTTTCTGCATGAATTGCCAATGTTACGGAAGGCAGGCTTTTTTTCTTTTAATGTCACATCCTTCTATTTTTATAGTGCAATTTTGAAAGGAATGTAAAACTGCTATATTGAATGTAAAGGCAAGTACTTAGCATTTCAATATATGTTTAATATATAGTTAATTATAATTTCCATGTGGAAACTATCGACAGATCACAGTGGGAACCATTTTGAATTGTATTGTCAAATATTGCCACATTAGAAACTGGATTGTGTTTATTTGCAGGAAGAAAAAGATAAAATAAACTTATTTTAAAGCCCTAGTGTTACTGCATCTCATTTTAGGCCGATGTCTATTTAAGCCATGTTCTGTGAGGTTACCATAATAACCCTTCATTGATTAACCTCTGCATATCATGCTGCACTTTATTACAGAAACATCTCTATGCACCTATTCTGGGTAAGTGTGAACACTCTGTAAGACTGGTGGCAAAACAACTTCCTCAGTTTGTCTGTGATGAATGTTGTAGTTGAATGACTAGAGTTAGGGGACAAAATACTTTGAGATATACATGCTTCAAGGCAGGGACAGTAAAGTTTACTGCTTAGAGCAAGACTTTCAAATGGTGGATGATTTTTTTTTTTCCTTTGGAGCTGCAGAAATCTGTACATTATATGTACAGATTTGCTAAAATGTGTAAATGTTCCTATTGTACAGTTCTGAAGAATCTGTTGGCAATTTTAAATTAATAATATCGATAAACATATTGTGTTAATGTGTGAATAAAGTTTTTTTTTTACTTTATATTCCCTGTGTTGCGATTGTGTTACAGACAACCTAAGCTTCTCAATTGAATTGTGTTAAGAATAAAAGGAATAGAACATGTTATGTTAATCAATTATTTCTGTGCTTTTGTTGGGACCCAAACCAACAGGCTTCCACTAACACAAAGAAATGGTAATCATGACTACTGTTACCACCAGAGCATAAAGGATATTTCTCATTGATCACTTTGAATGAATGTCATTCACGGCAGAGGCCTCAAAACTATATACTGTGATCTATGTTGATTACCCCCACCACAGTCTCTGTCTTTAATGTGGGCTGGCACAGCCTCCATAGCATACTTACTTGACACTGCACTTGCTTAAAATTCAGCACGCTATCCCCTTAAGTGTACATTTTGGACAATACTATGCTTCCAAGTTTGTGGGAACAGTCTGGGGAAGACCCTTTTCTATTTCAGCATGACCGTGCCCCAGTGCACAAAGCAAGGTCCATTAAGAAATGGTTGGATGAGTTTGGTGTGGAAGAACTTGACTGGCCCGCATAGACCACTGACTTCGACCCCATTGAACAGCTTTGGGGTGAACAAGAACAGACATTGCGAGCCAGGCCTTCTCGTCCGACCTCACAGAAGCACTCTAAATTCTCATGGAAAGCCTTCCCAGAAGAGTGGAAGCTGTTATAGCTGCAAAGGAGGGCACCAACTACATATTAAAGTCTATGTATTTAGAATGCAATGTCATAAAAGTCCCTGTTGGTGTAATGGTCAGGTGTCCCAATACTTTTGTCCTTATAGTGTATTCGGCATTGAGCATTCTTCAGGTATCTAAATATAGTGGAGGTGTTTGCCATTACTGTAATAAATAAATAAACACAACTCTATTTTACAAATATACAATTTTACCTTTAAAAGAGCAAAGCTAGAATTTTTATTCTAAATGTGCTAAAAATAGTTTTTGTAGATCTGCAAAAATTATCTACTCTGCTGTATGTAGGTATAAAACCTAAACTGTTATCCTATGTAGATAGCTGAAGTTGAAATGATCAGTTACATTTAGCCAGTTTAAAAGTAATACAAGAATACCAGCTTATTGCTGCATGATTATTATCTTATTTATATGATGAACTGCATATTTTCAGGAACCATTAGCTGGCTTGCGATATTCACTTCAAGTGATCCTGAAAAAAGAGGGTTCTCAATAAATACATGGGAAGCCAGTTCTAGGCTTTAAGTTGGTCTCTCTAAAAGATGGTCTCAGTTACAAATATTTTTACTTCTTCAAATGAGGAAATAGAACAATTGTAATGATTTTTTATTGGCATCGAAATGAAACTAGTTGTGCAGATTTGCATTAACTGTGTGATGGATGTGGATATGGGATTTGTTTTCTCGTCTACAAAATACTTGACTATCATACTCTCGTGATCATTTAAAGCCAAGAGTGAAATATGTGGATTGTTTGATAAGGGTTTAGTTATCCAACCACTGAGATGTGCTTGGCACAGTCTTGTATTTCAGGTTATTTTGTCTGCTTTACAAATCAAAGGGCGGAAGGTTTCAGTGGCACCTCATTTCTGCCGTACAGCATTCTAAAATTGAACCTTTATTTACATAATACAGAAATTCATTGACATCAAAGTAGACTAAAATATCACGTCCATCAAGGTGAGCCATCCACTCCTTCAGTCTGCTGCTTTTCATCCAGAAGGTTAAGGCAGTTTGTTGATGTTGTGAATTTTACTACACATTCCTTGTCCACTTCAAAATGGTAATCGAAAATCTCCTTTGTAAATACATACAGCTTAGCTTACCTGCTCTGCATATTTTTGTGTGCTGCAAAAAAAAAAAAAAAAACACCTTATACCTTGGTTCTTGATTTTATGATATCCTCACCTATATCCCATGCCTGATTAATTAATGTCCACCTACCTGTAATTTTAACCCATTGTGAGTAATTTTCACAATAAAGAAGGGAGGCAGATCATCACCCAAAAGGAAGGAAATTATGGTTACTAACATAGTAGTAGTCTCATAGCCATTGTAATCTCAACAGGGCATTAGATATGGATGATCTTCTAGGATGAGTTTGTGTATTTAGAGAATTCTCTGTATTTAATTTGGCCAGTAAGAGTTTTGTTACATAAATAGTGCACAGCTATTGCTGATGATGTAGATGTAGAAATATATTTGCCTTCGCCACACTATGTAAATTCTATTTGATTTTTTTTCTTTGGAATGAGTAAATGAAATGTCATCACTTTTCCCTGTGCTGTGGAGTACTGTGACACTGAATGGGCTGTTTTGTGTTGGACTGAAAGGGCTAAACCGCTTGTCGGTCAGTTGCAGTGCCTGTTCAAACCTCAGTTTCTTTGATGGAATGGAAATTTAAGTATGCTGGTTTTGGACAACTCTTGTGGAACCCTTGTACCGATCTCTATGCTCATCATCATGGTGTTCTTGATACCTGAGAACTCACTGGTTGATCAGGCTATTAAGCACCAAAAGCACAGGGACCCTTTCTTTACACTTTTTTCTTTTTCCTCAATGGCCCAGTCTATGGCTGGCTGGTGATGGTTACATTTTGCAATTACCAGGTGTCCCAATACTTTTGGTGTGTGTGTGTGTATATATAATATATATATATATATATATAAATATATATAATCACACACACACACACATAATAGACACCAACACACTGCTGTAAAGCTAGCCTGCCACAGAATTACAAGATCAGACTACAAATCAGACACCAAAACACCAACACCTAATTGTGTAGGCATACTGACACTCACTCACACACACACGTGTGACTCATAAAGAAGAGTGGGCCAACGTTCCTCCACAGCGATGTAAAACCTCTTTACCTTCAATAAATGAAATAATCATTTAAAAAGCTGCATTTTGTGTTTACTCGTGTTGTCTTTGTCTTATATTAAAATTAGTTGGATGAACTGAACCATTTAAATGTGACAACAAAGCAATTATAGAAGAAATCTGGACAGCGACAAACACTTTTTCACATCACTGTAGAAATACAGATAAATATAGAGGGGATATGATATAAAACAATGTTTAGTTGCAGTGATCATGTAATGGGATATAATTTAATTCAATATTGAATAGGACTAAACAACAAAGAGTTAAACTGAGGAAACATGTTTTGGATATGTGTAAATGAAATATAAACTGCGCTTATTGCCGTACCTATGTAATAATAAGGCAGTGGTGTACAGGGCTGGCTCCGCACCAGTTGCTACCCATCAGGGGGTTACCACACTGGCACACATCTCCACCTAGGAGGGTAACAATCAGGGTTGTGACCCCTGAGACCACTGTGTGACAGCAAGTGACATCCTGCAGGTAAATGGTGTAAGCAGGACACAGGCAGGCTGTGTGGGGGCACTGACAGGCTGATCGGGGGCAAAGATGGAACTAATAACCTATTTGCAGGCAAATATGACACTATGGGATACGTTACTTGTCAAAGTCAGGGTGCTCTGGGGCAAGTGCATGTGATGGCTGAAGTATACCTTTAAATGAAAGGTGAGATCCTAAAAGCTTATGTGAGTACATCTTGCGTTGGCCAACTAAAAGGGATCACCTTCAATTAACGCTACATCTTCACTTGAAATACTGCTATTTCTTTATTGGATTAATGTTTTCATTTGTTAGACATTAGATAGCAATAAATGCTAACATATTCTGTGAGATAATTGATTAATATAGCCGCTGCAGGTTATACAAGCCTTTGCAGCCCCACTGGTGCAGGGGGGACCACTATTCCTAAGAGCTCCCAAGCATTCTTGATGCAGAAGGGGGCCTTTAACACTAGCCCCATTCTCCTGTTAATAGTTTATTCAATGATTTATTTCTGATCATATACACACAGTATTTTTTAACATTCCACTGGTTCATATTCTGAGCCAAATTGCATTTATTTGCACATGAATGAGGATTTAGCACAAGTATGGATTAATCCAAAGTATATTACCGTACATACATGGGGAAGAGCCCTTAACATACAATTTTGTGTTACACTATTAGATACAGTCTTATAAATGTGATTGGTAATTTGGGTTAATTTGGCTAAATTATACTTTTGAAGTAGTTTTTATTGATAAATATATTTTTGGCTTCTTTTGTACCTCGTTTAATCTAGAGTTCATCTATGATTTGAGTGAATTAGTGTTTTGCTAGAAGAAAGAAGATGACAATCTTTGCTAGGTTACATTTTGGAGTCTAGGTTTTGTTATTTTAGGTAATTGTTAGCAAAGCTGCTTTTGGGGAACAACAGATACAGACCTGAGATAACATGTATCTTGAGTAATCAAATCTCATTCCAAATCCCTAAACAGCACGGTGCATGTTGTTTATTTTGAAGATACGTTAATGCCACCAACTTAAATCAGATTTGCCACTGAACCCATATATTCTACAGATTAGTGCAGATAATGTATTAGAAACTCATCTATTAAGTATACGATGGGAGCAACCCACTAAACTCCCTGTTCTTAAGAGCTACATGATTATTCCTCCACATTAAACTATTGCTTCTATTTTGTTAAGATGTGTGTTTGAGGAGTCAGCAGTTTAGATGTAAGGAAGTTTGAGTTTACTAAGAGGGAGGTAGATAAATGGAACTGCCTCCCATTAGAAATGGTAGTTGCTAAGGGAGTTTAAACATCCATGGGACGAGCTATCTTGAAGACATGATCAAGGGCCGATTAAGGTCTAAGTCTTAAAAGGAGGCAAGATGGGCCGAATGGTTTTATGTGCTGTTCAATTTTAGGTTTTTATGAAAACAAGATTACAGAGGTTTAGGTAAGTGGCATAGTAATAATGAAGCCCAAAACAGAAATTACAGACAACTCATTCAACATGTACTATTCAATCACATTTACAAGAATGGAGTGCATAGAAAATGTGTGAAAGGAGCTGCCGCCGGGGGGGGATATGGGTTGGGGTGGTCCCGCTGCCGTCTGTGAGCGGTCCTGCAGAAATCACGGGAAATGCCAACATTTAATGGGGAAATTGGCGGGGAGCCGGGCGTGTCAAGATCCCACTCCCCCGACCCGGAGGATTCCAGTGTTGACCCGGAGAAGTGGAGAAACAGTGCTTCACCCAGAGTTCTCCAGGTGAAACCCAGAGAATTCCCAGGTATGGCTACATGTGCCATTGCAAGTAAAACACAAACAAGCTTCAGGCTGCAGAGCAGCCACAAATCAAATTGGCATTTGCCTGCCCTCCCATGGTGCACACAAAATTCTTATCAATACATATTATGAAAGACCAATATTACATTCAGAAACTTGTACCGTCCATCTGTGTACTACTTCCACTGGTTCCAAGGATCCACTACCCTTTCTCTCAGTTTTCATATCCCACTAAGTTCTCCAACCTTTAACACCCTTTCGTTTTTCGTTAACAATTCTACCCAGTTTGGCTTAGAAGCTTTCTAACACGTCTCCCGTCTCCCTTTGCTCCTTTAGGATGTACTTATTGTACCCTCTACTTACTGAGTTATTTTCATCTTAATGAATTTACCATAATTGAACTGATAATTTGAAGGTTATTGTGCACATATAGATAAGAAAACCTTAGACTGTCCAATTGTTTTTGTTGGGGATTTGACGTAATAGTTGTATTTGTAATACTTTAATTAACCATAATCAACATATTAAAGTGAAAATAAGTCTGTTATCCGCAGAAGCCAGAATTTTCCAAAGTAGTTAACCCCTTAATGACAAAGCCCATACATGTACATGGCTCAAAATGCATTGTTTTCAATGGGTTTAGGGACCGCCCACTGTCCTTAAGGGGTTAAGGATAAAACTCTGATTGGCTGGATTGAGTATCCATCTATATGCGTGGGCTATATAAAGAGAGCATACTGGGAGATTGTATGCCATTCTCTGGAACGTCCTGTGTGGTTACTGCCTGGTATGTACATAGCTTGTATATGTTGTGGTTTTTTTCCTTTCTATGATATCTGTATATGAAGGATTTCTAATGCTGTATATATAGGAATTGTAGATTGAGTAAATATTCTGCTTTAACAGGTAAGACAAGCTTGCATTCCTTCTTTGTTTGGGTTACTTCCATAGCACTGTACAATGGGTTCTGCTATAAGGAGTAGGTACTAGACTCTGACATGGTACTTTATATATTAATGTCTTCTACGTATCTATGCAAGTGATTATGTCCATTTTTTCCAGGGCTATGAAAATGTCCTCTTTCAACTTCTTTGGATGTCTGCTATTGTTTGGTCTTTGCATCATAACACAGGTCTGTACCTGCCAAGAGCAATTATTTCCTAACATACATCATATGTCTACGGGTTTTTTTTATAACAGATAATACTATTAATACTTTGGTTAATATATATTTTTTTAATGTTATTTTTTCTTTGTCTCTATGAAGTTGATTTCTCACATTTTTTGTGTGTAAACAGTGCAGTATTGGATTTTAAATTACACCATTGTGTCTCATTTAAACATTAATATGCCGTAAATTGAATACAACTCAAATCTCTGACATCGGTATGCATTCTGATGGGCCAAATCTTGCGGGTTTAACCTGTTATTAGATTACGATTTCCTATTTAATCAGTGTCTATTGTTGTTTGTTTTTTTTCTATTATTTACTTATATTAAATCTGTATACCCTGCATGTATTTGGCCCCGGCTCCCCAGGGCAAACCTGAAAATGAGAAAAGGCTGAGTGGTTTCCTGCTAAAACACTTTCTAAATGAATAAACTTTACTACTTTCAGGTGGCTGTTGCCCAGAGTAGACAGGGTGAGTTGATTTTATATCCAGTTTCTTTTAGACCTTGTTCATATTACCGGCCTTTTAACTGTATTCTAACCCTAAAGTAGACATACTATACTCTCCAAGTGTGATATACACTACTACAAAATAGTTCGCTCAAGAT
The DNA here is from genome assembly GCA_009364415.1 of Spea multiplicata. Lineage (NCBI taxonomy): Eukaryota > Metazoa > Chordata > Amphibia > Anura > Pelobatidae > Spea > Spea multiplicata. Next base: position 17,569,657 of record VKOC01000003.1, on the reverse strand, counting down.
TGTAAGCTTGCGAGCAGGCCTCTCTCCACCTAATGTATCGGTTTGTCTTAGTCTGTCAATTCTCATCTTGTAATATCCCTTGAATTTATGGATTGTATTAAGCGCTGCGTAAACTGTTGGCGCTTTATAAATAAAAGATAATAATAATTAATCCAGACAAGCTTAGTGTAAGAACTGTATGTCTATGTGTCAGCTATCCTGTTCCTAAGTTTGTTAAACAGAAAACCTACCCTGTATATTCACCTTATGAAGATAGCTCCAGCGATGCCCCTATAGGCCTCTCAGAGGCAATTAATGTCTTGCTGTATTTGTTCTTTCTGTTAGCATGGTGCGGACAGCTTCACAAACTACAGAACATTAATATTTTAATATATAATGATAAGTGCATTCTTGATGATAGTCCACAATAGCCTACATTGCCACAACAATTTGGTGAAAAAGGCTTAATATTATTACTGCCTTTGTTTTAAAATTGTTACTACTCTAAATTGTCATTATTATTTGTGTTTTAGCATATGACTGTTCAGACGAATGGAGAAGAAACCCTAAATCTACCAGTGGGGTTTACACTATTAAGCCTAATGGGGCTAAGGCATCTTTCCAGGTAAAATTGTTTATGTGAGGACATCCCAGCTCAGTGATAGATTGCTGTGTACGGTATATGTACGGATACGGTTTCATTGTGATTTCTGTATGAAGGCAATGAGACATTTTTATCTGACCTACAGGTGTTCTGTGAAATGAATGCCGATGGCGGTTGGACCCTTATCCAGAACCATGATGGGCAAGATGGTTTAACCTTTGATAGGGCCTGGGCTGACTACAAACAAGGATTTGGAAATATTTCAAGTGAGTTCAAGCTGGTAATTTAATAATAATAATTAAAATATATATGTCATGTTTTGGTCAAAGGGGGCAGAATTCTACTTATTTAAGATATTTATATGGTTCTCTCCCTCTTTCATACATTTTCTGTCACTCTTTGAAGTCTGAAAAATAATTACTATTGGACTGTATATTAAATTCCCAGGTTATTGTATAAATGCTCACTGTTCTCTTTATGAATACTTCAACATATCTAATGCCTACTAAGTTCAATGTGATAAATTGTCTGTTAAGGTGAACACTGGTTGGGACTGAATAAAATATATCTGCTGACCAATCAACCCGGCCGTATTGCTAAACTACGTGTCAGCCTTGGTGACTTTGCGGGATCTGAAGCCTTCGCCCAATATAGTTCTTTCAGAATTGGATGTGAGTCCCAGTTCTATCAGCTGTCACTGGGGAAGTATTCTGGAAATGCTGGTAAGAGTCAGTGGCTACTAATCTATCAACACTTATTTTTATGTTACCTATTGCTCTCAGACAATTTATATTGTGTACACGTGTCTATATTCAGGTCCGACTCTAGGGCTTTTAGTTCCCTAGATTGATGTGAACATGCTTGATGTCATTGAGGAGACACTTGTGTATCAGTAAAATTGGAGAGCTCTGAAGAATATGTACAATGTCCACATCTACTGTAGCTTTGTTTTAATGCTACCTTGAATATTTCTCTTATCCAGATGATGAGAAGATTCAATGTCAGAATTTAAAGATAACAAAAATTATAGCTAAACAAGCCTTTTGGTGTTTTCTAGGCAAAACCATGTGTGTCTTTATGTTATTGTAATGTATTTGTTATTTATTTTAATGGAAAAAAAGACCAGTTATAAACTATTTTGCCAGGTAGATACAGATACAAGGTTACATATATGAAACAGTTCAAAGGATTAAATTAGAATAGGATGTTAACATTTGCATTTTATTGGCAAATCCAAGGAGGGAAATATTTTTAAGGGACTCTAAAGAGCAGGACGTTTTCTGGAAGGTTTTTGCAATATCTGGGTGAGCTTAGTACAAGAAGGTGATTTGATATGCTTCCTTCTTGTAATGTGAATCAGTAAGATGTTGGATTTAGAGCAGAAGTTGTAGGTATTGAAAGCATTGGCGGGCATTCTGGGACTTTGTGTTAAATACTTATGTGTATATGTATTCTTATTGCAGGAGATGCTTTCAGAGGAAGGGACAAGGATACTAATGAAGATGGAAGCTTTTTTAGCACAATGGATAAGGACAATGACAAGTGTAATCCATGTCTAAGTGGAGATATCATGTTTAACAGCTGCAGCGTGCGATTTAATGGCGGATGGTGGTTTAACCGTTGTGGGATTGCAAATCTAAATGGCCAGTGGCGTAGCCAAAATGACTACATCGGCTGGGCTTCTGCTGTGTACTGGAAAACCTGGAAAATCAATGAGTCGCTCAAGTTTAGTAAGATGTATCTAAACACAGTTAGCGAGTGAAATTAAACTGTATTTAGAATGCCTGTCAATCTGTACCTTAACAAGCCAATGAACAAGCCAGTTTGTTAACTGACTACACCATGCCTTCTAATAAATATGCTGGATTTTATAGTATTTTCTACTGATACTGCCTATTGTCATTTGCCGACCCGGTTATATATTTCGCCATAAGACTTCAATTCCTGGGGTATATTAGATGAATAGACACGTTCTGTGTAAGCCTTCTCTCTGTGCCATCTGCAATGACAGGGATTGGAGTATCACTTACCTTAGCGATCTCAGCTGTTTGTGCATTTGCAGTGAACAGAAATATGAGGAAGCCCCATGTATTTCAGGTCGCTCTCCATTCCCAGTGCCCTGCAGTTTCCACAAGCTGATGCCCCCCCCTTTCATATCAGGAAACATCACATAGGAACTGAAAATATTGCGCTCCAAGGCACCTATCTGCCACTGAAAATAATGCTGCCATGAAAATGAAACTTGATCAAAAAGTAAAGCAGGCTGCTGTAGCAACCATGATGTTAGTGCACTCACAACATTTAGAGCGGGCAGACAGAGGCCTGTAAACGGGGATAAAAACATGCAAAGTTACCAGGGAGATAATTACAGAGAATTGATTCTTCGGTGGGCAAACACAATCATTAAAGAAACAATGTCCCATTAGATAAAGCACTGCTTACTCACTTATTAGTGGAGACCCTCTAGAGGAGATGGTACAAAGCAATTTAATAATGAAAACAAAAGAAGTCAAAGAAACCAGTGCCGCTTAAATTTCCCACTAAGGCCATATAGACTGACTGACGCCTCACATCGTAAAAGCAATCTTTCCCTCTCACTCCCTCGACTGGGAGTGGGATCCTTGTTATGATGGTAGCTGTGAGAGTGCAAAAGGCTGTTGGGGTCCATCAGCTTAGTAGGTAAATCTGTACCTTATTCATTCATGACCTTCTGTACCATCTAATGGGACGTCTAAAAAGCTGACCCTATAAAGGTTACATAGGGAAGTAAAATTAATCTTGGGGTGACAAGAGTTAAGATACAATGTAAATTCTTCAAACATAGTAATAGGCCCTTGCTAGATCAAAAACCAATCGTCTATATACCTAAACCATTTTAATACAACCCACAACTGGGTTCTGGGTATAGATATTCTTGTTTTCAAAAGAACTCATAAATAGGTTAGCATACGTCATTCTGGCCCCCATTGTTGCGCCTTTGTCATGGACTGGGTCCATATAGTGATGGGAAGTTCGGATCATTAAAGTGAATCGGATCATTTCGATTCGTTCACTGAAATGATCCGATTCATGATCCGAATCTTCGGATCACTCAGTGTGCCTGCACGGAGTTACTGTTTTCCAGTAACTCCATGCAGGCACACTAACGATTGGCCCCGCCCCTTTCATTATGAATCCTCCCCCCTGCCTCCAGTGATGTCAGTGAAGGCAGAGAGTCGTTCAAAGATTCGGATCTTACAGGGATCCGAATCTTACAGTGATCCGGATCACTGTAAGATCCGGATCATTGTAAGATCCGGATCATTGTAAGATCCGGATCTTTGAACGACTCTCTGCCTTCATTGGCATTCTAATCATTCAGAGAATATCACCATACTGTTATAAATAATACATTAATAATCACTGCCCCCAGGATTTACATTCCCCTTTACCTCCAACTGCACCTTAAGCTAACTTTATTAAATTAAATTAACCCTTACCATTAAATTAACCCTAAACACCCCATCAACCATGTCTGCCCCTAAAATTAACCC
>VKOC01000003.1:17542894-17555748 GCA_009364415.1 Spea multiplicata | reverse complement strand
TTTTGTCTTTTGGGGTTACATATTTTTTAGTTAGAAGGAAAAAAAAAACTTACACAGGTGTTTTTTGCAGGAAAACATTTTTCCTAAGAATTCTTGGAGATGAACCAGCTGGAGTAATCAACTCAAAATATCAACATTCTCTGAAGTGGGGAGAAGTAAGCAACAATAATTAGTAGTAATAAAAAAAAATTAAACAATAATAATTATAATAATTCTAAACCTTACCAGCTGGACATTTAATATGCCAGCTTGGTACATCATGGATTCTCTAACCTGCAAATACTTAATTGCTGCCATCACTTGACAGTTTGTGATGTACCTCACAGCTTTTTTGTGGCAAGAGAACTCTGGCTTTATAAAACTGACACTTTTTCCAACCTTGTTGAAGAATAAGTGTAGGGTAGAACCAGTGCCAGTCTTATCTCCAGGCATCCGGAACAGCTGGAATGCCAAGCAGTGCCGTATTCCTAGAGATAAAGGTCTAAAATGGTAACAGTCTTCCTAGAGGAAGATTAGTCTATTGCTGCCTAAATATCTCTGCCCTTCTTAACCTCCTTAATGCCGCTTCCTTCTAAAAGCTCAGTGTATGCGTGTACAACGGTGTTCTACAGCAATAAAAATCATAATAATGTTTGGATAAAACATGTGAAAATGTGTTTATAATTGAAACTTTAAATACACCATCGTTGTGTAAAAACATAATAAACATTTTAGCCTTCGGGTGCCATTTGGTCTAGGACTGGTTCTGGGTAGAATTGTTCAGTGATGTTGTATAGTGACATAAAGACAGAGTTGAAAACGAACATGTATTGAGACAAGATTCAAATATTCAACTGACAAGCTCGTATACGCATCAGGAGTGAGCATCTCTTGTAAGAAAGGCTGCATTGTACACATAATCTGTACTTAAGGGGGGTGAAAATCGTCTCAATGGGGTTATTTTTATGGGGTTCTTGATGTCATTTGAGATCCATATTTTGATTCTTTTACAGAATTCCTGTGAAGGTAGCAGCTTTATTTATGTGCTATTGCGATTAATACTTCCAATAGCTTACAGCTTCCAGCCTGATTTAATTCTGGTGGCAGCAGGGAGTAACAGAAGTATTGGTATTCAGGACATTTCACTGCTAACAAGCATGCTGCAAGCGTTGGCAGAAGGACGAATGCTTGCTGTTATACCGGTAAGTTGGCAAATCCTTAGCGCTGTCAGTTTTGTGTCTGTGTAATTACATAATGTGAGATGGCAGGAATACTTTTTTTAGTTTAATTAACAGCCCCATGAAATCTATTGTGCTGTTATGTTCCCCTGGAAAAAATATACTACCTACTTCCATTCCCTTGTGTTTTACCCATATAGATCAAATAGAATAACTCCAGCACGGTAAGAACTGCTTTATTTTATTGATTTCTTGTGTTTCGTGTCTAACAGGAATCAGAATCGGATCTTACAGGGGCTGTGTCCAGCAGCTTGATGGGCTTTTCTAGCGCAAGGGCGATTGGACCTCACAAATGTCCTAGCGTGGACTTCATGAAAACCTTGAAAGTACAACTTGACATCCTGCAGAAAGAATGGAAAATGCTTCAGTGTAGCTGTAAGTCAATTCAGCATAGTAAGTGTGAAAATGCTGTATTATTGATTCAGAAGTAGTTATTTGCCGCACACATCTGTTATTACCACCCCAGAGCTGTCATCAGGAGGCTCATCCTCCCAGATCTGTCACGAACACCATCATTGGCCCCTGAAGCCTGGGATTGTGTCCTTGCCCAGATGACACCTTTTCTCAGACATTGGGGCCCCTTTCTGGATATTGGGGCCATGTGGACCCATTATGAGCACAGGGTGGAGTAGTATGAGGAGCATAGGATAGGGCAGGGGGCGCTACATATCTCATGGTGGCTCATTGCTTCATGCAGCTTTTAACCAGACTCAGCCCTATATGTATCCAAGATGGAAGCTTAAGATGTATAGAGAAGACTTATTTAAGTATACATTTTTGAAGAGGTCTGATGTTTGTCATGGGGTGGCGTATTTTCCTAAAGGCCCCAGTCCTATTTAAGACATGACCATCATTCTTATTTAGGAAGATGGTGGGCTTTTGCTGAAATGACGGTGAATTTGAGGTGTCACCTTTTGCGTTTTTGAGCCGGTAGCCAGATCTTTGTATATAATACATCTACTTTTAAGGACGAGAAAAAAGAAGCTTAATTGTGTGGATCAGATGATGTGTTTCACAGTTTATTAACCATATAAGTATTCTTAAATGTTTGATCAATTTGTGATCCATCTTTGCTTTTAACAGCCACTTGTCTAGGTAATCTTACAGAGAATCAGAAATGTCTCAATGTTTCAGATAAGCAGCCACTTTGGTCATAAGCTTGGGTTGCTTTTCGATATATTATTCATATTAAACTATACATTATATCGCATTTCTATGGGTTCAATAAACATGGAAAGGCTGAAAAAACATTTTAAAAATGAGAACGGTGTTATGGTTTTATATAGCACCATCATATTCTATAGCGCTGTACAATAGATAGCAGTATATAACATAACAATTTGACTTACAGAGCAACAGGTGAGGAGGGCCCTGATTCAATCCAGAGTATAACGGTTACAAAGGCTCATTTATTGTGTTTTGTGTCATTGTATAAAAATCTACTTTCTGTGTTTTTTTTTCTTTTCTATCTTAGTTGGCTAGAAGATTTTGGAAATAGAAATGCAGTTGTCAAGTTCCCTGGGAGATTCTTTCCAGTCAACGCGTGGTTTTAAGCATCACAGCACGGATAACCAAAGTGTTGTTGGAACCATGGCAGGAATACTGACTTAAACACAAAGCAATCAAGTATTATGGTGTTTCAACCCCCAAACAAACTAATAAAAGCATCCTTGATCCGGGTTATTTTGTGTTATTTTAAATGTACTCTCCGGCTATCATCTACACTTTAATAAATATAATATCTTTTTGCATTCGAATGTATAGAGGGATTCATATGGAGGATTCTTTCCATCTTTATCTACTAGGTTAAAATTTAAAAGAGGTGGCTTAAAGAAAAAAAAATACAAATACCAGACAGGGCGCTCATAGGGTAAGATCCTATTGAACAGCATATAGGGGGTCAACAGGCATTTCTGGAGGCAAAGGGGCATATAGGGGGGTATAAGGCATTTCTGAGGGCAGAGTGGCGTATAGGGGGGTATAAGGTATATGGAACTTTTTAATCTAAAAATGTTTGCAGTAGCAAATGTTTTGATTCTATTATGTCTAATGTATTTCATTTATTAGGGCCTTTTAACAGTTTTAATACAAATAATGTGATAAAAATGTTTTATAGTTACTTGTATGGCAAATAGTGTGACTCGGGTATGTATAAGGGGTGCATGTGGGTATAAGAGCTCGACTGCGAGATATACTATATGGGGCTGGTCTTCAAATGTTTCCAGGGCTGCTTTTCATTCCCAGTCCGGCCCTGAGTGGTGAATTTGTATGTGTAAGTTTTTCGTGTTAGAGTGAGTGCGGCAGTGCATGTTTGTGTAAGGGTACGAAGGGAGGGAGTGAAAATGTTTAGTGAGAGGGCATGTATAAGTGTGAGCTTGGATATGTATGGAGTGTATGCGAGCATTAATGTGTGTTTTAGCATGTATGTGCAACTGTATGTATGTGAGTTTTTAGGGAAGGGCAATGGTATGATGAAGTCACTTGGCTTTACCTGCCTCTGGGCCAGGAGCTGTCAGCCCTCACTTGGTGTTACTATGAGCCTATGTTGGCATTTGGTATTAGCGTGCGTGTGGGTGTTATTGTTGGCAAGAGTGTTTGTGTCAATGTATGGCTGAGCCCAGGGTAAGTGGCGGCTGGCAGAGGGGAAGAGTGTGTGTATATGGTAAATGTATGATGTAAGTATGTGCAGGTAAAAGTGAGTGTATGTGAAAGGAAGAGGTCTCCCGCTACACAGACAGGGGCAACTGCATACTCCAACAGGCCAGCCTCGATACAAGTGGAGCTAATTTAATATACATGCATGTATAAAGGGATATGAATTTCACTATTTTTTGGTGCACCACACTGTGCATCTCACATTCACAATTATTATTATTCAGTCTTTACCCCAAGATTATTTTAGATCCTAGCATCATAATCGCCAGAAGTGATATGTCTGCCACTAAATAATTTCATTACTGTATCGTTACTGTTTCGAGTGAATGGAAAATATGTTTATCATGAAGTATAAGTAAAGTTGCACTGGCGGCATACGATACTAGTAAACAGATCGTTTACTTTCTGAGAGCAGCACCCAGCGGTTTCCTAGCAACCAGCAGCAGCACCCGGAAGCTCAGCACTGTGACGGGAAGCGGAAGTAGATTATTGACTGCGGCGTGAAAGCGATGCTGGAGCTGTCATCGTTAGATGTGCAGGCGGGGGTAAGAGCGGGAAAACGGCAAAATATGACAGCTTAGTATGTAACTCGTGATTATGCCACTTTGCAGTTTTATATAAAAACAATTTCCACAGCTTATTAAGGATATATACAGAGACGGCGAGCGACTATACATATAATACATACATTAGGTTTAACATACAGGCGGACAGATCATTTTCGTGTCGTATGTTTACAGCGAGTCCACCCTTTAGGTATGCTTAGACGTATCAAGTGTATAAGAAGAGTACGGAAGGAATTTGCTAAGTATGTGTATATACAGAATAGACACAGTTGTGGTACTGTTTAACAGCTTTCTAAGGATGGTATTTATACGAGTACATATCTTATTACAGCATATTAAAGAAGTAATGTTTACTTTTCTTCTCATTAATTAACGATAATGCTGATGGTTAATCAGCATTATGTCTTAAGGCATCTGCCACAATCCCTACAGGCCTGATTGACATGAAACGCCTATGAGCTGTAAGATGCAACATGTGTACTGCTTACTAAGAGGTGATATTTGTCCCCAGATGTAGTATGTTCTGCGGGTAGTATCACAGGGACATATTATCACACCCATCTCTTAATACTAATGCTGTATGCATACCACATATCTTGGTGTTGTAAATATGACATCCAGTTGTTTCTAACAATAATACTGTTATTAATATTGATGTAGAAAGCAGTCTATTTTTTGTAGTGATCCATAGTAACATAGTTCATAAGGTTGAAAAAAGACCAAAGTCCATCAAGTTCAACCTATATACATATTGTGTCCCTACTGTGTTGATCCATGTCCCTTCCTAGCTTATTAGGCCTTAATAATGTAATCATACAGTTCATTTCACAGAGACCTCAGTTCATAAAGTTCATTTTACACAGCCAGGGATAGCAATGTACACGACTCCTCCTCATCATCATCCTGTCATTATTTTTATCCCCAGACATGTTACAACAAAATTGGTACAAAATCAGTATTAACCTTCTCTCAAAGTTTTATTTTAAAATTAACTTGTTTTTTTGTTAAATATTTTACAGATGTTGCCATTAACTATGTCACATGCTTGTGAGGAAGAAGAGTAACATTTTTCTAAAGAGGTTAGTCTTCCAAGCAAGATGAACAGCATCACTCAGCTCTTTAATGACCTATGCGAGTCCCACATTGCAGGATTCCTATGCAATCATGGATTTGGCAGAAGAAAACAAAGCAAGAATAAAGCCAAACGGAGTCTTAAGAAACTGGCGTATGACACCCTTTTTGTCCATTTGTTCCAAGAAGAAGTCCGACAACTACAACCAAATTCCTCAAGGCTCCCTGTCAAAAACAAGATGCTAATGTTATCTTTTAATCTGAGAATGTGTGGGATGAGCTCGGAAGCAGATCGCTTAGAAGAGCTTGTAGAACATCTTGAAAAGCTCAATGGTGCACAAGTTGGAGATGCCTATTCTGTCCTTGAGCTCTTGATAGACCTTGCAGGAACTGGGCCACCTCAGGTCCTTCCACCAAAACGTGACCTTTTTCAAAACAACAAGTATGTGGGTAGAAAACCATGCTACAGTGGCTATGATTATTTTGATGTTAGTGTTTTCGAAGCTGACCTTGGGACCTTTCTGGCGCACCAGGAGTGTGAAATCAGCAACACTGTACACAGGACGCTTCAGATCATGGAAGGTGCTCCTGGAGCTGGGCTGCCAGCCATGGGTCTTTTTTCTCAGAACTACCCCATCAGTGATAGGTTTGAAAAAGAAACCCGTGTGTCACTTTTTGGAGCTCTCATTCACAGTCGTACAAATGACATGGATATCAAGCTGGATTTTCCGCCTGTACCCGACAGTGCTGATGTCTCTGGCCTGGCTATTAAAGTATGTCGATTATTTTTCTTTGTTATTCATTGATTCGATGCTTAAATTAAGTTCTTGTGTATTTTTATCTACTTGACTTTATAAAAATAAAAGTACTGAAATTTCTGATTAGTGTGTTCTGATATTCCCCATCATTTACTTATATTTCCTAATCATTTTTCTATTTAAATGAATATATAAAGTACACAACCAACAACTAAGTGTTGGTTGTGTACTTGTTACATTGTGAAAAATATATATACTTGGTCCTCATTGTGTCTTTCAGGTGCCACAGAGTATAGACCAGTCTGAAGATGAAGGGTTCCAATCAGCGTCGAACATGACTCCAGATTCTCAATCTGAGCCGAGCATGACCCCCGACGTCGACCTATGGGAGGCAGTTCTCACATATGGACCCAGCAAACGTCGCTGCTGGGAAAGAATAGGCTGGTATGCTTCAGGTCATTATCCATAGCATAGTGGTTATTTCAATGGTGAAACTAATCCAAATATTATCACTAGAAGGGTTAATATCAAGAAATCATAGAAAGAAGCAAAAAAACAAATAAATAAAGAGCCTCTCATTTCACCTGTTAAATACTCTCCATAGAAAGCTATTGTGTCTGACTTGTGCCTTTTTGTGGACTTGCTTTGAGTTCGGGGGTTTTATTGAGCATTTTTTCCTGAGGAAATATTGAAGACGTTTTGTCATCATTTCATCAATATTTCTTTAAGAAGTGATCCAAAGTAACACTGCCTCGATGAAAGATACTTTTACTTTTATCCCCACACAAAGATATTTATTCTTTAATGCATGAATTCCGCAAATAGATATTATGATTCCTATTGTTTTATGTCTTTTCAAACTCCAGCATGGTGTTAAATGTCCTTTGAAAGGTTAGTGAGTTGAGGTTAAAGTCCAGTGGGAAGAATATTTATTTAAACAATATATACTAATATAAACAATGAATTGGGGAAGTACATTCTTCTTGCTGAACTTCTAAGGCAAGCAGGAGTGAGCTAGCCTAGTGAATGTGGGCAGACATCTGATTTAAGTACACACATTTTTATTATTTCCATGTTCTGTTGTTTTTCCAGCCCACCTGGTAAAAGAGAAGATCCCTATTTTACAGAGGCCGGACGAGAAGCTTTTGACAAACTGTATAAACTTCATGAGGGAGCGCTACAGATCCTCAGCAATACTGGTTTACAACCACTGCACCTTGTCATGCTTAGAGAATCTGAGCTTGTGAAAGATGTTCTCAATGCCCTCATTGGTGTTGTATCCACTACATTTTCCTTTAATCAGGTAATTGAGCACAGCTTCTACTATGAACAGTTTGCACATTAGAAATTGATTGTAGACAGAAGCATTATTAGGCATCCTGCGTGTGATATAGCTGAATGCTAAAAAAGTTGGCTGCATAGATTGTAAAGTTGGCCTCCTCCATAGTTCACATAAGACACAGATTAAGAAAATAAAAGCACGCCACTGTGCCCCACTAGAGACTAGAATGTAGGTTGCAGGAAAGTAAAACAATTTCTTGGCTGAATATGTAGGATAAAATCAATGAATTCATCAGAAGCATCTTGGCCCTTGTGGTTATGTTCAATCAGTAAGATGAAATGTTTCACTGCATTTTGAAAAATTGCCCCAAATCTATTCATCAGTGTATGCCTTTTCATAAACTGAGAGGTGTGAGGCTGCATCCAGATAATTCTCTTCAGCCATGTGTGCTTCTGCATTTGCAGTTAAGCATTTTATACATTTTGTGTGTATATTACAAGTTTATTTTGGTGTCTTTTATTGTCATTACCTTGATTTTAAACTTTCAAAACTGACCACGCTTAAATTTAGGTTTATTTTTCTATTTTTCTTTTTTTTAGTCACTTCAGGCTTTTGTGGTCAGACAAGGAATATACATGTCTGGAACATCTCCTGACAACTTAAGCAATCTCTTGGCTCAAATTGGGGAATATGGAACCTTTTACATCAGACTGAGTCGCTTCTCTTTACGGACTGTTTTTGACTCATCGCATAACAAAGGGATTGTGTTTCAGGTAGTGTAAATCGTCACACAACGTACTGTTCAGTAATATGGGATAGAAGCATGCCAAAACATACACCGAACAAATTTAACTTACAAGAGACCATATCCCGCAGGCATTTTGTTTGCCCAATTAGGGCATTATCACAATGTACACACTATGTAACTAACTTAGAGCATGAGTTACAAAGAATATTCTATAGTTCTATAGTTCATGACTTATGATTGAATGAATTTATTGTATATTTATGATTCTAAGCTCCTGCACCTTGCAATCACCATAGATTTCACCCTGAGTGTTTCCATGGAAAAGCTAGGGGCCCTGGTGTTTTTCCCCATGAGTCCCCTGAGAATGGTGAACTGGGTGTTAATAAATTCACAAGTCTGACTTTTGATCCATGCATAAAGTCAATAATGAAATAAAAATCAAACTTGCAAACCAACTTGCATAGGTGAATTTACCCATCTGACCTGATTTTACAGAATATGTACAGTTGATGGCTCATATGAACATCTCCAGCATGCCATATTGCAGCATTGCCATTTTTTTTATTGTTTTAATTTCAGGCTTTCACAAGTGGCCTTAGAAAATACCTACAGTATTATCGGGCATGTGTTTTATCCACTCCTGCAACGCTAAGTTTGCTCACAATCAGTTTCCTCTTCCGAAAACTAGGACGCCAGTTAAGGTAAATACATACAGTTTGTCCAGATAATTTAATGTTTTTGTTTTCAAGGGCTTCTGTTAATAATTGAAACCACTTAAAGAATATGTGACTGTAAAACTGAGCATGGATAGCCATTATATGTAAATGGTGTTGCCTACATTTGTGGAAGGGCTGGAAGTCTATTTAAAGCTCTCTTATACAGCCCTCCCAAGGCATTCTGTCATTCTGCTGGAAACCCCCTCCGCTCCTATTACATTTACCCCCTTAAGGATGAGCCCTCTAAACTGGCTTGCCATCTTGCCAGCCATCACCACCTAGATTTTTCACCGCAATGCAACACACTGGCCTTTCTTCCATATCTTACTTTCCAATCCTGCTGTTCCTCCTAAACATTCCCCTACTTACACTTTGTTGCCCACACTGTAAGCCCGACGACTAATATAATTATATATATATATATATATATATATATATATATATATATATATATATATATATATATACTCCTAAACATTTCCGCTTCGCAATACTAGTGCTTACAATGGGCCGGGGCAGATCTGGCAGGGCAGAAAGTTCACAACCTGACTTGTGGCAAAGGTGCCACATTTAAAGTCACCGAGCACTTCAGTACAACCCATTCTACAGCCAATGTTTGTCTACGGAGATGGCTGACTATATGCTTGATATTATAGTCCTGTTAGCAATGGATGTGACTGAGACACCTCAACTCAATAATTAGGAGTGTGGTCCACATATTCCTGGTCATATGGTGTATAAGCCATAACTATAATACACCTTGCTAATGTAATACATAAATAGTTTTGATTTACAGAAAGTGAGGACCCCGATTTATTTCTTTTTTAAGTCGTATGTATATGCTAATATTTTATTCCCCTATGCATTTAAGGAAATATTATAGACTCCGACATCATCAGGATGTTGGCCTTAACTTGTACACACAACTTGTTTTCAGGTACTTGGCCGAGCTGTGCTGTGTTGGGACACTTTGCCCTGGGGCAAACAGGGGAAACAACACATTGTTTCCTACGGTAAGTGTATTGATGCACTTCTTGCTACTTAATCATCTTCACAAATGTTATCCTGTAAATTAAATTTACAATAATTGTAATTCTGCTTTATAGTTTAAATACTGAAGCTAATGTTTAATGCAACAATCTTAAATGGCTTCATAACAATCTTATGATGCTGTGGCTTTACTTTAAGATAACCCTTTTTTATTTGTATTTGGTAATTGATAATCATTGTCCTTACAGATGTGTTACAGTAGTGGCAAAGAAACAGATAATAGTGGAAATGTAAAGGTTGCCAATTATTGAGAATTGCTAGCCTTTTACACGGCTGTAAACTAAACCATGATGAAAATGGACTATATAGTAGAACAAAATAATGAGAGAATTGAGGGGGTCCTCTCCCAAATTCTAGCCATAAAATGTAGCTAGAAAATCCAATGATATTTCTTAGTAAACTTACTGAGGAGCCAATTAAACAAAGCCAGCCAAAGACCAAGATTTAACCTGATTACCAGGAAACATATCAAAGGATGAGACATCAAAGACTACTTCAATGGGGCAGCCTCCACTTCCTCAATACATGCTTGTTCTCTGAAGTTCTTTTTCCTATTATATCATTATCAGGGCCGGCCCAAGACATAATGCCGCCTGGATTGAAGTTTAAAATGACGCCCCCCCCCCGCCGACGCCTGGGGTCATTATCTACCCTTCCTCTCCCTCCCTATTATCTACCCTTCCTCTCCGCCTCCCTATTACCTACCCTTCGCTCTCCCTCGCCTATTATGTACCCTATCCCCCCCTTTGTACTTACCTTTCAGCAGTCCTGCGGTGAGTCTCCCTGCTCTGCCACGGTGCGCGCTGCTTTACTGCTGAGCGCCGGAAATGACGTGATATTCCGGCGCTCAGCATTACAAGCCGGCACCGAGACCGAGCTAAAGGGCTCGCAGAGGAGAGAGAGAGGGGCGCCGAGCGGGTACTGAGAACTTGGTAAGCAAAAACCACTCGGCACCCCTCTCTCTCTTCTGCTTTAAAAAAAAAAAAAAAAAGGGCTTGGGGCGGCCCTGATCATTATGTTGCTGGCTATCTGAGGGTGTCCAGTGCCTGTTCTCATCTTCTTTGACGATCACACAGATTCATTTTTAGAGTGGTTCCTGGACTATTTCACGCAGGCACACAGCTCTTGCCGTTTATAGAGGTGCTGTGACTTTAGATGTTTCTAGGGTGCAGGATCTTTTCACAATTGCTGTATTTAAACTACATAAGCTCACAAGCAATGCCAAGGTCAACTGACACGTTCCCATGAACCTGTTTATTCCTTGTGCATACATTTCTGATGATATTCCATCATTCGAAATGGTATTTTTTGTTTTATACATTCGGCACGAGATATTGCCTGTATGGTGTCTTATATGCTGTGCATTACAGGGAAGGAGGGAGATATTACTTTCTATAGATGATTACACATGTACAAAGCCAAACCTTGTTATTATATATGATAGAAATTTCAATAAAACAAGTTTTAAAATTAAAAAAGTGACACTGTAATGCTAAGTTCCACTGCCTACGTTTTTGTTTTGTTTGCTTGAGTCAGTTTAAAACACAACAGCATGCAACTCAAGAATTGTAAATCTAGAAAACATACATAGTTTCAATTTGTTCATTTAAATGGCGGTGAGTGGTGACCAACATTGTCTTTGTTCATTCAGATTTTTTTACTTTCAGGGAGTGAAATTACTTTCGTATTTATACAAAGAGGCTCTTGAAAACAGCAGCAATGAAAATTATCCAGTCCTGTTGTCTTTGCTAAAAACTAGCTGTGAGCCATACACAAGGTAAACTTACATAAAGCATAAAGCTCCACCAAATTGGCAGCTTTACATAGAATTCGAATGCAGATAAGTCATAAGGCCCATCTAGTCTGCCCATTTTTCGTGATGTAAGGAGGGAATATACACATAGCTTTATGCCCATGTGTATATTCCCTCACTGTGGTAGTCTCTAAAACCTCTGCTGGGACACTTTTCCACTTATCTACCACCCTCACTGTATACGATTTAAAATAAGCAATATGTTCACTTATTGCGTACTAACGTGGATCCAGAAGTGCAGGTTTTTCATGACCATGCTGCTTAGGTCATGTTTTGGATTATAAAACAGACATGTGTAAAACAATCACTCCTTACCCTTTAACTATATGATACAAGTGGTAGGTTAATGAGATGCTTGCCTTAAACGCTACAAGCATATTAATTCCCCTGGACTTTGATGGCAAATGTAAATCAAATGTGCAACAGTCTTATGTTTATGGATGTATGATTTCAGAACACAGGACCAATTTTCTGTTGGATATTTGGACTGAACACTGTTTTATTTGTTCAGGTTTATCTATGATTGGGTATACAGTGGCGTCTTCAGGGATGTTTGTGGAGAGTTTATGATTCGTGTAAATGAAGACTTCCTTGGGTTTAGAGGTATAGTTCACATTTTTTCTAGCACTTGTGTTATTTACACATCTATATGCGCTCCTAACATTGGTATATTATGTTTATTAGATAGACGATATTGGACCCATGGATACAGTTTAATTTCTAAAGATGTGGAAGACTGTGTTCCTGTGTTTTTGAAGCACCTTGCAAATGAGATCTATGTTTGTGGGAAAACCATAAATCTGTTGAAACTGTGCTGCCCCAAGGTAAGATTGTGTACATCTGTTGTACATAGTATTTTAAGGAGATACTCTTTAGTATTAAGTGATCTCTTGTTGACATTTAACATAATCAAAATTGTATAGATATTGTTTCAGACTGACTCCTAGTACCTTAACCAATAAAAAGGACAAGGCTGAA
>VKOC01000003.1:17531655-17542794 GCA_009364415.1 Spea multiplicata | reverse complement strand
ATATTGTCGATGAAATGGTTTTATCCTACAGACCATTCAACACATGTTTTATGAAGGTACAAATACAGTGTGAGTAGTGACAAACTAGTGAAAGTTTTCCTTTAGGTATAATAAAGATTAGCAACCATCTATCCCCAAGGAAGGTAAAGAAGTGACGTGGTATAGTAATATCTGGGAATATAACAGGAGGGTCTGTTACCTGTGTAAACATTAACTGGTAAAACATAGTAAGATATTTTAAATTCGATGG
This sequence comes from Spea multiplicata, assembly GCA_009364415.1. NCBI lineage: Eukaryota > Metazoa > Chordata > Amphibia > Anura > Pelobatidae > Spea > Spea multiplicata. The sequence continues at coordinate 17,542,544 of VKOC01000003.1, read as the reverse complement.
AATGCTGTATCTGTTAGCAGCAGGTAAATCCTTACACTAGGGGGCAGCAAAACCCCAAATCATGCTATCTTTTTCTATTTCTTCCTTTGTTGATTTGTTGTGCAAGTACATTGAATGGCTTTATGACAATATGATATTGTACTATTTAGTGATCATTTACTTTTACCTTCTTCACCTGATGATGTAAGTGCAGTTTTAAGATCATGTAGTGGTCAGGCATGTGAAGCTGCATGAGCAGCAGATTGGTTGAGTATGGGGTGCTGATGGTCAGCAGCTCATCTGGCATTTGCCCATTGTCCAAATAGCAATGAAACACAAAAGAAGGACAGTAGAATGAGCAAACCAATCATGTCCCCAAAATATACAATTGTATAGATAACAACAAATTATAATATGTCCCCTATACACCAGCAGCCAGAAAGGAAAGAACGCAGGCAACTTTGGCTGCACGAAAGGATACAAACTGATACAAAATCCTAACTGTGCTTAGTGTATGAACACTACACAAAAAAGGAAAAAATACACCCTCCTCTAGGGCTATATACTCCTAGAATGAAAACAAATGTCAATATATATTTGAAAAAATATACAAAAAGAAAGAGAATATCAGTGTAAGTTATTAAAGCTCTACAATAAAGAATAGTGTACAAAAATACCCTATATATATTGACATTTGTTTTCATTCTAGGACTATATAGCCCTAGAGGCGGGTGTATTTTTTGTGTAGAGTTCATACACTGAGCACGGTTAGGATTTTGAATCAATTTGCCCATTGTGCCAGATGGCCAGTCCGAGTCTGTCGACAGATGAAATGGTATAAGGTCTAAGGCTTCCTTTGCCATAGTCCAGTATATTAATCATCAAGTTGTCTTACAATGTGTTCTCTTAATGCCCGTAACCTAATGATGTCTGTTCCCTAGCAGGGTTGTTATTAGGCTCCTGCAATAACTGTGGATTTGACCCCATACTAAATGCAACAGAATTATTTTCATACATGTACCAGGGAACCCCCCCACGCAATACACACGCACACACTACTCATCGAAAACATACGTTGTAATTGTTACACTCTCCCATAACCGTCTAGTAAAAAGTATCATCACCAATATAAGGAGCTTTCCCTTAAAGGGCTCAGCTTAAATACCCAATTCCAATAACACTGGTATGAATGTTTTGCTTTTAGGAAGCCTTTACATTTATTAATGAAATCTAAAATTGCGTAACCTTCTAAAACAAGACAACTCTGCGTGTAGAATGCTTTTCATTTATCTCTTCATTAATGTTAAATTGTTTTTTTATCCAAGCCAAGCAACTCCGCTTGCAAGGAAGCTATTCCACCTCATGTACACTAATTTAGGACCCTGCTCTCGACCCTCTCATATATCCCTAATCACAGCCAACCACAAACAGTCTGTTCATAAGTCTTTATTAGCCTCTGGAGAGAAAATAATGTTCTAACAGACCTTAATAATACTAGACACTAATAAAGGAGATCTTTCGTTCAAAATGGACTGACTCCGCTGCATGTATGACACATAACACTAAAGGCTGGAAACGTTAAAGTTTGTTTAAATGTCATCTATATGTTTGCAAGCACAATGCTTTATCTACTTACCGGTAGATCAATTCATGTAGTCTTTGGTGGTGGGCTAGTACCAGATGGTAAGGGCCACTTACCTTTGCTGACACTCATGCAGCAGAAGTGCTTTAAAGTGGGGCAAATGCTGCAAAAGTGGGTAGCTTGAGGCTGCATGTATGTCATTTGGCGACTGCGGACCTTAAAGCCGTGTGTGTGTATGTATGTATATAGGTGTGCCTATATACATACATGCATATATTTCCACTATGAGTCGTAGTTCCTCAAACTATAGCTCTCTATCACAGTTACTAGAAAATAGATGTTTAGAATATTGTGACAAGCTCAACATGGCTAAATGCCTAGGAGCAGATAGAGAACAGAGACGTCTGTCCTATGATGTATTCTTCCCGTGGCTAGAGGGATATGCTTACTCTTTCTTATCGGTTAGGGCTCTGTAATGGTTTAATCCAGGTGATCAGCTCCCAATCAGCCTAAACTGATATAATGTAAGGAGAAGCCTACAACCATGGAGCCTCTCTATCTGGGAAACCTGCTGGACAGTAGCTGCAGACATGTTTGCTAACGGGCCGCATCTGATTTGATAAAAGGAAAGGGATTAGAAAGACCATTATCTGATGTAGATGATGCCCTGTAAATATATCCAAACAATGAAAAACAAATTGAACATTTGCCGAGTTAAAAAAAAATACACTTAATGTATCTACAGATTACTGCTCGTAAAACAGGTTAAATATAATGTAACTACTGAACTTCTTCATGGTTGATTTATAGAAAATGTATAGTCAGAAAGTTAATGTTTTGTTATTTTAAAGAAGGTAATCCAACTTTTAGCATACCTGTGACATCATTCAACTTCTGTGGTGGATCTGTGACATCATTACAACTTTTTCGTGTATCTATGATATTATTCTGTGGTGTAGATTTAGATTGTTAATATGTTCTGCAGCATAGCTGGCAGCCTGCGGGCCATATACCCGGTGACATCTCTATGGTCTGCATGTAACAGTTAATCTTATCACATTAAAGGGGAGCTGGTTACACTTTTACACTTACAGTTCATAAATTTGTTTAGCAAAACTGTCTTTAGCTTGTGATTTTTGTGTATGGATAGCTGTAAATATTTGAAAGATATTTTGTTTACATGTGAGGAGCTAGTTAATGTTGGGAACGGCTAGATCGGGGGCAAAAGATGTTGTGGAGTGATCCCCTTTCTCACCACCCCGCATACCTTAACAAAGGTTGCCAGGGCCGATCAACTTCCACCAAAGAAAAGTAGTGATTTCACAACAGGTGAAGGAGGGTTTATTGGGGAGGAATAACTGTGCAGAGCCTGTGAATAGGTTAAGTAAAGATGGCTACTCTCATGGCACACAAATGAGTTGGCATTTGAATGAATATGTCGTGGTTATTTTAATCTATAAACACATTTACTTGTGGGTCCAAACAGCATTAACTACAGCAACAAATAAAAAGACCTATTTGAAACTTACCATGCCCTGCATAAACACAATGACTGGTTCATTTATTGAATCTAAAGCATGTTAGCTTTTATTTCTATAGACCAGTTCTCTGCATATCGCCGGGACTACATGCAAAGGCAGACAAATTCGACATAACATAAAAGTGAGCCCTAGACACCAATTTCACGGGAACCTGCCAGATTGGACGAATGGCCCATTGTCTGGGTATTTAAACATATTGTAGTGCGTTTCCCCATTTACAAAATGTTCCCAGTGTCCAGACAAGCAAATGGGTTGTGGACTCAGTGATCGTCAGATACTAGCCAAGAGGCTGAGAGGATCCCATTAGTTTACTTTTACCTGAATGGGGTTTAATCATTAGGGTGGAGACATCTTTATCTGTGAATTTCTTAGCAAGATATGATAATGGGAATCAATTGTCCTTGTCTTTGATGTTTACAAAACAAGCATGTGAGACACAAGATGTTGAGCTGAAGGCACCATGCATGCAGCCGTTTATTATCGTGCCTGAGTAACAATACAGCTACTGGATTTAACCCTTTATGGGCCGGCAGGATGCTCAATGACTTATGGGCTCAGAATAAAACCACGTTACTGCTTGTAGCAGCAGAGTAAGTAAAGTAAGGTATGGAATCTTAAAACTATAGTAAAGTAGATGTAAATGAAGTGAGAAATTAAACTGTAAATGAAATAAAAAAATGTCATCTACATGTAGACTTATTTCTTGCGAGGATTGCAATACAAATGAAACCATACATTAACATTTTATGTCAACTAATTCTTCTCATATAAGAGTGATACAAACCGCCACGCATGATGTCTCGCATTGTCGGACTCTGTGTAGACGTTGAAAGCAAGTTGGTTCCCAGCTCAGTCACACATGGCACACTCGAGCCTGTAGTCCGAGGCAGGTGCACTTACAGAGACTTCCAGCTCTCCGAATGGATCGCTCCTCAAATGTCTCACCAAATGTGAACAGACCACGCATTATGCGCTCAAGCTGAATTACCTTACATAGCAGGCTATGAAAGAATTACAACCCAATAAAAATATAGTTATTTGCAATGGCACAAGGGGGCTGTTAAACCATTGTCAGATACGTATGAAACATATATAGTCCCACAGCTTGCTGTAACAAATAATTTAGTTTACTGGGTGATGCAGTTGCGAAGCATGATCACTATTAGAGAATGTGACTTCATTTTTAATGATAACCCTGTAGTCTCTGTATTTCCCTATCTACCTAAATTTAACAAAAAATCCTCTACTCTCCTATTATTGCAGACATTGGATGTATAAGGGAAGGCCTTTCTAAATTTGTTGATTATCATCTCCTTTAAAGATTGGACTTTATTCTTCTTTATCGCAATGCCCATGTCCAAACTGATGACTAGGATGTAAGTGCATGCAGATTATGGACCAAAACTGCTGCAGGAGCGAAAGTATCAGTTAGTATGCAGTCCTATCCTGATACTGGCCCACCAGGCATTTGCCTAGTGTGCCATGTGGCCAGTCCAGGCTTGGTAATGCCAGTTTCATGCAGGGCCATCTTATATCTAAAGAGGCCAGGGCAAGCTTTTCCTAACAAAAGCTTGGGCCCAATGCAGCTGCCCCTTTTGCACCATGTGGGTTGGGTTCAAGCTCTAAAATATGAAACCCTTGGAAGCTTGCTCTTATCTTCAGAATAACAATATACCTCTTCAATGGAAATGGTAATTTGTTTCAGCATAAAGCAGGCAATGGTGAGGACCGAAACGTCACTTGCTTTATGCTGGAATAAATCACCATTTCCATTGAATGCGGGTGTGTGGGAATATACCTAGTATTGTATAATGTCGGGTATAAATATGAGAATAACAATATGCTTTCCCATACAGACTGAAATTCCTCTACTATGCCAACCTCTAGCACTTCTGCTCAGGGGAGGACTAGCACCTCTTGGTCCATGGAGCTGCTGTGCTATCATCTCAGGACCACATACCAAATCATTGTAGTACCCATTAAGGGTCAAGTTGGGCAAACACTGCTTAGAGAAATTGAGAGGCACTGCTTTGGAGAATTTGGGCCAGCTTGGGGGGGAAATTACTCACGTCTACTGGAAAGCTATCTCTCAGCAAATAAATGCTTTCTTGCCTTTTCCATTTGGACTATGACACTATTAAACGTTTGGCACACTTCTGCCCTTCTTCAGATTTTCCTAAAAGATTTCTTCAAATTGGGCTGCCTACTCATTGTATATTCATATGTACCCTCTAGTAGATTGTTAATCTTTGTGTAAGACATATTAGAATATCTTTAATACAAATATTATTTAGGTATTCCACTAGTAGATATTAACGTTCAGTCATTTTATTAACCACTCAAATATATTAACATCTTGGTCCAAATGATACTTCTGTGAGTGGGAGTCAAATGAAGCCTCAGGGTGTAGTTGTTTTGTAGTGATATGAAAAAAAGTCTAGTTTTTGTCTACGGCGATATTTCACTTGGATAAGTAATTTTTCAGGAATTTCTCTTATTTAAAGTTAACTACACCTGAGATTGTGAACATGGATCCCTAATACACTATATAACTTGGCAATAGTTAGAAAAACTGTTTTTCAAGCATGATAACAAAGTCATGAAGAGGTTTCCTTTATTTGCCACATATCACTAAACCCACAATTATTTTTTCACGTCCCTATATTTTATTATTTTAAGTTTACGTTTTATCTTTATTAAAGAATATCCCCATCTTTTATTGATTAAATATCTATATTCTGGTTACCCCCATTAATATTCCTTTCTAGTGAAGCTCTTTAGACGTTTATATTAACAAAGAGATTATCCTAATTAACTAACTGATGTCTGGCGTTCACGTATTTTCATAGTCAATTGTGTACCTCGGGCTACTAGTGGTTTTGCGTATACAAAGTAATGATATCGTGTTTGCTAAGCACCCTCAGATAGTCTGTGCTGATAGACTGATAGGTAACAGTTTCAGTAGCACAGCAGACAGTGGAAAGACTGGACAGCCACAGGCCAGACATAGTGGCCGAGCCCTGTACTGCTTAGTCTTATCACATTAATCACTAGCCGACTACAGAATACAGACAATAAGCCACTAGAAGCAGACAACTTGCTTGGCTATTCAGTGGGGTGTGAGCATTTGTTATGTACATGACATTTACTTTCAAATGGATGAATTGATGTTTAATGCTTAGAAGTAGCAACTTTTACTTAACAAGAGGAATTCATTGTTCTAGTACACTTTCCTTTGCGTCGTACCCTATAGTCTCTTCAAACTATTAAGACACCACTTACAGCATCTTGAACAAGTCATAGCAGTGCGTTTTCACCTTTGTTGTTGATTTACCTTTTGGTATACTACAAGTTTTTTAGTCTCAATCACTGGTCTTAAATTACATTCTTATTTATTAATGTAAGTGTATTCTATTTTTTTCTGTAAATGCCTTGGTCTGAGCCCAATTATTAATACTATACATAGATACACAAAACAGTAAAAGATCAGTGCACACCCAGCAAATACTAAATCTAAAAGCACCTATCTGAGACATAAATAGTGGGGATTACGTCACACTTTATAGCCATATATTGCGTAACCCCCCCACACACTACATCACCCTATTTTGGTGAGTCCCATCTGATTCTAACATGCCTATGTTGCTTACCAAGGAGTTGAATCAGTGGGACTGCGCTGCGTTTTAAGCCCCTGAGACTCTCATGTAATATAAAGCCCTCTCTGGACACCATTAATGAGGCACCTGTGTGGTAAGAAGGGCGCTAAGGTTTGGTCAGAACCTGCAAATATGCACAACAAATACAGAAAGGGATCCGGGGTGCTGTTGACCAACATGCACACAAAACAAAGCAAAAGATTTGCGCACATACTATTTATTCTTCCCATTTCTCAAAAAAAACCCCAAAACATTATTTAACATACTCAAGGCCAAGAAAGATGTGTTAATGTTTCTCAGTTCAATGTATATTTGGCTGAAACTATGTGAAAGACACATATTCCCTACATGAGGATGTGCAAATCTTATAAACAAAGGAGCCTGGCACAAGAACATGGATAACCACTCTGGCACTGGGAACGCCAAGTAGTCTGAAACAATGTGAATTTGGAGTGCAGATAAGAAACATTCGGCTAATCTAGTCTGCCTGTTTTCCCTAAAGTCTCAGACCTTCATCAGTCCTTGGTCTTGTCTTAGATTCAGGATAGATTTATGATTATCCCATGCATGTTTAAATTCCCTCGCTGTATTAGTCTCTAAAACCTCTGCTGGAAACATCTACCTCAGAAGTCATTTCCATTATGGATGTCATGGTTGCTTGACTTAAGTGACCGGTTTGTTAAAAAATATACCATGATGGTAAAACATTAAAGGTTATATTGCTTTAAGTGTCACTACATGACTTTGTTGGCAATCTTTTTTTTTTTAACATTTATCATTAACATGGCTTGAAAAAAATGTTGTTTTTTTTCTAAAATCATATTCCACATCTGGAATTGGGTGGTCAAAAACTAAGCAGCTTTTGCTACTCCGTCAAACCAAGTTTGCAGATCAACTCATGGGAAACCCAAGGGAGCAGACATTAGCAGCAACCTTGTCTACTGAATTGGCATAGCCCAAGGCTAATAACTATCCACAGGCAAAATGAGCGAATTGCACAGTGAGACAAACTAAGGGGCTACTTTTTTGAGTCTCGCCATGCTAAATGTAGACGGGTTAACAATAGGGACCAAAATAACATGTTGTTTTAGGCACTGGGTTTTCATTTATATTGGTCCATAAGATGGGTTCTAACACATCTGTTGAAGAGCAGGGTGAAAATGTGTGCAAAGTAGCACTTTACCGGCATGAAAAATGTCACCAGCAATGCACGGCTCCCTTAAAAGTGTTTGCATAAATAGAACAATGCTTAGTGTTTCTATTCTCTAAGAAATAAATCAGAATACAGCTGGAATCAGACAGGGAATAACAAACAGCAAACAACCATGAGTGCTCTGGGGCAGGTGTTCAAGGTGTAGGGAAATTTGGGGAGATCTCAGACTGCCAAGTAGACCACAATAACTAGTAGAAAGCCGAGTGCATTCCTTGTGTTCTGTCGAAAGGTAAGGTAAATATTCCCCCCTGGGACATGTAAAATGGAAAAAAAAAATATGACGGGCGGGGGGGGAGTTCTGTCCTGCAACATAGTGGTTTCATTGTTAACTACCGCTACTACCACCACACTTCCAATCATACTGTTCCACTTTCCACAAAAATGAGGTGGGTGCAAACAAATAGTAATTATGAGGAAAAGTAGTGTGACCACACACAAACGCTATTAACTTTATTGCAACCCACCACTCTTTATAGGTTCTGTAAGTGGCTTTATTCAGTGTTTGCCCAGCATATGTTTTCATGCCCCTTTGCAAGAGATTTTTTTTTCCACTGGAGAATGCGCAAAAGAGGGCAAAAGTGTGTTATTAATACTAAAATCCCTTTTCATCTCATTCTAGTCTGCTTGCTTCTGTTTTTCTGATTTGTGACTGCCAAAAGCAATGGTATCAGTTGCCAAGAAATTCCATCTACTGTGAAGGCACGTCGATTACACTCCCTCTGCTTTCAATGTCTCCTGAATGTTGGAGCTCCGTTAAACTGAAAAAACAAAACTTCACTTTTCTAAACAACCCACCAAGATCTGAAGCCACGAGGGACTCTGATCAAATTGCCCAACAAGAAGAATTAAGCTGGTCCTTCAAACCCCTATTTCATGTATTAATAAATGTCATACTAAATACTGGCATTCCATCATGCATTCAAAAACTAAATGAGGTATCATTTGCTGTGCTATTTCTTTTGTTCCTGCTCAGGAATAGTCTGTTGTGCTGTGCACCTGCAACTATCTTGTTTTATTAGAAATACTGCATGAATTAATCATATATTTTTGTCTTAATTAACTCATTTTTGGGTTTCTTTCTCATTATTTGTTTTATGAGACTGGCTACCTAAATGTATAGCGTCTTAATCACACCTCATCCCACCTCATCGTGTTTTACTCTATAGACTCAATGTGTGATAAACAGTTTGATGTGTACTCCGTGACTGGGGAGCAACACCTCTCTGTCTGAGTGAAATTATACGGCACCTTTAATAATACCAAGAACAAAGGGAATCAAAGGAAGTTATGGAGATGGGCAGGAGATGGGCTTATAGATGTACAAAACAAGGCATCATTTCAAACTACAGGGCTCCTGGGAAATCTTGAGAATGGAAAGTTAGAAGGTCTTCTCCCAAGTTGGGTTTCTAATAATACATATTACTTTTGTCACTGAAAATGCCCGTCAGATGACTTAGAGGTTTTGAAGGTCATTTTATAAAAGGTATAGCTAGTGCGCGGAGCTATAAAATGTAGGATTATGTAAAAATGACAAATCTATGTTGAATTTAACAACTGCGTTCTCTTAGGATTCTGTTCATTAGAACCAGGGTTTAGTAGCCAAGTAAAGCCAGATGAGGTCCCAGTAAGCAATGTAGCTAGCAGTGACCTTTATAAATGTAACCCAAATGGCTCTATCAATGAAAACTCAAAACAAAATGTTGTTGTGTTTGGAAATACAGGGATCCAAACTATGACAAGTCTAAGATGTTACAAAGGAGTGAATTTAGTAGGATTAGTTCACTTAGGAGAACGTTTACAGTGTGCTATTTAAGCTCATCGAGTCCATTAAGCATTATGAAGGTCTAACCTCAAGATGTGTTTCCTGCATGAACAATAGAGATGGCACAGTATAATGCTTTGGTAAATTAGTAAGATGTCTTTTAAGAAAGCATGCTGATAAAACAATGCATTAATCAACACTCGCCTAGCTCTTCTTGCATGTGAAACTCACGTGGTCCATGTGAGTTTCACTTCTGAAAAGAGCCAAGCTAGTACTGGATAATGATGTGACATGGATTGACCCCAAAATGAAATCACAACTCTCCTGAATACTCTCACTTTAACAAATAAATCCCAAAATAAATGGCAACGTAGCCCAAGCTTCTCAGTGGCAGTATATTTGGTGGTTAGGCAGTCAACATCTAGTTAGCTATAAGCAGTTAGTTGCATCATAAGTGCATATAGCCACTCTGTCTGTCTCATTGTCCATTTTACAATGCCATCTGTCTCAGCCAAATCAACCATGGTATCCGTTCTCATCCTCTGACTGTTCTGAAAACGCTCTTGGATCCCATCTATAATTGTACCCACCAAGGTATACACTGGTTTATAAAGAATTTGGAAGGAGATTTTCCGTTGAACATTAAATACGGCGTGGTATACAGTGAGGTAGTACATAAGTGGTAATATGTGTTTTCGTCTTATTCACACAATGCTAACTTTATATGTTTATACTCAATTATGAATTATCATGACCACACTGCAAGGGTGTATATATATTGTTGAGCTGTGCTTTCCTATCCCTCACACTTTCACTAGTCTACTGATCATTATGAAGGCTGATGACACGTGTTCTTTTGTGTAATGCAATGTAGCAACATACTTTATTTGTATTTTTTTGGGGAAGAGTGCCAAACACAATTAACCCCTTAATGACAAAGCCCGTACATGTACGGGCTCAAAATGCATTGTTTTCAATGGGTTTAGGGGCTGCCCATTGTCCTTAAGGGGTTAAGAAGTCAGCCAGAAGTCAGCCTAGGTTGGGTGTAAGTGTCTCTGCGTCACAGCAGGTGTTCTCCAACTAAGCTGCTTTACAATAAGTGTTTTTCTGTTTTCATCATTGGTTGCAAAAAGGACAGTCTCCGCAGACATCAGCA
>VKOC01000003.1:17416322-17512974 GCA_009364415.1 Spea multiplicata | reverse complement strand
CCCCCCCCCCAAAAAAAAAAAACTTACCGGTGCTTACTCAGAAGCACCGATAAGTTGGTCAGGAGGATCCAGACCTGGATCTTAGTCTCATAGTCAGACCTATTTGATAATAAGATGACCCTGATTATAAGATGAGGGGTATTTTTCAGAACTGCCTGAACCAATCAACAGCAATAATCCCAGTTATCATATATATTCAGCTGATCTATATCTGTCAATATGACCTGCCAATTGTTGGGTTTCATGAAAGGTTGTTTTGTACGACAAAAAAAAATACTACAAAGATTTTAAAAAACCCAGCAACTTAGAAAATAGTTTAAAAAACACAAAAAACAGTGGTATCATTATATATCGGCTGATAGCATTACTATTTTACAGTTTGTTTTTAACGTCTCTTAATAAATTCCTAACAATAGTTGTCCTAGGCAACATATGCAACCTGGTACCAAAAGAGCATTATTTTGGTTGGTTAGAATTCTTCAATTTGCAAAATTGCTGAACACACAAATTCTCACTCCTATAATATTTCATTGGCAGCTTGTATAAATAAACAGTGACCCAAGGGCTCAGGACACGACTTCCTCCATATCAAGAACTGAACATTTTTTATGTTTTGTTGACATAGGTTTGGAGAACAGGATATTTTGCGGTATTTCAGTGACTTTCTACTGTAATAAATCCAAGTCTCTCATTAGCAGGAGTAAGGTTTAGATCACTGGTGCACAACTCCTGGCTTAGGACTTCAAACAGGTCCTGGTTTGACTGCAGGTATCTTCCTTTCGGGAAGGATGCACAGAACTTCTAGCCTCTAGGGCTGGAGTTATACACCACTGGGTAATGTAATGGTTGGGAATGATTATGGATGAGCAGACACATAAGAAATATATTGGGAGACCGTTTTTAAAATCTGAATTTCACCTGGCTGCTTTTCCTCGTCTGCAATGCATGGAGACAGAGTGTCTAGTAGTCTGATGATGGATTGCCGAGTCCTAACACTCGGGATTATTACATTTCCTATTCTCCCTCCAACGTAACTCTTACTGGCCACTGTTGAACTTAATTAGCACCCAGGGTCTCAATAACTATAAATTTACTCAGAAATCATGTAAAATATGACATTTTTAAATGGATACCAGTTCCCTGGAAAATGTCAGATTTTTTTTCCCCAATTTCTTTTTTTTTACTCTATTCAATTTAACTGCTTTGTTTCAGAGCATCTAGCAATTTCAGCGTGAAGGTGACTGCAACTTTTAGGTTTTTTTTGGTGTTTTTTTTTTTTTTTTTTTTTTTTTACTTTCCACAGGAAAGGATGTATCTTCTAAAAAATCGTCTATTTTACGCGGCTCTGATCATTTAAACTTGAAAACAGGACTAGTGAGTCTCATAATACTAAAATTACTGTTATGATGCATACATTCCAAATAGTAGCCGACCGGCTGAGGTTGCTCACAACTTTTCTTCTGGTACTTGTTATTAAATTAAAAGAGAGGGGAGAGAAAATGGATTTAGTAATTTAGTTTGTCACAGCATTGAGCTATAAAGTAAGTTTCACAGAGTGTAAATAATGGATTCAGAATTCTCCGTTCTTGTTCGGTGCTGGCCAGAGCTGCCAATCCAAAGTTATGTGAAATATTTATGCGATTCCGCCTTGTATACAGCGTTTAGAAAGTCGGATCCCAATCACTCGTAGACCTGCATTTTACATAGCAGGAGGCGCATTGTTTAGCTGCTGCTAGCGCTACATTTAGTAATTACATTGCTGATGTCTGACATACACAAACGGCTTAATTAACTTTACTTAAATAGTCACTGCGCATCGAACGGGGGAAGAAAGTAACAGGTTTTCTAAGTAAACAAGCTGCAGTGCCAAGCTTCGAGTCTCTGATTTGATGCATTTTCAAAATATTCTAATAAAATAGAAATGTTTCTTTTGGTGATTGAGAAGTTTAATCGGGCGGCGGAGGGCTGTTTGTGGACCCTGTGTCGTCCGTAAATTAGCATTTTTCTAAATGTCTGAATCACTTAAGGGTATTAGCTGCCCCTTCCCCCACAAACATGCTAACTAGTTCAGACAAGTCATGTAAAACAGGCCTCTGGGCTAAAGGCTTCCAGTTAAGCAATCAGTCACCAATTTATGGTTCTGGAACTTTTAATGATTGAAAACATATTCTCCTCTACCTCCAGCTGAGCTCGTTGACATACTATTCCCGTGACAAGCTGAAGACATTTTTATTCAAAGCATATTCTATGGTATCTAGAAAACCAACCCCACAGAAAAGGTGTTCAGAGTATGCATACTCCAAATTATATGTAATTAGAACATAGGACTGGAATTCTCCTTTAAGAATGGATGGGTCACTGGCATGTCTACCATTTTTTTTCCAAGCAGAGAATACCTTTTATGGAAGATATTTATACAACTCTTATAATATTTTTAAGTCAGAAGCCATGGTTGTTTTTAGTGGCTTTCTGTGTGTAAGCTAACCTGGGATACACCGAGTTACTGGCCATGTGTATTGGTTTGTTGCTTGGACAGTGTAACTGGGAGAGTAGATAAACCACACATCTAAGACCTGAGAGTTTCTGAATGTGCACAGGTGGTTTACTTTCCTGAAATAGATGCTGTTTTGAGGCGCGTCTTGGCTTTTTCACTGATTAGATGTCTGCACCTGTTACCGGTGTCAAGTATTCTTTACAATCCCTGACATCAAATCCTAATGTTCACATACTGTGAAATTTTATTACAGAATCTTAATATGCATAGTAATGGTAACATTTGTGGGCGCTGGCTTTTGGGAGTTGAAATCATGATCTCCTGAATTGCCACAATAGCCATACTGAACGAGTAGCATGACACGTGCCTAGGGGCTAAACATCTACTAATGCCCACAAGAAAAGCGTTCCGATCTGGAACGTGGTAAACACGTTGACTGATTCAGCCTTCTTTTACGAAGCAGAAGTAGAATACCATTCGTGGTCATGTCAGGTTATTGCCCCTGTTAAATTGAAACATAGGCTTCCAGTTTCCACAATTGCCATTTTCCATTTGTCTCGTCGTGTATTTATTTTACTTGCTGAAATGAGTTGTCAGCACAGAGCCATTGTTTTTCATATTATTGTTGGACAGAGTGTAGAAATGTACAGAATTTTTCATGTCTTCCCAGTACAGGCTGTAACAACACAGCTGCGTTTGTATACTTGTGTTTTTATTAAAATGTTGTGTATGTTCCCTTTGAATTTTACAGCAAAGAGCCTAATGTAGACAAACATTATTCCGTCTCTTCCGGTCTGCCTGGAACCAAAATGGTTCTGCGTATTAGCTATACTTTGGGTTATTTTTCTTTTGGCAGGGTAGCTGTCATTTAACCTTTTTTCCTTTAGTGTTGATTAGAAAAACGTAATCTGTAAGTAGTGTGTGTGTTTTTTCTTTGTCATCAATTTGCTGGATCAGCTACATGTTTTTTGTAGCAATTCTTTTAAAGCCACGATATACAAGAAAATGTTTAATAACAATGGTGTACAGTGGCCATTTAATCTGCTTTTTCATTCTTTCTGTATTTATCAGCCTTTAATGGCGCTTATTTATAAAACGTGATGGGAAAGATACTGAAATACTTGGTCTTGCTGGATGGAATGCACAGGGAGTAGATTAATGATTGAATGAGCGCATACTCCGTGCTCCCCTCCACCCCTTTTTCTCCCCATCCTGTATTTTTTATTTTTTAATATTATATATTTATTTATTTTTTGAACCCCCCCCTCCTTTTTTCCCTCTCTCCTTCCCTTTCGGCCCAACCCTATTCCCATTCCTACCAGGTTCTATTTGCATCTGAACTCAGACATTAGCACTATGAAACTTTAGAGCGCACGAACCAGGCTCTTTCGGTTGACAATTTTTGTCTTGTGCCTATTAAGGCTGTACATTAGCTCGCTTGGTCTGTATACCCTATGCGATACCTTCCCAACCTCGATGTTTGGCTTATTTTGTGGTATGTTCTGATTAGTTGTGTGCAGCCACTTCCTTTTTGTGGTTGATGTTATAGGTAAATGTTGCTCATGTGTTGCATCAGTATAATCATAATAATGCTTAGTTGGGGAAACACCAGCATATTTGTCAGCGCAAATCTTTGCATTGTGTACTGGACCAGATCAGGAATGGTACAATCCATCACTATCGTATACAATGTTCTTCATATAGCTAATTGCCATAAAATATACGAGAAATCTGTTCCCACACATACAACTTGCAAAGTCTGATACCCATTGAACTTTAGTTTTGCTAGGTTTTTTCCTTTTTTTAGATTTGGAGGGGAAGTGCTAAATTGTTAAAGAATCCTACATACCTGATATTGATAAAGAATTGTTTATAGGTAAGAAGTATTTTATGCACATTATGCAGCATTTTAAACTGGTAACTCTGTCCCCTTTATAAGACCTAGGCCCATAGACTAAACAGGCTACCTCAGAGTGTGCCCTACATTAATATAAATACTATCTTTTCTTTTGATCTGAAACCATTAGTAAGTAACTTTTAATAGAACCTTGTATGATCTGTAGCATACTTTAAAATATGGACCTCAAAGCCTGTGAGTTGATTTTTTTTACATGGTTTTTGTTGTCCATACAAACCAAAATAACCTTTAATAATTTTTTCTGTGTTGAGTTTTGACAATATTTTAGCTAGGGATTGTGTATTTTGTGCTATAATCATGTTACAGCCCGAAAAATAAGGAAATTTAAGCTGGTGCGTCTTAAATGCATGACCGATAACAGCTAGTTACACTGCTAAACAGGAATATTGTAGTGTAAACAATAGTTTGTTTATGGCGAGGCTAATCGTTTCACATCTGTCGCTGCTTTTTGTCATACTTGCTCGAATTCTGTTGTATAACAATAGATATAAAATATTTAACAATAGCAGATAAATATACACTTGCGAGCTCACACAGATATCGATCTGGAGTAAGGTGCACCTGTAGCCTGGCTGCAATATTAACAGGATAGGTGGAATAACAAACATTATAATCATATGTCTATTTAAATATACGGTACTTGGGAACAAAAGGCACGCTGGATATAACTACCTTAATAAAAAATAATAAAAAAAAAACTATGGTAATTAAAAAAAAAAAAATAGAAATCGTTTTTCTAGTTTTCTAGTTATTAACATGGAAGTTTCCTGTCCCAAGTGTAAATGGAAATCACTGGTCCACAGTGTGTGGTAATGAACCAAGATGAGCATCGCTGATTCCCACAAAATATTCTACTTGGCCATTAAAACCTAGATTTATAATGCCAAAGTTGATCTAATTATACAATTAGGAATTTCCAAGGTAGGAAGATCGCTAAAATACTATAAATGCTTCATTTTGCTTAATAAACCGAAGCTTGAGAACATCACGAATGCCTTTTGGATATTGTTGTAAGAATTCTCACAGAAATGTGGAAATCTCATCTGTCCTAATTCTGATGGGGGTTCACAATAATGGCGCTTCACGCCTTGCGTGGTTAGCCCCGCCTCCCCACTCGCATCAGTCACTGGGGAGGGCGGGGAGACTTGGGGCTGGGCGGGGAGTGTGTTGGCTGGGAGGTGACAGCTGGGAGCTCACATCGTTGTACATCACATCGAAAGTGTTTTTTGTTTTTTTTTTGTTCTGGGGGCCGTTTCTCCTAGATGTGTGAACCAAGTCCTTATTGGGGAAATAAATTGTATCTTGTTCACCCAAAATGATAGATGCACCATATAAACGCTACTTTTATGACATTCTTAATACATAGACATTGATATGTAGTTGGTCCTACTTTTGCAGCTATAGTGGCTCCCACTCTTCTCCACAAGATTTTGGAGTGTTGGAATTTTTGTCCATTCATCCGGTCGAGCATTTGTGAGGCCAGTCAAGTTCTTCCACACCAAACTCCCCATAGAACCATGTCTTATGGACCTTGCTTTGTGCACTGGGGCACAGTCATGCTGGAATAGAAAAGGTTGTCCCGAATCTGTTGCACCAAGGCTGGAAGCATAGTATTGTCCAAAATGTCTTGGTATGCCGAAGGGGACATAGCTGCTACAGCTGCAAAGGGGAGACCAGCTACATATTAATATCTATGTATTTAGGATACAATGTCATAGATGTCCCTGTTAGTGTAATGGTTGGGGGTCCCAATACTTTTGATCATACCGTGTATATTTTAAAGCAAAATATCTTGATGCTTTTGAAATAGAATTTACTCTCAGGCTTAACAGGGATTCAGGGGTCACTTCCAGGGACATAAGCCTCAGTCAGAGAGAATGTACCCTGAAATAGAAGCACATCCGGGGTCTCTATGCAGCACTAAGTACACACTAACATTTAGCAGACACAGAGAATACAGCCAACAAATGTGCTACATACAGGTTTATGGAAACTAACTTAAAATATAATTGGTGTGTGGCAAGACCGTGATTGTTGGGATTAAATCTAGGGGTAGAATGGTTACTCTGTATTACGGATGCATCTTTTCTGGTCTGTGCACAGGCTAATGGGGGCGCTATGTTGGAACAAGAGGTCATGATCTAAAACTGGAGGATGAGGTTTAGATGTAATGTAAGTTTTGCTGTACTGAGAAGGTAAGATACTGTAAGTGGAACAGCTTCCCTTCAGACGTGGTGTTGATGCTAATACAGTGGGGACATTTAAACATGTATGAAATAGGCATAAAGCTATCCTTAATCTAAGATGAGACCAAGGATTGGTTAAGGTCTGAGCCTTTACATCAGGAAAAATAGGTAGAAAGGTTCTTATGACACATTCTGTGTTTTTATATTTCTATGTAAAATAAAGAATTAAGCTTGTGTGATTTGGCCGGGTAAAATACGAGGTAATACAACAATTTTCAGAATAAAGCCATCTATGTGTGTGTTGGAAATGGGAATGCACATTGCGTTTCTTGCTTCTTTAAGTAAATTGGAAACAAATTTCTTGCTAATGCCTTTTGGATTTCTTCCCTGGAGCAGTGTGGATGGATCAACAGAGAATTCTTCTGTAAAAATAGTTTTGGTTCTTTTTCCTTTTCCGCATTAATTAAATTGTTTTTGGCTGGAGATGGAAAATCAGAATATCTAATTTTCTTACACTCCTGGTGATAAGAAGTCTCAGCTGCTTCATTTCTACTCATCTCAAGTGTATGCTACTGGCATGGTTTTGTAGTACAAAGGTTAAAAAAAAAATACTTTTTATTCTCCAATTGTTTCTGGCCTTACTAAATTATAGGAATTTTCTACATTATTTTTTGACTGGTATATTGATCCTGTTCAGTGAGCCGTGTGGTGTGTTTTTCATAAATGAATATATACGGTATGTAGCACGCTGGGCGAATGCCTGGTGAACTGCCGCCTCACCAACTATATTACCCTAAACTACTTATACGTATGGAAGGCTCCGAGGAACCGTATTTCCCCTAAGAAAATATGCTGCTGTCTCCATAGGTCTTGAAGCTTCCTTCTAATACAAACAAGACTCTTTGTATGCTTTTTGGATGTGAACAAACTGACAACTACTGTGTTTTTTTCTTTATATATATATAATAATATATATAATTTGTTAGTTAAAAAATGGTTAAACAGTAAAATATATAACACGCGCGAACGACTCCACTGCAAAGAAGTTTTTGGTTAGTTTTAACCATTTCACGTCATGACCACAGCTGTATGTGCTGTTTAACAACTCGGGGGCTTAAAGGTGACATTATATATCATATTGTATACATGACCTGTCTGGGACATGCCATTCTGTTCCTGACAGAAAGCATCTGCCGGACTTTCTATACACTTTTCTGCACAGCAGTGCTCAGGAAATATACTTGTAAATGGCTTCCTGTATTGTTCAATCTTTTTTTTTCTCTCTCCTGTATATGTATCCCCCCCTCCCGGACTCTAGTAAATTATTATGTTTCGTTATTTGTTGGAACCGTAGGGTGCAGGCTGTCTCTCTCTTGTCGAATGTTAATGTTTTGTGGTAGAAAGTTGCAGCTGAAAATACAGTACAACTGCAAATTTCTACTGACTTAATTGCAGCTTTATTCCTCCTCATTATCCCCTGACAAGTACCAATGATGCCTTGACTTCCTTGATAACATAGGAATCTGCGCATGATAATGGCCATTAACTGGTTTGACAGGGTGATAACGAGATTACAGGGTTCGCTTTCCCTTTATAAATCTGGGTTGCACACATTTGTTACTGAATCGTTCCTGCTGTGAAGTTGGGACGTTTGTGTTACTGTTTTTTTTTTCCTTCAGCTTTCAGTTATTCCCGGGCGTTTTTACACTATTAACCCCCAGTGTTTGTATCTGAGGTAAACTCTCCTCTTCCTTGTGACACCAATCATAGGTATAACAGTGGCCCCCAATGTTAAGTTGGTGTTTTCATCTAATGGGGAGCGGCTATAATTTCCTGGCTATAATTACATTTTTACCTCTTCTCCAGCAGTTAAAGCGTTAAATTATGCAAATCGAAACTGATGGATCTCTAGAAAAAAGTGAATATCGTGCCGCCCTGTTCTGGGGGTGGGGGGGCTGCATGGTTTATACATGGTTTATACATGCATAAATCTGATTTCTCCCTGTAGACTTCTGCTTGGATAGCTCTGTAAAAATCATATTTCAATCAAACTGCTTAAAAGACATGTCCTTGATTGAACTATACAATATGCGGGGCCAGCTTGGCCATTCTAGCTGGTAAACTGGCCAGGGATGGCCCCTTTGCAATGATTAGTGAATTCTGGAAGCTCAAACCACAGCTTTCCTGCAACCTTAAAGAAGAAGAATCACCCTAATGGAGTTAGGAATACCTAAATGTAATTATTGTAACTACTTTATAGTTTGAGTCTTGCTATTAAAGTGTTGCAGTTCTTTTGGAGGCATTTGGTTTATAATTAAGAATAAGTGCTATTACTGCAGCTGAAATCTGTGGCAAGGGTAGCATAACAATTAGTTTCTGTGTTTCTAAAATTAGTTCCTTCTTAACATGCTATTGGAAAGACTACAAGCAGTAATATAGGAGCCAGCCCCCCCCCAATCATGTTTTCATTTTCCTGGCTCCCAGGGTTTATCAAGCCTTGCCATACACATAACACATTACAGTAACGCACACACTAACATTCTATGCGCATGTGTGCTAAAACAATACACTAGTACACACACACACACACACACTCATGTTAATGCCATACTGTAATACAAACACCATACACGCTAGCACCACACTCTTATACACATGCGCGCGCACGCTGAATCTGGTACGACAATACAGTAGGCATACGGACTCTGGCACTATACTCACACATATATTATTCACACATACTCTGATACTACAGTATGCGCACACTGACTCCAGCACTATACATATACACATACACATACAAATACACATGCACACACTGACTCTGACACTATGGTATACATTCACTCACATACACTCCTCTCCCACTCATCTGCTGGCACCCTATGCTTTCCTGCGGGGGAGTGGTGAGGCACGTGCCGTGGGGCACCCAGCAGGGTCACGTAAAGTGCATTATAATGCTACGCCGCGCCCCGCAGGAAAGCAAGGGATATGCCAGGTTCATGATGGTACCCCTGCAAAACCATGGGCACCAGGAAGATGGCTGCTCCAGTGCAGGGGTTTGAGATGGATGGATATATATAATATATATGTGTATGTATATATATATATATATATATATCAACAAAATACCCACAGGAGGATGGCTGCTCAGTGCAGGGGTTTGGAGATGGTATATAATGTGTATATATATAATTATATATCTATATATCAACAAATACCCCAACAGGAGGATGGCTGCTCCAGTGTTAAGCCCATGATTTAAACTTCATGCATATATATTGCACTTTAAGAACAAAAGTTTAAGTTTTAGTTTTTTGTTTTTTTTTCTTTTACATGTAGTCTATTAGCAAAGCTGGGAATGTCCAGGCATTCATTTTATTTGACTGTGTTTATCACTGGAATAACTTCAACAAAAGCCAGCCGAGTAAAGTACTGCAGAATCAGAATGGAATGTATATTGTGCGATGGAAAAGCTTTACATGTAAACCAGATGTCTGGATTCTTTCCAAGTGTAAGGCATGTAGAGAACATAGTAAATTAAAACGTGTCCCCTGTAAGATTCCATTTTTTTTTAGGGTGCTGTTTATTTTCTATAAGTTATTTTAGAATCCAAGCTAAACTGTGGGGGCCTCTAGGTGTTGTTTGATATACCGGTATATTTAATATGTGTATAAGGAGAAAAACTTGCCCAGATAATTTGTGAACACTTTAACAGTCACATATTTAATATAAAAGCTAAAATAAAAAGCGAGCATTTTTGGGTGGACCCTCCAAGATACTTTGTTACCAACATGTACAGTGTATGTTCTGGTATATGTCGTAGCCATTTCATTGAAAAGTCACGACCATGATAGGACATAACATGGCTTTCTCAAAAAGCCAACATAGAACATTCCGAGACAATACATAGTAACAGCATAGCAATGTGGTGTTTAACTTCAATAACTAACAAGTGATTTGGAAAGAACCTAAAAGCTTGGCAGGTGAATGGCCCTTGAGGCTGTCCTGTTCTAATTTTTTCCGAATAATCTGGTGTCCTTGTTCAGCGGGAGCTGACAGCCACAGTTCCAGCACATTCTCCTTCTCCTTATTAATTAGCTGTAGGTCAGTTTATTTTAAGGACAAGTCATGTATTTGGGCCATTACCACCTGTTTGAGCTGATAAAAAAGATTAGCTAAGGGCAAAATTATAAATATGTGATGTTAATGCATTTTATCTATATGGGATCTATGTGTTTTAAATGCTTCTGAATAGCTGTATGAATGTGGCAGTACCCATGATTTGTGCAGCAATGAGTCTCTTGTGTACATTTTCCTATTCCTTTTTGAGTATGCGGGCTATCTTGCAGGAGAGCAAATTTCATCATTTTTAGTCTGAAACCTATAGTTTCATCTGTCCGGCTTCAGTTATTTTTTTTCTAAGCCTCTTTAAAATGCTTGTTTGTTTTCATTCTACGCTACCAATAAAAAGGTGCTAGACGTTTCTTTCACACCTTTTATTACCATAGCGCACTTGGTGTGTTGTAAAAAATATTCAGATGTCGAATGGCATGGAAAATGTAAGTAATGTAATAGTGTCACCTTGGGTAAAGCTGTCCCAAAAGAACGTATGTTACAAACTATACTAATGAACATCCTAGACAAGGATACTCTGGTACCTCCCCACCATTCTAAAAAAAACTAAAAAATACAACTAAGCAATCACACTGCTAGGGTGATGATACTTACAAAGTAGAATTACGTGGAACATTCTATGCGTACTATGGTAACACATACAGTCTGCCGCTGTGTGCCATGTTGGTTGTGTCACTGCATGGGCACTTCACATTGGCACTACGCTTGATCTAGATGCCCCAGGTAGCAGCCATGTTTATATATCTATCTTGGGGAGGAAGCACATTGGTGGAGCGTCACATGTAGCACCACACAGTGTTTGTGTCAACAAACTATCAGTGCCTAATGACAAGTAGATGCAACTGGCAATTAATATGAATTATGCAAAACTGTACACAATGAAATTAACTCTAGGAAAAGATCAAAAATGTTGGTTTCAGTAGAGTAAGTGAAGTGGCACCTTTTGTAAAGTATGTTTGTTTTTTCAACTGCACTGGAAGTCCGATTCTGTAAAATGATGTATTCTTCATTACATTGTGAAATGTCTTGCTGAAGGACTTTGGTTCAAATTGAATGCTTTGTTAACACAATGATTCCCGAGCATTAACGGTCTAAGTGCTCCAGCAAAACCCCATCTGCAAGGTTTACCCCCTGCTTTTGACTATTGTGATTGGCCCCATCCGTGATAAACATAAAAGGTACCTGGGTAAAAAACCACTTCTGTAAAGAGCTGCGGATTCTGCAGGAAAAACACCCAGACTAGATGGGCCAAATGGTTCTTCATCTATTTTTCCCTAGCATTCCACAATAACACACAGAAAACTTAGTCCATACCCCAATGATGCTGGCGCTTGGAAATAATATAAAAGTATTTAATATACACAGCCTACTTAATTTTTTGTGGTTTCTGGTTAGATTTCAGTAACTCGGTAACAAAACCTTTCTTTTTAATTTTTTTTATGCGAGACAAAAAAAACACGTAATTGTTACCCTACAGTCATTTTCTGTGGGGCATTTGACCTTAAATGTAAGGGTTCACCGATTTACTAATTGTTAACACATGTACCACATGCTCAATGGGCCAACACACTATAAACCATATTTACGTTTCAGCAATGCTAAGCAAACGTTTGCCTTTTTCTCTTTAAACTGTCCAGTGAAACTATTTTTAATATATAAAATTCCACCGTTCTTTGCCTTAAGCAACACCTATCCTGTTGTCTACTGATGCCACGTCAAGGAAGTGTTTAAAATACTATTGTAAATGGAATTTAAGCCATACACTGTTACAAAGCTGACATCTGGCACATGAAATCTACTGCAAAGAGATGTAAATTTGGTTGAATTAACCAAAGAATAAATGTATGCGAAAGGAAACTAATAACAGCCTAAGAGTGGCTTTGAAACGTGTTTTTGTCTGAGCATGAATTGGCTGGGGAAACCGATTACAGAATTACTGGAGGAGAATTTAAAAGAGGAGAAAAGCCTGTATTTCTGACAAATGATACATTTGTGTGATTACCCATTCCAAATTGCTATTTTAATTTTTGTAATTCTTACTAAACTGAGCATTATAAAAGTGGTGCTGTGTACTGAAGCAGTTAGAATAGCACAGGCTCAAACGTCCTCAAGTCAACTAAAGTGTGCTAGAATACACACACACTCGGTTATTGTGATCCTGGTTCTAAATCTATATTCTGATACTTCTCTTTTGATCTTGTTTTTGCACAGGGCCATTTAGGGGGGGGGGAGTTAGAAGGCTCTTTAGTACATAGGTAAGATTGGATGTGTTTAATAATAGTGCAGAAAGCCTCGAGTAACCTGACCCAAAGTCCCAGAGGAAGGTGACACTTTGTACATGCAGGCATTAGCGATGAAGTAGACTATTCGCAATTCAATAGCCTTACGATGAAGCTCCGGCTAGCACTTCAGTCAGCTGGATGCCTGCACTTCTGGGAATTGGCTGATTTGCGCCCTGATGGAAACTGTACTTCAGGAATGCTAAAAATATTATTTCTGTGGGCTTTCAAGTTTGCTTAAGCTTCTGGAAATAATGAAAATGTTCCCATCAAAATGCTGGGGCTTTCTTTGTGAGATTATTTTGGGTCTTGCATTTCTGTGACATAATGAAGCTATTCCAGTCTCTCATTGGCATAACATTTCATCTTCCAAGTGTTTGTGAAGACACAAGTAATCCAAAATTGACTAGGAAATATTGTACAGCCCTAGGCCTTCTATATTCACTCTGCCCATTAGTTTAGCATTGTTCTTGTAAGAAGAATCACGTCTGATTTATCTGCTGTTTGTTTCAGGTCCGTTGGAATCATATCTGTTGATCCTATGAGCTGCTGGCGCTGAACGCATCACTTGGTGAGTTTCCTAATTGCTGAGTACCAAGATGATTATGCATGTGCTAAGAAGCCATATCGTTTACTTTTTTCCTTACCCACTTTTGAAACTATAGAAGCTTGACTATCGACGGAAGGACAATGACCATAATGTTCTTAACTTTGTTGTGTTTTAACTTTTAACTTTTTACTAGTGCTCATAAAATGATGAATTACCTTAATAAAGACTGGTGAATAAATTAATAAAGTAACCAATGGTTTCAGTTGAGTGCAGACATTTTAATATGGTGCTTTCTGTTGGTAGGTAAATGTAGTTGTACTACGTCGTCTGTCTGTGCTTTAAATTCACATTTTAGCCATTCATACTATAGCAGATAATTTTACCTTCCAGGAGAGTCTAGGAAAGACACGCGCATGCCCGCACGTATATGTATTTGGCGTTCAATCGGAGCAATTTCCTGTCTGCGATGGGCTACTTCTGGCAGCCAAATGAGTGCGAATGCATGCGATTTAAACTTGTGTGGGACAAGTAGAAGGTCTGAGTCTCTAAATGAGGAAAAATGGGCAGACAAGATTTTCCTCAATGGTTCTTATCTGTCATCAAATTCTGTGTTTATGTTGTGGAGGGGATGATAAACTGAAGCAAAGTAAATACACCCCCCAGCTAAAAAAATACTTATTAATGTATTTGCTTTATGTACGTTTTTTGTTTTGTTGCATTGGACGGTCCCTTCCGCTCGGCAGGCGTTGGTCCAGAGAACTTGGTGATACTCTTTAGTGGGCCAACCTTTTCTCAGTAAGATGGAGAAAGACGTTCTCTCTCAAAACCTTCTTTTAAAGGAACATCTGGGGTTTGGAAGTCTGTGTGACTTTGTGTTTCACTAATATTGGTCTACTAAAAAGTATCACGCATTTTTGTCCTGTCTTAGTTTTTTTTCTGTATGTCAGGAGACTATGCAAGAATAAATATGCAATGAATATATTTACATGTGTCACGGCAAATGGATCACATGTATAACGTTTAATACTTCCAGACTGATAAAGGGTACCATTTAATTTGGTCAGTCTTGTGAAAATCTTCAGTGGTTAAAATGTTTCATCGTTTCTCTCAAGTAAATTCAGAATAGGAAGCCGAGGTCTGTTATGTTTTTTCCCCCCATGCTTTTGTTTTATATTAATTAAGAAATGTGCTTGTATACCAGCTGGCATAGCTAAGGTGAGGTGCTAGACATCTGCTTCAGTGGGACTGTGCTTGTTTTTGCCCTAAGGGACTTGTTTATATATATATATATATATATATATATAATATATATATATATACGGTATATATAATGTGTGTTCTTGAGAATTTTAAACTTTACAGTAACCTTGGATTGGATGACACTCGTGTTTTTCAGTATGCTGGAGAGCTCTCGACATGCTAAGGCTGTAATTTTAGCCATTAAACTGCTGACTTCTCAGCATAACAAACATTTCAGGCTGGACATTGTGGCTGAATGCTTTTTATAGGTCTGGCTTGAGGCCTAAAAGGACTGATGTTGAGCCTCCATATGTCCTGGAAGTAACACAAAACACTGTTATGCTTGAAAAACCGCCTTTCTCTAACAGTGTTGAAATCTTTTTTTTTAGTCCTAATAAAGAGGCATTATTCAGGTTTATAGCATTGTACTTCTAAAATTGAGGAGAGACAGAGGAATGGATGGTATGTACTACCTATGACTGAAATATTTTTTTCCACGTGGACTGTTCTGGACTATGTCATGCAGAACTTTCTTTTTGTGAAAAAACTTGCATAATAGCGCCCCCCCCAATATAAAAATTGCAACTCTGTTTCTCAAAAGAGCATTGACAAGAAAGGCGACGTGATTTTAGTATTTGCAGCTTTATGAATTGTAAGAAATCTCAAATAAACCTTAGGGTATTGATTAGGTGTTATAAAATGATACACTTTATACAAAGTATTATCTGCCCTCTGCTGAAAGCACTCTTTCTCTCAATGTAATTCCAGGTAGATATATATATATATATTATATATATATATATCTAATAATAATATTAATAATAATAATTTAGAGCGTATTACTGGGAGGGGTGTTGAATAGTTAATGGCATGCCTTAGTCATCCGCTTGTTTTGTTTCTTATTGGCTCCCAGTAGAATTGGAGCTTAGAAAGTGTGAAAGTGCTTCCTGCATGTCTGCTCCAGCTTGTACTGTGAAACCGTAACGTCTCCCTCAGCATTGTGAGCGATGTGAATTCTCCACCCAAAACTTGTTGTGACACATCTGGTTCACATTGTGGAGGCTGGTATTCTCCGGCAGCCAGCCCTCTTTCTCCTTCTCTCTCTCTTTCTCTCCCCCCGTTCTTCATGACTACTTTTTTTTTTCTTTCCAGAAAGCAAACCAAGCTAAAGCTTCAGCTTGCAATGCTTGTTTGGGATTTTTTGTTTTGTTTTATTTGATTTTATCTGTCCCCATACGCCAGGCAATGCCCATGGATAGGAACACAGAAGGTATGTGTGTATTATGGATCTATAGGAAGACAGATTCCCAGCTGGGAACTAGGAGGTTCCCTCTCGTCGTTTAGTTTTCTCCCTGTATTTTCTATGTGCCAGGCAGAGCGCGTTTTCATGTATTTTATATATATATTGTATATTGCATGATTGTAAGGCAGGCTGTGGTAGTAATGCTTCCCTTACCCCACGTTCCTCTCCATTGTGGAATGTTGCTAATGATGAAAGCTTTTGTGAGTGCTGTTTTTGTGTCAGCGGCACAGAGTCTGCCACCCATTAAAATCAGGGAAAAAAAGAGTCTGCCTTTCAGAAAGTTTGTCGGCTTGCCCCGTGCCTGGCACAGCGAGGGAAACGTGGGAGCCTTGCTGGTCACAATGTGCACAAATCTAAAGGTACTCTTGGTAGCGCAGCAATGCTTACTGCTGCCAAACTGCGGGACGTTGGACACGGGTTATCAAAAAATGGATACAACATATAGTGGATTGTGTTCTGCAAGCTGTGATATGAAATCATGATGTAGTTTGCCTGCCAGGTCATGCGGCTGAAGGAAGTCATTTAGAACTTTAAACTGAAGCAGTGGCTGGCCTTTGCTTATTCATTAACTGAAATTAAGAAGTGTGCTTATATTAAAAACCCTCCAATCCATAAATATTCCAGTCCAAGAAAATAACCATGTTTCCCTAAAGAGAGAGCATTTTCCACTTTTTATTTTTCTACTATTTGTCTCTCTAAAATGACCAGACAGGTTTCCGCAATGCTTAATGTTTAACAAGAAAACACCCGGGATAGCATTTTGTTTGCTAACCTGGGTGTGAGGTATTATCCTGGGATTGTCTGAAAATACGGCTTTTTCCTTTAATACGGCTGTCACTCGGCCGCTTGGCATTTTAGGTTCTTGCAAGGTGCTGTTTTTTTTTTTTTACGAGACGCTACATTGCGTTTGCTAAATCCTACAGCCAGCGGTGATAAAGACAAGTTACTGGGCTACATTATCATACCTGCCAGCTTCTACTGATATCGGATAACCCGCTGGATAATGTTCTTATTTAGGTAAGCTTTTATGGAATCGCTAGAACAGAAAACAACTGCTAGTAGTAATGGCTATTAAAGCAACGGCACCCTTTCAGTAACCTTTAACTTCCTCTTTCGCTTGAGATTTAAACCTACACCCTGTGTAGGTAACACTGAAAATACTGTCTCTGTGTCTACGATTTAGTGAATAATAAACTTTACATTCCACAAGCTTTTAGGATAATACCGATTTCATCTACATGGAGTGATTGTGTTGAATGTGCATGGAATACTGGCTTTCGCTCTTCCTTTATGGCCCAACCCATGTCTACCAACCCTTTGGCCACCCTTTTTAAATTAAGTAGGCTGTGAATTATTCCGTTTCCTTGCCACATTTGCGTGTCAGCGTTTTACACAGTATATAGTGCAGTCGAATGTCTGATGTGTTTTGCATTAGAAGGAAAATGAATAGCACGTTGAATTTCTTATTACTCTTTCCACCTCTCTGGACATGAGCGGTTTGTGTGATGGGGAAGTGCTCTGCTCTGCATGTTTTCTGTGCTGTGCTGGAGTTTCTGTGTGAGGATGACAGAGCAAACAAATGTTCTCAGGCGATGTAGCGGCGGAATGATTCGTAGAAGCGCGTGAAGGTGGCAGACGGCAGCAGATGCAGTGCGACTACAACAGAAACACCTGCTAGGAGGTGACTTACAGAGCCTAGAGCTCAGGAGATGCTTTCCAATTAAGCCAACGCTTGAAAGTTGGCTGTAAAATTTAACAGGAATCTCTCGCTTGGTTCATATTGAGTGGGAGAGAATAAGCAGAGCTGAATTTCCTTTTAAGCAATGCCGGAATGTCTCAAGTGGGTTTTGAGGGAGGGAGTGGATACTTCTACCCTTCACCAGTCTCTCCCATACTGCGGGTATGAGCGTACCCAATGGTTCATGATCAGGTCTTCATGTGTGTGAGTTGACCTATTTAGCAGCTTGTTTGCATTTCTCTTTATTACTATAAAGAGAACTATTGGTCCATCTGTCGGGAATGTAAATGACTAGTTTGGTTGTGTCTAAAACCTGATCTTTATCTCGTGCTATCGCTTTCTGACATGGTAAAAATACGTGTGTAAAATTTGTTATAGCTAATGGAAAATCATGCTTATTCAGGTTGTGGAATATTGCTGACATACATTTTCTTTAATGTCTTTCACCTTAATGAGTTTGACTTTTGCCCCATTTCAGTGCAGGGTATGGTACGCTGGATGCTGTCACTGGAACAGATCATGAGTGCACTCCAGTTGCCAACAGGCAGATTACCAAACATTTAACCAAACATCCTCCAGGCTGCGTTTTTGATTGTGGATATTCCGGAGGTCTTCCTCCCTATGCAGTTTTCATGGCGTCCATAGATTCTGTACGTTAAAAGTCCTTTTTTACTATCTTTTGGTGCGGATTACCACTAGGTCACATGCTCTGGAATTTCCCAAGCAAGTTTTGATGGAAAAGTTTAGCAGAAGTTTGATGGAAAAGTTTAGCAGTGTGTCTTTTGAATGGCACGGATTGTAAGCTCTTGCGAACAGGGCCCTTTTTTTTTTCTTGCATCAGGTTAATCCCCATTATGAGCTACAAAGCTCGTGTTGCTCTTTGTAGGAAGATGGTGCAAAGGGGATGTATGAATGTTTTTTCCAAGAATGTGCTAATGAGTAACCCTGTAAAACCTTTATTTACAAGGGAAAGATACATTTTAGCTTATATGTAAGAAAACAAAAACCCACAGATGACATTTGCAGAGTTGCTAAATATTGTGCTCGTTTTTCAAAACATAATCGGGAACATGCAAAGCTTTGAGAAATGAATCATAAATGGCATTTTAGGAAATCTTTGATGCCGGGGATTAGTTGAAAGCATTTTATCCACCATCCTGTTTAGTGAACCAAAGCTTCTATGTCAGATAACAAATGAACTGTCTTATAACTCTTATCATAGTCCCAAAACCTGATCTTTTTAAACATTTTCACTTGGTACATCAGGTAGTTCTTGCACTTGTGTTTTGAGACGTTTAAAGGTGCTGTTACAAAATAAAAACCCACTTTGCCAATATGGGCATGTCCAGGACGAAGGTACTTTTCTTTTTGGTTATGGCTACATTGGCTCCCTATATTTTTTAGTTTCAACCTCTCATTGCCGGACTGTGCCACGTGGTAAGCATTCCCTGATTCTCTTATGCTGCATTTACAGAAGTGTTAAGCTCAGAAGAGTAGTTTTGGTAGCTTGAGCAGAAATCTCAAAATATTTTTCCTGTTTTAATTGCATGTGTGGATTCCTAAGGGAACGCTTTCCTTAGAGGACAGGGATGTCCTATAAAATTTGTGTATTTCTATATATTCTAGGAAACAAAAAAGCAAGGAAAGTGCACAGGAAAAAAAGGCATATCCGAGAGATTAAAACTATATGGTACTCATCAAGCGTGCGCTTGGCGTGCTGTCGTCATGCTAGATATTGAACGTGGTTCCCTCTGACTTTAGAACAGAACGCATTTCATGACTATACAGGCTGCTTCCACAAAATCAACCACTAATGTGCCACGTTCCCGCAAATAAAACATGGTCAGTGCTAAAACATAGTGGTGTGAAGATATATTCTTTAACATTTGGATTACCTTAGTTCTAAACAAAAGGGGATGTTGAGGGACTGGTCATTCTTCAGTAGGTTGCTTGAGAAATGTTGCGGCGCTGATCACGGTGAGACATGTTCTCTATGAATAGGCTGCCGCTAGAGACTGGTTATGGTGGTGAATACGATCATGCGGTATAACCCTTGATCACATAAAACGTTTATGGAGAACTTCTTGCTGGAGGAATTTGTTTACTGGAAGTGTGTAGGTTTTGGAATGCACGTGACTTTGAGTCTGTAAGTCTCACCGGCTATGTGGTCATATAGTAATCCTGCAAGATCATGGCCTTTATGTGTACCTTGTGCCGTGGCCTGTGGTTACAGAGGTCGGTTTGCTGTGGTTAAGCTTGTTTTTGGTAAACCTAATCAAATCCTATTTTGGTCTACATTACAAAAGGTTTCTTTTGTTTTCAGTTTCTATATTGGTGGCATGTGATTGTTTCTGGAGGTTTTGGATTTGTTTAGTTAAATCATCCTGTTTTTTCTAAGTTTGCTTAATTTTTTACCAAATAAGCAGTGATTCTTTTGAGACGGCACCAGGGTTCTCTAAGATGGTGAATCAGGTCTGTGTGACCACTCTTTGTGAAGGACATTTGACCTCAATAAGCCTTGTCATGGACAGTAGTGTCTGTGTATGGACACTGTGCTTGCCCCTGTGTGGACTTCTATCCAATATAACAGTGATTCCCAACCCGGTACTCGAGGCACACTAACAGGACAGGAATAAAACTGGACTGTTTGCATGCTTTGAGTACTGGGTTGGGAACTTCTCTATGGGACTAAAACATTGTTGTACTGAAGTAGTCAGTAGGCAGGGTGTTCAGCACGTTCTTGATGATCTTTTCTTAGTTCATTTCATTGTTCTATTCTTGAGCCAGCCCGCTGTCTCCATTCCTACTGCCTAAAAATATAAGGCTCAACAGGATGATAGAAGATATTTTCTATAAAATGCAGGAACTATATTAATAAATTAGCTTGTAAAAGTAAAGTACTGAATGCCTCGATCCCATAAATATCATCTAGTTTTAAATCACTAGGTCTCAACGTCTAAACATGTCGGGTGTCCAAATCTCGATACTTATGAGGCTGGTGGCATGGCCCGATTTACTCGATGAAGCAACAACGCAGATCTTGATTGCTTTTTGATCTCCCTGGGACAATCGGGGGATCAGAGGATCTCGACAACAGGTCCATGCACCCCACCACCCAACAGTTGGACAGCTACCCAGGACATTGCTCAAAAATTCTGAGGTATGTATTTGTAGGTTTGTATATGCGTGCTGGTCATTTTTAATTTTTTTAATAAGGCTACAATGGGTATAAATGCAAAAATACATGCAGGATTGGAGGTATTTCTCAGGTTGCCAAATGCAGAAACTTAGATGGGACAGATGGTTCTCTTCTGCTATCAGGTTGTAGATTTCAATGTTTTTATGTTTACTACAAGCCAGCATTTGGAATTGAAGCTGGAAACTATTTGTAGCTATCTTCAGCGCTGCATTGTTTGTCTAAATTACAGCAAACATGCCACATGATTGCAGAATGAGTTTGATTTGCCGCGGTCTATAGTTTAAGCATGCAGTCATTATACGGGAATTGAAACGTAAATAAGGAGTGTAATTAGAGCCTGAGGCAAGGGGTTAAAAAAGGCATTATTTATAGTAATGATCCGTTTGTAAAGCCTGAACAAAAGCTAACACAAATATGAACTTCAAGTGGCCGTTCATCTGCTCCGAGCCTATTCAGAGCGGCTCATTGGCTGCCATCATTGATAATGAGAATGTTCGGCTTGTAGACAGATGTGCCGTGGATGCATTTGTTTCAGCAGAATGCCGGATTATTATTAATATTAACTTGTAATTGCAGGCGTCTGGGTTTCCATAAAATCAGCTGCATGTGTAAAAGTGAAGCTGGACCGCGTCTGAAATATTTGAATATAAAACGACCAATTGACAAAATCAGTTTGTTTTTCTTCATGGCTTTTTAAATGGTTCGCAGTTCCAAGGAAGTTATTGCTGAGCGGAGGCATTATCATGTTGTGTGATCTGAGCCGCTCTCTGAGACTGAATACGTTCTTTTTCCTAGAATAGTGTGATTGTGTATATATGGCTTTATTTCTAAACTTAAGTCGAGGAAAAAGTCGTTTTATGTAAGTAGTCACCCAGAGCTTCTTTGGCATAACCGTTTTCTACCAATCCATGCCATAACTGGCTATTATTACATAGCGTGCGTATGACTGGGAGTTGAAACACTGACTGCAGACCATGGCTTTTTAGGGAGCTTAATAGGGCCTTTTTGAAGACTGATGGTTTGTGAGGGGCATACTCATCGTAAAGCCTGAACTGAATTTAGGCATGAATTTAGTAGTAAAAAGGTAGCATATTTTTAATTCCCGTCTGTGCCCACAGATACAAATTATGATTCCATAATTTTGTCAATATATGTGTTGTTTTCCCAATGTAGGCTGATTAAAGTTTGACCCAACTCTCCTCCAATTACACCGTGTCTAACTTTATCACCCACTGTGTTGTTTAGGTCTATTATCCCGGCCTATGGAATACATTCTTTTTAACATATACCTTCTTTAATGTATTGGTTTGTCTTAGTCTGTCCATTCTAGTTTTGTTATACGCCTTGAATATATGTGATGTAAGAAGCGCTGCGTAAATTGTTGGTGCTATAAAGATAGAAGAACATAATAATAATAATGAGAAGGCATCGCCTTCACAAGGGTGTTTTTGGCATTGGCCCATGAATGCTCGTATTATAATTGTCTCTAACCCAAAGCATGGTTACGTTGGTGTTTTATACGTTGCAATTGTGGGAGTTCCACTAGATGTTGATCGGTAAGTTTGTGATAAATGATTTCCAGTAAGCAAACAGCAGTTCGTGCCATGAGCCTAGCTAGTAACTGGATTTCCCCTGCGCTGAGTCATGCCTCCGCAATGCCATGTTTTCACTTTCACATTACCCTCCTCATGAGTTCAAAATGGATGCAAAGCCCTTTGTTCTTCCTTCAGGTTGTTCTATTTATTTCTTCTCCCACTCATTTTTTCTATATTACTGTATCATGAGGGGGAGAAAAAGAACAGCTTTTGTTTATCTTTTATAAAGATCGACATCTGTTGTACTTCAAAAGAAGGTTTCATAACCCGTCTGGGGGAAAATCCTGCAAATCGGAGTAATCCTAAGAGGATAAGTTAACCCCCCCTTAATGTTTGCATAACAAACAGCACCTCTGCAATAGTTCTATTCTATGCACTGTTATTGAGTATCTTTTGCTGGTTTTAATGTGCTTGTTTGCTGCTTTTGTCTAAAGGAATGCCCTTTGAGAACATGGCTTTTGCTTGTCCTGTTGGGGAGCGCTTTATTTTAGTAATGCTCATAGCCGTATAGCGCACACATCCAAATAGCATTTCACAAGCTGTGGCATTGTACACCAAAGGGCTTACACATTTCTAATTTTAATACTAATCATTTTTGTAAAGTATATCTGGAAGTATTGGCTGATAAATAATTATAATCTACTTATTAAATTATAATAAGTGCGTGGGTCTTGTGAATCTCCAACATGAAGAAAACTCTAAAGCAGGAAAACCAATTGGTTGGTCATTCGTTGCTGCGGTAAGGAAGCTCTCACGATTCTCTGCTACACTTTCCATAGCCGTAGACAAAAGATGGCAACCGTTTTGGGGAGTTTTAGCTTTTCAACCACTGAAGAAAATCTAGAAGTTGGATATGACCAGCATGACAAAATACACAGTAATTATACGTTGTACTGCAGTTTTGTGGAGTGATGATTTTAGACAAGTCGGTGTAAAATATGTAGGCGTTGAATAAGATAATTGTAGTGATTTTAAGCTGTCTGATCAACCAAACAAGTAAAGCATATTTGGTGGTGTGACTCTTTAAATTTGTGCGCTGGCCAAAATAAACATATATTAAAACCAAGCAATCATAGGGGGACAGGAATCCAATTCTTTTGTAGTACAATATAATAGCCTATTTTAGATCTGGTATATACTCTGTTTTGGCAGTGTGTCTGAGAGGGAACTGTGAGGCTTTCACGAGTATAACATCTGGAACTCTCCTCTCATGCCCACGATGAGCCGCTATTTAGCTAGTTATCCGCAGTGCCCCATCTTGCAATATGGAAGTGCCGTCCTAGACCTTGCCATACCAGGTATCCTGTTATAGATAGAAATAATTGTATATCCCAAAGGCACGTCATTTATCCATGTTGTATGTTCTGTATAACAGAGCTGTGTTTGCCTTAGTAATCTTTCTTTTTGGGCATGTAATGATTATTGTAGGTTGTAGAACGTGCCCAGTTTGAGGTATTGCCCTATTCTATGCTTCTGTTTTGGTTTCTCACATCAACATAGCATACAGCTATCCTGTTCTTCTCAGTGTTTCTCTCATTATTCATGTTATTCATGTTGGTGACGGTGCTGTCCAGACACACTGTAACGTAGCAAGATGTTTCTATTGCAAAGATCTTTTGGGTCAAAATAGTGTGAAGCCCTTTAAGAATGCTTTGTAGTCCCATGCCCAGATTCCCATTCCCCCAGACAAAGCTAATGCCTTCTATTTAAAGTATTGAGACTATACAGAAGGAACATCAGTTTCTCCAAAACGATCAGCAAATATTTTAATAGCTAAAGAAAACACACCACCTTCACAATGGAAAATATGCATTGAATAGTGAATGTGTAGGCCTTATTACAGTGCTAAACAACGTTCTTATTCACTAGCGTTATAAGGCACTATTGTTCTATGTGCTAGCATGTCTACTGATTGCTGCCTATTGTTTAATTCTAATCTGTACAGTGTGGATATCTCAAACTCTGAAGCACTCCAGTACTCATGTATTTTAATTATATATTAAACATTTGATTAAGAAGATATGTACAGGAAGGTCATGATGCCATCACTTGCACAAATGAAACCCCATGTCATTTTAGAAAACAAAACCAGTAGACACACACGCTGAATGGTTCTTATCCGCTATCGAATTCTGTATGCCTGTGTACAATACATTTTTAAAGCCCCACCATTGCAACACTATTATTCTGCTGTGATTTTTTTTTTCTCTTTTAACCTGTTGAAACATGTTTGTTTTACTAGAGCAGATATATATATATATATGTATGTATGTATGTACACCGATCAGCCATGACATTATGACCACCTGCCTGATATTGTGTAGGTCCCCCTTTTGCTGCCAAAACAGGCCTGGACCGTCTGTGGTTTCTGGCACCAAGACATTGGCAGCAGATCCTTTAAGTCCTGTATGCTGCGAGGTGGGGCCTCCATGGATGCATCCTAGTGCCATGTGTTTTCCAGGTAAGCAATGGAAACACAACCAGCCATCCCATGATGTAATAGAAAATGTGATTCATCAGACCAGGCCACCTTCTTCCATTGCTCCGTAGTCCAATTCTTATTCTGATGTGCCCCTTGCAGTGGACAAGGGTCAGCCCAATATGCAATAAACTGTGATGCGCTGTGTGTTTTGACACCTTTCTGTCAGAACCAGCATTCATTTTTTTAGCAATTTGAACTACAGTAGCTCATCTGTTGGATTTGACCACACAGGCATTTGCCCCCCACATGGATCAATGAGCCTTGGCTGCCCATTATAATTATTATTATCTTTTATTTATATAGCGCCAACAATTTACTCAGCACTTAATACAATACCTATATTGAAGACAAGACTAAAATTGACTAAGATAAACCGATACATTAGCTGGAGAGAGCCCTGCTTACAAGCCTCTCACTGGTTCACCACTTTTCCTTCCTTGGACCACTTTTGATAGGTACTGACCACTGCAGACCAGGAACATCACCCACGAGAGCTGCAGTTTTGAAGGTGTACCTTGTTGAAGTTGCTCAGATTCTTACACTCGGCCATTTTTCCTGCTTCTAACACATCAACTTTGAGGATGAAATGTTAACTTGCTGCCTAATATATCCCACACAGTCACTGGTGCCATGATAACAAGATTATCAGTGTTATTCTATTAAAGCCTGAAAAGTGGACATGGAACTGGTGATGGTGTATCCAATTAACAGGAAGCACAACTCAAAGCTTTCCCCAAATGTTCTTTGTGTGAATAAACCCAACAATACATTATGTATGTATGTATTGATCACACAAGTCTCTTTGTGTACACATGTATCAGAGATTTCAGGAGCATGCAGTTTTCTTTGTGGATACCAACTATGCACAAGGAAGTGAATATGTCCACATTAAACATTTCTTTTGGCCTTTTGTCGGTGTTCTATCAGTATCTGTAACATGCCTCACACACTGAGCGGAGCCAATGCCTTTGAATGGTGCAATTTACCATGATAATGAGCAGCTCTGCTTCTGTGTATGACTGACATAACCATTCGACATGGGCTATTTAGCTTTCAAATTGTCTTCTTGAAGCTCTACAGCTTTAATGAAACGGTTTATGGTATAAAATAACATCTGCAAGCCGCCTATCTGCAGGGAAGCTCGTATACCGTGTGATGTGTACGGTGAAATATGTTTCCTTTTTATTAGAACGTTGTGAAGTCACGGTGTGACCTATGATGTGTTTGGAAGGTATTCTTTATTTCTATGGTATGGCATTGTAGTCATAGTGCTTACAAAGCACTGCTCCGATCAATGTGGAATGAGCTCTCGGCACTGTGTGTGGTTGAAGCCAGCCAGGGAAATTTTGTTTAACAGTTTTAGAACTTGGATTTGTGTCCACTGTTTTGGTAGAATTGTTATGGCATCTGCAAGACTATTTTAGATGCATAAAGGCTGAATGTTTTCTGGAAAGGTCCCCCATTGTTGGAATGGAAGCTCTTCAGTAGGAGGTTAATTAGCCCAGCTCTGATGAGCATGCGCTTGATGCAGATTTGTGTAGGCCCACATTGTGATGTTCTGAAGGTGATGTGACAAAGTACCGTTGCGCGTCACTTTACAATTGTTCAGCTTACAATATTTTGTAAGATGAACAATTGTAAAGTGACGCGCAACGGTCATGGTGCAATAGCCGCACACATTGAGTACATTGGCTTCATTACCCAAAGATGATACAGGTATAGTGCATGTAGTGATTATGTGAACTTCTGATGGGTTCATGGGAATGTAACCCTATTAAGTCTAGGAGTGTCTGTATAGGGAATCCTCATCTCATTCATTCAGAGAAATATCATTCCATTATTTAAAGCGAGAGGGTTATATATCTTTGAGCAACGTCATAGTCCTTGATGTCATTTAGGTCATGTAAATCCAGAGGCTCATCTTGGATTTGGGCCATCCTACCTGTATTTTCTGGATATAGCTTAATGCCCTCACAATCGAGAGGAGCGTTTTGGCACAAGCGGTTAAAGGGGAGGCCTCTGAAAGACATTGTTGCATGCAGACTGTTCACATTCCAGAGGTCATGGAACATGCTGAAACACGAGAACTTATTACTGTTGTGAGTTTCACTGGCTGAAAGGCCGTTTTTGTTTTTTTTTTAATCGTTTTTCTTTATTCTCTTTTTTTCTTTTTTCCTTTATTCTTCATATTGATATTTCCTATACAAGTCTTTAATGCAGCAAGATGACTTAACAAATGCACTTCCTCCACTTTGTTCATAGGTTATTATAGAATAGTTTCAATACTAAGTTAACTATGTGCAACCAAAGCTTTGTTGGGTAGTATCATTACTATTAAATAGTAATGTTAGGTTGCTGAAAGGTATTTCATTATTTCATTGTTCCTTAAAACTTGTGTAGCAACTCATAAGTAGAGTGTTAGTTTCCTACTAAGCACTCTTTTTACAACATAACAAGATTTATCATGAAGGTTCAGAATTTTTGGAGAAGGGTAAAAAAAATAAACAAAGAAAAGCCCCAAAGCTCAACCACTTTGCGGGGTAGTTTTATGCCATTTGTATGCATTTATTTTTCCTGCACCGTATAATGGATGAACAGAAGATGCTTGTTGATTTGTACTAAAATTGAAATTTTTCGCCTTGACTAAATTGCTTTGTGCTTGCCGTCTCGCCTGTTTTCCTATCTTGCCGTTACTGTAGCTTAAATTAGTTTCTATAGATTTGTGTTTGTAATCTGAAATCAAATTGGCATTGACTGGGTTTTCAAGAGTTGCAAATCATTCACAATGGTACATGTTCTTAACCCGTTTAACTGCTGATGATTTTTTTTTTTCTTTTGAAATCCTCTGGAAACGGTTAAGACGTGGGGGGTTTAACATAAGAGGATATGCATATATTTTTCCCCTTATTAATTGTTGTTCTGAAAGAAGAATTATGTGTGTAATACAATTTAGTTGTTAGGAGACACTTGAGTGGACTACACACAGCTATGACCTTACCTCCATTGAATCGGAAGACCAATTTGGAGCCAGGCCTTCTCTTCCAACATCAGTACCTGACCTCACAAATACCTTTTTGGCTGAATGGGCACAAATTCCCACAGACACACTGCAGAATCTTACAGAATGCCTTCCCAGAAGAGTGTAGATTTGTATAGATGTAAAGGGGGGGAGGGGCAAAGTCCATATTAATGTCCATGATTTTGGAATGGGATGTCAGACAAGCTCACATGCGTGTGATGGTCAGGTGTCTACATACCTTCCACGGAAAGACAAGTGTAGTGATGTTATATTACTAAGTTAAGAGGGGAATGGGAGAGGGAGATATTTTACACACGTCAATTTAATGACCTTGAATTCAGCGCAGGATCGTTTTTAGACATGCCAACACTATGCATGTGATGGTATTTTTTTAGCTTTTTGAAAGGTTAACTCTAAAGGTAAATGAACAAATAAGAACGACCTTAAAAAATAATATAAGAGATTTATTTTATGATCCGATTAAACCACCAACCCCTGCTGACTTAGGTATACCATTGTGCATAGCCCAAATATTTATAAAAATATACAATTTTTCATTCTTTTTATCTTTGACCTAGAAAGACAGATTAGTTAGTCCAAAAGTCTGTTTTACTGTCAAATCCTGTTTTTTGGGGGTTTGGGGTTTTTTTTGCGGTTGAAGCCAAAGTTTGAGAGTTGTATTTTATTGACAGTATTAGCGTGCTTTAATCTTTTACATGTGTTCAGCAAATGAGATGAAAGCTCCTAAGGGGGACACAGTATCATTTAAGTCCATTTTACCTAGACAGTTGCATTTCTCATTTGTGCTTAAAAGGTTCTCATGCGAGAAGGGCTGACTTTGCCCTGCATAATGCATAGTTTTCCAGGAGAAGTGACATAAAGGAAGGCTATTTACCTATACTATATGCTGGGCCAACCAAGTCTTTCTTTTAGAGATTCATTGGGGTTGACCCTTTTATAATGCAAAGTGAAGATGAATCTGGAACTCTCCTACCAACTCCCTCTTAAGTAAATAAGACCAACTGAGTACTGGCGTTGTTAGAGTGTAGGTTCTCAGCCACTCAGCATGAGCTGCACAGCACTACACGCTCTTGATCCGATTGATCAACCGGTTACCATTCATTATATGTGAGAAAAATTCCAGGAAATAATCAATCCGACCCAGAAATGTTATCTGTAAGAGGAAGTCCAGAACAGCTCCACACTTGGAATATTTCGCAATTCAATACAATTCTTCGCCGTTTTCTTCTACTTACTTTGGATACACTACGGACCATGCAAACCATGGCTAAATGTGACATTTGTATTCTACATGCGCACACTCCTGTTTTTGTGTT
Source organism: Spea multiplicata (assembly GCA_009364415.1). Lineage (NCBI taxonomy): Eukaryota > Metazoa > Chordata > Amphibia > Anura > Pelobatidae > Spea > Spea multiplicata. The sequence continues at coordinate 17,483,498 of VKOC01000003.1, read as the reverse complement.
GGGTTTCTGAAAAAAGGAGAGAAAAAACCTTTTTAAATGACAACAATAGCAATAGTGCCTTCATTGTAGTTCCTTTTATTTGTAATGATCCATTTAATGCAGCTATTCAGGAATGTCTGGGAAATAAATTTCTGTCTGCAGCATCTTTCCAGGGTAAGACGCTTTAAAATAATTACATGAGCAGCAGGGCAGCTCAATGATGTCTTGTGCCATAGGTTATCCTGTGCCTATGTCTTCGAACCTATTTAGTGATGCCTTTTTATAATTATCGGATCTCAATTAAACCATAGGAGAGCTGGGGGGAACCCTTTTGACGGGTGTTTTAAGTACCTTTTTTTTTTTTTTGTAGTTACATACGTTTAATGTATTTTGGTTTTAATGTTTAAACAAAATGGCAGTCACACAGAATAAAGAACAGTAAGTTAATCACGTTCTAAAGCAGTCACGGGAGATATTATGTTAGCTAAAAATACATTCCATTAACTGCAACCCTATGGCAGTTATTGTCCTTATTGCAGGAAACAGACTATATTTGATACATAAAGCTTTCGCTAGTCTTCTAATACATTCAGAACCTCCTTCTATTACCTGCTGGGTCTGCTTTTGGCTCCTCTTGGGTCGGTAGACATTGTGAATCACCTGTACCTGCGATGTGAGTTTCTTAATGTATTAACTAATTTTGAGCCAGATCTATGCTATTAATTTCATTTTTATAAGGCCCATGTTAATGTTAACAGGTCTATGAGCAGAGAGGGTCGCTGCTGTGGGCCTCTGCAGAACATTTGAACAAAAGCTGCCCGTTTACCTTTTTATAGGGACCATAAAAAAAACAAGTATTTTTATATTTATCTTTTGGTTCCAATAAATGTCCTTTCATCTGGAGACCTGGAGGCTTCTATTTTTGGTAGTTCTAATAGTTCTCATATTTTGGGCAGCTTTCCCTGCTCAAACATTACTATGAGCTGATGTTCCATGCTGAAGAAGTCCTGTTTGTCCAATAAGATCCTTTCCTTTACAGACTTCTATTAGTCAAGGTGTTAGGCTCTAAGTAATTAAGACTGAGACATTCTTTTTACCACAAGGCAGTATGACAGTCTGGTCCATGCCAATGCCAGAACACATACTTATAAGTAATATGCATGCCTAAACACATTATATCATGCAAAAACTAGACTGGTTTCAAAAACAAAAAATTCCAAAAGGTATGATGGGTAAAGGTGATGGAAAACCCTTCCCCAAGCCTCGAGTATTAAGCCAGTATCACAACCTCATGCTGACGAGTCCCATTAAGGACAAAACGGCTGTCCATGAGTGGTGATCTGGCTATTGCACCTCTTCCTGAGTTTTGTCTAAAGGCTGTCTTGTACAGCGGGCAATTACTCTCAAGGGATCCATGTATAAAGTGGATATAGAGGCAAAAGGTGATCATTGTTGACCTTATTTGCATGCGCCTACCCAGAATCCCTTGTGGTAGCACTATGAGATTTCTGAGGGGATAAACACGCCTTCTGACTTGTCTGTAGATGAGTGTTTAATAAAACAAAAAGGTAAAACATAATAGTTTTGAAAAATCTCGTTTATGATATTCATTACAGTAAAACAAAAATCTGGTAAAAGTTAACCTTGAAAGGATCCTCAGCAGGTGTCAAATGCTTAGCTTCGATGTTGTGATTTGTAGATGGACCTCGTAAAATCTGTTCCCTGAACGTGCTTCTTTGATGTACTTTCTGTGTATGTTTTTAGCAGGAAACTCCCACCGCTGTGAGTTAATGAATCACATGGACAGCACACGGGGCCTGGTCCGTGTCGGCTCCATCACATGTCACTGCCCCCCCCCCCAGTATATGCATTCCGACCCATATCCTGTGTCATGTGCTACATATGGTGGTGCTTGAACATTCCAGCACTTATTGCACAGCACGATATCTATCTATATAATATATATATATATATATATGGCACTGGTTAATTCTGGCACTGGCTGCTTCAGATTAAAGATGTATACATCTGTATCACAGATTTTCATTGGGTTTTGCAAATGTGTTCACAAAATGTAACTTTTACTGCATTCCTTTAAAAGGGAATGTGTTTATCTTTGTAAGTTTAACGAGGGCTTGCCAAAAATGTGACTTAATAACAGATGGTTATTAAAAAAAGTAGTATGTAAAATGTAATACCGTTAAACAAAGATGGGAGGAAGGGAGTAGACGTCCAAAAAAAAAAAAAGTGGGTCTTGAAGGGATTTTGTGAAGGGCTGAAGACGGGAGAAAGACTGATAGGCCGGGGGGGGGGGGGCATTCCAGAGGATAGGGGCAGCCCTTGAGAAATCTTGTAAGCCTGCATGAGAGCGAGAAATCAGAGGAGAGGATAGAAGGAGATCGTTGGAAGAGCGGAGAGACCGGCTAGGAGTGTAGTAATGAATCCTGAAGCGCACAGGCAGCCAGTGAAGACGCTGATAGGGGAGAGGTGTTAGGAAAGTTACATGGGAGAGAAAAATGGTGGATAACAATAGTGTTATGTGGAAAGAGCCACGTTTTTCATCAGGGGTAGTCTCTGACATTTTTAAATTCATGGCAAATCAAAAAATGTCCTATAATAAATTGTATAATTGCATTTAGGCAAGTTATGAAAGGCTTGTATGGGAGAACAGGCTATGCCTTACTAGCAATATGTGCTCTGCGCAGTGAAAAGCCTTAAACTCCGCTATGGGTTGAGAAGGCATATCACGTGTCAGACCAAGCAGTGTATGTGCTCGTTTAATTGAACACGCCACATACTGAGCGCCATCAGATAAGGCTAGGTTTGAGAAATGGAATGTGGTTGCTGGGAGTCCACATTTTACGAGGGTAATAATTAACTCTGTAAGTTAACTAAAATACATACTGTTGAAGTTTGTCACATTACATGTCAGGTGTTTCATGCCCACTATTTAAAAAATAAATAAAAATGAACCCCTTAACTTCAGTGTACAGCTTAAAAACCAAGATTCGCTGGTATTTGGGTTCAGACTGAGGGTGGGGGTCGTATGATTCAAGGGTACATAAGACAATCTGTACATTTGCATGCATATTGTATTTTCGAGCTCATTGGTAATTTCCCAAACACCAGTTTGGCTGCTTCTACATTTATCCCCATTATTTATTGTTTGCAACTACCTAGCAACCATTTTTACTGAGTTCATTGATTTTTCTTTGGAGATGCATTTAATTTTACTTGCGTGGGAGACTGCAAACTATACCTCAGTTACTTTACCTTTATAAATTATGTGTGTGTGTGTGTATATATATATATATATGTGTATACAATGTGTCCGTTTCTATGTATATGGCTTTTTAGATTTGTTTTAATTCCACGACATTATTTGCAGTGCTGCTGCTGCTCCGATGCCTCCATATTATGTGGAGGAATTTGTATGACTTATAGGGTTTTTGTATGTCAGTGACACCATTATGCTTAGTTTTTGCCAATCTGTTCTATATAAGAAGACATGTAAAATAAAAAAATAAAAAAACTGCTTCTCCTTGATTTGTTTTGTGTCTGGAGCTGCCCACGCATGATACAAAATGTGACTGGATAATGCTTTCCCCCGAGGTTCGATTTGTCTGATCTTAACAGACCTTTCCGAGGGCAGCAGATTATTTGGTCGAGTTTCTTATTATTTTGTCATTTCCTATAAGTCTTTAAAAACCTTATGCAATTATTGTTTGTGAACACCAATGAATATGTTTTCCTGTTTTAATTTTTAGGCAGACGCCTCTTTTCCTGAAGACAACTTTTTCGGGAAAGACACAGGTTGTAAGTATCCTATTTGTGCTGCAGCCCATGCTATGCGTTTTTCTGCTCTGGTTATTTTCCGGAACCTTGAAAGAAGTTTGTTAGTGTATGTGTCTACTACCCCAAGATAACTTGTTGGATGATTTTCAAGAAATGGTAGGGTATCAGACCATCTTTTGAAGTTGGAACATTTCCTTCTCTTTTTTTTGTGGAAATGTTATAATTGTGCTGTTATTTAGGTGTACCCAGGGAGAGTTATTTTGCTTGCTACATTATGGTATTCTGGCCATATCCTCCAGAAAATGCACCATACGTTACATTTTATTGCCTGATTTTTGGTCTTGTGAGACATACTTGGTGAAGTCTGTTTTCAACTAAAATAATATAATCTTTCTTGCATATGGTGCAATGGAGAAATGACAATCTTCTACATGTGGTGTAATTGGTGTACTAGTTGTTAGTCAACTTACAATTGTTCATTTAAACACTGGTTTGGTTTTAATGAGTAGACTCACTTGGGGTAAAGCAAATGAACGGCCACCCTCCCCTTCTTCCAAAAGGGCTGCCTCTCTACCTCCTCTGGTCTCCTGCAACAGCCACCTCTTCCCTCCTAGTCTTTCAAACATTAAGCCGCGTCTGGCCTAAGGCAACGGTCCAATCAAACTGACCATTCTGCGTGATCGTTGTACCATGGCATTAAGCCTTGACCCATGTCAAGTTGACTTGAGGGCCTTGATTAAAAATGGAATGTGATCTACGTGTTCGGTTGTGTAACTGCACAACACTTCCACAAGTGTGAGAGCTTGTTGGTTTTCAGATGTTCAAAGACTGGTTTGAGTGGTGGTTGTCATCTGGCTTTATTTACTATTCACAGTGTATTTCTACCTCACGTCTCTCCTGCAGTTGGACTGAATTCTACATATTTGCCTCGTAAACAGAATCATCTGCTTCTCTTCAGTGTTTGTGCCTTTTGTGCCTGGGTCATGCCCTTTGCATGGCACCTTACTAACCCATGCAATGTTTTTTTACAAATGAGTCACATGACATGTTCTCCCAGTTTCAGGCACACATTAACAGCAGGCTGTGTCTCTTCTGTTCCTGTCCCTGGCTTTGCTGATACATCTGGACTTACATTTATGAAACTTTACAGCTGTTTTGCAAGAACATGTTTACTTTTAAACAAGCTTTGGTGTTTGCCTCTAAAGTGTAGACATTGACAAAAGCAGCTTAAGTATATATTTTAGTCACTAGTGTTTATATGAGATGGAGATATTAGCTGCAATTTGCGCAGTCCCAAAAATATCCTCATTTACAATTGACATATTTCCTATTTTATGTCATGAAAGTGTCAAGCAAGGCAAATAAGTTATTAAAACAGGTACATGGCAACCTTGTGCACCCATAGCAAGTGATACACAAGAGTCCGCACGGCTCTAGGAATAATAGTTGATAACTAGGACTCCCTGGCAGGCTTGGTTCTCTAGGTTTCCGGTGGGTGGGATGTGGAGAAATTTGGCTTTGCCTACTCCTTGCGCTATTTCCTTTGTATTTTGGTTCATATTATATATATATATATATATATATATAATATATAATATATATTTATATATATATAATATATATATATATTAATATATTATATATATATACACATTACTGTTTCTTTGGGTTAACGCTAACAGCCCCTTTCCACACATGCACACACGGCTTGTTTTTGTTTTTTTAAATATTTTATTTGTGGTACTCTGAAGTGCTTGCCTAGTGCTGCCATTCAACCAGACTGGTCCTTGATCCCTGCCACGGGGGAAGAGTGTGTTGGCAGGCTTTACATGCCTTCATTGTCCATTTATGTGGCAGGCAGTATCTAACGTTAAGGAGAACAAGCACAATTTGCTTTACTGTTCATTGCGGAATGAGAAAGGAGCCCGAAGTTACTTTGCTCCCTGGATAACCAGACTCATGGAATGTATCCACCTTGTAATATTTGTAACCGTATGATATTGCTTATCCCATAGCCCCTGCTTAGTTTACCACAGGAGAGCATTTTTATGTTACTGATGTAGTCATTGGTAAATCAGGGACAAAGGCAGACTAGATGGGCAAAATGGTTCATCCTCATGAAATTCTATTTTTCTGTGGTGTTTGGTTTACTCAGGTCGGACAGACGTATTAAGTATCACCAAAATACTTCTCATTTTTTCCCACCTTTGTTAAACAGAACACTCCTGTTAGACTGGTTTTGTATTTGCCTAGCGGAGAATAACTTTGTTTATTCCACATCCTACTACACAACTTCTTTTATAGGTGTCAAACCAAATGCCATGTTCACAAAAGGGGTATTGATGTATAAGGCATATTTTTTTTTCCCTTTGGATCAGTATATGTAAATGCAAGACCTTGGTGACATTGTTTAATTGTTTATAGCAGTTTAAAATATCCCAAGTGGGTACCATGCTATAGAGCAACGCTACTAAGATTGGTCTCTTCTCAGACACAACGCAGATTTCCTTATTTTATACTCTCGACTGAATGAACGTTTTTTTTTTCTTTTAGTTGGCTTTAAAGATTTGCAATTCATTTTATTTTTAAAGACATGCCAGTGATATAATCATTGCTTCACTTTAATTGTTTTACATTTCTTCATGCAGTTAGCCTCAAAGTCTTTTGCTTTGTTGCAAATGGACTGCCAAAAGTTATTAGTCAAGGTTGCGGTGTTTTAGTTACTGTTTACCACATCAGAATTTCTCTTCAGACCATCTTGTGTTTGACCTTGTGTACCTTTTAACTGTAGGCCTTATGGGATTTTCCTCATATTTACGGCATACTTAACCCCAGAGTTTATCTTTATAATCTTGCCCCCTCCCTGTGATGTCTTGTTGCCAATAGGCCATCTGAGACTAGACCCTTATTAATTATTCTTGTAGTCGGCCTTTGACAAATACAGCCTGGCAGGATGTGCAATGTGTATGAATGAACGTGTACATTACTTCCTGGCAGCACTGCGTGTTGGGTATAGAACTGATAAATTCTTAACCCTTCAAACCTACCCATAGTGTAATGTAGTAAACTATTGGTGTATATAGTTGTGTGTATGTATATAGTGTATGTATATATTTACTCGGTGTCCATTGCACACCATTCCAAATGTTCCAAGCCCTGTGCTAGTAACCAGCAGTTTCCATACAAAACACTTTCAAAGGATGGTCAGCACTTCAGGTCTTTAAATTGACAATTTCATTTTATTCAAAGTCAAGTCGACGTTTCAGTCATTGCTGACTTTCATCAGGACATACCATATGTGTATGTAGTGTATGTATATATATATATAATTCTGAATTGTTTAATTTCTTTTTACATTTTCTTCTTATAAGAGTGATTGTGGAAGGCATATATCAAAAGGACAGTATTTATTCCATGTGTATTCAATCCATAGTGATGGATGAAAAACAATTGTATTAAATACAGATGGTGGTTTGGTCCTAAGGTTTGCTGAGAGGAATATTAAGTATTCAAAACCTAATGTGGGGGTTTTCAACACAATTAAGTAACGCACATAAAGCTGTAGACTTAATAGGTCAAATAATGTGATGACCGTCAAAAGACTTTGAAACAACCTTTTAGAGCATAAACTCCTGTATTTACAGGAAACAAATTGTAAACTTAGAATAAACACCAAAAATACTTACCTGCGCACTATCCCAAATTCATATGCTTATTTAGACAAATGGGGTGTCTAGGATTTGGGATAGAGCCTGGCTGATGAATACTATAGCCGTTTAAGCGCAGGGCTTTCTTCTGTGTGTTTTGTATTTTGAAATTATAAACTTAGTCTAGCATCCTTCACTGGGGCACAGTCACATTGGAATAGAAAACTGTTCCCACAAAGTTGGAAGCATACCATTGTCCAAAATGTGTTGGCATGGTCAAGGGAGACATTTTGGACAATGCTATACTTTGTGGGAACAATTCTTGGGAAGGTCAATTGTTCCCACAATGCCCCAGTGACTATGCCCCAGTGTACAACGCATAAAGACATGATAGGATTAGTTTGGTGTGGAAGAACTTTTAGGATGAACGAGAACCAATATTGCAAGCCGGGCCTTCTCCTCCAACATCAGTGCCTGACCTCACAATGTTCTGCAGGATGAATGGGCAATAATTCCCCAGTCAAACTTCAAAATGGTGTGGAAAGGCTTCCCAGAAGAGTGGAAGCTGTTATACCTGCAAATGGTGGCCAACTACATATTAATGTCTATGTAACTAGAATGTATTGTCATAAAAGTCCCTGTTGGTGTAATGGACAGTACAGTGTATCTTGGAAACGACCTGGGAGTTCCCAGATTCCCAGATCATAACTATAAACTAATAAAACATCGTGTACAGGTAACATTAGGATATTTTATATCTGCATTTTTATTGGACTTGAGGGCCTCACAATTAAGTAGCGCCCCTTCTAGTCTCCTTTTATTAACATTGGCTAGTATGAATAACCCGTAAAGCAAAGCATTCATGAAAACAGTATTTTCAGTATTTTAAATATATATATAATCCCCGCCTCTACAATTCATCAATGTATATTATTTTGTAACATTTGTACCATTGTAGTTACTCTTGGGCTACATTCTGGTGTTTGTTTTTTTGGCTTTTGTTTGTTAGAGATTGTTCTCCGCTTGTGTAGACGGTATTCCAAATGGGTTGCCTGATTTCTTTACTTTTAATTCCGGTGCTAAATGCTCTTAGCTGTAAATATGCTTGCCTTGCACAATCCTTTGTGAAGTTACTAACCCACATTGAAATCAGACATCACTTCCAATCATCCGTCATTTTGCCCTTGGGAAAGTCCACCCAGCTACAAATCTTTCTTGTCATCAGTAATATGTTATACCTTTAAAGGTCTAGACCTTTTAAATGAAAGGACAGCGGTACTAATTCCCCATGTACCCCGTATTTAACTTTGCTTTCCTGAAGTACGTCCATTTGCTGGAACATAATACCAAACACAGCATTTCAATAATAAGGAACAAAATCAAATCCCTTGGGCAAGCTGTCGTTACTGCTCTCCAAAAAAAAATAAAAACTAGATGTGCTGTTTATAAAGCACCAAAATGTTCTCATGGCTTTACATGGGGGTACAGCAAGCTCTTTATAACCTTCCAAATCAACAAATGTTTTTAACTGCTTGATGCTTGTGTATGGACAAGCAAATCTTTACAGATAATACTGATGAACTAGATTCAATATACATATTTTACACCACAGATTTTCCTTTTCTAAAAAAAAAAATGAAAGATGGTGGATGGGTTATTAATTTGGAGGTCAATTCTTACAATAAGAGCTTTCTGGACCTAAAATGTGAAAATAAGAAAGCTCAAGTGTAAATTATGATATTAATGTGAATTTATTGCTGCCGAGATCATTGTCGTCCTGGAAACCATAATTTACTCCAAAGTAATCTCTATTAGAAAAGAAAGATAATATATAATTATAACAGTGTGAAATATTTAGTATCTAGTCTTGTGTTTAACCCCTTGCATGCGGATCGCACCTTTTTTCTAGTTTTAAGTTGCCTGTGTAGATTTTTCCTTGTCCCCAGTTTCTGGAAACTAGCGCACATCTCCCTATGGGCATTTAAAGTGTGGGGGGGGTATGGTGTCGTGTGTGGGACTTCCCGCTCCTTGTAGCGAGATGCTAAAGGAATTTGTTATGTGACACTGACAGACTGTAGGGTTTCTAAACCAGATTACTGTAAATTGTTCTGGTTTGCTGTGGTTAGACCCCAAATACAGGCAGCAACTCTGGGAAATGTCGTGGACAGTGTTTTTGTACACTGATTTATTTCGGTTATTGCTAAACTGTAACGGCACACGTTGGCTTTGGGAGTTCTTCCCTTCCCTTTGTAAATAAATATTAATCATGTCTTTCCAAATCATTTTTTAACATCGGTTTAAAATTGAGGTCAAGTCTGGTTTAAGTAATGATCCTCAACAAAGATAGAGAAAGATCTGTTTCTTGTAGAGAATAAAGCTGTGCTGCGTCTACAGATGAGGCTCGCTCCAACCTTCTACTAGCTCGAGTATCTCAGGAGTGAGTGAGTCCTGTAGCATGATGGACCTCTGCATGCAAAGTGAAATTTACCAGTACAAAGCACTTGGCATGCATGCTAAGTAGGGTTATCTCAGTCAGTGGCCTTTTTTATTCCAATTTTCACATGCTATCGGGCGGTATGTATTAACTCGCACTATGGACTTGGTCAGGCAGTTGATTCTGCACTGTTGGTTTCATCAGTCGACAAAATGTTGGATAGCGCTTACATGTGCTGGTCAGCAGATAAATGTGTCCTGGATAAAATGGCCAATATGAGAATCCTAACGCTAAGGTGCCAGCAAGCTTTTTTTCCAGCAATAATATCCAGAGGCCGGCAGGACATTAACTCATGCTCTCCTTTGATTTCTAGTTGTTCTATTTATTAATGAGCCCTCTGAGATATAGGGACTGCGTTCTTGTTTAGAAGAGGGCTGGCACTGCCGAGCCAGGAGAGTAAGCACTGCCTGATGGCTTATTGATTCATAGGATTAAAACATGCTTAGAGAACACACGCAGTATACACTACCCTGCCCTGTTCAATACACGGTAGCTGAAAAGGGACGTGTACAAAATGCTTGCCACTTATAAGGCTGAGAAGGTCGGCCATTTTGCTTAAAGCGAACCGGGGTTAATGGCTGATCTGTGGGGTGTATTGCAGTAGGGCTAAGTTCTCTTTTGTCTCCTAGAAGATAATCATCCTGGATGAAATCATTCCGTGATTTTGAATCAACTATGCAACCTAATCCCTGCTGTGGGGAAAGTCAGATTGGTTTACATGCATCTGTTGCTCAGTCCTAGAATGGAATACAGATCTTTCCCAATTCCTCATGTCCCTCCTAGTTATCTTAACGTGTGTGTATATGTGTGTGTATGTATATATATATAATATATACCAGAGTAAGCATCTCCAACTATTAGAAAAGCCTCCCATAGGATTCTACTCGCTACCTGTGTTAATACTGTGTGTGCCTCTGTCGAATTGTCTTATTTCAGTAATTTGTATTCCATACTTCTCTCTGTAGAAATATACAATAATAAACGCTGTTGTGCCGTCCGGGGTTTAAGTACTTTTGTACTTTTGCTGTCTGGTACGCTATGCGTTCTCGGAGATTCAGACGATGCCTGGGGTGGTTCGGGGCTATGGAGACCTTACTAGTTAGAGGCTTATTGATTGGGGCAGTTGCAGTCCGCTAGGAAACGCCAGCAACCCGGTAAATATTTCATTTTATCTTGCGCTAGATTTTGAGTTGAGTTCTCAGGGGAACTGTGGAGTATGTGTTTCCATGGCAACCATTTTGAAAAGAAAGCAAAGGGTGGGGAAAAAGACTGCTAATGTGAAGAATGGCGGCGGCGAGCCTGCACCCTGAGTCCCTCTGATAATCCATGACTTTGTGAGATAGTAGTGTAAATATATATATATATATATATATATATATATATGTAGATTGTAAGCTCAAATGCCCAGTGCTTTCTGCACAGTCATCAGTCCCTGTTTAACTGTTATATCTAACTTTATTGTACAGTTCTTGGTATCTGTTGCTGTTAAATAATGGGTGTTCATAGCCCTCTAAATATTAGTGCTGAATCAGGCTTCCGCAGCAGAATGGAGGGTATATGCATAGATCTCCATACGGTTGATTTCCACAGTGTGACAATACGTTTACTTTGTCAGCTAAGCAAGGTTTAGTTTTCCTGTTTACCGGTATATATGATCTATACCCCTCCCTACAAGGTATCAAAATATCTGTGATTGAGTTTGTAAGAAAGGACATATCGCATATAATCATGTATAAAGCTTTATGGGTTATCAGATAATAGAGTATAAGCATTTTCTGTCCTATTTATTTGTTACTGGTGTTTTTATATAGCGTTCAATTATACATATGCATGGAGGCTTTCACATGTCATTCAATTTCATTACAATCTAGCTTATCTTTTAATACAATTTTTAAATATACATTTTTTTATTTATTATTAAGAGGGACCATTCCAATGACTAACCAAGCCACACATTAGCTCTGCCAAACAAATGCTAAACGTGTTCCATTTAACCTTGTTCCTTCGTGCTAGATGTTTACCCCAATATAAAACTCAAAATATACATCCTTAACTGTAACAGTAACCCCAGAAATGGTGGTGATTTAGCAAATTGATTCAGAGGTAAAGTATGTTACAGCACCGAGAATAAATGTGTGTTTTTCATAAAGGACAGCTGCAGATTGCATTTCACATAGTTTGAGATGCGTCTGTTACCAAATATAATACTCGGCCACACCACAGGGATACCTGCTGCTCCGTCCGTCCGGTAAAATGCTCCCCCCCCCCATATATCCTTTACGTGGTGCCAAACGGTACGTAGGAATGGAAACATTATTTTATTGCCTGAGATTCCTGGCCATGTACTCTGGGAAAACTGCTATATGGAAGCCAGGCACCCTCTGCATGAACCTGCTAATTGCTGCCAACATAAAACAGTTGTCCTACTTGGCACTGCTTTGCCGAACGTACAACATTTCTAGTATGTTCATGTTTGTTTGTGCGAAGTATAATAATTTTGCCATCTAAACCAAATGTTAATTTTCAGTGTCCTAGAAATATGGCGGATGTTTTCAACGGAGTTTGGCATGTCGCTTTGATTACTGTTCATTAGAATCCTTTGAGCCAACTACATATCTTATGGTCCTATTGAGGATGTGTGGTGGTGTGTATTATATACCCATATATATATATATAATATATAGAACTTTTTCTTTCTCTTTTCAGGTTTTGCCCAGACATGGCTGCATGGATTCACACTGTGAGCATCTTGAGCTGTATCGTATTCGTGTCAAATGCGGAAGTGTTTAACTCCTTTTCCAGTGACAATGAATTAAATCACTTAACGGTTAACAAGAACACTGGTACTGTTTATGTCGGCGCAATTAACCGTTTGTACCAACTTTCTGAAGCACTTCAACTGCAGATTAATGATACCACAGGTCCAAGACTTGACAAGATAACTTGCACTCCACCTATAGATGCTATTCAGTGTCCGAATGCCATACTCACCCCCAATTACAATAAACTGCTTTTACTAGATGTGCCTAACGAGAGGATTGTTGTATGTGGAAGCATCTTCAAAGGAATCTGCTCGCTGCGGTCCATGGACAATATTTCCAAAGTCATTTCGTACGATGACAGCAGGGGAGAAAAGTCTTTTGTTGCAAGTATCTCTGAAAAAATTACAACTGTGGGCTTGGTTGCAAACATGTCCGAAAATGGGCCAAGGGTTCTGTTTGTTGGCAAGGGCAATGGCCAGCATGACAATGGAATTATCATTAGCACCAGAATACTTGATGAGCATGATGATAAAGGCCCCTTTGAGACTTTCATGGACTCGGCAACCTTCAAATCTGTTTCTATTTCTATAAACGTTCAGCAGTTTGTTACAGCTTTTGAGGACGACAATTTTGTTTACTTTATTTCCACCCGGGTGGACAAGAATTCCAACGAAAACATCACCCTGATTTCCCGTTTGTGTAAAAGCGACTTCAACTATTACTCTTACATTGAAATGGATCTTCAGTGCAAAGACAAAGAGGGTGTGATTTACAACGTCTGCCATTCGGTCTTCATTACCACGCCAGGGGAGGACCTGGCACAGTCTGTCTTCAAACCATCTGGAAGAGGGAAAGTTCTTTTTGGGGTTTTCAGTAAAGTTGTTCAAGATAAGGAGAAAACTGCCCTTTGTATGTTTTCCCTGAAAGACATCAATGCGAAATTAGAGGAGAACAGGAACGTGTGTTACAGTAGTAAGTCGGAGCATGTCTACAAAGATGGGAAGAAGATCTTTTTCAAGCCGTTTGGCGCTGAGATCAAATGCGGAGGACGATCAGAGGTAGGTCTCGTGGCAGTAACGTTTACACCGCTGTGCTACACGAACATTCTTTGAGTGTGTTGTGTGCTGTACGTTCTTAACGGGGGAAGTGTTTGTCTTCAAGGCCATTGTTTGAGATTTATCCACATGTCAGACGGATTGTTAGCCTCACGCTGTTTACTTTTGCCTTCCTTTTGTCTAATTGGTTATGACATTGTGTCAACCAGTCACTAAATACTTGACATGTATACATGGAGGATGATTCTATGTATATGCGTAGCTGTCGCTGTGTGGCCTTTTGTATTTTTTAAGTCTTTGTGTAGCGATAGTGTGATAAATGATTAATATACATACTACAGTTTGACCCTTCCCAAGTATGGGTATAGGTGAATTGTGTGTGTGTCCCGGTCAATGGATGTGCGCAGTATATCTGCTCAGTATATAATATCAATTACACTTTGTTTCCTCTACCTGAAGTGGGCTCTGTTATCTATTTTATTCTTACAAACAGCAATGCTGAATAATAAAACCCTGCCCGCATTCTACAAACTGAAACGTAAAAGCAGCTGGGATTTTAATGTTTGCGGAATAAACTTGCAGAATGAAAGCAGCCTTTTTACGTGAGCTGTAATTATTTTGAAGGCACTAAAAATAACGTAATTACTCAGAAGGCTACCTTAATTACTAAACCGAGCAGAAACATCAATTTACTGGAAAGTCTGAAACGAAAGAATTTCTATGCTGCATGCTGTAGCGTTTTTTGCTTTTTTAGTTTTTCTTAAGTTTACCCGCAACAATTCGAAGGTTAAAGAATGACCAGATTGCACTAAATGAAACACAATATCGTGTATAATATATATAACATTTTTCTGGTTTCCATCTCTGAGACGCTTTGAGTCCCCTATGGGTTACCCCCATATTTTAACGCTCGTGTTACTTTGCTAAATTATGGCAGCAAAGACTGTGGTGGGTCGCCGTACTCTGTGGGGCAACCTGCACTGATTTCTGCTGTCTTTCTCTTACTTGAATGAAGAATTCAGCAGCAACCTACCCGTGTGGCTCTGAGCACCTGCCCTACCCCTTGGAGTGCCGGGATGGAGTGGTTGCGGAGCCAGTGTTGGTGCGAGAGAATAATCCATATACCTCAGTCGCTGTCTCTGTGGAGAATGAGCACACCATTGGGTTTTTGGGGACAGCTGAAGGAAAACTTGTGAAGGTAATTCTCTCAAACTTTGGTGAAATAGATCTACGCTACTTCTGTTCTCAAGACACTAGTCAACAAAGGGTGCTTTTTGCCTAGTTACAAAAGATGGCTATCGTGGATATCCTGAAACAGTATTTATTTTGTTTCCAAGTTATACCTAAGGCTTTACACAACTGAGCCAGACCGCAATTTTGCATTTATTCTGCATTTATTCTGCTTTTCAGTAGAACATTAAGTAAATCATCCCCTAATTTTATACATAATGTTTCTCTGATTTCTTTGCTCTTATACACAATAGTATATTTACATTCGGTGTAGTGTTGTAATGTAAAGTTCATTAATAAAAAAGTCAATGTTGAACACCCATGCAAAGTGAAAAAAGTTTAAGGTTAAAGGACCAGTTGACGTAATATACACCACCCCAGCAATAGTCATAGGTAGTCCGGGCCTTTATAAAACATAATGTGTTGGTATAAGCATTCTAAAGAGCGGTTTAACAGTGTGTCCCTAATTACAGGCATTTCTAGGAGAACAGTCTAGAGAATACAGGACCGTTTCCTTCGATACTAACAGTGCAGTGAAGAACGGAATTGCTTTTGATGCTTCTGAAGAAAACATCTATGTAATGACTAAGAAAAAGGTAAGCCACCGATATCTAACTACCAATTAGTTAATGTTTTACATCCTATAGTCCAATATAGGTGAACAATAATATTGTGTGGAATTAAATGCCTGTGTGCACATCACAATGTTATAGATTTGAGACATTGTACATTAAATATTTAATGTTTGTAAAAGCAAGTACTCTGACTACGGAACAACTCCAGCCTTGCTTAATCTGGGCATTTTGAATGCATTTAAAACATATTCAGCGTTTGCGAACCCAACTTTTACAAAATGTTTTCTTCCTCGCAAGGTGTACCGTGTTCCCGTCCAGGACTGTCATCGATACGCAGACTGCAATGAGTGCGTTCAAGCTAAAGATCCGTACTGCGGCTGGTGTGTGCTGGAAGGAAAGTGAGTCAAGAACTGGAGATTTTATTTGAGTCAAACTTCTATAAAGCATGTATCCTGCAGCGTTTTCTGTTTGAAGGAAATGCATTTCCTTTTCCTTAAATAACAAAACCATTTGAGAGTAGTAGATGCGTGTAGAGAGCCACTCTCTGCTCATTGCATAATGTGTATTATATTACGTCCCTGTAAGGTGGGTGGTTAAGTGGCTTATCCTCCAAGCAGAATTGGTTGAGATGAATTCAGCAATCCAATGATAAGGCCAGGCTGACAACCTAATGAGTTTTGATATATTTACAACAGGTAGAAAATTTTGTAATAGGAGTACAGAGCAAGTGTGACCTCATCAAGTTCTGTTTCAGCACGAAAAGGTTAAAAAGTAATTAGGGAAAAATAGTTTCCTCTTTATTACGTAGAGGTATTGAATGAAAGCAGTCTAGTAGGTGGGCTGCACAGGCTCATCCAAACCATGTTACTGTAAGCGTGTGTTTTAGTGCTTTCATGTCTATATGGACAGTTGCATTAATGCATGGCGAACATGCATGAAGACTGTACTACGCTGCATAAAAAAGAGAATCTATATTCCATACAAGTAAATATCGTCTGTATGGTGGCACGTGAAAAAAGCGATCTACGCTAAAAAATGAAATGCGCTGAGCCTCATAGAGCAGATTGAATTCACCCGGCTGTGCTGTCCATTCCAATCAGCAAAACAGCACCTATCATTGATGGTGTCTCCCCCCCCCCCCAATGTACAGTTTGCTCTGCGGCTGTAATAATGTGCTACAGTTGTTGTCCTTGTGCATCGGTGATGAAGGGTGGGATGATTAGAAGAGAATGTGAGGCTTTGAAGGCACATGGGAATGAGTTGTACCTGCTGGCACCTTGCTGCACGTGTCCGCCAACACCTCTGATCGATTAGCAGCGCAGGGAGATCGATGTGGTGCGGCGGAGGATTCTCTTATCGTCACCATGTTGCAGCACACCGTGTACAGTTACTGTGTCATTTAGGGAGTTTATCAGAAGGCAGGCCCTCAAACTTGGTGCATGGTCTCTACTATGATTGATTACCCCATGGATATGAATAATGCACAAGTGTGGTCTAGAAATCTATAAAACATACTATTGTATCAAATATGACTTAGAAACATGCAAGCGATTTATATGATTGTTCAAATGATTCTCAACTCTTGGCAGATGTTCGCGGAAGGCTGAATGTGCGAGGGCCGCTGAACAGAACCATTGGCTGTGGAGTCGTGCAGGACTCTGCATGAAAGTGGAGAGTGCGTTGCCACAGAACATGAGTGTAGTGGCACTCGACAAGGTGAGTGCTATAGGCTCTCTATATTGCCGGAGCAGGACTACTATTTATCACCATATGATTTGTTGTATAGTGGTAATTATGATTTATTATGGCTCTTAATGTCACACATTTTTTTTTTTTTTTTAAAAGAAAGAGGGGGAAGAAAGTTAAAATCCAAAGTAATTTTAAATGAGTTTAAACATCCACACAAGCTATACTGTGTGTGTATATAAATGTTTAACAGGTTTAACCAATACACATAGTCCTGTAACAGTAAAGATGCTAACACTCTCTACTGTATTGATAACAGTCCCTTATTAGTACAGAGAATTCTGTACTGCTTGTCTGTACAGTAAATTGTGTTTTATTTATTCATTAAACGTTTTTTTCTGGTTGTTAAGGCTTCTTTTTGTGCCCTTTTTAAACTTTTTGTTCAGTTTCTTGGCTTTATTGCCCTTTTGGCGGAACAATGTTATCAATGATAGTAATAGAGCTCCGAGCTCCAATTTCCAAGAGTTCCATTGCCTACAAAACACAGGGCTGGGATCAAGGCAAGCAAGAGCATCTTTATCTTTAACTGGTGTGCCGTGCACTACAATTGTATGGAAAGATTGTTGAAGTCCTAATATAGTTCAGCTTGTTTCTCATTTCATGTATTTCTGTACCATCATTCCTTGCTCTGAGTTCCGATATCTGCACCAGTTGGTCTGCATGTGTTGTTTCTAGCTTTATCTTCCAGTAGACGTTCTTGCATAGCTGGTTACGTTTGTAAATTGGTTGAGTAATCTAGCAATCCTGTAAAGTGAACCTTTCATTTTTACGGTGAAAAAAGGGCATCTGTTACGTTTGTTTCGTGGAACTAAAATATTGAAAAGAGACGATGGAATTCTGCAAAGAATGCTGACTGTGCAATTATGTCATTTTCTGGGGTAGGTTATTTTATCTGTGGTGCCCTCCATAACATTACAAGACGAGGACCGGTTGATGTGCGAGTTTGGAGGTACAACTAATGCTGCGGTACTTAAAGACGGGACCATTTCATGCCCTCATCCCGAGACCACTCCTGCCATAGAAAAAGGCTATGGTAAGTAACCTTTGCACTTTCTTTTCGCTTGTTAAAAAATGAATTTTCGGGTACATATTTAAAAAATAACATTTTTAAACCTGTGCGTTTCTTATTCTAATGTTTCACTTGGTGTGGGTTTGAAAACAATCTGTTAAGTTTCTAGATCAATATAGCAGTCTTTGGCTTTGTTACGTTCTGTTTAAACTATTTAGGTGTCGCCAAACATTGTTCTTGTCTTGCAGATAATGTGAATGTTACTATCAATTTATACTTCAAGAAAGAAGAACCTGTTTTTTTTGCAAATTATTCTTATCCATTTTATAACTGTGAAAAGGCAATGTATCTCTCTGAAAACTTACCGTAAGTAAAATGATTTCATTTGTTACTTTAAATTGCTGTTTATGTATGAGGTTTCTATATTCATTAACATATGGAGTGCTGTGTTGGTGCCTGATTTAAAGGGATAGCGTGGCCCATTAAAAAAGTTAGAATTTTTGATTTGGTTGTTTAGGCATTTCAATAACGACTTGCCTATTGTTTCCACTTTATTAAAATATTAAATTGTGTATAACCTGATGTGCTTTGTTTCCAGATGTATCTCCTGTGTGAATAGCCAGTGGGATTGTCAGTGGAATGTGAATAGTCATACGTGTGTGGACTTTAGTCCCACGAGCCCAGACATGGTAAGACGCAGTCACCGTGGTACAGATCACGCATGTACATGCATATTCCAACGTATTGCCTAGCCCCAGCAGTCATATCCATTAAATAGTTAATGTCACCAAATATGTCAAAATGGCAGCACACTGGCATGCATCAAATATAAAGTACTTTAGTAAAAAAACACAAATGAAAAAGCCAGATGAATATGGTAATAATTTGTGTTTTGAAGGTACTATGCCCCTAAAGGCTGAACTTTGCAAACCTTGTGCTTGGTCTTCTACAGGTCTTACAGCACCTTGTGCATTTTAATACAATTTTTGGCCGTTCGTGGTTAAAGCTCAAGGCCTTTTTTGTGTAGTGATCAGAAATCCTTAAATTGGAGTAATTGTTGGTGCCCTTAAATCTTTTTAGTAACTTATTCCACTGTACTTATTAACCTATCTACCTTATCCCCTTTCCAGGTGGTTGGAGAAGGAGTGATAACAATGGTAAGTTTTCCTCTTCGTTGGCTGCCCATTACTGGCGCTATTCATTGTGTGCCTGCTTTAACTTTGTTACAATAGAAAACTGTGAAATGAAGCCCCATGTTGCCCCTTCTAAGCTCATTTGAATGATCATGTCTTATCGAAAGTCCATGTTTTCTTACTGGGTTTAGGTAGGGATTCCCAATTCTTTTTAAACCCCAACAATACTCTTGGTTGCTGAAAGGGCATTGCCGATATCATAGTCTGTATATAGCTATCCATATGCATGTAGAGCTTGGTACATGGGACATGTATTTACTCTTTATAGTTAGATTAATGTGGCTTGTGTTTTGTTTGGCAAGAGATAGAAACATTGGGCTGGCTTTTGGAAAAAGCCTATGTGGTTGGATTGAATTTGGATTTGTAACATGTTGTTTTAAGCAAAATACTGGGTTGGTTGCTTTAGAGGAATTTACAGAAATTCAACATTTAGTTTAAGTTTTAAAACCTTCTTAAATAATATCTGGTAACACTGTGGTTTGGAAGTATGTTAAGCCATGCCAATCTGCTTGCGGATAAAGTGATTGGGCAGTATCAAGTATCGTCAATACCTATAGTATTCCATCAATGTTGTGTTTAATCATGTGAAACGTATAACCTCCCATGGATGCTTGCGATTTCTCTTTATTCAAACATGTCCATTTTTTTAACTCTTTGATAACTTTCAGGAAGATGACTGTCCGCAGTTTTATCAGCCTGACCCTTCAAAGATCCCAATGGAGCATAAAACCACCATCAAATTTATGGGGAAGAACCTTGATCGCTTCCAGGTAAATGCTTGTTTGTGTATGTTAGTGAGTTTGGAAATTCCCCAAAAATGTACATATGATAAAGTTAAAAGAGGGAAAAAAGCCTGATCCTGCAGTGTAGACCTTATAGTAATAATGGAGTTGTGAAAATCGGTTAACTATTATTTCATTTCTAAACCATTAGGTCAGTAAGATTTGTGAACGTAGGGATTAAAATGCATTGCTTCTTCTGGATTATTTCTTCCCTAACTAGGCGCCAATCATGTATTGTTCTTTTATTGTTTGTTTTTCCTTTTCTATAACGTAGGGTAACACCTTTAGTGCCGGTAATGACGAGTTCAACTTCAAGTCTACTGTTAGAGAAGATGCTGGCATGTTTTCCCTCTCCATTCCCGAGGTATTTTCACTATTACAATAGTTATTATATGTCATTGTGGTTCTAGCAACTAATGTTCCTAAATCTTGCACTTTGAAATATACTTGCTAGTTTTAACTATATACAGTGCCTTTTATATTTCCAGTGATTTTCTAAAGGGCATATTATGGTCTCTTAATAAAGTAATTAGCTGTTAATTTTTGTTTGTGCTAGCAATAATAATATATTCAACATTTGGCTCTTATTTGGTATCTGACTGGCAAATCCAAGGCAATTTGGGGAGGTACAGGCGCTTCCCATGGTTATCACATTCAATAGTACAGGGTACAGGGTGGGGAAATTGGGTGTTTTAGGGACAATGTACAGCACTGCATTACTCCAGAAAGACACAGGATTCCCTCTCATGCTCATGTGTAATGGAACATGAAGTGTAAGACGCCAACCTGATGATGGGTGTTCCTGCATGGTGTATGCAAGAATCTTGAGGATCCTGCTGTTGCGTATTCTGGCAATTTATTAAATTGATAAATAGTCTAACTCATTTTGTAATGTTTATTCTCCCTTTTGATGGAATTGATCTTACAATGATATCTCCCGTTCACTTTCTAATTCATTTAAGGAATGTAGCAGTCACCGATGCACTCTACTTTTCATATCCGTCTTTGTTTTCCATTTTCTGTATCATTAGTGCTTGTTATCTTTATGAATGCTTGTCCTGTTCCACTGTCTTTATACATGAAACATGCCTTTACAAGGCTGCCAAGGATCTGCTTCGAGGATGTCATTCCTTCACTTCGGCTCCAAACACATTTGGACAGTGTTCTTGTTTTTACTGTATTACCAGTGAGGTTCAGAGGATCGTTAATGCCTGTCCTTAAAACGGACTGAATCTCTCAGATCGTGGCTTTAAAGTTATGGTAATTGAATGCGTCTTGTGAGCAGTGTGTCTGCAGTATACCTAGAGATGTATATATGTTTGCATAGCAAATACAGGTTTAGGGTATAACAATGGTGTGCTATTTATTTTTGTGTTTGTTTTTTAGTTCCCTGTTCAAGATAAAGAAATTGTTCCTCTGGATATTTACATAAAAGTGAATGAAAAGAAGATTGACAGCAAACTGAATGGTATGTGTATTTTTGATACAAATGTAAAATTGATGAATAGAAGACGCATAACGTAAAGTTTTCAAAGCTTCCCGTAAAGCACTCCCTTTTCACAACCCCCAGGGTGAACTGACCTCATCTACCACCTATATTTCTTTGTTTTACATGGTTTTGGCAACCTTTGTAAGTGTCGGTGAAAATGGGAAATAGCAGGACCTAAGTTTTAAAAATAGTATTCAGATTAAAATAGCTGAAGGACTTTATTATTTCTCAGACGGCCTCACAAAAGATGAATACATATACATTCTGTACATTCTCGCTTACTATTTACAGGCCGTTGAGGCTTGACTCCCCCGTTAATGCCCCTTTGGGGCTGTAGTGTAAGTATATATGATTGTATAGGGTGGCTATGATAGCCTGATTTCCCCTATGGCATGTGAGAGGCTGCCTACAGTGATGATCAGTCTTGCTATCAGAGCTCATTGCTCATGGGAAGGGTTTTTGGCTCTCTTCCTGTTATGGTAACCTTGGAGAAGGTACCCAAGAGAAAACCATTGAAAATGTATCTGTAGTTACCTGCTGAGCCCATTCAGCATCATAAGTGTATATTATCTTAAAGCGCATTGTTCTCTCCATTTTATTTTTAGTAAATCTTTACAACTGCTTTTTTGGAAGAAGTGATTGCAGCTTATGTCTTGCCGCTGAACCCGAGTATATGTGCGTCTGGTGCAACAACAAGTGTGTTTACAAGGACATGTGCAAAGAAACTCCTGCCTCGGAGTGTCCGGCTCCCGTCATCACGGATGTAAGAATATTACATAATATATTAATAACATGGCTCCCAACAAAGAACATTATGTAGCACTCCAGTAATCCTGTTAAGGGTTAAAAGAGACGGAAATAAGGCATTGTATCTTTGCGTTACATTCTTGGGGATTTTTTGGTCTGCTTTTTGTTTTTCTGTAGATGGTTTGTATGCTTAATTTGAAACAAATCAATACCCGTAGCTGAAGGAACAAGTGTAGAGCACCGCAGAGTCTGCTCTCTGGCTGCGCTCCGACTACATAAATAATCCTTCCCGTCCCAGGTGATGTCTGCATTGCCTTGTTTATGTTGCCTTAAGTCGGCATCGCCAGCACAGTCATTTTCTAGCTATGTGTGCTGATTTTTTATGATGAATGCTTGCAAGTCTGTAGATGCAGATTGTATTGAAGGCTTTCAGCTTGTCTTTGGATGATAGATATGTAGTAGATGTGTAGTAGAAATCACTCAGCTGAGTTAGATTATTATTTTTTTTATTTAAGAACATTACAAGGAATTAAACAGCGATGTCTTAGTATTCCTAATAAAGGTAACAAGGCAAGTGACATTGCAAATTCATATAGGAAATGATCAATATGAAACTCTTTGAGAGGCATCACACGAGGAATGCCTGTGCTTATAGGAGATAATGATATGTTTTGGAGTTATGGTACCTTATAACGGAGGCGACTAAGTTCACAGCATGGCCAAATCACACATAATGGGAAATCTTGTGAAATAACGTATATTTGGGTATAGGTGGCAGTTGGGTAATGTACAGGATTTGAGTCCGCCGCATTATGTTGATGTATTCGTTCCTGGGCAGGGGAGCCTCTTTACCTAATCTTAGTCTGTTGGTTATATAAATAAAATGTAATAATCGTAGTCTGCAAACCAACCATTAAACCTTTGGGGCTGCCTCAGCAGCTTACATGGCTAGAAGGCTACATGGGAAATATGTCTAGCTCAAGTAATGGGTATTGTATATGTTACTAATCCTGATTGTTTTATGTTTTTGTAGTTTGAGCCAAAATCTGCTCCGTTGAAGGGTAGTATTTTCCTGACAATAATGGGGTCAAATTTGGGAGTAAGACCTGAAGATGTGGAAGAAATAAAGGTTGCTGATGTCCCATGCCGATTTGTGAAGGAGTTATACTCTGTTTCTACCAGGTATGTGGGGCAGCAGCCTTTGCCTTGCTTTATTTAGCATCTGCAGAAGAAAAAGTATATTATATAATTCCCATTTCCAATTGAGATATTTCTCAGAAAATACAAGGTTTCAGAACTTCAGTTTCCTGATGATAATTCACCTTGCATGTTCATATTAAGGATAGACTCCTTTTTCTAGTGCTGGCAACTGGGATTTAACCGTCTCTTTGGATATTTAAGCCATGGTTCCTTTCCTTGCGTGTATTCCCACTGCCACACTTCTATTCCCATATGCTTTTCGGATTGAATATTTTAAGTGCAATCCGTAAATGTCCCTCCAATAAAGCTTGCATTGTCCCGCTTTTCCGTGGACCAATCCACCCGCCAACCTCCTAGCAGAACAATATAAAATAATAGCTCTATCTTTGCAGGTAAACATATATGCGTACGTGTTTTGGTGTATTTCCAACAGATTTCTAAAAACCTTCTTTCTGTCAGGAATAAGTTAATAGAGTGTCTCGGTGTGAGACATGACACAGATCTGCAAGCTCGCACCTTTAAACGTGTAACATTCTAGTCTGTCAGTGGTCCGGCGCTGAGCTGCTAATAAGCTAGCACCTCTGATTCATAGGAGACATGTGAGATGTAGTGTTGTCAGTGTCTTGCTGTAGTAAAATCTAATTCAGTAATGGAAATCCCTTGTATAGTACCAGTACTTGGATCTTGGGGAAGGCTGCCATAAGTGGCGCATGCATAAATGCTGCATAGAGCTCAGCCGTTGATGAGGAATAGTAAAGCCAGGTTCGCATTCAGTACTCTTACCTGGCCAACGAGACAAGCTTTTGAGTGCCTCTTGTAGTAGGGGAGTACACGGTTTACACCGATTCTTATCATTGACCCTGTACTTATGTCCTTTATTAATTCTGTGTATGTAATTACATATATTGGTAGGGAGTGGTTTCCGTGTGCATCATGCTTTTTCCCCCCTGCAGAGTTGTGTGTATAGTTGGAAGTGTCCCTGAGCCCACGTCAGGAAATATACAAATACAAATAAAAGAGAAGCACGGGGCATCTCCAGATGTTCTTACCTTTGTCTACCAGGTGAGTGCATCATATTATTATTATTTTTATTATTAATAATCCTTGATTTCTGTACAGTAAGCAATGAAAGCACTGAATATGCACCAACACGGGTTTACATCTGCATTGTTTTAAGAGTCACAGGACAATGTACCATCTGGTTAATAGATGCATATACCAAAGTCTTGCTTCACTGTCACATTACTACAGAAAGCAGGTTACTTTCAGAGCCTCTTCCTGGCATATTCTTGAGATGCGTATGAATTAAGAATTCATTGATTCCAAATGGGAAGAGAGTGAATTAAATCATAGTTGAATGGGTAATTGTATCACTCAAGTCTATCACATTTGTGAACTGTCTCCTGACGTTTCTGAGGAAAGACAACTAAGTATCGTGCAGGAGTCGTTTGTGATTACCCAATTTCGGTTGCAGAGACTCTTCCTCTGCTTGTGTCATGACTGCAGGCAATGCAAATGAGGATGTGAGCTGCAGACTGATGCTGACACGGCGGCACAGCCTCCTCTTCCGATCGGAGCTGTGTGCCTCCTTTGTGTTAAAGGATACTGTCATCTTCAGATGGTGGTACCAGCAAGCTGTGCACTTTCTTGGCCGTCTGCCGAACGCGTACAGGAAGTGTGGAATTTCTGATTCTCTTTGGCACGGTAGCGGCAGATCAAAGCTGACATCTGCCCTTTTGGAAATGCTCACAGCTTCTGTCGCGTTTTTTTTCTTGGTTCCGTGTGTTGCATCCTATAATGAGCTTTTTTTTTTAATCAAACATTTTCTAAATCCAGGGCTTCCTATAAACCTAGCATCTAAGCCCATTTATCTGTATCTTTATATTTTGCTACCCGATAATGCACTCATTTTACAATATCTACATATCAATAATGTAAACTTAGGCGAGGACATGTACATTTTTTCTTTTAAAGCTAAAGTTTGAGTAGCGTAGCCTAATCTGTTTCATATTTCCTCTTCATATTTTCTTAGACTAATTAGGAATAGGAAAACGACTTATTCTTACAAAGATCAATGGACTGAGGTGTTATTATCAGTAACGGCCCCACCACAGCAGGCAGTGTCTTTCTCTGTGTGCCTTCCAGTCACTGTTCATCTTATGATTTTAAAAGTCCAGATCAGAGAGCAGACCAGAAGTAGAGTTCTTGCTTCATAACAAGCTGTGCATACGCAGTAAAAACATCCTGCCATCGCTTGTACCTGCCAGCTGGGTTTAGCTGATGCGTAATGCATTATTGGCAGCCCAGGGTGCTCTACTGCGCATTCATTTCCACCGAGCTGGTCAGCTCATTGTGGAGTCTGTGTGAATGACTTAATCATATACCATGTACTCCTGGCCTGGTGCGAGCCGTGATTTGCCGGCTTTTGTTTTACGTGTTGCCAACATTTTGTCAATATGATGCAGCCAAAAACCCCAGCTGTAACCGTGCATATTTATGGAAGGTGTACGGTAATGGTAGACAGCAAAATGTCTTTTGTGCCATTTTGATAATGAGGTAGCTCATGATGCCGTAAATATCAGATTCTTTTTGCAATCTCTTTGACACTTAAATGAGAATTAACTCAATGAGATTGATATACTTGGGAAAAAACCCTAATGTGTTCTTCTTTTTCTCTTTCAGGACCCAGAGCCTACTGATATAAAACCAACTGAAGGTTTGCTAGCCGGTGGCACTTACATAACAATAACTGGTTTCCATCTAATGACCGGATCCAAGCATGACATCAGAGTGATGCTCGGTGATGTGGCCTGTAATGTGTAAGTACGCAATACAATGTAGTTGTGCAGGAGCATGTGACATTTCCTGGTTCATTTACCATGGAAATGGAGCAATGTGCATTGATAAAATCTTTATATATATATATATATATATAATGCCCCAGAGGCATGGGGATAAAGAAAAAAAATAATTCTACCAGCTGGTACTTATCTATCTATTGGGCAAACCTACTGCATGTTGCATTAGCTTAGACTATAGTCTCTTACTCTTTTAAGGGGCAAGAAAATGACTACCTCAATAAAATATTGCTGCACAGCAGCATCTACAGGATTGAGGTTAATAGGAGAACATCATAATGTTACTTGCTACTTCTACGTCATGGCTTAATAGACCTTTGTGTCTGTGATCGGTGTCGGTAATGTTGCTGTGTTCAGTGGGATACGTTTTAACCAAGTTTTCAGGTTTTTGAACGTACAGTAACAGAAAGGGAGGGTCTCTTCTTAATAATGCAGGGAACTTCCATTCATGATCAAACCTGTTTCAATGCAGAATGTTCCGTTTCTTTTCTTTGACTCGAGGACACATTTTCCAACTATGTGTAGGATCTTGATGTACATTGATGGAGCCTGTCACATACCTTTTCTGAAGATACAGGGAAAAAATTATTTAGAGCTGTATTTTGCAAATACTCCTTAAATGGCAGCTGGTTTTTAATGGCTAGCTAGAAGTTAGTGCAAGGGTCGGTTACTACCCGGAATGCAGCATTCATGAAACACAAATATTGCCATTGATTCTATATAAACATATATTGTACGTTGATAAAAACATTCAAAAAGTTTTCCAAAGTTAGTCTTTGTTGGCCATTTGGGACTTCAACCCCCTTGAAAACAGAATATGTCATTGTTTGGCTCACAATCTGCAGTCACCAAAGCAATTAATGGAAATGATCACGTTGACTGCTCTACCCAAAAATGATCTTCTTGCACAGTGTCTTTAGTTGTGTTTTGATTAAAAAAAAAAACATAAACCCCCATGAAAATCAAACAGGTAACCTGAAGTTTATAAAGCCAACTTGTCTTGATGATATGGAGTAAGAGGCAGTAATCAATTGGATGGGAAAAGTTGGGGTCAAGTGCCGCAATCATGGTTTCTTTTTGGTTAAAAACAATCTTTCATCTCATAAAAAAGCATGTGTAGGTATAAAAAAACCTCTGTATGACCATTCCTGCTTTTAGAGTAAGTGTACTGATGTTTGGTGTTCCACTGACTCCGCAGTCTGCTTATTGAAAGCCATGGTTCCTCTCAATGAAAAATGTTAACGGCTCCCTAAATGTATAAAGTGTATACTTTTACTGTGCTTTTCCAGCTCCCTGCATTACATCGGGTTATCTTCCTGTTGATTATTTTGCAAATAATTATATTCTCTAATCATAAATCAAACAAACCAGCTAAGCTAATTGCGCCAAACATTTGGTCCGTAAATTGGAAAGAGCATTAGCCACATTGAGGTGAAGTATTATTTGTGAAGTGTGCAGCTCGTTTACACAGAATTAGCCCAGTTAACTACAAGGCCACTTCATCTGGCATATGGTTCCCTGACAGGGTGGCTTAGATGTGTCAGCGGAGGGCCGGAGGCATCATGGCTGCACATATGTATTGTCTGGTACGGTATTGCTGCTGCTATGCACTGTCTGTAGGTATTAATGCTCTTTGTTGCCAAGCGGTATCTGACGATTACTGTCTTAAACTGTCTTTTTTTTTTTTTCCTCAAGCATTACGTTTGGTGAAGAAATCGTTTGCGTTAGCGAACCTGGCGTGAAAGAGGGCGATGTCAAGGTTAAGCTGTTTTATGGGAACGACACCGAGAAAGGAGCTGGCAAGTTCTCCTACAGACCTAATCCCGTCATTTTACAGTTTATTCCGGACAAAAGCTTTGCAAGGTATTCCGATATCTTTGTTTTGCTCTATTTTCAGCGTGTCACCCGTTAATGTTAGAAAGCCTTCTAGGAGAGGTTCCTTGCCCAACAACTTCCCTCCCCGCTCGTCATTTACCGTGTGCATTCTCTGCTGAGTAACCTGGGATATATACCCTAAATGTTGTAACCGCCATTCCTAATCACTAGTATCTTTCTTTATCTCGCTATTCTGGAATATGGCGGTGTTCCATTCTATCGTATCTTCACAAACGAGTGCCTTTGTTAACCCTGTGAGTTTATATGGGGTGTTGCACATGCGGAATAACACAGCAGCTTGTGTTTTGCTTTCAATTGGATATACATCTAATTTCCCAAAGCAAACCGCAGACATCTTCCGTATCGTCACTCCAGAAAGCTCTTCATGGTCCTTGTCTTATTCACGATTCCATTATTGATTTGGGGATCATTATTATGCAGATTTTTTGGCCCGCACTCTCTCTATCACAAGCCAGCAGTGTAGAGAGATGTCTTGCATAGGCTTTGTAACATCATTTGTCACTTTGTGAAGCTGTATTTCTATACACTCTTATACTGTATGCAAGTCGGGTGATTAAAGAGAAGAAAATGATATTCAGATTCCGCATGCATTCTTCAATAGAAAGACATGTCTAATATGTTGAAATGAAAAAATAACAATTTTTATTTTTTGTTCTAGTGGAGGAAGAAATATTACAATATCCGGCTCGGGATTTAATCTTGTGCAGAATTTCAGTATGATTGCTCAGTTGCCGTCTAGTGGATCGGAGTCCAGATATGTAAGCCTTCATCTAGTCATCTGTGTTTCATGGAGTGGAAATGCCCATATTATTATTTTTTCCTGAAAACATCAGGCCTTTTCCACGTACAGTAGAGGCTTAACTCTGGTGTTGGGGGTTCCTTTATGAGGTGGGGTAAATTTAGATTTTACCCACAAAATCTTGGATTAGTGAATATTTGCTTCTTACTCGCCTGTGTACATGCATATTGTTTAATCTTAAATGTGATCAATTGCTGAAGCGTACAGTGTGAGAATTATGGCCCCTCAATAACTGTGTTCCGCTTTTTAACTGGTTTTCTAAATATTTTAGTACTATTTATAGCTGGAAAGCGTAGGTGTCTTACAGATCCTTCTAGAAATCACAGCATTGTTCTTGTTCCTTCCAGATACGACAGGAAGATATCCTTGAAAAAGTCAGCGACACGGTGCTGATATTCTCCTCTCCCAGCGTGCCAGAAAATTACCTGAACTCGGAGGTCATTACAGTGATTAAAATGGATAGGTTTGAGTCACCTTTGCAGACGGGCGAACTGTCGTTCAATTACGTTCCTGATCCCACTTTTGAGAATTTTACAGACGGCATCAAGAAGCAAGTGAACAGCCTGATTAATGCAAAGGTAACTGGCTTGGTTCCGCAGGTCGCTGCTTTCTCTGGCGTACGTTTTCAAACAGAGACTATGAAACTTTGGATGTCTGTACATTTTATTTAGATTATTATATGAATTGAGAAGGGATGCGTAACCTTTTTGACTGTGTTCTGTAAAGGAGCAGGATTTGTTCATCTAATCTTCTGTTGATTTAGGATTATAATGATTTTTTTTCCTGTCCCTGGTTTATGCCCTGGTTTACGTCTAGGACATTCGTATATGTGTATACACAGTATGCTTTTATTTAGTAAGAGTAGAAACAGTCTGTGAACTTGTTATTTTTAGGAAATTCCAGTTTACTTCTTCATCTCACTAAATCTCACGCTTTCTTTTAATCTCTGAAAATGAACCACAAAACAAAATGTGAAAAGGTTGTTTTTATTATACAGAGCAAGCCGGAGAACGTTTGTATTTGTTTAGTCATAGCGCCCCCTAGTGTCCACATAACGAAGGCTTTTTTCTTTGTATGTTTAGAATGGTTTGTAACGCAATTCTGCACGTGTGTTTAGTGAGTATGTCCGCACCATGTTTAGGCATTTCTGTTCTGATAGACTTTTACTCTACGGGCAAAATGTCCAAGGGTTGTCAATTTAAAACTGAAAGGTACGTTTGTTAAGTCAACCAGTACCTATGTAACTAGGACTAGTGACAACTCTCTACACCTCTCCTTGTCATGAAAATGAAGCTATATAACGTAATGTTGAATTAACCATTATATAGGATTCAGAAGAGACACAAACACGTTTTTGTTTTTTTCCTTTTTTTTATATAAATAAAACAATTCTTTTGCCTGTAGTGAAGGTGCTTCCGTCTTCTATTGTCATCTACATAATATTTTAAGGAAACTTACTCATGCCTACTGCTGTATTTCAGAATTCGGTTACCCTTATACTAACTCGTGTTTTTTAGGGGACTGACCTCAATGCTGCAATGACAAAAGAAGAGGCAAAGGCGTTTGTGGGCGAGGGCCTCTGCGAGATAACTACTCTTACCTCCACCGACCTGTACTGTGTGCCCCCAGAAGAACAACCACAACCGAGGAGGCGCCACAAGAGAGACACTACCAACAACCTGCCCGAGTTCATAGTATGTCGTTTCCTGCATGTGTCTCCACCTGATACGTGAAATCAGTTTTGAAAAAGATGCGTGTTGCTCACTTTCAGCACATTCCTCGACAGTTTTGTAACTACTGGTTTCATTCCTGGACAGTCGATTTCTGGGCAAATCTTGCTTATATGTATTTGGTGTAGGATGTTTACAGAATTCCCTAGATTTTCCATTACACAATCTAGCACTTTCTGTAGTGTGCATCAAGCCACTTTTCACAGGAGTGGCTTTTGAACGCTTCTGTCGTTGTGTTTTCATTTACAGGTTAAATTTGGAAAGCGAGAATGGATCCTGGGAAAGGTTGAATATGGACAATCGGCCGCAATTCCTCTTCACATAATCATTCCAGTTGTTCTCATTCCAATGATTTTGATAATAGCAATTTCAATATACTTCTACAGGTGAAGTGTTACATTTATGTCTTCCTTTTATAAAAAAAAAAAGTTCTTTGGGACTAAGTTAAGACAGTAGCAGACACAGTTCTCACTTGTACATGTCTGAACCGTTATGGTACCGGCTAAACTATCACTGGAATAGTTGTCTCAATGGAAGCAAATTTTCAGACCTTTTTTTGGATCTTAACACTGCAAGTTTGTTTTTATTATATCTCTTATATTTTTTGTAGGCGGAAGAGCCAACAGGCAGAGAGGGAGTATGAAAAAGTCAAGCTGCAGCTGGAAGGATTGGAGGAGAGTGTAAGAGAGCGATGCAAGAAGGAATTCACAGGTTGGTAACACCTGTTTTTACTAAGGAAAATGTGTACTTCTCTAAGGTGTAATTAGATTAGTGTGTCTAAAACCGTAACGCAATAGGGTTTATTCAGTAAAGCAGGCTCCCTGACTTCTTTTTACATTATAAAGGGCCAACTCAAGGGAGCTTCAGCTCCAAGGATAGGTCATATGGCCCGGATGAAACCTATTGGAATTAATGAGATTCCTCACGCCACCTGATTGATTGAACTTTGCGTGTTGAAATCGTTGAAACCATCATTCTTGAGTAAACCCCAAAGTAATATGATTTTAAGAAATGTAGCTATCTCATCCTGGTGTATTTGCAAAATATTTTTAAAGTATCCCAAATAAATCTAGTGCAGAATTATAGTGGAAGTTGTTACTTATGCTGTTATGTTTTCTCCTTTGAAGTGGACAATTACTGAGACAAAATAAAAATGTATTGAATGTACTTTTTTTTTTCTTTCTATGGCACAGTGCCTAGAAGCTGAGTACGTTCCTATAATCCTTACTTAATAATACTTGGGTTTTCCAGATCTAATGATTGAGATGGAAGATCATACCAGCGACCTCAATGAAGCAGGAATCCCTGTTTTGGGATACAAAACTTACACAGACAGGGTGTTCTTCCTGCCTTCTAAAGATGGAGAAAAGGATGTCATGATAACTGGGATGCTTGATATTCCTGAGGCCAGAAGACAAACTGTGGAGCAGGCACTCAACCAGTTTTCAAATCTCCTCAACAGTAAATCTTTCCTCATTATTGTAAGTATTATTTTACATTGAGACAGGAGTACCTGGTCTGTTTAATAAAACAACTATATAAAGTTGCTACGCCTCCTGTTTTGCAAATGTTGAGGTGCTGCTTCAACGTGATTGTAATTAATTTCACTCATCAGTTGTTTAAGGTTGTATCCTCTTTGGGTTCTGCATGTAGGCCATGGCCATAGTTTATATTACATAGAAAGTGATGGCAGATGAGAACCATTCGGCCCATGAAATTAGCTTGCAAGCACTTTCTGGTTATACACTGTCTGACACCACACTACTGTTTCAGTAAACATGTACGACTTGGCAGAGACTCGGTAAATTATTTTGGTCACCTTATTCTCTGTTTTTCAGTTCATTCACACCCTGGAAAGCCAAAAGGACTTCTCTGCCCGAGAAAAACTCTACTTTGCTTCCTTACTGACAGTTGCATTACATGGGAAGCTGGAGTACTACACAGATATCATGCGGACATTATTCTTAGAACTGATGGAGCAGTATGTCGCCAAGAATCCCAAATTGATGCTTAGAAGGTACGTGGATCCTGAGATCTCTATTTGGCGATTTTTACTTGCCTAGAGACAGAAGAAAGAAATGTGGGGCTAAGGCAGCGAAAAGCTAATGGCAGGAATAATTGTGCAAATCTTAAGAAAAGGACATTAGTATAGCTGTTTCTATCGTAAACTCATCAAGTGTGTTTCGAATGCGTATATATATTGCTTATTTTAATCTGTAATCACCACTGCATAGATTTAACTATTTCTGGGAAGGGATTGGGCATAAAGCAGCAGAATAAATGCTGTTTCTAATGCTGCATTTAAAGGGTAATAGTAATAATTTAGTTCTTTAGTAATTTGGAAAATGTGTTTATGGCCTTCTGTTTACAGGTCGGAAACTGTTGTGGAACGCATGCTGTCAAACTGGATGTCCATATGTTTATATCAGTATTTAAAGGTAGGCGATGCATGTACGGTATGTGCTTAGGGGCCTGTGGGCTCATTGAGTCGCCAGGGATTGTGTGTTGGGTTGCAGTCTGTTCTTAGATGTGTTGTTGAGCTGCTGTCTAGCGGAGTGAATGTGTGTTAGTCATCAGATGCTGTTTGCTGAATATATCATTGATACAATATGGGTTAAAATAATCCCAGTTACAATCCATTGAAATGATTCTATTTTTTATTTATTTTGCCCTATCTGAATCTTTCAAATGCAGGACACGGCTGGTGAGCCGCTCTATAAACTCTTCAAAGCAATCAAACACCAAGTGGAAAAAGGTCCTGTGGATGCTGTGCAAATGAAGGCCAAATACACGCTGAATGATACAGGGTTACTGGGGGATGATGTTGAATACACACAGTTGGTAAGTGGCTTTTTTTGTATAAATTGGAGAAAAACTGACTGAAAATTGTGCTGTTCTATACAGGGGTCTTTGTATTGATTATAAAAATTACCAAAATGACTTTGTTTCAAGGCCGGATAGGATATTTTGGCCTGGTCCCCATAACATATACTGAAGTGGTATTGCCAGGCTTTACACAGCTTCTCTAAATAAATATAAATAAATACTCCTTTTGTTGCACCATTTCTGCAGCCTGTAAAGTTAACAATCTACCCAAGGCTAGTCTCATCACTGCCCGTCTCCTTCCAAAGGGAAATTTTCTATTTGGATTCTGCTTCAGCCACATCAACCGGTGGCCTCGGAGCTTGGATATTGTTAGACGTGGAACCTGTTTGTGTAAAGGGTTACACAACTTGGAATTGGTAATGAAAGTAAACTGTTTTTATGTTTCCTTGGCAGACGGTGAATGTTATTGTCCATGATGAAAGCGCGGAACCTGTACCAGTCAAAGTGCTAAATTGTGACACCATCACTCAAGTGAAGGAGAAGATAGTAGATCAGGTTTACAAGAACATACCTTATTCACAGCGGCCAAAAGTAGACAGCCTAGCTCTTGGTAAGCTACACTGTTGTGCATGTGCTGCTAATGATAAGTCTTTCTGCAATGGCTCTTAACAATTACTTTGATGGATGCAGTTCTATAACACAATTATCACTAGAAAACTCATTTAAAAGATGTAGTAACATAGAAATTTAGGTTAGAAAAAGTCTTATCAAGTTCAGTGCTTCTGCCTATCCTTCCTGGTTTTGATCCATAAAGGAAAGAAAACCCCAATTAAGGGTTTTTTTTGGGGGGGGGGTTTGCCACTTAGGGGGAAAGCATGCCTTCTTTACTCCAATTAGATATCTCATTGGATCAAGAAGCTCTGAAATATTAATGTTTATTCTATCATTTTATAGTCTTATTTGTTATGCTTTTTCTAATAAATATCCAGACCATTTTTGAAGTCATCTATTGTATTTGATAGCAGTAACTGGTAATAAACTGATGCATGAGAAGTTCAGTAACATATAATTTGCCTTGGGGAGTTAATTCATATACATCGCCCTCCTCTCATTCATCCACTCAGCATACTTTACATGTTCTGTTTATGCACGCTAGATTATGTAGTGATTGTACTATATTTTTCCTGTATCTTACAATAGCCAAGCTTACCACACCGGTATGTAATGAGTGTTTGTGTGTTACACATTAAGCTTACCCTTCATATGTTTACAGTAGCAGTGGATCTCTGTACTACTTTTATACTTTATTATAGTTGACTATGAGAATAGCTGCACTTTAACACATCTGAGAGACACTGTATGTATTTTTACAACTAATATTTCTTATTCTTTGTGATTCCCAGAGTGGAGGCCAGGCTCTACAGCACAGATATTGTCCGATTTGGATCTAACGTCACAGAAGGAAGGCCGATGGAAACGCATTAACACCCTCATGCATTACAATGTAAGCAAGCGGTTTGAGTTTGGGAAATGATAGAAATCTGCTTTCACGTTCGTGTCATTGATTGACCGGATATATCTGATATTGTGTACCATCTGCAACTTAGCTATAGATTGCAAATAATAGCATGCTGTTATAACTAGCAGCGTCAATCTAAAATGACCATTTAGAGAAAATTGCTTAAGGTTAGTTCTGATATTAACAGTAAGGTTTCCTTTTTTTATATTACATTTGCAAATTGCCAGCTGCCATGGAAACCTAAGGAATTTGGCACTTTCAGCCAATTTACTTAGTATTGAGCCCTAATGTTTAAATAAAATCCCTAATATTTATGGGGCAAACTAGTCCACAGAGTGAATTATACAATACTGTCTAAATAAATGTAAATTAAAGTTATGTATGTATTCTCCAAATGCAGTTTTGTTTTTTTAATGCCTAATGTGTCCCTTTGTTTTCAATGACTA
This sequence comes from Spea multiplicata, assembly GCA_009364415.1. Lineage (NCBI taxonomy): Eukaryota > Metazoa > Chordata > Amphibia > Anura > Pelobatidae > Spea > Spea multiplicata. The sequence goes on along the minus strand of VKOC01000003.1, from coordinate 17,447,721 downwards.
GGTAAGGGATAACGCCACCCTTATATTATCAAGAGTTGGCATTTCTCAGCAACAAGAAGAAAATCACCAGGACATTCCAGGGGAAAGTACGTCTATATCACATGGAGACAATCCATGAGGGACATTGGTCTTCTGCCACATACCTGTTTGGTGTCCTGAAACGGGCTTCTTAATTTCAGTAACAAGAAATGTTATGCAATGCAAATAATTAGTAGTACAAATGTTTGGTCTTTGGTTGGTTTGGTTATAACAAATGTATGAAACTGTGGTTTCTTTTAGGGCATGCTTTACTAGATGATGAGAACAAAACGTGGCACCTTGTCCATCCAGCAGATGAGGTAGATGAAGGCAAATCAAAGAAGGGAAGTATAAAAGAAAAAGAACGAACCAAAGCAATAACCGAAATCTACCTGACAAGGCTACTGTCAGTCAAGGTAAAAAAAAAAATTCCCAGAAAACTTCCTTCCATCGTGAGTGTAGCAGTGCTAAAAGCCTGCTGCTCTCTTTAAAACCTTTGGCGTGATGAAGAAGCTTTCCTTTAGTACAGCTGTCTTTGTTTCTGTGTCCAACAGGGTACGCTCCAACAATTTGTCGACAACTTCTTCCATAGTGTCCTCACTTCAAATCAAGTGGTACCTCCTGCAGTTAAATATTTCTTTGACTTCCTCGATGAGCAAGCAGAGAAATATGACATAAAAGACGAAGACACTGTTCACATATGGAAAACAAATAGGTAAACACTTTCATTTATGGCCATGAGGCATTGCGCAAGCTGGAGAATGTGTATTGCCACCTATATTTTGTGGGTGTCCGTCTATATGTGTGTATGTATATATATGTGTGTATATATATATATATATACACATATATATATACACATATGTGTGTGTGATATATATATATATATTATATATATTATATATATATATATATATATATATATATATACATACACACACACACACACACACACACACACATTTTCCACAGGTAGCCGGTTAACCTTGTATTTCAATCAATAAACCTAACTGTAAGTGCTTATGAAATGTTTCCCTCGGTCATTGCGATCCCTATTAAATAGTGTCCCTTTCTTCTGTTTCAGTTTATCGCTAAGATTTTGGGTTAATATACTGAAAAACCCGCACTTCATCTTTGATGTACACGTGCATCAGGTGGTGGACGCATCCTTGTCAGTCATTGCACAGACCTTCATGGATGCCTGCAGCAGGACAGAGCACAAGCTGAGCAGAGTAAGTCCGTGTGGCACGCGTGCTGTCATTTTATTCATACATATTTTAAACCAGTAAGTAAAAAGAAATAACGTTCCTGAGGCAACCTTTCAGTATAACGCTGACATCAGATTATGCCATGGAGTCACTTTGTGATGGCTATTTGTAAATAATGCTATTTCCAGAATAACCTTGTTCTGGATATTCTAAGAGAGCGCAAATGAAAGGCTCCAACATGAGACTTACATGTTTTTTTTCTTGTTTTTTTCTTTACATAGGAATCTCCTAGCAACAAATTGTTATATGCAAAAGAGATCTCAACATATAAAAAGATGGTGGAAGAGTAAGTCTGTGCTTGACTTGAAAACATTGATTTCACATTGTAATCACTGCATAGTGATTTATGTCACTACTAGATGCAGTTATCCATGGGTCTAGACATCCCAGTCTATGGCACGTAAACTCCAGTTCTCGTCTGCAAAAGGGAACAATATTGGTTTCATAGCCTAACAGGCCAATTGGCAGTTTTCCCATTGAGTGTTTTAGACAGGACTTACTATAATGAATATTATTTATATTTATTTATTTTGCCTAATAGCCTATTTGTAGGTCCCGTTAATTACTAAACCTGCTTACCCTTTCTATATGGACACAGCATTGTGAGGCTGCGTAAAATATTGGTGGCAGATAATGACCTATTGTAATAATGTATTTCAGCTATTATAAAGGAATCCGCCAAATGGTACAAGTCAGCGATCAGGACATGAATACTCATTTAGCTGAAATTTCAAGGGTATGTATGATCATGTTTAATACGTGTTTGGTTCAGCTTGGTCTATCTGTTTAATCTTCCAACAAACCCTATATATATACTAAAGTTTATAAGCAAAGACGGAAGTGAAAATAGCATAGACACTGCCTGTATTGTATGTTTGGGCCGTCCAACAATTCATCCAGGGGCTTTAGGTAACCACAGTTTATGCTTTTAATTCATTTATATTCAGACAAATGAACTGAGTCCTACTGGTAACTACATCAACCTTTTAACAATCTGTCTGGGCTGGTATATATATTGTGAATTCATGGACAAATTTGTCCTGTACTTCAATAAAACGATCAATGCATCTTGTAAACCAGAATACTACTTTTTGCACATATTTATTTGTCTTATACCGACTGAATAGTGAAATGATTTAGAAGCCTTTGGTGTGTCTGTACAATGTATTGTTTTCTTCTGATTACAGGCCCATACGGATTCTTTAAACACACTAGTAGCGCTACACCAGCTGTACCAGTACACTAATAAATACTACGATGCGGTAAGACTTTCAGGGCAAATCTTACACGTTTCCAAGAATATACACTGGAGCGGGTTGCATTTTAGATTTGTGTAATTGGGAGGTTATATCACCTCTGTGGAATAGCACGTTATAAACTGAATATGTTCTGTATGTTGTGCAGCGCCATTATGATATTAGCATTCTGTCACAAACGAGGAAAGTGTATATCCAAATTATACGTTTGTAAGCACACGGGTTTACTTGACATAGCTTGTTGTTCTCCGGCATTTTCACAATTGGCCAAGATCCCTCTACGCTGACTTTATCCAAATGACTAACTCGTGTGTGTTTGTTTAATGTTCTAGATCATAAATGCTCTAGAAGAGGACCCCGGAGCACAACGCATGCAGTTAGCGTTCCGATTGCAGCAGATAGCAGCAGCACTAGAAAATAAAGTCACAGACCTTTGATGGGTAAAGTCACGAAATGAAGACGTTGCCGTGTTCTCTCCTTGAGGAAAAAGAGTTTTATTTTTTAAATGTCCAATTTCCTCTTTTTTTAAATTGATCAGATCCATTTGTTTTCATATCAAGAAAGTGTAAAGGGGAATTGATTTTTACTGTAAATTATGCCTCAGATATGTGTTATATGTGGGGAGGTTTTTATATATAATGTAATTGCACAATGCATTCTGCAGCATTAACATTTTTTAAATTTGTTTATGCAAACATTCTCCATTTTTATTGCAATTTTGAGCCAAGCAATACGTGTAATAAGCAATCATTTCAGCGGATTGGGACTTGGTAAATGTTGCACTTCTTCCCCGCCATTTGTGTACGACTAACTGGACTGAAGATGTGATCTTTGCACATTCATTTGGGGATCTTTTTCCACGCGGTGCCACTGGGGGATAACTCAATGTATTGCTGCTGCCCGGATTTTAATGGGATTCATTCACGTTGCCAATTCCAGACAGAAAAAGATGTTAATTCACTGAAGCACAACTCGAGCCTCGTAGCTTTCCCCTTTTTTACGCTTGAGGTTTATTTTATATAAATATACATTCTATAATGTGCCTTAAATGTTCCAGTTGATGAAATACTGATGATACATGATTTTGTAAAGATACAGAAAATTTATTTATGTCACTGATTTTTCTTTTCTTTTTTCTTTTTGTGAAACTTTGTGACCAACTTATAATTATGTATCAATGACGTACACGTTGACCTGATTATGTAAAAATTTAATATGTTTTATCTTGTATTAAAATGTTACCTGTATTTGTTTATTTGCATCTGGTAGCTTAAAAACTAAACAAAAGCACCTCTACATTGTGTATCTACATTAGGAATGTAACATGCATATAGAGAAAAAAAACTGTATCCATGTTAAACGTACCACTACCAGCATTTGATTGTAAACCTGAGAACTCAAATAAAGAGTCTCGCATCTCACCAGTGCTTGGATCAGAACAGTTTTCCATTACAGCAAACCTCTGTATTATGTCTGATTCTATGCGATTCTTCCAGGTGCCTGCATAATAGTGTATACTGCGCTCTCTACTGTTTGATATAGCCCCAAGTTTCTAATCTCAAAAACCCCCTTATTAAAGCTCATATTTGCCAAAAGTCACATGCAGTCCCAAAGCTTACCATACTTTTTTTGGGTACCCAGTAATTGCAGTTGACTTCAGTGGCTTTCAATGGAAGTGTGGGTAGTTTACCTGGCTGCCAGCAGGGGGCGCTCACAGGTAATAAACCGGCTGCTATAGTATGTCAACCCAGAAGTTGTTCCATTACTCGGCGTATAGTACAAGCTCCTTCCACTTGCTGCTTGTAGTTACGCAATGTGTGTGGTTAGATTTCATGATTTCGTAGACAGAAGTACAGATTGCATCATTGTGCATTTTATGAAGTTGTCTTTTGAAGAAAGTTAGGTCAACTTAGATTACTTCAGTTTTAAACTTCCCGTAGTGAGCAACACATCCATATACTTGCAATATTATCTGATCAAAAAATAGATGTATATCTCAATGAAACAGCGCTTAAACATTTCCGATATAATAATGCTTATCTTTCATTTAACATGGGTGCTGCGTTTTACACTTGTGAGTTCAGCATCCAAGTCACGGCAAGGTTTATCCTGCGAGGTATAAAGTGTATATAGCAAAGTATATCTTTTTAACGATTTCGGGGATACCCAGACTAAAATCCTGCTTGGCCGTGTCTGCGTTTCTCTCTTGTATGCCGGGTTAGTCGTAAGCAGTCTGTGTGAATGCAGCATTCAGGATTTTCATTAAACAATTTCCTCTGATTCATGCAGATTATCAGCTCCAGGACCGCTATAAAACTGGTAGATTTATTGTCCACCCTTCTGGAAACGTAGGACAAATTAACCAATCCTGGTCGAAATTTACCAGGGCCCAAATATTTCACTTTTTTGTGTGAAATGTGCTTTATTTTATATTGTCTAGTGTAGTCCTTGATTACTCGGATGATGCTGATATTGGGATTTCACTATTTAGTGGGTGATGAGCAGTGTTCCCTCTAAGCTGTGCGCTTGTGCGCGCACATAGCATTTTTAGAGAGCGCACACGTCCAAAACTTGTGCGCACAACAGTTTTTCCCAATTAAAAAAAATATATATTTTTTTTGATACTTTATGCGGTGCGGATATTGTGCGCACATAATTTATGAGCCTCGGGAAAAATTTTTGCACAAAAAGAAATTTCTGCGCACGCCACTAAGAAAAATTAGATGGAACAGTTGCGTGATGAGAAGCCAAGTTTAGGGAAGCTTCTTTTGTCCCACACCATTCATGAACACACCAAGATGCACTATGGTATAGGAATGCCGCTGTTGTGACAATGAACCCAAACACATTGAACCTCTCGTGCCGCAGTGAAGATTCTTGTTCTATTAACCTTGAGCGATGCTTTCAGTTTGCCAAACATGGTTAGGATATCTAACCTGCCCAATTCGGGACTGTTCATTTTGGTGCCAGTCTAACGTTCTAAGGAGGCAGCATGCTTCTTAATAACAATAACTTATTTGAGCATTGCGAAAGTAATCTGAAGCTAGGGCAAGAGGCAGGTAAGGAAGCAATGTAAGAAATTCCCATCTGTTTTCTTAAAATAGAGAGCATGAAAAGTATCTATTTCCATAGAATTACACCCACATTAATCCTGCATACACATTGTTGGAGATTTCATATCCTGTATTTTTATCATATGCGCTTGCCTCCTTGCTCACAGTCCAATGGTTGCTCCCCCCCCCTTTCATTTTTTTTTTTAATTTGCATCTCTACATATGTCCTGCAGTGTGTCTGTCCCCCTTGCTTGAGTTCGTAGAAAGGGAAACATACTTCCACTGCTCTGATTCTCAAGCCCGGTAATGCTCACAAGCACTGAATCTCACCTGCGCAAAGACATTGCCTTTTGGTATAAAGAACGAGATTTATGTGAGATTGCTCTGGGCAAGATGTTGTTGAGTTCAGTGCTCTATTTGAGCCGTTATGTTCTTCTACAAATTTGTATGGACCCCATTTTTTGTTCCCTTGCCTTAACAGGAAAGAGCCTTCTCCAAAGAGTTGCCACAAAGTGGGAAGCACTAAATCGTCTGGTGACGGTTATTTTAAAGATTTCCCTTCACTGTAACTAAGGTGCCTACTCCAAATTCTAATTGCACAAACTTTACAGTTAACATGCCTGCGTGAAGGTACTGTTATCATGGAATCCACAAAACCAGAGTCAGCTACCAGATGGCAAAGTAGAATTCTTTACTCCAGGGGCCAGGGAAGGCTTGGCAGTATTTAGCCCAGAGGGCAAATCAAGCAAAGTGGCCCAATAATGGACTCAATACAACATTGGGCAGACCAAAACACGTGTGATTAACCTTCCAAAGTATTTTGGCTTTGTTTACCAGAAGCTTTGTTTGTTTTTTTTAATACAAAAATATAGCATCAAATAGTAATACTAATTAGACATGTGATTAGACCTAATCCTAAATTTAGACCATTACATACATAAATGTGTATGTATTGCTTCCCCAAAATGTAAATAAGAGTTACACTTCCCAATATAAGTTCCTCCTATAAACAGGACAAATGCACACTTTTCAAGATAAAATTGTACCGTCTTTCAAGATAACAATCTATTAAAATTACTGATTGTACTCTTTGCTAATCAGTGTTATACAACAAGAAATATCTGAGCCCATCTAATGATGGTTCTTTAAATGAACAGAAGGTATTGTGTATATACTTTGATATTAATACACAATTTTATAGCAATAAACATATACAATTTCATATGTTTAAATGATGTTTAACAAATATTGACAAACTGGCTTCCACCTACGCAGAGTAAGGGGAAATAATTGAATTGGTGAATAATAATGTGAAGAACAGGTAGTTACAAGGTTTTCTCCCACAGTGTACAAATAAGGCGGGTTTCTGGCGTATTTAAATATGTAAATGTAAACCATCTGCATAGCTAAAGAGGAAAACAAATTTAAATGGTTATTAAACAGAGTAACTGAGGGGTGTCAGTTGTGTAGAAAGTTTTCTCTTGCTGAAGACAATTACATTCTAAGACATGGTTCCGCAGCCACAGACAGGCCTTGACCTGCTTCTCATGTTGCCCACATACCAAGCCATGCTGATTTAGCAAAATAGTTTTCTTCCAATACTTTAAAAAGCTAAAGGGATCATTTTTCCTCTTTAACCAGGAAAATAAATGTATACACAGCATGGATGTGTTCATTTAACATTGCTGACCTATTGCTTCAGTCTGCCTTTGAGTTAAAGAAAGTGGGTTTTGCAAAAGCTGGAGATAATAGACATGTACATGTTTTTATAGAGAACACATTTTAATTAATGATTCCAAAACTATGGCGAAAATACTAAGGAGCATCCATACAAGGTACTGGTCCTGGGTGAATTGTAAATTGGCAAGACAATAGCATAAGAAAGAAATAAGAAAAAGATCCGAAAGCCTAGAAACTATCAAAGCTACATTGGTAAGACCGGTGGAAAACGCAAAAGAAAATCTAATAAGTGCTGCATCATACATCATGCATCATGCTTGGAATAAGGTCCAAGTGAGCAGATGCAAGGATCCATAGGAGGAATCGGCATAGGGCAGCCTTTCCCAGTAAATGCTAAGGCCCAGCAGCCTGCACACTCCAATTCAATTTAGATTAGACCTTCAAGCAAGTGCTGTTTCTCTGCTATAAGAAATCTCCAGAGCAGTGCGGAGGGAACAAATTAAGAGGCCTCACTGAAATTACAGAAAAACAGTACATTATTTTAAAACCGGAATAAGTTTGTTACGTTCATACAGTAGTAAAGGGACACTGCAGCCATCACATGCACTTAAAATGTCCATAGTGTCCATTCTGCAAATGCATGAGGGGATCCTGCAAAATCCCTTCATATGCATTTGCCCCTTCAATCATTCTTTTGCATCAGTTATGTGATTTATTACTATTTTGTTTTTTTTGGGGGGGGGTGAACATGCACAAAGGTAAGGTCAGGGACATCATAACGTTCCTTTAAGTACCAAAGAAAGTTGTGGAAAAAACAGCTATGTTCAGGAATTAAAAGCAAGTATTAAATTTCATGAGTGCTGCTATCTTGAAGCAGAAACTGGTGACTGTACTCAGATACGGCTTAATGGCTTATAACAGGACTACACCCCTCTCTTGCACAACAAACTATTTGACATATTTCATATGGGCTGGCTTTACTCTGCTCTGGTGACAGGAAAACATAACTAAAAAGCTTTTCATTTACTGCCTGGATCTTCAAAGCCACAGTTCAGCTGGGAAATAAAAGTTTCGCAACCTAGTTCCTGATTGCCTAATCCCTGACATGCAACAGGAAGCGCGGGGAGTAGCAAACCTCAGCCTGCATCTGGGAAATGAAAACAGCACACGTTGTGTCCCATTAGTTTTGTGTTGCGTTGGTATCGGCTCTATTGCAGAATGTGTGTTCTGTCCGTTCCTCTCTGGCCTACCATCACATAGCGCGCAACATCAACGCAATGTGATATTAAATTAAACACAACATTTTCCCGGTAGTGTTTCACACCCAACCCATTCCCAGAAACACTTGTCATGTGACACAAAGTTAGGTGTTGATAGGCTGTTACCATAGAAACTGGAAAGGCCTCTTGAAACTTTGTGTGTTTGATGCGATTAAATCTCCAGAGGATTTCGTACAAGTGGAGCAGCACATGTTAATAACAATCTGACACCAGACAGAGCAGTCTGTCAGCACCCAACCAGTCATAACTGAAGACACATACACACATACAACTGACGCTACCGAAAACCTGTCACTACCTTCGGTAAATAACCAAACAGCACTGCTCACCGCTTCTCACATGTTACTGCTACCAAACTTTTCTTCACTGATTCTGGAGGGCAGTAGCTCACTTTACCATATGTCTGCCCCATACATACCTGACACTTTTTTAGGGTTTACTTGCAGCATCTGTTGTTCTACAATATAAGCTGATTTATTATAATGTTAAAGTCATGTATTTTGGGATCTCGCATAAATGTATTACTTTCTTTAGTTTGCTCAAACTTAGATCCATCTGTTGCATTAGAGAGGGGACTCATACACCATTTATTGTGGGCATCAGCCTATCCTGTTCAGCTATCTTTCTGCCCCTGATTGGTTGGGAAACATAGTTTCAGAGTCCCTCTGCCCTGTCCTCCAGCATCTGCCTCACAGGCCTGTGCTATCACCGAGTCTGATGTAATGTAGGGAAGTTTAACTGTAGTGAGAGGGTGGTAGATAAATGTAACAATCTCCCAGCAGAAGTGGTAGAGGTTAATAAAGTGAAAGTATTTAAACATGCATGGCATATGATTTTTCAAAATCTAGTACGAGACCAGGGGCTGATTAAGGTCTGGGTCCTTGCGACAAAGAATTTGGACAAACTAAATGGGAGAAATACCATAAAATTCTATGTTGGTGGGAGACTCTATGTCTATCAATTTATTACAAGTACTAGAGACAGAGCGCAGAATATGCACAAAGCCTGTGGCACGTGATGATGAATCTTTGCATAAGAGTTATAATTCATTCAGTTAAAAGCTTCTGGATCTTAACAATGAGTTTGCCACATCTGTTGCACCACCAATTAAGGGTCATTTTGCAAAGCATAGCACAGATACTCAATTCATACTTTCTAACATTCGAAATAACAAGAGGTGCTATTTTTGAAATTCAATGTTATTATTATTTTATTTGAATACAACAGTCTTGGAGGATATTAGACCAGACTGAGAAAAAAGTAGTTGGTAGAAACAACGGAACAGCTTTTCAGCCTCTGATTCTAAGAGCTGTGACCCCGTTAACGTCAAGCCCCATGCTCTTTGGTCTTCGTTGTTCTAAAGAATGATCCGGAGTTTGTGTGACTGCAGCAATGGGGGAGCAACTCTGCCAGCTTCAAGTTCATCCCAGTCAATTGATTGGAAGAATGGGTGGCATCTAATGTTGGTTGCCAGCTTCAGCCGAGAAGACGCTTGCTTGGACAGAAGCTGTGTTAATATATCTTTCTCCTCCAAGCTGAGCCAGAGTGGGAGATAGGGAGTATTGTAAAGGACCGATGTGTCGACGGCAATGTCATCAGATCCATCATCAAATGGGTGTCCTCCTGTGGCCATCTCATACAATATAACTCCCAATGCCCACCAGTCAACAGCAGAGTCATAATGCTCTCCACGGATCATTTCAGGAGCCATGTACCCGACTGTCCCAGCCCGTCCAGTTGCTGTCTTGTTGCCAAACATGTTCAAGAGGGCTAGTCCAAAATCAGCAATTTTGACGTGACCTGCGGCATCTAAAAGGATATTTCCTGGTTTTAGGTCACGGTGGACGACGCCATTGCAGTGGAGATACTTCAACCCACAGGTTATTTCCGCCGCAAAAAAATTTGCAATGTTGTTGTCAAGAATTGAATTAACTGCAAGATAATCATCCAAGGTCCCTCCACAGAGATATTCCATCACATAGACAAGATGGCGTTCAGTCTCGAATGAGGAACATCCCTGGACAAGGAAACGGCATCCGGCTGACATTTGCAGAACCTGTTCCTCAATCTGAATGGAGTCCCTGCTTTTCCATTTGAGATGTTTCTTCTTGACCATTTTCACAGCCCACTTCGACTTGTTGAGGGTATCTGAGGCCAGCAGAACCTTCCCATATCCTCCCTTTCCAAGTTCCTGGTGGAATACCAGGCTCTCAAGGGAAGTTGGCGCCTCTACCTCAAGCCTGGGGCTGGCTGCTTTTCCTGTGGGCTGAGATGTTGAACAGGGTTCCTCTATGTACACCTTCTGCGCTGACGTCCTTTTCTTTTTAACATTTGCCCCTTCACCCTTATCTGTGTTCTGAATCTTCCTTTTACGAGGCACGGTACCTTTTTGAGACACTGTGTTCTTTCTTTTTTTCTTATTATCTGGCTCATCTCTTCCAGATATGCGTCTCTTCGTGCCTTTTGATTTTCTAGAATAGGCATATCCACTCTTCAGCTTAAGCACAATGTGCCCATTAGGAAGTTGAAAGCACGGTGGGAGAGGCATAGGGCTGTTGGGAGGACATTTTCCTTCCATCATCATTGTCAGCCCATCATCCTCATGTTTAATTTTGTTCTTTTTAGGCATTTTTAAATCAAAAACAATACCGCAAGGTATCAATGCTTCCTCTTTGTATGAAAACCTGTCTAGGAAACAATGTCTAGGGCCGCTGTGTCCAGAAGTCCAACAAGCACATTGTGACATCACAAGACCAGATACACCATAACAACACCTGCTGCAAGCTCCATGTAACATGCACCTTGCTGCCTATGTCTATAAATGGGCAGTAAACATTTTTACACAATTTCCTCCAATGAAAAGTACTTTTAGATTGTTATTTTTCCTTATAAAAAGGCAAAACGCCCCCCCGAGTGAGTGGAATAAATGTGTATTTTTTCATATTTCCCCATTTAATATTCAATCTTCCCAAATAACAGTTTTATTAGCATTTATCCCACATCATGCATAGATTTGAATGTTATTTTACAATTGAATTGAATCCACAAAAAATAACAGACTAAATCAGTGGCTTTCTGTAGGCCAGCTACATACTGATTATTTTCTAGTAGATGTTGAGTGTTGATGGCACTTCCAGAAATATCTGGATGACTTAACCTTGTCACCAAGACATAGTTTTATACTTAATACAGTATTTGAATTTGCAGATCAGTGAAAGTAGTGGAAACTGCACGTTACACAAAGGGCACATTTACATGGAACTTACCATGAGATGTTTACAATGTTTTCTTTGATCCTGCTAGGTCTACTGGTCAAATTGCTCATAGCTGTCCATATCCTACCAATCCCCATATCAATTGGGAATAAATGTTTGTCTCCAAATAATATACCTTCTAGGGTGGTAGATAATTTTGTTTTGTCTACACATGATCACCACATAATGCAGTATATTCAATAAATATTGAGTCTGTAAATAAAGTATAATTCAAGCATTTAACTGATTTAACTGTCTATTACGGTTGGCAACCACTGTAGATTCTGTAAGATTAAGTTTTACACTTGAACTATGCATATTACAGGGTCAACAGGGGCATGCAGGAGACACTCTCATGGGAAAGTAGTTGGGTCGTAAGCCAACCAAATGAACCTATAAACTTAAAGCTTAGTGAATAAACTCCTCAGAGGGTTAAATGTTTTATCACCTGTGCACAATCATTTGTAAAACGTGTTTCACTGCATCGCAGCCTTTTTGGTGATGGATACTAGTATATAGAGAAGACATCGCTAATTACAAGAATGTAGTGATCTCTTTTAGAGATGATTTCATTTTTATCATTATAGGTTGGAACCGTTTGTCGAAATACTCCGATAGATTACAAAATATAGAATGTATTCCTGACACTGCAGGTTTTTCTGTGTGTTTATGTATTTAAGGCAGAAAATATATAACAGGAATTTTTGGATTTTTTATATTTAATAATTATATTAATCGTTGGAAAAAATCCCTATTTTTTTCCCTCTAAGAATTTATTTAGGGCTTTCATTTGTAGGATCTTCTTTAATTATTTTATAGGTGGTGGTGTCATACAATTGACGGTGTGCCTCATCTATATAACCCTGAGGCTAGGTTTCTACTTGGTTTTTTTTTTGCTAAAAACGCCCATAAAAACGCCAATTCAGCCACACAGCGTTTTTTTTGTGAAAAAACGCTGCAGCCAGATGTTAGCTGTTCTTCAATAGGAAATCGCACAATGCCATTTCCACTTGGCGTTTTTCTGTTTGGCGTTTTTTCAGTCCTCTTTGGCGTTTTTCTGCTTTTTTGGGCTCTGTGGCAGTTTTTCAAAATCGCAGCATGTTGACACTCTGGCGTTTTTTGCAAGGAAATCTTGGCGTTTTTTCTCCAATAGAAGTCTATGGGAGAGAAAAAACGCCATGAAAAAGCCATGTGGGTTTTTTGCCTTGGCGTTTTTTATGGCGTTTTTTTCCACAGTTACAATGCAGAGGATGGACCCAGTATCTGTGTGTCCTACGAGAAATAGGCTGGAAACAAACAGTTTCACACAAAACAAAGTTCATATTGAATTTTACACCATTTGGAACAAACATGCCATTACAAACAAACATACCCAACGCATCAACTGGATCCTGCGTGCCAAAAGCAACAGCAAACAATTTGCACCATCATTTGGGGCCAATCTTCCTAGAGGAGCAGACATTCGGAATAAAGCATGCCTTACAAACCACAGAAAAGAGAAAAAAGGGTCCGCCGGGGCGTTTAAGTAGAACTCTACCAAGTAAATGACATCAGGAGAGGGCAAATACTTGCCATTTATCCTAATCCCTTTTAGCTGGGTGAAACATCTAACTTGTAAAGGCTGGAAAAACTGCCTAAGGTCAAAAAAGCCAGAAAGGCTAAAACGCCAGAAAAAACTCCATAAAATAACGCCAAAACGCAGGAAAATGCAGTGGCAGGTTTCTTGGCGTTTTTACTGGCGTTTTTCATCAAGAAAAAAACGCAGGACAAAAACCCAAGTGGAAACCTAGCCTTATACAGATCATAATGCTGTATTAACAGGGATGAAATATTTGGAACAATTCCAGAACGTTATCAAATAAAGGGGTATTTGATTATTTTCAGAATTTAGAAATTTTTTTTATAAAGGATCTCAAAATAAAGTGAACAGTACTTAAAGGAGAAAATCACACCTCGAGGGTAAAGGATTTTCAAAACCCCCACTTTTGGGAAGGAAGATAAAGCTAATAGTGGAGCACAGAACCAAATCTTTAAAAGTAATAGATTGAGAGATACATGGAATACATGATAACATTGAAGAATACTGCAATGTAATATCGGAAGTACGTGAACACGGAAGTAATAGGAGTTTCCGCGACATTGAGATTAGTAGTAAGTAAAAGGCAGAAAGAGCAGCAAAATCAAAACACCCACTCTGAGGAAGCCGCGTCGGACAAAATGCTTAAGTAGATTATTACTTTACCTGTACTGGCGACAACTAATGAAAACGTATCCGTTCATCTGGTATCCGAAGATACACGGACTCACTACCTGTGAGAGGGCTGTGTTACTGAACATGCGCAGTGATTTGACTCAGATAAGTTCATTTGTACCTGTTTTATTGTGAATGCAATTTCAAATAAATCCCAAATATACCCTAATACACATTGGCTTTTATTAAATATGAAAAAATAGTTCTTTATGAATTAATAAAGAAATAAAAGTTTCTTACAAGAATAATGTGATCACTGTTTTGTTCCACTGAATAAAATGGAACTTTTTTAATCTAAAAGTTGTTGCAGTAGCAAATGTTTTGATTCCAAAATCAAAGGAGGCTAACATTAGCCTTTTTTAATTAAAAAAATCTCTGCTGCTGTGGACTACTCTTCCAATGATGCTCAGCCAGCATTATGGTGGACACCTGGCTGACTGAGAATCATAGGGATTTTAGTTCACAGCTAGCATCTGCAATCTGTTAGCAATCACACTCCTATCATGCCAAGTCATATTGTTTAATTTTTTTTGTCCAATTTTGGTGTGTTACTTACTTTTAATAAAAGTGTGGTTAACACACCAAAATTGGACAAAAAATACAATAGCAATACTCATTTATATATGATTGTTGACAGCAATCACACTTCTATCATGCCCAGCCAACCAGTACATGGTTTCCGTTTCGGCTAAGTGAACCCTGAATTTTCAGTTTTGGTCCAGAAAAGTAAAGGTTTTGTGTAATTTACTTTATTTTAATCTGCATATTTTATTAAAGGCCATATTTTCTCACAGTGAAAAATGAGTGCAGCCCTCGCACGTATACAATTCTGATGAAGTGGCCCACTGCAGAAAAAACTTGGACACCCCTGCCTTAGTATATGTGGAGTGCCAGAGAAAGCTCCATTGAAATCATCTCGCCAAATGACTCAATAATATAAACATACGTAGTTGTGACAGGTTGTTACAGCCTACTCGAAGCTAACAAAAAGAATTACAAAGTCTACACCCATAAATATATTAAATAACTGGATGTAGATTCTATTTCCTGAACCACTTAAAAGGAAGAAAAGCGTGACCAAGCAGACAATCCAAAATGTACAAAGAGTGTCGTGTCAACACCCTACAGTTAATCTATACCATCAAGCCCATTCACCATGTGGCCCATTCACGTTAAACCCAAAAACTCTGACTTATTCACTGAAAAAATAGGGATCGGATTGTTCGATAGATGGCAAACCTTGTGATATTAAGGGATGTGCATATAAACTAACAAAAAGTCCATAATACTTATGGAAAAATAATAAAAATACCATAAAATATGATGCAAAACCTGGAGTGGGTTATAATTATTAGTATTATTTATTTTATATATTCCGTAGCGCTGTACAATGGGTAGACAGGACATAACTGGGATATAATTTGTATTTAATAATTGTGGTAACTTAGCGTCAGTATTCATGGCTTACTGTTTAATGCCACATTGTCTATGATTGATTCCAAGTAAACAGGATATAAACGTTACCGTTCTGACATTTCAGCGACAGATCAGGTCCTGCAGTGTGCCGCTGCATGTATACAGCCAGAGGCCAGACGCACATCAATTAGTGGCTGCTGGCCTTAAAGCGCCATGGCTGCTTTTCATCCTCAGTCTAGCTTTGATTTTGGATGCCCGTGACCGGTTATAAAAGTTTTTAACAATCCTATTTTATTTTTATATCTTACACATCTTAGATTCAAATTTGTGAATCACATTTGTCAAACACCTAATGATTTGTATACCCACCAGTCTATTTTCTAAATCCTGAGCAGGGAGGTGAGTTGCATCTGTAGCTTCATGTCATGGTTAATACGTACTAATAGTAAAAAAATGATTTGTTGCCATTAAAAAAAAAGCTTTGCTTTGTTAACATTGTGTTTCATAGACAAATACAATGAGAACAACAGACATTGATTGCAAAATACCATCTATATTTACTTTTTTCTCCTTCATCCCTCTGCAGGCGCATAATAGCGATTATGTCATGTATGGCTTTCTTCTAAGTAAACTAAACGTACCTGGATACTGTGGCACAAGTGGATTTGTCAAGCAATGAAGATTAGCATGTATTAGTATGCATTGGGGTGACACATGCCCCAACCCTCCACCTATTATTTTTGCCCTCTGCACCAATGCCCTTGCAAGCCCTTTGGATATACCATCCAACACTGCCAATGGCCAGTGGGACACTTGGCCAGCTGTGTTGCGAGTAGCCAGGTCTTTACCATACGTTTTATGTGAATTTGTGTGCTATTTATAGTTATTTGTGTATGAGGTGGGAGGAGAAATAATGTACTTTATTTACACAACTTAATTAATAAACACACCACTGATACACTTAAACCAAAACATAAACCAAACATTAATGGATATGAACCAGATGCAGGGAAATGCACAGCCTTGCAGAAGGATGATAGACTTCTTTGTGAACTAAGTGGACAGCAGGAGTTCCAGTAGGGTCCAGGGCAGGTTGAGAAGTACAGTATAGAAGGATAAAGCAGTAAGAGTCATATATCCCAGGTTCAGCAGCACACTACAGTTTCATAGTTGTATAAACAAGCGCATTATGTCATTAAGCAAGGAAATAAGCCAATGGCAAGCTTTAATATCCTACCAAATGGGTATGAGGTCTGCATCATCAGCACTCAGTGGCTGCAGGGGGGCAGTACAGGTCAGCAGGCAATGTCACTAATAACTAAATAAATGATTAGATGTACTTTGCCAAGTGGCAGTGTGAATGTGCCGGCAGATCTGAGGGCTGAGTGCTGTGTGAGACAGCCTGCCAGGTAGTCTGTACCATGGGGAAAAAGAGTGCCATGAAACATCAGTCCACAGAGAAGATGGGGAGCTACTGCTCCTCCTTAATGTATTATTTCTATTTTTGTGTGTGTAGGTTAAATAAAAGTACTTTCCTATGCAATCATTGTTTACTGTAATGTCCCTTTAAGAGTAAGGGTGAGTGCCGGAATGTGTGACCTTAAAAACCCAGCTGTTCACTCAACACCATGACTTATCGAAGAAATGCTGAGTCTCTGGGTCAAACTTATTGCAACTCCATTGAACAGGGTCATCCACACCTTCTTTGTTTGTTTAAATGTTTTTCAATATGACCTCATTGCATAATGCCAAACTTGATTCTCTGCAGATGCGAATACTGACATGAAGAACTGGAGAAAGGAATAATTAGATGGAAGAACAGCTGAACAGGAAAGCTTGTTTCCTTGACCTTGGCTTTACCCTCCTCCTGACACATTTTTGCAGATGCCCATGTTAAGAGCTGTGATTTCTTGAATTTCATCTCATCAATATAACAAAGCATCATGTGGGCTAACGCAGCCCTTCTTTGCAGAGGTTGGCTGTTCATAAAGCATCGTTTGGTCAGTAAAACTGAAAGTTTAATCTTATTTTTTAGTTAATAAACTTAGCTTCTTAAGTAATATGTAATACATATGTACAATATGCATACATTATACATACATAAACAAGCCAAACCCACTCAGTGTTTCAATTTCTATTTATGTGTATACTCTTTTCATGCAAAATATATTGTGTTTATAGTTACACTATAGTTATACCGGTCACTATGCAATAATCGTTAGCAGAGTGAAAAATGTTGACATACAAATATCTTTCAGGTTTCTTCTATTTTGTTACACTTGACTGTTTCAGCTTATCAAACAAATCTTAATATTAGACAAACATAACTGGAGTAAACACATTTTTTAAATGACTTTTTCATGTATAGAAGCAAAAAAGATTTCCATCAAACAATTAACAAAAGTGAATTGATAATTGGGTTCAATTTCACTAGACACCCCCAGGCATGATTACTGTCAGTCTTGCTCAGTCTAAACATCAATTAAATAGAACCTATCTTGCAAAGTGAATTAGGCTAGAGGGTCTCAAAAAGCATCACATTATGCTGTGAGCTAAAGCAATTCTAGAACAGATGAGAGACAAAGACATTGATATCAGTCTGAAAAGCTGTTTCTAAGGCTCTGGGATTCCAGGGAACCGTGGTGAGAACCATTATCTACAAATGGAGAAAACTTGGACCAGTGGTGAACCTTCCCAGGAGTGGTCGGCCTACCAAACTTCCTCCACAAGCACATCCATGACTTATTCGGGAGAGCACCAAAAGAACCCAGAATAACGTAAAGAACTTCAGGTCTTGCTCGTCTCAGCTAAGATAAGTGTTCACAATTCCACAATAAGAAAGAGTCTGTGCAAAAATGGCATCTATGAAAGAGTTGAAAGGGCGAAAACATCTACTGACCAGAAAAACCACAAAGGCTTATCTCACGTTTACCATAAAACAGCTTGATGACTCCCAAGACTTTTGAGATAATATTCCGTGGACTGATGAGTCAAGAGTGGAACTTAGGGGAGAATGTCCGGCCATCAGTATGTTACCTAAAGCTCAGTTGGGATATGTAGCAGGACAGTGATCCAAAGCAAGTCCACCTCTGTATGGCTCAAACAATAAAGGTTTTGTTGTGGCCTTGTCAAGGTCTTGATTTGAATCTGATTGAGATGCTGCGACATGACCTTAAAAAGGCAGTTGCTTGAAAACCCTGCAATGTGGCTGAATTAAAATGAAGATGTTACTGCCAAGCGTGGTGCAACCAGTTATTAGGTTTTACTTTCCACATGGGTGATATAGATGTTCATTAACTCTTTACGTTCAATAAATGAAATAATAATTTAAAAGCTGCATTTTGTGCTTACTCCTCTTGTATTTGTCTTATATTAAAATTAGGTAGATGATCAGAAACATTTAAATGGGACAAATAGAAGATATAGGTAAGGGGCAAATACTTTTTCACAGCACTGCTCTTCAGCTAGCTCAATGCATAGACCCTTTTTCTTTACATGAAGTGAATGAAAGGTCTACTTGAATGGTGACCGTGCGACTGCACTAAATGCGACTGCTAGAATACGGCAAGTAAAGTTAATGGCAGGAAATAAGCCACTCGTATTTGGAAACACCAGAAAATGATGAGGTTTTAACATTCAGTATCAGTCATCTATGAAACTTCTGGAGCACAAAAAAACATAGAAGAGGGCAGAAATGTCATGAGGTGTCCAGATTTTCAGCGTTGGCCACAGCAGCCTGTATTTCAAATACATGATATGCTAATGGAGGCATCTGTGGAAGTAAAAATACTTTGTACTTTTGTATTTAATAAATGAACCACAGCCCAAAATAGGTGATGACCTCACCTACAAGTGACCTCCTGTCACTAGAAGCAGTGATGTAATGATGTAATGTGAGAAGACACATTAAAAGAGGGAAAATAATGTCCTCTATTAATCCTGCTCCCCCTGACAGGAGTGAAGGGAAGCGGCCTGCGCGCCCTCACTCCAGCTGAGTCACGATGGCTACTAATGGAGCGCTCCATCAAGCCCCCAAACTCACTGCCTACACAATGCAGCCTACAGTGCTACTCACACAGCTTAGAATTTTTATGGAATTTGAATAAAAAAACCATTAAAATTTCATTAGAAGGTAAAGTGAGAACTGGGAGAAATTCCCGGGTGGTTTCCAGAGTCCTTGGGGTCTTCCCATACAGTAATGGCGGGAGCTTCTTCTGCCCCTTGAATTATCATGCAGAGTCCCCCCGGGACGCAAGGTGCCCCTTTGCCCTTATTCTACACCCCACACGCTGTGCAGCACCTGCCCCCCTCCGCTTTCTCCTCTCTGCCTCCCTCCCCCAGCCCAAGCTCCTCCCGCTCCTCCTTCCTGTCTCGCTGTCCTGTGCGTTCGCCGGTGGACGAGATGAGCGGCCGAGGGGGTTTCTACCGGCAGGAGCTGAACAAGACAGTGTGGGAGGTGCCGGAGCGGTACCAGAACCTCACCCCGGTGGGCTCGGGCGCTTATGGATCGGTCTGGTAGGTGGCAGCCCCCCCCCCCAAGTCCCGCACAGGGCCCCCGATCATTAGCAGTGCTGCAGTGAAGTGTCTCCGCAGCCCCCGGCCTGGGGCTTCGGAAGGGTGTGATCCAGAGCCGCAGGGCTGCTGCAGCTGCTATGTGATGCTATTAGGGGGGCTGTAATGCCAAAGCGGGCAGCTGCAGCGCGTTAATGGGGGTGCCAGTGGAGAGAAGGAACCTGCCTTTGTTTCATTGGGATGTGTAGTGGACACATTGCTGAGCAGCCCCTGCTGTGACCCACTAATGACACGCAGTAAGGAGGAGAGTGTGTGGGCATCTGTTATGGGTATAAGTAACCCCAGAAGTGGGGTGTCTGTGCTGTCACTCAGTGTTGGCGGGGTGGTGGATGTTCTGGTCACAGATCTGTCCGTACAGTGTGTGTGGACTTTAATATTATTATTATTATTATTATTAATACTGCGCCTCCTGGGGCTGGGCTCTGTGTCTGTAGTAGTAGTGTTAGTGGGGTCTATGCAAAGACTCGTGAAACTCCAGCAGGCACACTGTGTTCCCGTCGTGGTGGTGGTGGTGATGATGGGAGTGATTCATTGAGGACCATTCGGTGTCACCCCTGGCCTGGTCATTGGAGATGTTGTTGTTACTGTTCCCCATTCGTCTTGCATGTTCTTGTTTTTATGGTTTTCTGCAGCACAGTTTGGGCGATTACTGCTTTCCTGCACACTTTGATTATCGCTTTATATCTATTTTGATCATAATGCTGAGGCTTGCTATCGTGGTCATCAGTGACTGATTCTGCTTTCCTACTGAGTATCTGTATGTCTTGGAACCAATATCTAGTTTTGTCCGATGTCCTGCCTGCCGTTCTCTGCTGTTTGCCAGAATTATCCTGTTCTTTAATTCTTCGTTTTTGTTAAAATGCCAACAGTACCAAATAATGATCCGTTCCTCAACCAATAAAGAAAGCATACACTTTTCCCCGGTTATATAGAAAGTTTTGGTAATTGATACCATGAAGTCACCAAACGCTGTGTAGCGTTTCCTCGAATCCGAAAGACACAACGTACAGCGCTACTGATGTGAATGCGGTGACGAGTTTGTAATGCATGTCCTCCCCGTAGCAGTGTGGCATTATACCAAGTTTATCACTATTCTGGAATATGATTTGGGGCACGTTTCCTTAGTCTCAGGTGGTAAGGGCTGATGAATTTTCCGTGCAGCCATGGCTTTAACACTTCTAATGACATTCGTCACAGTCACTGGATGATTTCTGCTTGCTTGTTACAATACACAGCGGCGGATCTTATTCCTACTCTTTGTGTCTATGTTTACAGTAGTTGGAAACGTAGTTCACAGGACGCCTTATCTGTACCTGCCAGAAGGCAGAAGTGCGGGTCGTACAAAATGTGTCCGTACATGCCTCATTTCCACACCAGAAGCATTATGGCTTACAAAATAAACTCTCCGTATCCCTAAAGTACACGCCACAGTGTATATATAACATATAATGTATATATAATAGATAGCATATAATGCACAGACGAGAAGCCAGTCACGTGGGTGACTTTTTCAGCTCAAACCCCACACTGGATAGATGCTTTATGGCAATGCTAATGAAGTCTGTTCATCCATGGACTTTCATTAGAGCGTTCGGCTGGGTGATTAAGACCGACCTCTTCTATTCTTTACAACAGGGTGTCTTCCTAGTAGAGTGGGTTCGGATACATACTCCGTATAACGTAGGAGCCCTATTGTTTCATGCAGGTTCATGACTTAAGTATGTAATGTGAAGGCCAGTCCCCTATAAGCTTCTGCTGCAGGAAGAGCTTTATTATTTATTGTTTTATATAGCGCCATCACATTCCGTAGCGCTGTACAATGGGTAGACAGGACATAACAAGTAGTATGTAACATAACAAATTGACTAACAGAGACAACATGTGAGGAGGGCCCTGCTCAAACGAGCTTACAATCTAGAGTGATCACCTTCTAATGCATAATTTCATTGTGAGTCCCTTAACCCATTAAATGATACATTGTACAATTAACCCATTAAATGATACATTGTACAATACTAGATCAGTTGTGGTGGAATGAATAGTGAAATGGGGATAACTCTCCCTTTAGTGAAATGGGGATAACTCTCCCTCTGTCACTCCTGCATGTTAGTTCTCTACCTGTGATCACTTGGGCTTCTTCTCCTGTTGTGATTTATGAGGGACGCCATTTGCAGGCACTATGACCCACAGGTATGTTGCTTAATGTACTTTGGCACCTGTATATCGCTGCAGATTAGAGCTTCGCTGTTGGTTTGATCTGTTAAAGGTATCCATGCCTCACTTTCACTTAATAAAGAACTAAATAAGGCTGCGTGTGAGACCCACAAAATCATATGGAATACCCTGTGGCCAACCGGAGACGATAATCTATAAAAGGAATCTCTAGATTGTAAGCTTGCGAGCAGGCCTCTCTCCACCTAATGTATCGGTTTGTCTTAGTCTGTCACTTCTCGTCTTGTAATATCCCTTGAATTTATGTATTGTATTAAGCGCTGCGTAAACTGTTGGCGCTTTATAAATTAAAGATAATAATAATAATCTGCCATGTGTATATCATAATACATTAACACTGTAGGCTGCACATGCAGGATCATCCTCTGCTTGTGCAGGTTTACGCAGAGTATGGGGCAGCTGGGGAAAAAAGCAACAGCCATGTTTTAAAAAATAAATAAAGTGTGTGTGTATGTGTATATATATATATATATAAATATATATATATATATATATATATATATATATATATATAAATATAGTTTTTTCTTACTAAAGAAGACCAGTGAATGTTCTCTGCAAACTTGTTATTTTGGTTTCTGTTTATTGTGTTTTGAGAATGTATCATTTTGTAACAGTGTTACTTATTACAGTGTTACAGTGCACTTATTCATTCTTCTTTTGTTGTTTGATTTGTTTGTTTTTGTTTTAATCTGTATGACACAAAGTAATTAATACAGATGACACATATAGTAGCCAAAACTTTGTAGAAAAAACTTATTAAAGGTGCAGTTTAAATATTTCTTTTAAATACATCATTTTGAGTAATATATGTAGCTATAAGGAAATGCTGTGTGGTTGACTCAGGTTCGTAATTGATAATGGAACTATGCCCCGGGCACATTGGCTGCTAGCAGTTGTTGGTGGATCACATGTATTAGAATGTTAAATGTATGATGGAAATAATTCCTTCTTTGGTTCTCATGCAATTAACCGGAATAGCCAGTTATTTGCTGGCTGATCAAGCTCTTTAACTAGCTCTTATATCCTATATGCCGTATTTCCCCAAGTATAAGACACTCCTTAATTTTTGGGCCCAAAATTAAAAAATATATATATATTACATAAAGTTATTGTACTGGCTGCCTGGGCATGATATGAGTGTGATTGATGTTAGCTGCTAGCAATTGTTGGCAATCACACTCCTATCATGCTCAGGCAGCCAGAACATGCACATCACTTTCAGCCTCCCTGTGCCCCTTCACACGGATCCATGCTATCACACACACACACACACATATATATTCATTCATTTACTCCCCCACCTTACCTGAACTGCAGATCTTCTGGTGCCGTTCGCAGACTCTCGTGGGGGCCGCTGTTTCCCTCTGCGTTGCTCGAACAGGAACAGAGCGGAGTCATGTGAGGTACATTCATGTGACTCCACTGGGTAACTGCATATTGTATGTTAAAATATCTATTAGACGTGCATCATTTACTATTGATGCTTCTTTACCATTTCATTTTCTATTACATAAAAATGTAATTGGTGTTGCAGTTATGTGCTTTCAGTAAACCATCAGTATGATTCCTACCTATGTATTTTTTTTTCTCATTTACCAATTGATCTTTAATAATTTTATTTATGTTTCAATTATAGTTACCCCCTAGGGGATTTATATTAAGTGCTCCCATTGTGTAAGATAATTGAGTGTTTCCCTCGGTGGACTTTTGGTAATTGATCCCAGTGCAGACAAATAGCTTCAACGTGGAAGGGCTTTATCATCAGAAGTCTGACTTTATGGAGAATGTTTGTTTCATTTTGGCTCCCAATTCCCAATGTCACTATAATAAAAGAGCATGTGGTGCACGCAGTGACAGTACTGTAAAGCGGGGTCAATAAAGGTGACCCATAGGCAAGCAGGTTGGAAACAGGTTTGCAGAACCTAAAAAGTACCTTTTTACATTATGCTTAAGGAACTGTGTATTGTAAGTGGAGGGTGAAATGTAACGCAGTGTGCTGATCTGATCACAGATGCCCTGTGTTTTTTTCTCTCCCAGGTCCGCATCATGTTTTGCCAACGCGCTTTTCTCTGCACCTGCATATATCGCACAGGCGTTCACTGGCAGCCAGAGAGGAGGATCCAGGTACCCTGCAACCTTACTCTCTGGCAGCCGGTGGAAGGTCATGTCACGCCAGTGCTCCGTTATAGAAGTCCCAGCAGGACTTGTAGCACTGGCTTCCTAGGTGTTCTCGCAGGCTACAGAGTGCACCCTTCAGTATAAGAACCTATAGCTTCATACTGTTCCACTATCCAGCACCACATCCAATCAAACTGGAGTTTAGCTCAATATTGTAGAAAAAGGGAGACTACGAAGTGTGCGGTAATTGAACATATACCTTTGATGCTCTGAAAAATACCCCTCGTCTGACTATAAGACTAAGATCCTGATCCCCCGCAGAGCTGCAGGGGACCTGGTTGTGCACAGACAACCCAGAGTTCAATAACGGATCAGATATCCGATTCTCATTATTATGATATTTGAAAAGAATACGTCATAGAAAATTACGATATGTTTGTCAGCACAAGAAATGACAAGGTGGGAGATGTAGAGACTTTAGATACAAACAAGGATGGCTATGCTTGGAAGGGTGCTGCATGTGGCAACAGTCATCAGCAAACTGTTCAAACAGCAGCCAGTGAGCCATTGAGCAGAGATTTAAAACAAGCCCAAAGGGAATTGTTCCACTCACAACTAACAAGTCTAACCACATACTTTATCCTAATGAGATAAACCAAAGCATTTTGTGCGCAGGGACAGGGAGAGAAAGGGAGAGAAAAAAACGACTAATAAAAAGATCTATTCTTAATGCTTTCACAGTTATATCTATGATTACATGTCAGATATACGTGGGCTTAGATAACCTGTATAAAATGACCTCACTAACCCGCTTTCCAGTTATTGGTTTCAGATGGATGGTGTTCCCTGTTTTTTTGCCCTGTAGCTCTACCAAGAAATGTAGGTCACTGTACCGTATTATCTTTATACTAAATCAAAGGTTGGGGTTTTCCCTCTCTGACTTTTTTCCTATTTTTCTTTTCCTCTGTAATGGTTCATAAACGGCAAATGTGTTTTTTCCTCTATGACTAGTTCTTTTTCAATAATAAATCACAATTATGAGTATTTTGGTGGTTACTCCCTAAGCACATCATTATCCTCATATTGGGCAATACTGGGTGGATCCAAGCTTCTGGTTTAATTTTACTATTTAACTTAATTGTCTCTTACAAAATGTGTTATTTTACCTGGTTTACTAATAAAACTACATTTATAACAACATAAACACATTTTTGCCTTTGAAAAGTAGCCACTAGTGTATCATAGTGTAGTGTTCATTCTGGCTCCTCGTTCTTTTGCGGTGATGCTTTGGCTTCGTCTGACTTCATGGTTCAGTTGGGAGGAGGAATATAGAGCATATCTATTTAAAGGAACTATGTGTACCTAATGCCTATTCATCCACAGGAGTGTCGATACCATATACAGCCTCCTGGCTGGCGTTGGAAGATGGGAGTGAGATGGTTTGTAGGGAAACCGAGGCAAACACCTTCTCTGACTATGATTATTTGCAGGACATTCCATTGTTATCTAGCAGTGTAATTTTGGCCTTATGGGTTTTTTTTTCTATGTTCTGCATCATTAGCTCATGACTAATGATGCCAACTAAATAGGTTTGATAAACAGGACATTTTAATTAGAATCAGCCAAGATTTTTGGTCTAGTGGGTTCACACCCTGGACTACATCAACAAATATAGATTACCATATGCATTACCATGTTACCAAGGCAAATAGGTACTTTGTAACTTCCAGTTTTGTGCATGGCTTTGTCAAAGGAGATTTCTTGATGCTTGATGTGCAAACAGATGCTTGCAACTTAGTGTTTTGTTTTAGTGGCATATGAGCTGCCCTCTCTTTACGATGCCTTCAGGGCTCTTTTTGTTCCAGATATAATCCTGGAGTACAGACCATCCTCTCTGCCAACCAGCTGAATGTAGTTGTAGTCCAGAAATGCTGAATTGGGCTACTGCCTAATAATAATAATTCTCTTTTGCGTTTTATAAACACTATTACTTGTAGGGTTCAAGAAAGTGAGTAGAACAGGGCAGAAATAGTTTTGCCCACCAATTTATTAATATGTAGAGATACTGCTCGGTCGAACACAAAGCATATTTATTTGCAACCTTTGTCTTCCAGCTCAGCGTATGATACCCAAACGAGACAGAAGGTGGCTGTTAAAAAGCTGTCCAGACCTTTCCAATCACTTGTTCATGCAAGACGGACTTACAGGGAACTGCGTCTCCTTAAACACATGAAGCATGAAAATGTAAGGATCAAGCCATTGGGGACTTGTCAAAACACGTGAATGTATTGGCAAATGTAACTTGTTCATGAAGCAGCAGTTAAAAACTATTTACAATAATGGAGAGGGGTTAATTTCTGTGCAGGGTGTGCTTATATCCTTGGCAGTGATCACTGCTTCTAGTACAGAAATCTCTGTTCTGTGGAAGAAATCAATACTTCGATTTTTGTACTTTAAATGGTTTCTTTTTTAGTGGGTAGACTCCCTCAACATCAAGCAGATCTAAGCTCCAGATTACAATGATGGGTTCTAAAATGAATACAGTGTAATACGTACTGTGTTTCGGAAAAAGTCACGCTTTTACATTCCATATTGAAAACGATTCCCATCACCTGGCACACCACAGACACTATATGACCAAAAGTATTATTATTATTGAATTATTGAATTTAGGTGTTTCAATCGCACTCGTATACATTATGTAACAAATCAAGCATGTAGTTGGCAGTCTACAAAGACACTCATTGGCAGTAGAATGGTTCATACTGAAGAGCTCAGTGACTTTAAACCTGGCACATGGGGGATCCCACTTGTGTCAAGTCATTTTGTGAAATTTTAGCTATACTAGATCTCCCCCAGTCCACTGTAAGTGCAATAATTGTAAAGTGGAAGCATGTAGGAGTAACCACAGCTCAGCCACAAAGGGGTAGACCATGCGCACTCTGTCAAACCGTCTCTGGAAGCACAAGCAATGTGTATGTGGGAGCTTTGTGAAATGGGCTTCAACAGCCAAGAAGCTACACGCAAGGCGAAGATCACGTGTGCAATGCCAAGTGTCAGATCGAGTGGTGTAAAGCACGCCACCACTGGACTGCGGAGCAGTTACTTGGAACATGTTCTGTGGACGAATCCCACTTCTCTGTTTGGCTGTCTGATGGGCAAGTCTGGGCTTGGCAGATGCCAGGAGTACGTTACTTACCAGAATGCAGAGTGCCTACTGTAAACTTTTGCAGAGGAGGGACGATTATGTAGGGTTGTTTTTCTAGGTTTGGGCTAGGCCTCTTAGTTCCAGTGAAGGGTAATGTTAATGCTACAAAATACAAAGACATTTTAGATAGTTGTATGCTTCCAACTTTGAACAGCATTTAAATGAATCGGCGTGCTAAAGGTGAGCCAGGTATTCTCATACAACATCAGTGTCTGAGCTCACAAATGTTTTTTGCTGAATGGGCACAAATTCCCACAGACACACTCCAAAATCCCTTGGAAGAAGATAGGAGGGTGTTATGGCCACAGAGGAGAAGCCAACTCCGTATTAGCGCCCATGGGTTTGGAATGGGATGTCCAACACGCTTATATAGGTGGGATGGTCAGGTGTCCACCTACTTTTGGTCATATAGTTTATCTTGAGGCTAGCTTTGATCTGAATATACATTTCCTTATATGTGACAGGGAGAGAGTTGGGGCTCTTCCTTCTATAGTAAGCATATTCAAAATGAACAATACATATCTGTATCTGTATGTCTGCTGTTCACACATACAAACCAATATGCGTTTATATATGCTATATTTACTAGCTATCTTGTCCTCATGTAAAAAAAATTTTTAGGTTCACTTTACTGCTGCGACTTTCCACTTGGCTTTCTGTTTACTATGCATATAAAACGTAATGTGCACAATAACAGTCATAAAATCAAAATCACACAAAACTGGTGATAATTTGTACATATAGAATTATTTCCGCCTACCAGAAGCAGAGTCAAAATGAAAGGCAATGTGAACACTACAGGAGCTTGTTATAATGCCCTCTGGATTTCATGTCCTATTCATTTTACCGCATACATACACTTTTATTTATTTTTTATTGCAAAATGAGACTTCTGTGATGTGTGACATACAACAGACATGTATGAGCCCCTATTGAAGTCATGGAAGTCATTTTGCTGGATTGCTCCTTTAAAATAAAGTGCAGACCTATACATGCCGGGAATAACCATGAATGTTGAAAAATAAGTGCTTCATCTACCTCTCCTGCTTGTGATTTTTGCACTTTTTTGTAAATGTATAAAAACTCGCCCGTGAACTAACCTACCTTGCACCCTTGCACAATATAACCTGTAGTCTGTACTGGCGATAGAGGGACCTCACATTCCAGGTATGATGCCCTGCCTCTGTGCCTCATATTAAGAGATGTTTCTATCTTGAAGGTTATTGGTTTGCTGGATGTGTTTACACCCTCAACATCAGTGGAGACCTTTATTGAAGTGTAAGTACTTGTTGCAATGCTTGACAATCTGTTTCATGTTTAGCCTGAAATGAAATGTTTTGGGGTGCCAGTGAAAATTATACATACCCTGTTTGTGTGCACGTTACATGCGTGTAAATTAAATTGTGCCTATACTGCATGGACCTAATTTTTGTTATAAATGTTTATTGAATGGCTTTTTATTGCAAGCCTATCTTATAGGTGCTTTATATTTTATTTACAGCTATCTTGTGACAAATCTTATGGGAGCTGACCTTAATAACATTGTTAAGTGTCAGAGGCTAACAGATGACCACATCCAGTTTCTGGCTTATCAGTTACTGAGAGGACTCAAGGTAACGCGCAGGTTTATTGTGTGTTGTGATGTATGGTGTGATATATTCATAAGAAGACATCTGGACAGACCATAGAATGTCCAGCTTCCTAGGCAAGCTGTGGTTGACCCTCTCCTTTATGCATTTGGTTACGGGCACAGGACAAAGCATGGTAACCAACCAGCTCGGCATCCTAGGCAGCCACCTAGTTTTGTCTGTGTAGAAGGGTTGACCCTGTCAGCCATCATAACTTCATGGAAGATTTGGATGAGTATTCCCCCAAGGTGGCACATTTTTTAACATGATTTAAATGTATTAGTTATCTTTTCCGGAACACTTTTAAAAAAAAAAAAATGTTCCAAGCTCAGTTTCTTGCCAGTTTACCAAAACCTTTAAATTATCATATTTTATATGTAAGACACTGTTTTATTTTTTGTACTTTGTTCCTGTTCCTCCTCCTCCGCTTGTCTGTACTATTTGGAACCCTGAAGTCTTGATGGTGCGTCAGAGGGGTCATCTAGCTGCAAGATGATACAAATATTCTATAGTTAGCGGCATAAAATCTATATGCATTACTTGTAAGTGATTTTTTGGATCTATGCGTGGCACATCTGTTGTAACTTGAGCTTTAATAGACGAGAGATGAAAAATCCATCAGAAGAAACGCTGATATCAAAGACCCTTTCATCTCTTCATGTTGGGAAATAAATTGCAGTACAGTCTAGGTATAACTAATATAAACCTACAGAGATCTGTCAGTTCTGTAATACTATACATATTTTGACATTGTCATTCTGGCATAATAATCTGTCAAGACGCTTGTGAATTCTTTTTGTTTTCTGTGGTTGTGTGTGACCTGTTATTTCATTGATCAGTGTGATTCATAAGACCTTACTCCTTTCTCAGTGGCATGCAATCATTACATAATGGGGCACAATTCCAAAAGTTCTTGAAAGGTCAAGGAATTCTGGTCTCAATATATCAAATCGGATTTAGTGAGGCCTGTTGACTCGTGTGTTGCCTCCGCCAACCATTATAATGCTGCTTTCAAAAGAACCTTCTTCCTAAAACAGCCCAAGCCACCTACTTTTCACAAGGGGCAGAAGGGGCATAAAAATACGGTTTATAAGACTTTCAAAACCTTTCAAAATTTAAGACGTAATTTTGAAATTCAGAAACTACTGCTTCAAGCTGACTTATGAACCACAGGTTTAAACTCAATCATAATTTGGTATGTATATATATATATGTATATAATATTTAAACATTTTGTCTTCACAGTATATACATTCAGCGGGGATCATACATAGGGTAAGTAGAGTCTGAAACATCCCATACAAATTTTTCAGATAATAGTGTCCTTGTGGCTAAGACTAATTGTTCTATTGTAGGATCTGAAACCAAGTAATTTAGCTGTGAACGAAGACTGTGAATTAAGGGTAAGAGTGTCTGGAAGTCAGAATATTTTGGGATATTATACATGTGATTGACTTGACTTTAATTTTCATGCTTTTTTTGTTTCATGCAGATTTTAGATTTCGGGTTGGCGAGACAGACAGATGATGAAATGACTGGATATGTTGCCACGCGGTGGTACAGAGCCCCGGAAATCGTGTTAAACTGGATGCACTATAATCAGACAGGTAATCCTGAAGAATAGTCATTCTTCATAGTGGGGCGCATAACCACATAGGAGAAATAGTGCAATAGTGTGATATTTTAAAATGATAAAGCAACTGTATTAGTGCAGTAATAATTGCGCTTACATTACATATATATATGTATGTGTATACTGTATATAGTTGGGCACTTTGTTCATTTGAATCACTTTTCCCATATCATATATTTTACTGTTGTGTTCACTAAATAAACATATCGAAACCAGGGATATTATCGTGTGCCATACGTGACTATTTAAGGACATGGGAAGCTCTTATTTATCAAGTGTAAAGCATTACTAAATGAACTCCATATTACCGTATTTGCTCGATTATAAGACGACCCTGATTATAAGACGACCGCCCCCAAAAATCAAAATATTAATTTAGGAAAAAAACAAAAAGCTCTGAATATAAGACGACCCTATAGGAAAAAAAGTTTTATCAGTAAATATTAATTCATGTAAACTATTTTTTCATATTTAATAAAAGCTATGATTGAGAAAAATATATTTTTAATTTCCTTTTATTTGCCAACCT